>CM060904.1:1241455571-1242705571 GCA_030737815.1 Allium fistulosum | reverse complement strand
CACAATTTCATTCCAATATAACTTACCTAAATTACACAGAAGTTGAATATGAAATTGGATAATATACAATATAGAAAGGATTTTATAAATAAAATTTGAGTGGTTATAATAAATGTTATACACTTAAATTTTAGTTATAAAAGATTAACAGAGGTAAATAGTGAAAAAGGAATTTAAAGAGATTTTATTTAAATAACTTAATAATCAAATTTGATTTAATATGGAACCTTAAGTCTAACCTAGGAATTTTAATAAAGGTTATTTCCTAAAATGAATATGTTGTATAATAAATAATGTATCTTTGAATAGATAAAATAAAATACATTTGAATTAGACATTTTGTAATAAAGTTTATTTAACTTGAATTCATAGTTTAATTGATGTCTAAATGAATAAATGTGTAAAGAAATTTGATTGTTATATTTGCTATGATAAATATTTTATTTATGAAATTGATATGTCTTGAAAAATGAATAATTATGATTTAAATAGTTAAAATGTATTTTAACATCACTAAAACTTGATAATTGAGAATTTGGTTTTCAAATGGAAATTTTAAGTGTAACTTGTTAAAGGAATATCTATTTATGAAATGGGTATTTTAAATAAAGTGTTAGGGTATGTGTTAAATTTAGAGCTAAGTAAAATAGTGAGCTTTTGACTTAATAAACGAAGTATAGTTTAATTTGGATATTCCATTCATAAAAGTTTGTTTTAATAAGTCATAAGTTAAATGATATCCAAATAAATATTTCTGGAATTAAACTGATTTGAAATATTAATATATCTACTTAGCATTTTATAAGTGCTGCTATTTTGAAAAGACAATGTTTTGGAAATTTTTATAATTGAATGAACTTAGAAATGTTACAACTTTAAAATGAATATTGTTTGATCTTGGATTAAAATGGTTTAAATGAAGATTATTTTTAAAAAGGTGTTATGATTTTCTAAGTGTTATGTGTTTTTTTAAGAATAACATTTCCAAAGTGTTATGATTTTTAGTAGTATGATTTCCAAATGATAACATCTCTAAATTGTTATGATTTCAAAACATTATGGTTTCAAGTTTATTATCTTATTTTGTTTTCCAAACTATCTTTTGGTTGTCCTTATTTCTCTTATCTTGTTACAGAATGGGAAGGCTATTGCTTATACCAGTCTGTTTAGAAATCTTTCTGTAATCTTTGATAATCTTGGATACTCATTTTTGAATCTGAACACTGTTTTTCCATTCATAGACTGTCGGTCAAGTGAAAGGGGTGATTCAGACTCTAGAGGATCTTTTTCGTGTTTGTGTTCTTGATTTGATCACCTCCATCTTGTTAAACTTACCTATAACAATAGTTATCAGGCGTAATTTAAATCTCCTTGTCATCTTATTTTAATCTTATTTCACTCTATCTTTTCTATGCTTTCCCGTACCTCATTCCTTTTCGAGGACGAAAAGCTTTGAGTGGGGGAGAGTGTAACAACCCTGTATTTTTCAAATATTTTTAAATTGATTTTTTCCAGATTCAAAAGCTTTATTTATGAAAAAGAATAAATTTTGTTATTTTAAGTATAAACTTTGATTTTGATGTGGATTAGAATTCCAAATATGACTAAATTTAATATTTCCAGAAAATGTGAATTTTGGTCAAATAGTCAAACTTTGACTTTTAAATTTAAATTTTAATATTTGAAATTATAAATTTTATCTTTTATTATGAAAATAGATTTAATAACATGAATATTGCTTTTCGTTTCATTGAAAACGGAGTTAAAATGTAAAAGTTATGTACATTTCAATTTTGAGTATAAACTGTTTATTTAACAATTTTGTCTATTTTAAATTGTATAAATTACTCTTTCTTTCTTATATTTTGTTTTAATATGTGTTAATATATTTCTTTATGTATATTTTTTCTTTTTATATTTTTAAAATGATAATAGAATTTTTCCAAAAATTTAATGTATTTATTTTTCATTTTTAAAGGCTGTTTTCCTATTTTCTGCTATTTTCTTCATTAAAAATTATATGTAAATTAAATTTTAAATATTTATTTTGTGAATATATTTTTATTTTATGTTATTATTTATGTTTAAAAATACATTACAAGCTCATATGAATTTTCTAAAATTATTTCATTCAGTTTCAAATTTTCTAGTCTAGTTCACTGTTTTAACTATTTTCCTTAATTTGACTTTATATAATTAATAAATATTGTATATATTTCTATATTCTGTTAAAAATTTCGAAATTTCATCTGATAATACTATTATTTCAGTAATGTAAACTTATATAAATAATTAAAGGTAAATTGAAAGGGTTTGTGACTTTCTATTTCCAATGACTTTTGATTTTCCCACCTTTTCACATTTTAACTTACTTTTACAAATCAATTTGCCATAACTACACACATACTTCATCTGCCTACCTCCATTCTTCATTCACGTACATCGTTTCTCATCTCATTTCTAAAAAAAATTCAGCCATCATCCTCTTGTTCAAGTTTGGTAAAAACTTCTTTTCCTTTTCTACTTTTTATTGTCTTTTTCTTATGAAATTGCACTTGATCTCCTTGGCCATAGGATCGGCCATGCTCCTCTCCACCCCATGCCGCCACCACCATCACCTGAGCACGCCACCAGCACCTCCTCCCCACTGACCATCCCCAGCCGTGCCACCCTAGGTGGTAGCTCCTTCACCAAATCCACAAAACTCCAACATTTTGACCTAGCCGAGCACAAGCTTCCACCTACTCCACTTCCACCACCCATAGCCGCCACCTACTCCACCTCCACCACCTCCAGCACCACCTGGATCCTATTCCACGTCATCACCTTGGGCCCCACTCCTCTGGCCGTGACCATAGCAGCCTTGGCCGAGCCCTATTTGGCTTGAAACTTGTGATGTTATTAGTTGTAATACCTTGTTGTGTTGATGTTCCATCTCCATAACTTTTGCCATCAACAAACTCATGGTAGGCCGACCTTAGCAACCCAGACCTGACCCAAAATCATTGCCTTAGACCTGTACTCCACCTCTGGCCGAGCCTATGGAGTGTCGGAATCAAGTGCAAAGCATTTCAGCTTGGTTTTATAAAATTATTTCTAGCATAGTTTATCGTAGTTTTGGTTTGAAACCTCACCATTGTTTGTATTGTTTTGTCTTATGTATCCGAGGAGTTAACCTTGTCTCTCCCACACTCATCATCATCATGGCTGAGAAAATGAACCCCTTGTTTGAGCTTTTGAATGGTTTGAGCATGGTCAAGTAATCTATTCCGTTGTTGCTTCTTATCTTCGTTGTCCCAACATTGTTTGCGTTGAATATTTATGTGTATATTGTCTTGTTTGGTTATTGTTTACAAGATAAATATCAAGGCCCTCCATTCATTCAAATCAAAAGTCATGCTATATCGTGCTTGTTGTGCTTTCTGGAATCTATTCTGTGTGTTTTGATCGCTAATCTCCAGCTTTAACAGGTGAGTTATTCTCACTAGACAATATGTACCTATATAACTGATAAACCGACACCATTTGAATCTGTAATGTATATTATCATGTTATATATGCTTATATTATTATCATATGATGTTCACACCTGTTATACACCTGTTATATCATATGTTATTGTTGTTTTATGTTATTCTGTTTATTTATATCAGTTTATCACACTGCAAATTCCCTGTAGACTAGAATCACTATGGGTTGAAATGATACATACCCGAATGGACTTTAGAATAAGGGAATATCGTTATGGGCTGAAATGATAGGCCTGAGCGGTTTTCAAATTCATTCATTTAACTTGGGATTGCGGGTTTGAAATGATATAACCCGGATTTTTCTTTTTTTTAAACTGCGGGTTGAAATGATACATATCTGTATCACTTGACCTAGGTTAGAAAACTATATACAGGCCCGTGGTTATTTTATAAAGTGTTTTGGATGATTTTAAGTATTTTTAAAAATAAATTTATGAAATTTGATTTAAATAGATTTTGAAATGTTTTAGAATAAAGAAATTATGATTTTTCTATGAGTTAAAATGTAATTAATGAATGGTTAAATTGGATTATTGAAATATAACTTAAGTTTGGAATTTGGAATTTTGGTTAAAAATGATATTTAAGTTATATGAATAAAATGGAAATTTAATTATATTTGGAAAATGGTAAAATATGATAATTTGATTAAATTTGAATTTAAGTGATTTATTAAAGTATTATTGATTTTTCTATGAATTTAAGTGGTTAAATAAATGAATGTTTAAAAGTGATCTTTTAAAATATAACTTGACTTGGAATGTGAAATTTGGTTTTAATTAAAGGTTTAAGTTAATTAAATAAAATTGGAAATTTAGTTAAATTTGTGAAATGGTAATTTAAATTTGAAGTGTTAAGTTATTCGTTGAAATGTGAAGAATTGGAAACTTTTACACTTAAATTTATTAAGTAAATTGTTGAAAATTGGATTTAATTATAAGAAATTTATTGTGAAAAAGATATATGTTAAATGATATGAAAATGAACATTTTAAATGTTAAAATATGATTTTTAAAATGTTTATATGTTTTAAATTGAAGTTATTTAATTGCTGGAAATACACTAACACCTGAAATCTACTTTTATTAGCATTCAGAAATGCTATAGATTCTGTTTTGAACTAAAATTGTGTAAAAAGAGCTATTACAGCATTTCTGAAATGCTGTAGTTGCTGTAATTGAACTTATAGGCTAATATTGAACTCAGGCCTATTATAGCATTCTCTGGAAATGCTATAATGGTCTGCAGTCTTTGCTGAAACCAAATTTAACCCTTGTTTTGAAATCTGAACTACCGCAGCACTTCTGAAATGCTGTCTTTTCTGTTTTGAACTATAATTCAACTAAAACTGAGTTTTAACAGCAGTTTTAAGTGCTGTCTTTGCTGAATTAAAAATGTTTTCAAATATAACTTATAGCAGTTGTTTTTAAATGCTGTGAAATGCTGAAATTTTAATAATTATGGGTTTTGACTTAGTAAACGAACTCAGAATGGTTTGAAACTTTGAAAATTGAATACTTGATTTGAAAATATAATAATTACACTTTTAAAAGGTTTAAATGAATTATTTTGATTGGAATATAAACTATTTAAAGGTGATTTGAAATGATAGTAAATGAACGATATCTTTGAATTTAAAGGGTATTTAAAGTTGAATTTTTGGTTTTGAACTGATATGATATTTTATTATATTAAAATGATTTGAAATGAAGTTTTGTAAGGATATGATATTTTATTATATTAAAATGATTTGAAATGAAGTTTTGGAAAGATATGATATTTTGATATATTGAAATGATTTGAAATGAAGTTTTGAAATGATATGATATTTTAAATATATGGAAATGGTTTGGAATTGATTTAATCTTTATTTTGATAAATATATGGTTTTGAAATGATATTTTATTTTGAAGTAAAGTATTGTTTTAAAAGTTATAACCACGGGTTATAATAACGATTGGTTGTTAAAGAGACCAGGATCGGATATGGACATACTCTCTGTCGATACCGAAAACCACTTTGACAACTGTGTACGCGGTGGAGTTTCCAGAATGAAGTAGGATGGTGGCGACGATCCTAAGGTATATACGTGGACCCAACTCCCGTGAGTTGGCATAAGGTGACTAAAACAGGAGCGATCTCGGGCCAGTGAGGTAGCACCTCGTATCGGACACACTTCTTCGATACCATTCTATTACTTTGTGATTTTTGGTGGCCACCCTTGATTTGGGAGTGTTGTTCGAGGTGGAACGGTAGTGGCTGCTATGCGTATCCATCAGTCCGTGTGCGTAATTGGTATATCTACCCTGGCGTTGCCTTGTGTGCCGTGTCACCTACCATATCGAACCCACTACGATTATGATTTAAGATTCGACTGCGTTAAGGTTCTCCATCCCCTTAATGCTATTTTCTATATGATTATACTTTACTTATTAGACATTATTATAATAGCGAATATTACTACATAGTAGATATTTTAACGGATCCTTAGAGGATGGGCGGTCCCAAGCATCTTCTAAGTTACTTGTACCTTTATTACAGTTCACTTGAGTTGGTTTACATTATATAAGTATATATTGTCCTGACTCGAGTGTTTTGTGTTTTGCTTTACGCTCGGGTCAGCCTGAGTATTCATAGATTTGGATTTCCACCTTTTGGAGATTTGAATCGCTGGAGATTATCTGCTAGTCTTGTTCTATCAACTTCGGTTCCGTTGTTCTATTCAGCCTGTACTTGGTTATTGTATTGAGACTTCTGCTGTACTTTATTTCTTATGTTGTATCTTATGTAAGTCTGATATATTTACATAGTAGCTTCATGAACTACTATTTCTTTTACTTCCGCTGCATTATTTTACTCTGTGATCTGTGATTATATTTATATACTGTATATTCTGAGATTTGCCAAATTTTATTTACAACGCGGTATTTTGAGCAATTCAATTCCGACATGAGTGTCTGCCTATACACTTATAATGGATGCGAATGGTTGAAAATACCAGGTCGTTACATAGTATCTAAGGATCTGCTTGCCTGCAAGAAATGCGATATCTGCAAAGAAAAAATAATTAGAAATGGTGTTAACAATGTAGATGTGAGCCAATTACATCTGATCGAACCATGATTCATATAGTTTTATATTTACAGTCTGAGACTGACTTTGACATTTTAGTTACATTTTCACTTATTACTGGGATGAGACGCATTATTGAGAAATTCCACAACTAAAAATTTTATATGTGCTGGTCATAAGGTACATTTTAATTTGTTCTTTATTGCTTTCATATAAGGTTCTGTCTTATGTCCCTAATCTGGGATATACATATATACATATACATATAAAATATTTCTCTCCTATTTATTGGTTTAATATATATATATATGTGTGTGTGTGTGTGTGTGTGCTAAATATTTTTTTCGAAGGTCACTCATTAATTGACTCTCCTTCCTTATTTAGCATGTGAGTTTCATCGTAATTTTTCCACATTTTTTATTATTGTTGTCATGTTATCCACATAGGTATAAATTTACATACAGTCCTAATTTGGTTTGTGATGGTTACAAACTAGGTTTTAACTTTTCATATACGTAAAGATCTTACATCTATAATTTGTTCCAAATATAAATACCATATTATTTTACAATCTTTTAGTTTGAAAATTGTTTTGAAAACTAAAGCAACTTAATGATCCACTAAATAAATTCCTTCCTTATTCGAATTCATTATTTCATACTATATGTGATATTTAGTAACATAGAAATTCTTATTGGAATTCAATTTAAATATATTATAAATTTTCTTTTATAAAATAGTAATATTTTTATCATCCTAATATTTTCTATTGTTAAGTCTCTCATTCTTATTTGTATCATTATGTTTATTCATCTATTATCAAATTTCTTCATATAGAACTATGCATGTTTCGAGCATTCATATCAAATAAGCAATCGTTAAAGTTTGAAATTCGTATTAGGTATTGTATTTTTTTGGATAATAATATTCAATATAAAGGAATAGTGCTAGTCAGTTTACTTCTACTTTATTTTTGAGTTTCAATGCTTGCAGTTTTTTCTATTCTATATTATTGTATAGAAAAGAGAATATTAGACCCTTTATATTCCTATCTCTCATTCAGTCTCTATCAGTATACTATTTTATCATCAATTGAAAGGGAAAAAATTCACTTAGCCACATAAAATATGTATGTTCCTTGAAACACAAATCCATTTCCACTATAAGTTACCTATTAGGTGTGGCTCACATTGGAAATGGAGTGGGTGCTTGGATTGAATGGAATAAAATCACACATTGCAAGATATTTTAAGTAATCGTGGTATATATTTGGGATCGGTAGCACATAACAATGAGGATTCTTTTTGTCACAAGATGTGTTGCCAAGACGAAATTATATGCCCGATGGGAGGCGATGTTAGGATGTTTAATCGGGATGCCGACATAGGGAACTTCGACGTTTAATGCCGCATAGACACAGTAAAGCTTATGCCTACAGACCCAGATACCCAGGAACGTGGAAACTTAATCTTGTATGAGAGCATTAAAGGTTGTTATTAAAGAACAGGGTTAGAAGGTGATCAATAAGATGGCAAGATCTGGAGATGGAAGTGAGGTTATACCTATCCAGGAGTATGCACCCTACACTAGGGGTTTATATGCGACATCTGGTTACAACGGGCAATAGAAAAGTGAAACAGAGTTAATGATTTTGAGAAGTGATGACAGTGGAAGATGAAGGCGGTGTTGAGAAAAATCGTGTTATCAGGTTGTGATTGATGCAGAATCATTGCCAGTAGATATCTTAGAATTGGAAAGGAAGGAGATGGAAGAATGGGCCTTTACTAACCTCCAATTGGCCATGAGTGAGAATTTCATCCTAGAGATTAGAAGTGAAACTACCAGTAAAGGCTCGTGGAAGAAATTGGAGGACCTCTGCATGAAGAATTTGCAAATGAATAGGCTGATTTTGTTGAAGACTTTCTTCACATATAAGATGCGAGAAGGTACATCGTTGAAAGCACAACTTAACTTCGTCGATGACATGGTGGAGATGAAAGTTGTTGATTTAAATATGGATGATGAGAAAAAGGCAATGGTGGTATTGTGCTCTCTTCCAAAGTGATACACGGTATTTGCTAACAGCTTAATCTATGGCAGAAGCATGCCGACATTAGAAGATGTGATGAAGGGATTCCTAAGTAAAAAGATGAGAGATCAAATGAAGCTTATGAGAGAAAGTGGAGAAGATAGTAGTAGTTAAGGACTATTCTTAGAGAGAGGAAGAAAGGAGAAGAAGGAGAATAATTTCAGAGGGCGTTCTAAGTCAAGAAAGCCCGGAAGTTGGGGAGGCAAGTCTAGAGATAACAGGTGTCATCATTGTCAGAAGCTTGACCACTAGAAGAAAGATCGTTCGGATTTGAGGAAGAGAAATGAAGCGGATGGTTCTTCATCTATTATGGTGGAGAAGGTTGTTCCTGATGATGTGCTAACTACATCTGTTTCCATAGTGTCAGACCATTAAGTGCTGGATTCAGGGGCGTATTTCCACATGACGCCTAGGAATGATTAATTTTGTTCTTATGAAGATAAGGAGGGAAGTGCTATATTAATGGGGAACGATGCTACTTACAAGTAATTAGGAAAAGGATCAATGCGTATTCGCATGCGTGATGGTGTGGTATGCACTATCACTAGAGTCCGCTATGCTCCAGGTCTAAGGAAATCTTTTCTATATTTGGATCAGCTAGCATCTTTAGGTTGCAGGATTACGATAGAGTCAGATAGCTTGAAGGCGACACGTGGTGCTCTTATATTGATGAAAGGAGTATTGGTCCGAAATCTTTATCTGCTGAAATGATTATAGTTCTTGGAGAATCGTGTGTTAGAGTTGATAGTTCACGAGCTTTGGATGCAAGAAAACTTTAACATCTCAGATTAGGTCATGTTTTGGAGAAGAGCTTAGAGTTGCTTTATAGAAGGCTAATGAGCAAGGGTGAAATCTTCAACCATTTAGAATTCTACCAGGAGTGTGTATTGGAGAAATAGATAAAGGTTTCTTTCAATGTCGGTAGACATGAGTCTAAAGGAGTACTAGAGTATGTCCATACAGATGTTTATTGACCAATAGCTACATCTTCTATTAGAGAAGCTAAGTATTTTATCTCTTTTATCGATGACTACTCTTGGAAGGTTTGGGAGTTCATGATGAAAGCTAAGTCGGAGTCGTTTAATAAGTTAAAAACCTGGAAGGCACTAGTAGAGAATGAAGTCGGAAGGAGGTTGAAGGTGCTAAGATTCGACAATGGGGGTGAGTTTGTTTCTAAGGAGTTCATAAATTTTATAAGCAGTATGGAATTTCGAGACACTTCACTACACCTGGAGATCCGTAATCAAACGGAGTTGCTGAAAGGATGAATAAGACTCTACTAGAGAAAGCTCATTGTTTGAGATTGACGGTGGGTTTATCTATAGGCTTTTAGGTGATGCTTTATCGACTGCAGCGTATATTATCAATCGAATTCCATGCTCAGCCATTGATGGGAAGATTCTAGAGGAAAGGTGGAAACGTACATCTATACGTATAAGTTATTTTCATATATTTGGTAGCCCTGTGTATGTTCACCATACAGGAAATGACAAGTTGGAGGCTAGAGCCTATAAAGACATATTTCTGGGCTATATAGAAGGCATCAAAGGGGATCGTATTTGGAGTCCTGTTGATAGGAAGCTAGTGCACTCTAGACATGTCACATTTGATGGGTTCGCTATGTTCAAGTTGAAGAGGAATCCACCTAATTCAGTAGATTCAGAAGCTAAAAGGCTTAAGAATATGGAAACTATTCCTACATATTAACCTATTAGTAGAGTCAGAGCTGCAAAAAAAGACAGAGTAATTGCAGTCGCTGACACACCACATGATGATCCACAAAATTCTTCTAGTAATGATGGTAATGGTCGTAAAGTTAGAGATGATTCAGCTCAAGGTGGAGTTAATAGAAGCTGAGGTGAAGTTACACCTATTCAGGCTGCTTATAGAGTTAAAGTGCCACCAAATAGGTATGGAGACTGGAATAATGAAAATCTTAGCTTTGATGATCAGTTCGACTATACACTGCATTTAGTGCAAGATGAGCCTTTCGACCTTGAAGAAGCTATGAGTTTGAGTGCCATCTTGAAATGGATGAATGCTATTGTAACGACCCTGAATTTTTGACATTTGAAATGTGAATATTTAATTGAGTTTAAATATTCGAATGATAGTTCAATTTGAAATTCAAATATCAAAATGAATTTGGCAATTAAATTATTGAATTCAATTTACTGAAGTTGGGTAAAAATTCGAATCTTCAGTTTTAAGCTGATTAAAAATATTTTTCAAGGCTTAGAAAAATTATATTAACCATACCGAAGATAATGGAACTTTCAGAATTGAATTTGAAACTGTTTTGTTCAGTTTTGAATTTTATCGTTTAAATCGATATTTAAAAATAGTTTTCCGAGGCACAGTCTCGAAATTCGACGAAACCAGTTTCATTGGATCCGTAATATTGTATTATTATCGAATTTCAATTTTCATAATGTCTAGAGTTGTTGTGTGCGCATGCGATAAGCAAACGCGCTGAAATTAAATCGAAAGTTAAATATTATAACTGGTCCAAAAAGCTATTTTCTCCATACGATCGAATTTGGACTCGAACCTTTTCCATTGCGTTCGTAATAGGGGTATGACCTTATAAACGCCTGTTGGCACGTTCCAATTGAATTTTGTTTAAAAAGTTTAATAATTTGTGAAAATATTATTAAATTAATATATCAGTGTATATATATTCACGTTAGGGCTGAAACCCTAGTTTATTCCCTAGCCGCCAGCATTGTTTTTCAATGGCCGATACTTCTTCTTTTCATCTCCAGTTCGAATGAATAAAAATGGCCGACACTTCAAATAAATCCCTCGTTCCTTTAAATCACCAATTCCCTTCCTCCTTCACTTTCAAATCCACGAAAAATTTTCCCCCCTTCCTCCATCTCTAGTCGAAACAAATTCGAACTGATATGAAAAAAAAATCCAAGTATCGAAATCATTCTCGTTTCAGAAAAAAAAAGATGGTAATAGGCGAATCGCAATTTCGTGAGGAAGAGAGGGGATTGGCGAAGTCGAAGTCAGTTGCTCGTGAATTTGGGAGACGCGAAGGCGGGGTAGCGAAGCGTCGCTGGTGGTAGTAGGCACTCGATTTCGAGCACGAGCGCGTGGGAGGCAGCGGCAACTTAGGCTGGTGGGGTGATGGGAACAATCGCGATTTAGGCTAGGGCATCGGCGTGGCGTCGTGAGCTCGTGAGTTGCTGGCGAACGAATCAATAGTCGATAGGTTTTCTCGAGACCAACTGGGGTGGCGAATGGTCGTGATCTGGTGGTGGAAGGAGCGTCGAGTTCGATCTTCAAAGCAGTAAGGTATAGAGTAGTTATTTATTCAAAAATTTTATAAATATATATATATATGTAGTTTTTAAAATTTATATACAAGTGTATGTATATATTTACAGAAGAAAAGAAAAGAAAATAATTACTGAAGAGAAAATATGTACATGTTTTTAAAACTCACAATTTAATTTTTAAATGATATATAAGGTGATTAATTAGTTAATTAGCTTAATTATTTATTTTAACTGCTAAAAAATATTTATTATAGGAAAATCAGTTTTAAACTAAATCATTGGTTAATTTGATTTATCAAACGGAAATTGATTTTTCAATTTGTTCAAATATTAATGAATCATATAAATTTTTATTCAAGGTCTTAAATCGAGAAGAAATGACTCGAATGAAAATGGGATTGCAAAATAAAAGAAAAGGTGGGATCTTCTCACTCAAACAAAGGGTATTGTTTAATTTTAAATAGTTATATTTAAAATTATTGATTGTGTGCTTGAATGATAGTATATATGATAGTAGTATATAGCAATATATATATATTGGAATATATATATATATTGGAGTTGTTGATTTCCCGCATTATATAGCGGATGAGACCATATGCACCGCATAATAGCGGATGATATTTTATAAATCCCATATACCGCGATATTCCACCTCGAAGTGGAATGGGTATTGTGCTAACATCTGTGGATGAAGGGAAAACAGGTTGGAGGGATCCAACTGGATTCCTCAAATTATATGAATTTGTTTCATATGTTGTGTGATGAATTATTTATAATCTGTGAATGATTATATTTGTGATTGAATTTGTTAAAGGCTATAATTTAGCCGAATGCATTTTTGGTATCGTTGGATACCAGAAATATATAAATTGGATTTTTGAAATTAGTAGGATTTAAGTAAATTTCTTTTGAAAGATTTGGGTGAATTTAAAAGAGTGAATTTAAAAGTACAAAGTTGATTTTTGAAATCTTATCGAATTATTTCCAAAATATGGGAAAAGATTTTTATAAATGGATTTTGAATAGTATTATTCGAAAGTTGGGAAATTTATTTAAAATGGAATTTTAAATGGTTTGGAAGAGATAAAGGAATTTATTTTAAAAGGTGATAAATTTATTTGAAATCCAATTGATAATTGATTTAGTATTTGAAGATAAATCTTTGGGAAATTGATATGAAAATTTATTTGGTGTTTGAATGAAAATTTATTTTTGTGTTGAGAATAAATTTGGAAATCGATTTGTAAAATGATTTTGGATTTGAAATAAACTTAGAAATTAATTTGTAATTGATTTGGGGTCGAAATAAATTTAGAAATCAATTTGAAAGTTGATTTGGTGTTTGAAAGTGAATATTTGGAAAACGATTTGAAAATCGTGTATAAGTGAATATTTGGGAATTTAGATTCAAAATGGAATTTATAAAGGAAAGGGAAATTTGTTTAATTGGTTTAAATTTACAGATTTGGGATGTAAATTTGAAATAAATCGATAAGGATTTATTTAATTGGTTTAAATGGACCATTTTGAGATGAAGTGTGAAATGTGATTTGAGATTTGTTTTCAAAGTGATGAAGTGTGGAAAATATATATCTTGTAAAGATATTTGAAAATTTAATAATTTGGGAAAATTATTTAAATTGGTTGATTGTTGTGAATGTTGTTGATAGTCAAATAACCGACTATCAATATTTGCATTTGAAATGGCACTTGATTTGTTTTTAAAACAAACGCTCATTATTCGGTTAAGCCGGGAGAGGACATTGTGTCATATAACCCATTCCGAATAGTGATACGTCGTGAATGGACATTATTTGAAGACCGGTGTGAAGACCGGTTATTTTCGAAAATGAAAGGACAACCTGTCGAATGTCTCTACACCGAGTTGCTCCGGTATAGAGATTTATATCACTCTTCTTGTGATGGGAAGTCCAGACGTGATTAGTGAATACCCGGATTGCAAGGGCTTCTTTGGAAGTACCTTCGGTTCCGTTCGATCTCGGAACGGACTTGTATGGATGTGTGTCTGACGTTACACTTTGAGATGTAAATCTGGTTTCTATCAAATATATTTCTGTTGGTGGCGGATAATTTATTCTTTTAGCTTAACACCCTTCTCTGAGACGTACGAGCTCAGAGGTTATGTAGTTGATGGTTACTAGTGATACATTCCCAATTTGGTAATGTGGCATATGAAGTGCTGTTGATCATTTGTTGATCAAACCGTGGCTTTGTGAAAAAGCGTGGCTTTGTGAAAAAGCATAGCTTTGTGGACGAGACTTCGTCGAGCCTCACAACCCGGTAATGATCGAAATAGGAATGTTGCGGCAAGGTGTTTAGGGGACGCGCCCCTAGGGTATGTCATTTCCTTCTTGATAAAAGGTGATATCATGGTATGGAGCCCAGATATTTTACCTATGTTGATGCAGCAAATTTATTATACTTTGTGGTTGTTGCTTTGTGGTTGAGGATCCTCGGATAAAGGTCGGTAACGACTGGGGGATGACATAGCTTGTGTGTTAGCTACCTAGTTACAGCTATACAGCGTGAGGTAGCGTCGGCCTTGTGTTTGCAGAGAGCGGGTTGACTCTCGAGGCGTCTTTCCAGAGGCGTTTCAATTTCAGTGTAAGGAAGTTCCTTTGCCTGACCATTTGTTGGAAAATCCAAAGAAACAATACGAACCCTGTACGGTTTTATTTGTAGAACCTGCCATTTACTTATGGTGGTCACCACTTTTTAGATGGTAGCTATAGTAGGCATACAATAATGGTTGTATGCTGGCTAAGATTAATATTATACTTTCGAAATGTTTTCCACTTTAGACATTAATAATAATATCAACTGATCTTTCGTAGTAAGCATCTTTGACTATCATAAGGAGAAATCTCCTCCAATTCTGCGTTTGTATTGTGTGTGTGGCGGGAGGCCTTATGGTAGTTTCATTTTCCAAATGCATTGCGAATTTGTTTTATTTTCTTTTTGAAAATAACTGTTTTACGATCTCACACCAGTCACCATGACTGACTCGGAGTTATTGTTCCCTTTCTAAACTCTGGGTGCCCATAATTTTCAACACGGGCAGCCTAGAGTTATGTTATCAGGATATTCTGGAGCTTTGGAGATGAGCTGGATGGCGAGACGTACTCCCGTACTTGTTTATTTATTCCGCTGTGTATTTTGTATGAGGACAAGTTTATGTAACTGTCCATTGTTGTATTAAGTTGTATATTGACTCTGATTGTTGTATTGTATAAACTGATATAGTTCTTTGTTTAAAAGACTAGTGATTATCTATTATATATTGTTACGCTGCAAATGTGAGATTCTGATATTATTTCTGTTTCTATTTTTCTGTTCTACCTTTTCTTCTGTCTTCTTCTACCTCTTCTTTTTAACCCTAATGGTTCGGTTTTCCGGCATTCGATTGCGCGGCATTTGATACAGTAGGCGTATTAATGTCGACTTTCGAGCGTCGAAAGATCGTGATCGTAACATGTGGTATCAGAGCTGTTGGTTAAGCAACAACCCTGGCTTTGTTGGGTGTTACTCATTAGAGATAGAGTCAGTAGTACTCTAGAATGAGTGTGAGTGTAATAATAGTTATGAGCGCGTATTTGTTAGTGAATACAAAAATTTGTTTTGTATTGTGTTCACTTATCGGTTGATTGTTTATAGATTCTGGTCGGTGTAGTCTGGCCAACTGTAATCGATAGGGGTTTCTAAACTCTTAAACAAGATAAACTGATACAGTATTGTTTTAAAATAGGGTAAATGAAATAATTTTACCCAAAACTATTTTTGTATAGAAAAGAAATGATTTTCTATGAATTATTATTGTATATGGATGCTTGGTTGTTAGGAAGAGATAATATTGAATTATTATCACTGTTATATGGGAATTGAATAAGAAACAATGGTATAACCAAAAATTTAGAGATAAATTCATTAACAAATGAAATTTATAAATATGAATTGAAAGGATAAGGAAATAAAATTCATATACGAATGGGATTTGTAAATGTAAATTGTAAATGAGATTTATAATTTGAAACAGAATTCCAGAAAAAATATTTGAAATAAAATCCATTAATGGAATGTAAATATGTTTGATAACTTATAAAAATATTTGAAGTTTGTTTGGAATAAGGTTCAAATTGAAAATGAATGAACTTGTGAATGAACAAATGGAGTTACATTTGTAAATAAAATGAATTGGAATTGAATAATGTAATGAGATTGATTTGAATTAAGTTGAAGAAAAATCCAAACTTGAAAAAAATAAAATAAAATGGATTGAATTCAAGTAGATAAACTTGATAATGTATTAATTCATGGAATAATGAATTGGAAGTTGAAATTGGTTAAATTAAAATTGAATTGTGAGCTGAATAAAAATGGTTTGAATTTGCATATAAATTCAAGTAAATAGGAAAAAATAAATTGAAATTTCCTTGTTATTGATAAAATAAATTCAGGATGAATTGAATATGGAAATTTGAAATTTAAAATGGATAAGTGAATATACTAATTGAATTAAATTGGTCGATGGAATGGAATTGATAAATGAAAAATCAAATCAAAGAATTAAATTAGAAATTGTTACAAGGAAAATATAACTTGAGTTTTGAGTTGAAATAACTAAAGCAATATTGGAAAAGCTCGACTTAAGAGAAAAAAAAATTGTTGTGAAATGGTTTCAAATGAAATGAATGTGATGAAGTAGAATAAAGTGTAAATTGAATTGGTATCAATTTAAATTAGTTATAAATTAGAATGGATATTCTATTAAGTGAATATCGTCGAAATTTGCATAGAAACGATTGTCGTTTGACGCAAACGAGATTGTATAAAATTATATGAGTTAAATGAAAGCCAATAAAATTGATTCGAATCAATTGAAATGGATATGAATTTGTTTCGCTTAAAAAAATGAATAGAATGTAAGAAAGTGAATTGTAAACCATTGAATTGAATAGAAATGGTATGTGAATTAGATGAAAGTGATTAAAATTGTATTGAAACTTTATAAATTGCTTATGGAAAGAATTTTGAATGTTTTGCTTATGAAAACTATGTGTTTACTATTGAAAATAAGTGAATTGTTAAATAGATTTCCTATATATGTCACTTACACATTTAAATTGAGTAGGTACAGGTTTTTGGAAGCCGTTTGGCTGCATTTGGTTGCGCAAATGCTAATAAATAAGCCGCTTTGCTTAAAATGCTAATAAAGGTACGTCTACGCAATACAAAATAGGAAATATGAACTGTTTTTGCTTTTCCGACCGAGTGGGTCGATGTATATATATTTATATCTTTTGTCAAATTGCAAAAGCTCCTCCGTACAAAGGAGACTCCGCCAAAATTTTCTGAAAATTTTGGGAGTTAGAAATTTTTTTGAAATTTTGGAAAATTTTGTTAATGGAAAATTGATTTTCAAATTGTAATGGAAATCTAGGAATTGAGCTAGAAAATGAAAACCATTGTTTTGGTCGAAGTTGAAAGTCTTGGAAAAAGTGAACATCGAGTTTTCACTAAAATGAATTTTTGGTTTTTGAAGATAAAATGAATTCAAATTGAATTGAATTGTAAATTGAATTCAAAGTTGAATGGAAATGAATATATAACTTTGTTAATGAAGTGAAAATAATATAAGTAGTATGTAAATACTTATATCGAACTTAAGAAATGAATGGAGAAAATTCTTAAGTAAAATGGGTAGTTGAAATCCAATAAGTGAATTTGGACATTGTTGTTGATTAAAGTATACAGGGATTGTAAAGGCTAAGGAAGATGGAATTAGATTTGATTTCGTAGGTAAATTTGAATTTCTCAACAAAAGGTATGTATTTAAAATTTCTGTATGAAATTTGATTGGGATTCTGATTTTGCCACTTGGCATTTTGTTTTCTATTGGGATTTGAGAGTCCGTAAGGAAATTTTGTAGTTGTACCGAGTTAGCCGCGCAAAGGAGACGCTGGCAAATTTTTTTGAAAATTTAGAGAGTTAGAAATTTTTGAGAAATTTTGGATAATTCAAATTTTGAATTTATATTTAAATTTGAATTGTGAAGTGAAATAAAGTTGTTTGAACTTGTAAATAAGTTTGGAAAGTTAGAAAAAGATTAGTGTGTCCTAATAAAAGATTATTCTGAAAAGTTGTTTAAAACTATTTGGATTTGGGAAAATGATAAACGGATATTGGAGCATTCTTCTTAACTTGTAATTTCGGGACGAAATTCTTTTAAGGGGGGAAGATTGTAACGACCCTGAATTTTTGACATTTGAAATGTGAATATTTAATTGAGTTTAAATATTCGAATGATAGTTCAATTTGAAATTCAAATATCAAAATGAATTTGGCAATTAAATTATTGAATTCAATTTACTGAAGTTGGGTAAAAATTCGAATCTTCAGTTTTAAGCTGATTAAAAATATTTTTCAAGGCTTAGAAAATTTATATTAACCATACTGGAAGATAATGGAACTTTCAGAATTGAATTTGAAACTATTTTGTTCAGTTTTGAATTTTATCATTTAAATCGATATTTAAAAATAGCTTTCCGAGGCACAGTCTCGAAATTCGATGAAACCAGTTTCATTGGATCCGTAATATTGTATTATTATCGGATTTCAATTTTCGTAATGTCTAGAGTTGTTGTGTGAGCATGCGATAAGCAAACGCGCTGAAATTAAATCGAAAGTTAAATATTATAACTGGTCCAAAAAGCTATTTTCTCCATACGATCGAATTTGGACTCGGAACCTTTTCCATTGCGTTCGTAATAGGGGTATGACCTTATAAACGCCTATTAGCAGGTTCCAATTGGAATTTGTTTAAAAAGTTTAATAATTTGTGAAAATATTATTAAATTAATATATCAGTGTATATATATTCACGTTAGGGCTGGCCGATACTTCTTCTTTTCATCTCCAGTTCGAACGAAGAAAAATGGCCGACACTTCAAATAAATCCTCGTTCCTTTAAATCACCAATTCCCTTCCTCCTTCACTTTCAAATCCACGAAAATATTACCCCCCTTCCTCCATCTCCAGTCGAAACAAATTCGAACTGTGATATGAAAAAAAAAATCCAAGTATCGAAATCATTCTCGTTTCAGAAAAAAAAAGAGATGGTAATAGGCAAATCGCGATTTCGTGAGGAAGAGAAGGGACTAGCGAAGTCGAAGTCAGTTGCTCGCGAATTTGGGAGACGCGAAGGCGGGGGTAGCGAAGCGTCGCTGGTGGTAGTAGGCACTCGATTTCGAGCACGAGCGCGCGGGAGGCAGCGGCGACTTAGGGTGGCGGCGCGATGGGAACAATCGTGATTTAGGCTAGGGCATCAGCGTGGCGTCGTGAGCTCGTGAGTTGCTGGCGAACGAATCAATATTCTATGGGTTTTCTCGAGACCAACTGGGGCGGCGAATGGTCGCGATCTGGTGGTGGAAGGAGCATCGAGTTTGATCTTCAGAGCAGTAAGGTATAGAGTAGTTATTTATTCAAATTTTTTATAAATATATATATATATATATATATGTAGTTTTTAAAATTTATATACAAGTGTATGTATATATTTACAGAAGAAAAGAAAAGAAAATAATTACTGAAGAGAAAATATGTACATGTTTTTAAAACTCACAATTTAATTTTTAAATGATGTATAAGGTGATTAATTAGTTAATTAGCTTAATTATTTATTTTAACTGCTAAAAAATATTTATTATAGGAAAATCAGTTTTAAACTAAATCATTGGTTAATTTGATTTATCAAACGGAAATTGATTTTTCGATTTGTTCGAATATTAATGAATCATATAAATTTTTATTCAAGGTCTTAAATCGTGAAGAAATGACTGGAATGAAAATGGGATTGCAAAATAAAAGCAAAGGTGAGATCTTCTCACTCACGCAAAGGGTTTTGTTTAATTTTAAATAGTTATATTTAAAATTATTGATTGTGTTGATTGTGTGCTTGAATGATGGTATATATGATAGTAGTATATAGCAATATATATATATTGGAATATATATATATATATTGGAGTTGTTGATTTCCCGCATTATATAGCGGATGAGACCCTATGCGCCGCATAATAGCGGATGAGACCCTATGCGCCGCATAATAGCGGATGATATTTTATAAATCCCATATACCGCGATATTCCACCTCGAAGTGGAATGGGTATTGTGCTAACATCTGTGGATGCAGGGAAAACAGGTTGGAGGGATCCAACTGGATTCCTCAAATTATATGAATCTGTTTCATATGTTGTGTGATGAATTATTTATAATCTGTGAATGATTATATTTGTGATTGAATTTGTTAAAGGCTATAATTTAGCCGAATGCATTTTTGGTATCGTTGGATACCAGAAATATATAAATTGGATTTTTGAAATTAAAGTAGGAAATTTTAAGTAAATTTCTTTTGAAAGATTTGGGTGAATTTAAAAGAGTGAATTTAAAAGTACAAAGTTGATTTTTGAAATCTTATCGAATTATTTCCAAAATATGGGAAAAGATTTTTATAAATGGATTTTGAATAGTATTATTCGAAAGTTGGGAAATTTATTTAAAATGGAATTTTAAATGGTTTGGAAGAGATAAAGGAATTTATTTTAAAAGGTGATAAATTTGTTTGAAATCCAATTGATAATTGATTTAGTATTTGAAGATAAATCTTTGGGAAATTGATATGAAAATTTATTTGGTGTTTGAATGAAAATTGATTTTTGTGTTGAGAATAAATTTGGAAATCGATTTGTAAAATGATTTGGGATTTGAAATAAACTTAGAAATCAATTTGTAATTGATTTGGGGTCGAAATCAAATTAGAAATCAATTTGAAAGTTGATTTGGTGTTTGAAAGTGAATATTTGGAAAACGATTTGAAAATCGTGTATAAGTGAATATTTGGAAATTTAGATTCAAAATGGAATTTATAAAGGAAAGGGAAATTTGTTTTAAAAATAAACACTGATTTATTTTTAAAGTGTGGAAATAAATTTACAGATTTGGGATGTAAATTTGAAATAAATCGATAAGGATTTATTTAATTGGTTTAAATGGACCATTTTTAGATGAAGTGTGAAATGTGATTTGAGATTTGTTTTCAAAGTGATGAAGTGTGGAAAATATATATCTTGTGAAGATATTTGAAAATTTAATAATTTAGGAAAATTATTTAAATTGGTTGATTGTTGTGAATGTTGTTGATAGTCAAATAACCGACTATCAATATTTGCCTTTGAAATGGCACATGATTTGTTTTTAAAACAAACGCTCATTATTCGGTTAAGCCGGGAGAGGACATTGTGTCATATAACCCATTCTGAATAGTGATACGTCGTGAATGGACATTATTTGAAGACCAGTGTGAAGACCGGGTATTTTCGAAAATGAAAGGACAACCTGTCGAATGTCTCTACACCGAGTTGCTCCGGTATAGAGATTTATATCACTCTTCTTGTGATGGGAAGTCCGGACGTGATTAGTGAATACCCGGATTGCAAGGGCTTCTTTGGAAGTGGCTTCGGTTCCGTTCGATCCCGGAACGGACTTGTATGGATGTGTGTCTGACGTTACACTTTGAGATGTAAAGCTGGTTTCTATCAAATACATTTCTGTTGGTGGCGGAGAATTTATTCTCTTAGCTTAACACCCTTCTATGAGACGTACGAGCTCAGAGGTTATGTAGTTGATGGTTACTAGTGATACATTCCCAATTTGGTAATGTGGCATACGAAGTGCTGTTGATCATTTGTTGATCAAAGCGTGGCTTTGTGAAAAAGCGTGGCTTTGTGAAAAAGCATGGCTTTGTGGACGAGACTTCATCGAGCCTCACAACCCGGTAATGGTCGATACAGGAATGTTGCGGCAAGGTGTTTAGGGGTCGCGCCCCTAGGGTATGTCATTTCCTTCTGGATAAAAGGTGATATCATGGTATGGAGCCTAGATATTTTACCTATGTTGATGCTGCAAATTTATTATACTTTGTGGTTGTTGCTTTGTGGTTGAGGATCCTCGGATAAAGGTCGGTAACGACCGGGGGATGACATAGCTTGTGTGTTAGCTACCTAGTTACAACTGTACAGCGTGAGGTAGCGTCAGCCTTGTGTTTGCAGAGAGCAGGTTGACTCTCGAGGCGTCTTTCCAGAGGCGTTTCCATTTCGGTGTAAGGAAGTTACTTCCAAAGAAACAATACGAACCCTGTACGGTTTTATTTGTAGAACCTGCCATTTACTTATGGTGGTCACCACTGTTTAGATGGTAGCTATAGTAGGCATACAATAATGGTTGTATGCTGGTTAAGATTAATATTATACTTTCTAAATGTTTTCCACACTAGACATTAATAATAATATCAACTGATCTTTCGTAGTAAGCATCTTTGACTATCATAAGAGAAATCTCCTCCAATTCTGCGTTTGCATTGTGTGTGTGGCGGGAGGCCTTATGGTAGTTTCATTTTCCAAAAGCATTGCGAATTTGTTTTATTTTCTTTGTGAAAATAACTGTTTAACGATCTCACACCAGTCACCATGACTGACTCGGAGTTTATTGTTCCCTTTCTAAACTCTGGGTGCCCATAACTTTCAACACGGGCAGCCTAGAGTTATGTTATCAGGATATTCTGGAGCTTTGGAGATGAGCTGGATGGCGAGACGTACTCCCGTACTTGTTTATTTATTCTGTTGTGTATTCTGTATGAGGACAAGTTTATGTAACTGTCCATTGTTGTATTGAGTTGTATATTGACTCTGATTGTTGTATTGTATAAACTGATATAGTTCTTTGTTTAAAAGACTAGTGATTATCTATCATATATTGTTCCGCTGCGAATGTGAGATTCTGATATTGTTTCTGTTTCTTTTTTTCTGTTCTTTCTTTTCTTCTGTCTTCTTCTACCTCTTCTTTTTAACCCTAATGGTTCGGTTTTCCGGCATTCGATTGCGTGGCATGTGATACAGTGGACGTATTAATGTCGACTTTCGAGCGTCGAAAGATCGTGATCGTTACAGCTATGGAGGATGAGATGGATTCATTGACAAAGAACCAGACTTGGGAATTGGTACTACCCCCTCTATGAAGCCAAGCCATAGGATGCAAGTGGGTATATGAGATGAAGGGTGATGGGAGATACAAACAGGTTGCAAAAGGTTTTTCACAAACGTAGGGGATGGAGTATGATGAGGTGTTTACTCTGGTTGTTAGACATACTTCTATTCAGATATTGCTAGATATAGTTGCAACTCACGACATAGAGTTGGAACAATTAGACGTAAAGATAACCATTTTGCATGGAGACTTAGGAGAGACCATCTATATGAAACAGCCAGAAGGATTTCTAGAGGATGGAAAGAAGAAATGGTTTGCAAGCTGAAGAAGTCTTTATATGGTTTGAAGCAGGTGCCTAGGCAATGGTACAAGAGGTTAGACTATTTTATGCTTACTCTTGGTTTTGATAGAAACATTAAAGATGCTGGCATTTATTTTAAGCATATGGATGATGATAACTGGATATATTTACTCTTATATGCGGATGATATGCTAATCGCTTCCAAGGACAAAGTTGAAATTGATAGGTTAAAATTGAAGCTAAAAGCGGAATTCGAGATGAAAGACCTTGGTGAAGCAAAGAAGATTTTAGGGATGGAAATCCAAACAGAGAGAAGGCCGAAGGTGTTGAGATTAACACCGAAAGAATATATCCAGAAAGTGCTTGCTTGGTTCAACCGCATGGAGAAGGCAAAGGCAATCAGTACTCGCATGCCTTTGCATGTATAGCTTTTAGGGAAGAGCTTTCTGATCTTAGGAAAATACAAAACTTATATATAGAAGGTACCCTATGCTAGTGTGGTTGGAAGCTTGATGTATGCAATGGTTTGCACGAGACTAGATATTGCACAGGCGGTTGGTTTGGTTAGTAGCTATATGGCTAATTCGGGGAAATCACATTGGGAAGTAGCGAAGTACATTTGAGGTATCATAGAGGAACAATAGATTATGGGCTTATTTTTAACGACAGGGAGAAATATTTCAGCTTGGTTAGATTTTGTGATTCTAATTATGCCAAAGATAGAGATCGAAGAAAATCAACCTCAAATTACATCTTTATGCTTAGAAAGAAAGTTATTAGTTGGAGAGCGAGGTTACAGACTATAGTTACCTTGTCTACTACAAAAAAGGAATTGATAACTTCTATAGAAGCAACTAAGGAAGCACTTTACTTGAAGTGGTTGTTGTGTGATTTAGGCTTTCTTCATGGAAGTATATTAGTAAATTGTGACGGTCAAAGCGCAATATATCTGGCTGAGAATCTAGCATTTAATTCAAGTAAAATGCACATAGGGGTAAGCGAGTCTTTCCTTATCTCTATGAATAAAGGAAAGTAGGTACACTTCAGAAGATTCACACCAACGAGAATGCAGTAGACATATTCACTAAGTCCTTGCCTACTGCAAAGTTCAAGCATTGCTCGAACTTGATTCACTTGCTGAAATGCTAGGTGCCACTTGGTGGCACAGAGGGAGAGTGAGTTGGTAGATGGAGATGTTTGTTTTGGAGATTGATAGGTCCTACATGGAGAGGGTTCTTTCAACACTTTATTGGCAGGCGATGGCCTTTCCGGGGTTTGTTGACAAAGTGCAATGGGTGATGGTCATGCTGAAGCTCATTAGGGAAGTGTCTGTGGTGTCTTGTTCGAGAGCTGCTTGGAGTAAGAGAATGTAGGTAGAGTTGGTAGACTCGCGGGAAAATATAGTATCAAGGTGGAGATTGTTAGATTTGGTGATACAATATTTCAATACTAAAGAAGATTTGGAATATATTGTTGATTTCAGTGATATAATATTTCCATTTGCAGAAGATTTGGAAGATATTTGAGATAATTAGTCAAATATATTGCCTCTTTTATAGCATTAAAGAGAGCAATAAATTACCCACATGAGAAGAAGAATTATTTTGGGAGATTGAAGCAATCAATTAATTCCCTAATTAGCTGATTAAAGAAAGAATCTTATCAGATGCATATAAATTGGGGGAAACTAAAAAATCAAATTGATAAATGTTTCCTATATGAATAGCTGAATTTATGACCATTAATCAATTACTTCAACCCCAGGTAGTAATCTCTATATAAAGGCAGAGATTAACTTCAATAGAATCATCGTCTCAAGTTTAATTTCTTATTCCTCTTCTTAGCCTTCATTATCAATCTTGTAAAATTCTCTTTTTTAGAAATATTAAAATCTCCTCTTCCTAAAGTAGATGTACACTATCTCGCAATAGTGAAACCACTACAAATCTGTGTGTGAACTCTCTATTTACTTTCTTCTATGATTTGCCCTTTTTCTCTTGTTTCTGTTTGTTTTATCACACTACAACACGATCTTATTGTTTCTGCATTGATTTACAACCATCGTCTCAAGTCCAATGCATATGAAACTTCGGAAACAAGATGTGGGAACCCTAAGGAGTCCACCTTAGAAATCGCACCCTAAAAGGAGCAAGAAAGAGGGATCGGCCAGAATCATGATACACAACATGTTGCAACAAGGATTGATCAATAACTCTAGTTCTACAAGTCCAATTGGCATAAGAGTAGAAGATTAAGCATCATACAACATGAAGAAGCTCTCATAGGGATCGCACCCCAAATTCCTCCAGAACAAGGATCGGCATCGATCCCTATTTCTTGGGATTTGGGCCATGCGATCCCTTCTGTGGGCTTATATGGTTTTGGAGATCCTTTTGCCAAATTTTTAGGGAGATATTTCGCCATCTTCCTCTATAAATACAGACTTGATTGTTCATTTTTGGGCACTTTTACGCTGCTTGTTGCTTTATACTCTATTGTAACTAAGGATTTTCATTCGATCCCTACTGTACTCAGTTTACAAAGTGATTAATAAAGTCGTCTCTTCATAATGGACGTAGGCAAACAACGTCGAACCACTATAAATTGCTTTGTCTATATTATTTGCTTATTTCTTATTGCTTTACTACAATATTTTCTCTGTTTAGATTTAATATTCTTCGTTTATTCCTCTACAAAACCTCTATTGGGTGTTTGTGCCAACTTTTGGTGCAAACATTTTGGTGCTTTCACTGAGAATTGAACTCATGAAGATTCTCAGCTCTATTTGGATCCCTTTGTTGCTACTGGATTGCATAAATCCCAGGAAGAGATCCAGAATTATCTTCAATTAGTTTATCCATTCTATTCAGATTTGCAAAAGTCCAAGGAAAACTATCAATAATGGTTAGGAACACCAGATTTACCTCTTAAAACGCAGAAGGAAAGGAGAAGCTAACATCTAACAAGGAGGTCAGAGCAATCTACCAGTAGATGTTAATGCTACCAATCCAGTTGATGTCCAAAATCTAGCTGATTCCATTACAAGAGCTGATTTCCAAATTCCGATGAGAGAGCTCATGGATAGCCACCGACAGTTGAACCAAGAGATTCAAACCAATATTGATTAAATAAATCAACTCAGGGAGCAACAACGTGGGAAAACTAGGAGGGAGCCAACCCCTTATTCTGCATCGAAGAGCTCTGCTTCATCATATTATTATCACAGATGCAGACATCGAAAAACTGATGGATATCACGCAGAATCATCTGAACATCAACAAACAAGCCTACCTGGGTTGCCAGGACCGATCGGGCTCGATCCCTCTAGAGGGATCTGGGCCAACCCCTCCCTCAAAGGAGGAGGCTTACCTCCTCTCGGCGGAGTACAAGCGGAGTTAGTGCAGTTGATTTGGATGCAGGAGTTCAGGTTGATGCAGACCATTTACCTCCCTAGAATGATGTTGAAGTGAACACACATGATATGCATCGAGAGGATGTTGAGCCAAGAAGGCCTGGAACGACCCATAGATATCGACTGGACCATTCACGTGAGGTGGAGCATGACTACTGCTTGGTTCTAACTATCCAAACGCCGAATTTGTCGGCTATGGTTAGACAGCTAGTAAAGGAGAGCCAAGGTTTAACCAATGATGATTGGTGGATCTCGAGAAACCATACCCCATTCACCGATAATATCCTACATGTGGAGTATCCAAGGAGGTTCAGCATGCCGTCTATGCCTGCCTATGAGGGAAAAACCAACCCCATGCAGCACATCATGAGATATGAATGATTGATGGATTCCGCACGAGCTGATGATGCCATAAAATGCAGATGTTTTCCTATTACTCTCTCTGGCATAGCAACGATGTGGTTTATGAGATTACCCCCGCGGTCAATCTCTAGATTTGATGATTTAGCAACTAAATTTATGGAGTAATCCGCATGCATGCAACTTTCCCCTAAGATGTAATGTCTCTATCAAGCGTGATCCAAGCTCCAGGAGAATCAGTGAAAGACTATTTGGAGAGATTTCATACAATCGTCATAGAAGTCAGTAATCCGAATGACCATTCAATATTGATGGCGGTAACAAGAAGGCTTGATCCAGAATCTGACTTTGGCGATTAGTTAGCAAGCAAACCACCCGCAACTTTGGAGCGTTTCTATGCAAAAGCAGCTCAATATTTGAGGAAAGAGGAAGCTAGATGCTCTAGGAAGAAGAATGTTGTGAGACTGAGTGGAGAGGGAGTGCAGAGTAACATTAAAGTGAAACGGTCCGGGGAGAGTTCTGGAAAAGTTCAAGTAAATTTCTAAAATAAACTGAATCAGCAAAAGAAAGATGGTGATCGGAACTGTGAGAGAAAGAGGTCTATTGGAAGAGGAAAGTCAAGGATTCCAATGTATGATACCTACACACCATTTAATACAACCCTAAAGAACATCTACTTATCTACAAGCAACACCATGCAGTATAGGAAGCCACCTCCAAAAGAATCGATGAAGAAGCAAAAGTAGACTGGAAAATATTGTCGGTTCCATGAATTTTATGGTCATAGCACGAATGAATGTAGGCGTCTCTAGGATGTTATCGAGAAAATGATTCGGAAAAGAAAACTATAGCAGTTTATTAAAAACACATGAGATGGTGGGCATGGGACATCCAACCCCAACCGAGGATAAGCGTCGCATAGGGTCGAGGAGCCTGCGCGGACCGGTGGAACATTAGTGATCAATACAATAGTTGAAGGACCGCATCCAACTGATAAGAGCTGGCACGAGATGGAGCGCCATGCTAGCGCAATCAAGCAAATGAATTTTGAGTGTTGTTCAAGTACAGAAGATGGGGCTCTGGCAAAACAGCAGCATTCAATGGCAGTCGACATTGTATTTAGAAATTGAGATGCGGATAATATGGAGGCACCGACGATCGACCAAATGGTTATTTCGGCCATGATCAGCCCCGCCTTAGTGAGGAGGATCTTGGTTGACTTTGGTAGTTCAATGAATATAATTTTCAAAAAGGCTAGATCAGATGAGGATGGAAGCCAAAGACTTGAAACCATCTAAAGCCCACATTCATGGCTTTAACGGTGCTGCCACCGAAGCTATCGGTTATGTTTAATTACCCATGGAGTTGGGAGAAGGTGACCGTAGGAGAATGCGGATGTTGTCATTTGTTGTCTTGGATATTGACTCTCTATACAATACTTTTCTGGGTCGACCACCCTAGCTGAATTCCAAGCAGCACTTGCCCCATGGTATTTGACTTTGAAGTTCCCAAATAATAACGGTGTTGGAGTCATGCATGGCGATTAGGCAGCCGGATGTGCCTGCTATGTCGCTAAACCGAGGGACGCGTAACGGAAGGAGAAAGATAAGGGTATGGACAAGTCTCTCCACATCCAAGCCACCGAAGATTGACAACCGAAGCCTGGGACTTGGCTTGGGTGCAACAACCGGTTCTACAAAGACATAGATCTGAGGGATGATGATGAGGAGCCAAAAGAGACCAAGGCTGCACCGACTGAGCTGACGATTGACATCACAGTCAGCCACGATGACCCATCATGGTCCTGAAGATTTGATCACAGCTCAACTCCCCGATGATAAAAGAACTTGCTTGTTTTCGCCGAGTGAATCTTGATGTTTTCGCTTAGACTCATTCTGATATGTGTGGAATCTTGCCTGCCATTGCGGGCCACGCATTAAATATCGACCCGAGGCATGTCTTGGTGAAGCAGAAAAGGCGTGGCATTGATCCAGAGAGCTTTGTCCTCCTTAAAGAGGAGGTGGATATGCTTAAAAGCAATGGGTTTATTTGCGACACCCTCTAGCCTAAATGGGTATCTAATCTTGTAATTGTGAGAAAAACGAATGGAAAGTGGCGGACATGTGTTGACTATTTGGATTTAAACAAAGCATGCCTGAAAGGTAGTTTTCTCCTTCCGAGGATCGACCAGCTGGTGGATTCAACTATAGGACACCAATTGCTATCTTTCATGGATCTGTACTCCGGATATAATCAAATCTTGATGCACATTCCCTACCATAAGCACACTAGCTTTATTACCGACGTTGGATTGTACTACTTTGTGGTAATGCCATTCGAACTGAAGAATGTAGGAGCAACCAATCAACACCTAGTCAGCCGAATGTTTAAAGATAGTATTGGAAAGACGATGGAGGTATATTTAGATGATATGCTCGTGAAGTCACGACGATCAAGCGACCACATTAGAGACTTAGCAGAGATGTATGACATCCTCCGATATTACAACATGAAGATCAATTCTCTGAAATTTTATTTTGGCGTTGCATCAGGAAAGTTCTTGAGTTTCATCGTCAATGCTCGTGGAATTAAAGCTAATCCCGAGAAGATTTGAGCAATTCGCAAAATCCAGGCGCCAAAGACCATGAAACAAGTACAAAGCCTAAATGGGAAGTTTGTCGCCCTAAGTCGATTTATTTCTAGAGCCACCAATAAATGCATTCCTTTCTTTGACTTGATTAGAAGAGGGAATAGAAACTTTGAATGGACATAGGATTATGGAGACGCGTTCCAAGCTTTGTTGAACCACTTAGAGAGGCCTTCCATCTTGTCAAAGCCAGTGGATCACGAATACGTGTATATCTACTTGGTTTATTACGTTAGCAAGCGATCAATAGGAGCTTAAAGGAACTACCGAAGATAGAGAAATTGGTGTACTGCTTGTTGATTGCTTCATGAAAGCTCCGCCTCCATTTTTAGGCTCATCCTATCAACGTATACACCGATCAACCGTCGACAGGTCGTACAGCGACCTGAGACATCTGGAAGCTTACTCAAGTAGAACAGCGAATCGAGCCAGTTCGACATCACTTATCTCCCTCGGGGAGCCATCCAGGGATAGGCACTGGTGGACTTTATACAGAATTCAATCCACAAGGTGATCTCCCAAAGAGCGGTGGAGCCCATACCATTCGGTGGTAAATGCATACGGATGGAGCATCCAATGATCGTTGTTTTGGAAATGGAATCGTGCTAATAACTCCAGAAGATCGATCAATTTGCTATGCTTTGAAACTTGACTTCTCTGCAACGAACAACGAAGCTGAGTATGAAGCTCTGATTTCTAAACTCAAACTTGCCAGAGAACTGGGGATAAAATCACTTGAAATATTTTGTGATTCCCAGTTGGTGGTATACCAAGCCAGAGGAAGTACGAGGCTAAAGGACAACGACTCGCTCCGTACCTTATCTGAGTTCAAGAGCTATTGACTGACCTTGAGTATTATGACATCACGCACATTCCCCGAGATCAAAACAAAGAGGCCGACTCATTGGCAAAGTTTGCTAGCACCGGGGATGCACAACAAATGGGCCTGGTCCCAGTCAAAGTAATGGACGCTCTAAGCATAAACTAGATGGAAATCGACTGGGTACTAGAGATGAAGCCTGAGAAGGAGTCGTGGATGACTCCGATTAAAGATTATTTGCTATAGGGAGTCCTTCCTAAATGGAGGAATGAAAGACGACAAATTCTTCGTAAAGCTTCACAATATGTCATTCAGGAAGGAGTCATGTATAGAAAAGGGTTTTTCCATTCCCCAGCTTCGGTGTATCGCTCATGATGAAATAAAACGAGTCCTAAAGGAAGTTCATGAAAGGGAATGTGGCGATCACACTGGAGGGCAAAGCAAAGAAAATACTCTGTTATAGGTATTACTGGCCAACCGTCAACCGACATGCTGCTAATTACGCTAAGCGACGCGACAAGTGCCAAATGTATGAAAAAGTTTCGAGAGATCCACTGATGGAAATTACATAAATGGTCAGTCCATGGCCATTTGCCACATAGGGCATAGATATTATCGGTTTCTTAACTATCTCAAAAGGTGGTGCGAAGTACGCCATCATAGCAGTTGATTACTTCACCAAATGGGTCGGAGAAGAACCTTTAACCATAATCATAATGAAGAAGGTAATCAACTTCATTATCCATAACATCGTCTGTTGTTTTGGCCTTCAACGAACCATTATAACTGACAATGGAACCCAATTCAACAGCGCTGAATTCAAAGACTTACCCTCAAAGAACCCAATTCAACAACTCCGAGTTCAAACACTTCTGCCGTCGACATTATATTGAAAAGAGATTTGTGATAGTTGCTCACCCTCAAGAAAATAGACAAGTTGAAGTTGTAAACAAAATCATAAAATCCATTCTAAAGAAACATTTGGAATAGGCAAGAAGCAAGTGGGTGGATGAACTCCCAATGGCATTATGTGTTTACAGGACCACCCACAAGTCCATGACTAGCCATACTCCATTCACCCTTTCTTACGGCTCCGAAGTCGTTATTCCTGTTAAACTCAAAGTCCCTTCTCATCAAGTAACCTACTACGATCCTAGAACGAATAGATATCTCATCTTAGAATCTTTAGACTTTGTAGATGAGAAGGGCGAAGATGTTGATTTGAGGCAGCTGCACATCGACACTGAGTCGCCCTATACTACAACACTACAGTCTGACTTAGAAACTTAGAAATTGGTGTTCTCATCTTGAGATGGGTTTTTCCTGTCCCGTCACACATGAATCCTACTTGGGAAGGACTGTATGTCATTAAACGGAGGCTTGGGGAGGGAATTTTAAACCTAGCGACTATTGATGGCGTCACACTCTCAAGGGCATGGAAAGCAAGCATTTACGACGTTATTTCACTTAGTATTTTTCATTCATTTGTATTTAATTTTCGAATTTGCTTTAGCATTCGATTTTCCAGATATGTAATAAGACAAATTATGTCATTTCTTCCCATTTGGAAAATAAAGTTTGAAATTTCATTCATATCTGCGATTGCTGTAGCATTACATATTAGTTACGATATCGAACTAACTAATATTGACTTGTCCGAGTAGGTTCCCAGTGTTTGGAGCTAGCTAATTACATTAGTTCACGATTGAACTAAACAAAATAAGCGTGGTCTAACAGTTCATTTGATGATTCTTGCTCACAACCCGATGGACGGAGTACCTAATGAGAAATGGATGTGACTTGACCATCCAGTAAACAAATTAATCCCACCGAGCGATGGGATAGGCATGAATCAAAAGTGATCGTGATAGGACCGATCACTCACTAAGTTAAACCCCGGACTTGGGGCAAATTAATAAATTAAGGAAAGTATTGTCCGACTATTTTCCGAAATAACCCAATGTTCCCAGAGTGTGGAAATGTATAAACACGAATTGGGTGCAGTTCGATCATCTGCCAACTAACACTTATCCCCAGGGTGTGGATATGAGTATAAACAAATAGATGAGTGCAGTTTGATTACTTACTATTTCGTAAACTCCGACCTGAAACCGATAGGAGTATAAACTCGCTAAGGATGGAGTTCGACCATCCATTATCTAACTCGGCTAACCTGAGACTGGGGGTAGGAGTATAATCACTCAAACTGCTAAATCTGATGGCGTAACACTATGGCTTGAGCCTAGTGTTTGGTACAACTTGAGGTGACGGCCACATGGAGGCCTTGAGTAAAAATTAAATCCTAATCAATGAGCAATGAATTACTAGTACATTAAATGGATAAGCAATAGCTCAACTACTCAAACGAAATTCACATAAGAGTTTAACAAAAAATAAAGAACTTTTATTTGCACATTAAACTTGAAAATCGTAGTACAAGTTTATCCAAAAGCGGGGGCCGCTATACAAGCTATAAACAAACTAAGCCGAAATGACGGCTACTTCATTTGCCTCTTCCCTCTTTTGGATTTCTTAGGAGTGGATCCACCCGAGCCTTCGCCTATCCCTCTCTTTGATCCTTTACCACCCTTGGTAGGAGAGCTTTCAGAGGTTGGAGGGAGTTCTCCGGGAACCGACCTACCGGGTGGAATGACTTGCAGTAGGGCGAGATTTGGATCATCGACGTCCACATCAATGGGTTCAACTTTAGCTTTTTTATTTAATAACTCCTCTCTCTCGATGCTCTCCTTCAAGCTGAGCTCAATAGTGCATTCGAAGGTATCCGTGATCACAACATCATCAAATTCATTTGGCAGTGGCTAATCGTCGTCCATTTCATCATCAGGTGCTCCAATAACTTGAGCATTGGGCCCTGGAATGTCGGCAGCCATTGGAATTTCAGTAAATGTTGGTTGATGCTCCACAGCGGCACCGCTTCCTGGAGTTTGACTGGGAGTCGGAAGACCTGCAGATTCATGGGAATAAGAAAATAAGCCCATAACTATTAAGCATAAGGAACGCAACCTCTTGAATAATGGAGAGTAGAGCGGGATATCTGTATCCGGTTGAATTTCAGTTGTCACCGGAGTACTCCCTTCTTGAATAGGAGTTGGCACCTTTGATTGATAACCGGGTTTGTCCAGATCATAGCTCAGATTTTGTCCCGGGCCAAGTGAAACTGATGTTCCGACCGTTTGAAGTGAAGGGGGACCTTTGGTATCAGACTCCGAAACTTCAATGATATTTTCCCATTGCCAGAGGGTGCTAAAATATCAAAGTATCATATGTTAGTCCATGAGATGATGGTTTTGATGACAACAACCTTAGAATAAGATTATAAAATATAAATACTAACATTATAGTTTAGATATATATGTATATGAAGGATTTAACCATGCAGGTACAAAGAATGAAGATTGTACAGTATAGAGATTCAAGATATCAAGATTGCAGACTCATGAGTATCAAGATTATCAAGAGTTCAAGATTTCAAGGTAAGTATTGAGTCTAGAATTTTGTTAAAACTTCACAATAGCACTAAAATCTTCACTCCATTTTTCTTTTGGGATGGAACCCATTTCTACCTTTTAGTGGCTTACAAACCCACGACAAGTAGCTTACAAACCTACTACAAGTGGCTTACAAACCCATGAACATCCTAGTTTTGTACAAGTTCTCGAGTCCTGACATGATGAGATATTCTGCAGGAAGAAGCTTGCAAAACTACTTCAAAATGTTTTTTTCAAAACAACTTCGAAATGATTTTCAAAATTGTTTTTCAAAATGTTTTAGCCTTAAAAATTATCTTTTCAAATGGTTTGTCAAAAAGATGTTTTAGCCTTAAATATTCTTGTTTTTAAACTTCGTCTGTTTTAAACTATCTTTTAATATAATATATTTATACTTAGATTTAAATATAAAATTATAGTAAAATTATATATATAGTGTTCTCTATATTTATCTATATATCTTATCTATAGTCAAGTATATTTATAAAGTTTAAAATAGTTTTAATATAAGATAAAGGTTATTTTCAAAAGAAAATCAAACTATCAAAAATTGCTTTGGGATGTCGACATGCCTATGGTGACCATGTCGACATGGTGACAGTTGAGTTCAAAATTTAAATTTCAAAAGAAGTGTCTATTCATCATAACCTTTCACGAATGGACATGACTGTTGTTCTTCTATAAATAGGGGTTAGTTTCAATGAATTTTTAATCAGTTTTTCTGGTTTTTCACTTCTCTTCTTCTTCCACATTTTCTAAATCAAAATCCTATCATCACTCTGCCGAAATCAACATTGAATCTAACTAGATTATCTCTGGTTTGATTCTCTATCACTATCTCAACAAGATCTAAGTGCTATTCAGAGTTATAGGCTTCTTTGTAATCTATCTAGCGAGAAAAGGTGTGATTGTAGCCTTGGAAATCAATCCAGCGAGAAAAGGTGTGATTGTAGCCTTGGAAATCAATTGGGTGAACTTGTTGCCCCGGAAATCAAGTATCTCTACCCAGAGGATTGTGATTCTGGAGGGTGTACCTCGTAGCCTTAAAACCGAGGGTTGTAATTGTTGAATTGCTTTTGAAAGGAAATCCGTACTTAGTTGTGCGGGACCGGATGTAAGGTAACCCCGAACCAGTATAAAATGCGGTGTGTTCTTTCCTTTAGTGCATTTACTTTATTTCTGCATCTGTGATTATATCTGTGTCTGAATATTGCATACATTTGTGTACAAATCAACAATAACTCAAAAAGATTTAGTAATTTCTTAAAAACACTATTCACCCCCCCTCTAGTGTTTATTCTAGCCTTAAGATCCGTAATCCGCATTCCTCACATTTGGTATCAAAGCAAGATTTTCAAAAGTTTCATAATCTGATTTTTTGAAAAAGTTTTTTTTAATGGCTATGTTTAAGAAATCTGTTAATGCATGTTTAGAAATATTCAGATCATCAATGTCTCTTGAGTCTGCATATAATCAATATTCAAATACAAGTTGTCTACTAAGATTATTTGATGTACAAGAATCATGTTTTATGGGAGTTGAGGAATCAATCCAGAACAAACAAACTATGGAGATCAAAAAGGACAAATGGATACTCGATAGTGGATGTTCTAGACACATGACTGGGAATCCAGATATGCTGAATGATATAATATACAAAGATGGAGGACTGGTTAACTTTGGAGACAATTCAAAAGGTTATGTGATCGGCATCGGCAAAGTCGGTAACTCTGAAACTCCTATTATTACTAATGTTTTGCTAGTTAAAAATCTAAAACACGATCTGCTAAGTATAAGTCAACTATGCGATAAAGGATATAAAATTAAATTTGAAAAAGATAAGTGTCACATTGAAGATAATAATTCAACCATAATATTTGAGGGAATTAGGAAAAAGAATATTTATATTCTTAGTATGAAAATTTCAAATGATAACTTGTGTCTTTTGGCAAATGCAAGTGACCCTTGGATTTGGCATAAGAGATTTGGGCATTTGAATTTCAAACTCTTATCTAGGTTGTCAAAACATGATCTAGTAAGAGGTCTCCCTAAAATGAATTTTAAAATAGATAGTATATGTGATGCGTGTCAACTAGGAAAACTTAGAAAAAGTTCTTTTAAATTAAAAGATTTGATTTCAACTTCAAAACCTCTTGAATTACTTCATCTTGATTTATTTGGTCCATCTCAAATTCAGTCATTAAATCACAGTAAATATGTTTTTGTAATTGTAGATGATTATTCTAGATTTACATGGACAATATTTTTGAAACGTAAAAGTGATACTTTTGAATGTTTTAAGAATTTTCAAAAAGGGTTCAAAATCAATTTTCTCAAAAAATTATAACCATCCGTAGTGATCGCGGTGGTGAATTTGAAAATGAAAAGTTTGAAGAATTCTGTAATTAAAAGGGAATAATTCACAATTTTTCATTTCCAAGAACTTCACAACAAAACGGAGTAGTAGAACATAAAAATAGGACGATTCAAGAGTGTGCGAGAACTATGCTTTCTGATAGTAATTTACCAAAGTATTTTTGGGCAGAAGCAGTTGCTACCGCCTGTTATATTTTAAATAGAATTTTAGTTAGACCTTTAACTGATAAGACATCTTATGAACTTATTTTCTCAAAGAAACCTAAGGTATCTTATTTTAGAATTTTTGGAAGTAAATGTTTTATTTTAAATACAAAAGATAACTTAGATAAATTTGATCCTAAATCCGACAAAGGTATCTTTATCAGATACTCTAATAGAAGTAAAGCATATAGAGTATTTAATTTAAGAACTAATACCATCGAAGAAACAATGCATGTTTCATTTGATGAAAATTTCAAAATTTTTGAAGAAATAAATGATGAAGAGGATTTAATCATTCAAAACCAAGAGTCAACTGAAACTAATAATGAATTAAATCATCCTAATAAAAGGATTAAACTTTTAAAAGATCACCCTATAGAAAATATACTTGGAGATATGCAATCTGTTGTTAAAACTAGAAACTAACTAAGTCAAATGAGTAATGTAGCTTTTATATCAACTATTGAACCCAAAAATCCAAAAGAAGCATCATCTGATGATTCATGGATTTTGGCTATGCAAGAAGAATTAAATCAATTCAATAGAAATGGTGTTAGGGAACTTGTCCCTAGACCTGAAAATAAAACAATAATTGGAACTAAATGGGTTTATAAAAATAAAATGAATGAACAAGGAGAGGTTGTTAGAAATAAAGCTCGGTTAGTCGCTCAAGGTTATTGTCAAGAAGAAGGGATAGATTTTAATGAAACCTTTGCCCCCGTAGCAAGATTAGAAGCTATTAGGATTCTACTTGCTTTCGCAAATCATAATAATTTCAAATTATTTCAAATGGATGTTAAAAGTGCATTTTTAAATGGCTTTGTAAAAGAAGAAATATTTGTTAAACAACCACCACTTTTTGAAAATGATAAATTTCCAAACCATGTTTACAAACTTAAGAAAGCTCTATATGGTCTAAAGCAAGCTCCTAGAGCTTGGTATGATAGACTAAGATCTTACTTGTTACAATCAAATTTTGAAATATGTAAAGTAGATAATACTCTTTTTATTAAAAGAAATAAAAATAATATTCAACTAGTACAAGTCTACGTAGATGATATTATTTTTGGATCAACTAATTTTGAAATGAATAAAGAATTTTCTAAAATAATGACAAAAGAGTTTGAGATGAGTCATATGGGTGAATTAAACTTCTTTTTAGGATTATAAATAAAAAAATTAGATAATGGTATCTTTATTAGTCAAGAAAAATATGCTAAAGACCTAGTTAGTAAATTTGGTTTGACTACTGCAAGTGGAAAACCCACTCCCATGGCAACCATTGAGTACCTTAGTAAAGAAGATCTCTCGAAAGATGTAGATCAAAAATTATATAGAGGAATGATTGGATCATTACTCTATATCACTACGAGTAGACCTGATATCATGCATAGTGTCTGTCTCTGTGCAAGGTATCAATCACAACCTAAAGAAACTCACTTAAAAGCTGTAAAACGTATTATAAGATATGTTAAACACACCTTTGATTATGGCTTATTTTATCCTAAAAATGATTCGTTTGATTTAATATCTTACTGTGATGCTGATTATGCTGGTTGTATATCAGACCGAAAAAGTACAAGTGGAACTAGTCACTTTTTAGGGCATTCTCTGATTTCCTGGTTTAGTAAAAAGCAAAACACAGTTTCTCTATCAACAACTGAAGCAGAGTATATTTCTTCTGCTTTGGCTTGTTCTCAAGTAATATATATGCAACAAACTTTAAAAGATTTTGGTTTAAATATCTCAAATCACCAATTTATTGTGATAATACTAGTGCAATAAATTTATCTAAAAATACTACTCAACATGCTCGAACTAAACATATTGATACCAGACACCATTTTCTCAGAGATAATATAAGTAGAGAAGTAATTACTCTCGACTATATCAATTCTAAAAATCAAATTGCTGATATCTTAACAAAACCCTTAAATGAATCTACATTTACTAAATTAAGAAGGGAATTAGGTATTTGTTCATTAACTGAAATATAAAATATAAATAACTAAGTATAATTAAAAATTAATTCAAAATAAATTAAATAGGAAAAAATTCAAGAACCATGTCGACATCCCCCCTAGACCCATGTCGACATATAACGTTTTCTTAAATTTTAAATTTTTTCCCACCAAAATTCAAAAAAGTGGTTATAAATTTCTCCTATTGCGAAATTTTCTTCATTCTCTCTGTTCTCTTTCTGTTCTTTCTTCTGAGATCAGTTTATCTATGGCTTCCTCTTCCAAATCAAACTTAAAATCAACTTTTTTGTTCCCATCGCCTACTTCTGGTCCGTGTCAACAATCAACGCTCGCTCGTGTAACGAAAATAAGGGATTCTCTGAAAGATACCCTTCTGTTAATGAATGAAATCCAAGTGATGCAACTTCGAATGGCCAAAGAACAAGAGAGGCAAGGCAAAATCCTTAGGAATTAGCAAAATTTTCTTATGGATAATCATGCTAACCCAATCATGATTGACGACGACTCTTTAGGAGATCATGATCAAGAGGGAAGTGAAGAAGAACCAATGGAAGACGAGATTGCGGAAGATAACGACAAAGTCGTTTGCGTTGGCGAAGTGTGCTTTGACAAAGATGGAAATCTTGTCGAACAACGTGGAAATTTATGTTTCCACTATCCAAATTGTTCAGTTCATAGATCTCCTATGTTCAAAGACTCACATTAGTTTCTTCTCTTTCTATTTGTTGTTTGTTGTTACGATCTCTACGAAAATGTAAATATAAACAAATATATAATTAATAAATAAGGTGTGTTCTTATATATGTTCTATTAAAATTATTATTATAGATTCTTAGTTAGGAGAGTTCGTAAGTTAGGACTAAGTTTTAGGTTTACAAGTAAGTATTGATGATAACACTATCATCATATAGGATATTAAACTAAGAGTTATATAGTTTAGGGTTAGTTTATTTTTGTTGATGACAAAGGAGGAGAAATATAAAATAGGGTAGTTAGGCATAGATTAAGGGGGAGTTATTAGATTTAGGAGGAGTCAATAGGATAGAAGTAATATTTTATAAACAAAGGTTGTCATCATCAAAAAGGGGGAGATTGTTAGTCCATGAGATGATGGTTTTGATGACAACAACCTTAGAATAAGATTATAAAATATAAATACTAACATTATAGTTTAGATATATATGTATATGAAGGATTTAACCATGCAGGTACAAAGAATGAAGATTGTACAGTATAGAGATTCAAGATATCAAGATTGAAGACTCATGAGTATCAAGATTATCAAGAGTTCAAGATTTCAAGATAAGTATTGAGTCTAGAATTTTGTTAAAACTTCACAATAGCACTAAAATCTTCACTCCATTTTTCTTTTGGGATGGAACCCATTTCTACCTTTTAGTGGCTTACAAACCCATGACAAGTAGCTTACAAACCTACTACAAGTGGCTTACAAACCCATGAACATCCTAGTTTTGTACAAGTTCTCGAGTCCTGACATGATGAGATATTCTGCAGGAAGAAGCTTGCAAAACTACTTCAAAATGTTTTTTTCAAAACAACTTCGGAATGATTTTCAAAATTGTTTTTCAAAATGTTTTAGCCTTAAAAATTATCTTTTCAAATGGTTTGTCAAAAAGATGTTTTAGCCTTAAATATTCATGTTTTTAAACTTCGTCTGTTTTAAACTATCTTTTAATATAATATATTTATACTTAGATTTAAATATAAAATTATAGTAAAATTATATATATATAGTGTTCTCTATATTTATCTATATATCTTATTTATAGTCAAGTATATTTATAAAGTTTAAAATAGTTTTAATATAAGATAAAGGTTATTTTCAAAGAAAATTAAACTATCAAAAATCGCTTTGGGATGTCGACATGCCTATGGTGACCATGTCGACATGGTGACAGTTGAGTTCAAAATTTAAATTTCAAAAGAAGTGTCTATTCGTCATAACCTTTCACGAATGGACATGACTGTTGTTCTTCTATAAATAGGGGTTAGTTTCAACGAATTTTTAATCAGTTTTTCTGGTTTTTCATTTCTCTTCTTCTTCCACATTTTCTTAATCAAAATCCTATCATCACTCTGCTGAAATCAACATTGAATCTAACTAGATTATCTCTGGTTTGATTCTCTATCACTATCTCAACAAGATTTAAGTGCTATTCAGAGTTATAGGCTTCTTTGTAATCCATCTAGCGAGAAAAGTGTGATTGTAGGCTTGGAAATCAATCCAGCGAGAAAAGGTGGGATTGTAGCCTTGGAAATCAATTGGGTGAACTTGTTGCCCCGGAAATCAAGTATCTCTACCCAAAGGATTGTGATTCTGGAGGGTGTACCTCGTAGCCTTGAAATCGAGGGTTGTAATTGTTGAATTGCTTTTGAAAGGAAATCCGTACTTAGTTGTGCGGGACTGGATGTAGGGTAACCCCGAACCAGTATAAAATCCGGTGTGTTCTTTCCTTTACTGCATTTACTTTATTTCTGCATCTATGATTATATCTGTGTCTGAATATTGCATACATTTGTGTACAAATCAACAATAACTCAAAAAGATTTAGTAATTTCTTGAAAACACTATTCACCCCCCCTCTAGTGTTTATTCTAGCCTTAAGATCCGTAATCCGCATTCCTCACATCAGAGCCTTGTAGCGGTAGGATCTAGAGGTTCACTATAACATCCCCTACTTTGAGACTCGAAGCTAAGCACTACAAATGTTATAATCATCTATAGTATTAACTTCCGGTGACAAAATACGGTAATGTTATTGGTATCCATAATATCATAAGCACATGAATATGAAATAAAATCAACACAGATTTTAAAAAAAGCTTTTCTGATTACATTTCAAATCAATATTTCATATTCAGATACATAATCCCAAAACGATTCCCAGGTTCCGATCAAGTATAATTATTACAAATTACGCCAAGAGCGACATATGAAGACGCCCCTTGGATGATCAGAGTACTAGATAGACATATCAGTCATAAATACATTACAATGGAAATAAAACTAAATAGCTTCTACATATCTAACTTCACCTCCTGCATGTCTTCGGAAGCTTATTCATCTAACCTACTAAACCTAAAAACCTTAACTCTCAGTCTAGTCAAATTAAATTTTGAGCACCCGAGACTTTAAGGGGAAAACATAAACTTCGAGTTAGACATAAAGCCAAGTGTGAATAATACTATTGTATCTCGATTTATTGATATTCAGTGAGACCACATCGCTTAGCGGAACATGTTTCCCCTCAATAATATCCTTTTTAAAAGCATATATTTTGCAAATCAGTCCTGCAATCAAACTGATTATAACAATAAAAGCAAATACATATACGCATAAACATCAGGAAATTAATAGACTATCTATCCACACTATAGTTTTATCTGACTAACTATTAACCATTGGCTGACTCGGGCCTACCAGACATACTCAATAATCTAACTTTTGTTAGACACAATATTGAGCTGACTGCCCTTAACTTTCTTTTTCTAGGGTCAACTGAACCTAATGGTTTTACGGGCTCACCAATAACCTATCTTTATTCTGTATATTCCCTTCTAACTGTATCCTCAATTTAGTCCCACCTGTGACAAGCCCTACACGTTGGAATTTTGGACTTATTTTAGCTAGAGGCTATTAGCTAAAGTATAGGGCGCGACCCTACATCAGTCACATCTGGTCTTCTAATATTTGAGTCATAAACTTAGGGTAACTACCCTATTCATGTTTCATTTCCTGTCTTAGGGTTAACTACCCTGTTAAAACTTCATTCCTTGTAAATATTCTTTACAATTGATTTACCCCTGAAATCATACCTTTATAAAACAAGGAAATCATATATTTTCTTTACTCAAAATACTTATGCCATGTTATATATACTTTACATAAAACAATGTTAATGAAACCTTATCAATGGGATTATCTATCCCTTTAAAGTAAGTTGAAAATCCTTTTTCTTTTTAACTTAAAAGGTTTTAGGCCATGAAGCCAAGGTGAAACCTTCAAAACCTCTGTTCAAACCTTAAACAATGCCTTCCGAAATCATTGAGAACAACCCTTTCGAAAGCTTTACTAAAACCTTAGACATCCTCTTTTAAACCATTTAAAATTGCGTTTTGAAATCATTGGAAACCCTCCATTCAAATACTCAAAATAAACCTTTCAAAAACATTGGAGATCTCCCCTTTGAAATCCATATTACATACCTTTCGAAAGTATTGGGTTCAAGTAAAATTTTGTGGAAACATCGCTTTGAAACCATTTAAAATCATGCCTTTCGAAACCTTTTGGGTTTAACTTATAATATAACTAAGGGTCACAAAAGAACAAAGGCGAAAGCATTACTTTCGAGAGCATTTATCCCTAGTAAAAGAAAGAGGATAGTTTCAAAACTAATCATTTCATAATCTTTGCCTCCGAAACATTTTGAAAGCAGTTAAACTACCCTTTTGAAATCATTGAGAAGGCGGCTTCAGAGTATAAAGGCGAAAGCACCCTTTCGAAAGCATTGATTCGAAAGGTTTGATGGTAGCATGGGTTTTATCCTTTCGAAAGCTTCTTTTACAACATAAAGGCGGCAACTCATTCGAAAGCTCTTTTATATAAACAAAGCAAGTTGATTAAGTCAAAAGCTAACTCCAACCCTTTTGAAAGCATCATTTATAAACGAAAACAGTTTAAAATTAATAAGAGTGGTTTCTACCCCTTCGAAAGAATGGTTTCGACGCTATACCTTCCGCCTTTCTCCAATTCACTACATATTAATTATTCGATACCATGTGCATTGGTTTCGACTTGGTTTCTTAGGCAAAGTTATGATGTCGAAAGCTAGTATATGGAAGTGGCAAAGCAGTAAATCTATGTAAATCTGATTTTTTAGCCTTTACAAGAAATTTCTTTTCACCTAACTTGCCTTATTTGTTAAAATATAATTGGTTGCCAATTCTTTTCAAAATCTTCTTTTCTAAAAGTGCCACCAAATTTAGAAATTAGCAATTTAAAAACATTTAACAATTAAGCCCTTCTCCTTGTTAAAACATATAAAATATTTAAGCTCATACATTAAATAATTTTATAAATATAGTAAAATACTTAGGAAAATTCCCCAAAAATTTCCATAATGTACTTCTAAAATGTTTCCTAACATATTTAAATTTCAGACCCAAAATCATCATATATTTGCCGTAATTAATTTAAACCCAATTTTAACTATTTTCTTTCATAGAAAATTCATAATAAATTCACAATAACTTTGAAAATTATGAAACTTGAAACCCACTTCATAAATAATGTTTTCGACCATATGTTAAAAACGCAAGTCATTTGGATGTCATTTAATAGGTTTTCCAAATCTAAACTTATCATAAGATGTATATGAAGCAACATAAATCATCAACAAAGATATATATCCATTAAACAACCATATCATGGCATATTATTTGCAAAATCAATTTTGTTCTAACTAGAAACCGAAATCAATAAAAACGAGATGTAAGATCATTATTCACCGTAGCTTGATGTTAAGAAGGTTGAGATTTGTCTTTTGATTGATTTGCTTAAGCTTCCTACTTGAATCTTAGCTTTTCTTCTTCTTGGTTCTCTTAATGGTGGCCGACCGAGCTTACAAAGTTTTGGTTTTGTTTGTAAATGTTAAAATGAATAAGGAATGAAGGTAGGAAGGGTTTAGCGTATAAGAGTATATTCTATTTCTATTTTTCCCTTATCATATTTCTTCTACTTACTTAATTTTAATTCTCTTTGGCTTATAGATTTATTAAGGCACGACCCCCTTATTAATTTGCAAATCTCAATCCCTTAACCATCTACATCATTTCATTTCATTTATCTAATTAAATGTTCTAAATAATGTTAGTCAAAATTAGGGGCATTACATTCATTTCCATGAAGGATGTCCCGTACCAATTTCCCCTCATCCAAATTAGCTTCATTAAGGACTTTCTTCCTCATTTCAATGATATATTTCCAAGCCTCAGCAAGCGATTCGAGGTAGCCCTCTCCAAGAAAGCTTAATTCACGATGGATTAGGACCATAACATTGTATTTAAGAATAAAAGAATCGAACATGTCCTTATTCTCATTCCGACCAGCCTCTTTATCATCCTCCAATTGGGCCTCAATTTATTCTCTGACTTCATTGCGGCAACTTCCCTTGCCTCTTCCTTGAGTACTTCGATTTGAGCGAGTTGCTCGTCAAGTTTAATTTTAGCTCCCGAGCTTCAACGGCCTCTTTACAATACCTTAAGAGTCCTCCAGGGCTTCAAGTTTTTCTTCCTTCTCTTTCTTAAGGAGTTCTTCGAGTTCCTCAACATGACAAGCTAGAGTGTTTTTCTCATTTTGTAGTGTGTCCTTCTCCAAAGCAAGCACAACGCCGTAGTTGAGGACAGCGTCCAGCTCCTTTTTGTGAGCCATTTCCAGATGACTAACCGCCTCAGATGTTTCTTTAGCACTCTTTTCTGCTGCGACTAGCTTCATGGTTAACTTTGCGATCTCATCATCTTGGTGTTTGATTATGTCTTTATCATAGATCGCCTCCAGCTTGAGGCGATCAATTTCATGTTGCCTTTTAGTAGACATATCAGAGATTTTCTCGGCTAAATGCTGGAATGCTTCATGCTGCACAAAACATCGTTGACATATGCAAGTGAACTCGCTTTAGCACTCCTTGTAATTGTATGGATAGAAGGAAGAAACTTTAGCCCGTTAAAGTAGATTTTTGGAAAATTAACCTTAAGTTCGGTCAATCTTTCTATTGTAGGGGCCTCAAAAGATGTAGAAGTCAAAGCTGGATCAGAAGTAACAATTGGTCATTTGCTCGACATACAATATATCGAGAACCAAATGAACCTAAATAATGCTCAGGCGGCACAGCAGTTTGGGGAACATGGAAAGAGGTCCGATCACCGCTATGTACAGGAGGATTGGGTTAAACTTCCTGATGAGATGATTGAGATTTGGACTTGTGTTTGGAGGATGAAGACCCCTTGAACGATAGCTTCTTTTTCTCGGTTGTCATCCCTTTCTCGATGCCTGCACGAGTCTGGACCATGACTTGATCCATATTGTGTTGAGGAGCTCCTTAAGCGATCAAAGGCATGGGAACGAGACATAGCACGTACAAACCAAACAAGAGCATATAGGTAACCATCGAATAAAAGATAGACAAAAATCGTGCAGTGCAGTGCACGTTATTATGAGTGTCCTAGTGTCCTCCGGACGGACTAGATACTATGGCCTAGCTCATAAAAGTGATTTCCCCTTTGTTAATGGGAAGAATGTCATCACCAGTCCTAGTAGGAGAATTAAGCCCCCCAATACTAATGTTGGGAAAGTCAAATGTTATGGTATTGTCAGGGATCGGGAGACTCGAGAATCCTTCCATCGAACTTTCTAAAGGCTGAGAGGAATACTCTTCTTCCAAAGAGGCAATGATGAACTCGGGCTTTTTGGTGGTTTTTCTCCTACGGAGTTTGTTAGCGAGCTTTTTCTCTTTTCTTATTGGCACATGAGATGGCGTGCCTTGTGACGATTCGACCACAGGCGCATAGCCCGAACCTACCCATCATTGTCGGGCTTGTTGGTTTCATACCCCTAATTTCACCTTCTTCTGCATTGTCTTGAGACTCCTCGACTGTGGGCACGACAGAACTATTAGTGATGCATTATTGTTTCACAACATTTCTTTACAACACAACCCTTATCGGAAGCCCGATGCTGCGACCTTCTTCTAACAGCCCAAAAAGATATAACCACTCATCGGTTACAAGGGATCTGATGTCGCTATCCTCAACTGAGGTGGTGCGGATTGTAGAAACCACCCTTGAATAATTATCACCTTCAGGTCGTGGATGGACACATGTAAAATTTCAAAGTATTTGTTAGTTCAGGATACGACTCAGGCTAAAGAATTTGAGAATAAAGTGAAGGCAACACTTAGGTCCTTCCAACCATCGCCTCTCGAAGCCAAGCGGACAATGAATATAGAATCATTCATGTTTAAAGACACTGAGCATGTTCCAAGCACTAGTCAGAACTTGATAGTTGGGCGAAGGCCCGAAAAAAGGCTTCCCGTCCGTCATTTGAAATTGTAGATAAACTTGATGTCTTTAGGAGATGGCGGGCAGAATAGAACATCCATAAATAGCAAGAAAGTGCCATGAAGAAAAGCGTAGCTGTTCGGATGCAGCTGAGCATGAGCTATTCGCAGATAATTTAGCATCTCTCGGATAAAAGAATTAAAAGGAAGCACACATCTGGCCCAGCACATAAATTTATTACATGTCATATACCCCTCCGAGGGCATATGAGCCCCATCATTCATTGAAGGGAGTAGTACATCTCCAAACGGGAGCTCATGTTTAGAGCACAGCCTACGGAGAGCAGCCTCACCAATCCTGGAGGCCTGGGTATCCATCGGGTTATCCAGAAATACAGCACGCTCTATAGTATCAAGGGCGGGATTTATCTCTTATTTCGAAAGGATGGGAACATCGAAGAAAAGGCTAACCAACGGGTCAGAAATCTCTAGTTGCCCAGTATGATGTTCGAGAGAAAGTATGTCGGATACAGTCGCAGAACTCGACTCGTAACCTGCATTACTGTGCTATGAAGGTTATCCAGAAGACATTGCGGCTATATTCCCTGAATGTTTAGATCCCATATAAACTAAACTCAGCAAGTAATCAAGATTATAAAAATTAACCTGCCCCTTCGTGCCAGGTGTAAACTAGTGTGGTGCAGTGTTGTGCAGTGCAGAGATAAACAGTTCAAAATTAAAAGCAAAAGTAAGTGACGAGACTTTGAATTCTGACCAGAGTGACCATCATCGCTGACCTTCTCAACTGGCGTTTAGATTGATCGGTTGTGTAAGCTTTGGGATCGACCATCGATATATCGATGTGTGAAGTCCCGTATTGATGTCCATATGTTAGGTTTTAATTTATATTCTAAGTCCTAGAAGTTTAGTCATTCAATTTCAAGTTTGATATTGGATATGCAAATCTTGTTATCTGTTGTAGTCATATGTTCAAGTTCATTGAGATGATATTGGTTCTAATTGTTCATATAAGTTTACATGGAGTGGTTTGTTTAAGGTTTCAAGCTTGGTTCAAGGGTTTTAAATCGGCTAAGTCCCCATAGTTGATCCATCTCCTAAAGCAAATAACTGATCCTTATCTATAGCCAACCCCTACGCCGAAACCAGTACAACTAATCCCTCCATGCTCCACAAATGACTGATCCCTCTTTGCTCCACTAACAACCGATCCCTCTCCATATCAGTATACGGCCGATCCCTTCCTACACCTAACCACGACCGATCCCTCTCATAGCCACTGCACTGATCCATATACTTAGCCTTTCTCGTCCTCCGCCTCAGCCTTCTACACCGAACCCTCTAAGCTCAAGTAATACTAATCCCTCCACTTAACAAATTTCCACGAATCTCCTCAGTCCTTACCTTCTCCTCTTCTTCACCTAATTAAACCCATGGCAATGCCGAACCCATCATCTTGTCACGAATCAAAATCATATGCAAATCAAAACCAAGCTATATGTATATGAGTGTGGATTGTCGCGTGCGAGATGGGCTAGGCGAAGTTCTTGAATTCGAGGGGGTAGTGGACCGAGTGATGGAGAGGATGATAGTTTCGAAGGAAGAAGAGGGGGTTCGGCTCTAAGGAAGGAGGAGAGGGTTCGGTGTTGAAGGAAATGAAAGCAGGAAAGAAATGAGCTAATGTGAGGGATGGAGAAGAAAGACATTGGCTTATATATGGGGGTTGAGGGATCGGCTCGCCTTTCCCTTCTCCATGAAGCCAAAAACATTAAGTCCCTAATGTTGAGAAGGATCGAGTACGATCCCTACCAAGGAGGGATCCATCTGATCCCTATCAACATATAAAAAACGAGAAGATGGGAAAGAAAGGGATCGGCTAGAGGAATTCTGATCCCTATAGGAATAAAAAAAGAGCAAAGGCATTCGGTACGATACCTATGTGCATGCAGACATGTACATAAAAAATATATAAAGTAAATAAATATAAAATGCAATGAAATTGCATCTAATTCAACGAAAATTGGTGATGACCCATGAGCGTGCAAATGCATCTGGGAGCCAATGACCAAAAAACATGTACCTGAACATGCAGGTGTATATTCTAAAAGTTCAATTTTTGAAATCGATAGAAATTGAACTCACACCTGAAGTTTTCAAGGTCGAGACTGAATCAGATAGTCAAAGCTTACTAGCCCTATAGAAATGGACATAACTAGAATCTGAAGAAATATAATCCTAACTTTATACTATTGGAAATTGTTTATAACGACGATTTTCTATCGGTTAGAAAATCGCCATTAAAAATATTATCATTAAAATACTGTAAGCGCATGGCATACAATTATAGTACAAATGCGAGTACGGGTCGATCCGTAGGGAAATGAATTAATTTTAAAATTACTCAATTAAATTAGCGCAAAGAGTTTGAAATTGTTTTAAGCTAAAATAAATGTAAAAACTAACTAAAACAAAAGTGAGTAAAAATATGAGATTAAGAGACAATTTAGAGGCAAATCCACTCTCATACTCTCACATAAATCAACATAATATTTAATCTATGATCTCTCATTTCAATCTAGTAGTATTAGTGATGCATTTATCATAAGTATGGTATATTTGTGTTATTAATTAACACAACTTAAACCATCAAACTTTAATACAACACTAAAACCACTTTGTTAAATGTCATGAAAATGAATATGAAACTAAAAAAAATCTATTTTAAGCATGATCTATTTACTATTTTTGATTAGTAACATAGATCATCAAATTTTGATTCTATTTTAATTCCATGATCAAAATCACTTAGTTAGATGTTAATGTAAATTGTGTTTATATTTGAGTAAGAATAGCCTATTTGTGATAAACAACATAGGCTATCAAATTCACTAATAAACTTACATCAACATCTAACTATCCATGAAGCATAAAAGGAGATCATAAATTAGCAAATATGTTGAATCTACATGATTTAAGAGAGCTTCATTACCCCTAAATTGAAGGGGTTTAGCATCTCATTTTTGTTATCATTTCAACACATGTAGATTGCAACATATAACAAAAAACGAAAGTGCAAGCTAACTAAAATAAAAGGAACTAACTACTTGCATAAAAATAAAACTAAACAAGTGCATAAATGGAAATCTAATCTACTAACATAAAAGAAAAGAGAGCATGTAAATAAAAATGAGTATAAAATAAAATAAAAGCATGTAAACAACAAAGAAGAAGAAGAGGCTTAGGAAGCCATTTTATTTCTCATTAATCTTGTTGCTACAACTTGCATAATATGATGAGATCATAATAACTCCATTACATGAACATAAGAGGGTTATTTATACATGACTAAAACCCTAATCCATTTTTAGGAAACACCCTAAATTTTCCCTTGAGGTAGTGTGGTCTCCAAGTTATCATTAGCATGAAATTAATCCTCCATTAAATGTGCATGTGCCTTTAATCCCCACTAACATATGCATTAGCTTTTAATTGTGGTTCAGTTAGTAGGTAAGTGGGGTCCTCTATGATCACATGAATTCTTTTATTTCTTCATTTCTTTGGCTTCCAACTCTTGTATATGCATATTTCCATGAAGCCACTTCCAAGTTGAATCTAAATTCCTACAAAACAAATTATAATGTGTAAGTAATTTTTTTCAAATTAACACATGAAAATTATCGTTTTGACCCCATGTAGATGCATGAATGATGATTTGAAAGCATTTTTGAAATTTGGTTTTAAACATGTAAAAACACCCAATTATGACATTTATTTTACTAAAATGAGATTAAGTGTGTGAGTAAAAATATACATTTTTACGTGCACATAAAATACCCCCACACTTATCTTTTTATTTGTTCTCGAATAAGCTAAAACTAAGATAAATTCGTTTTCGTAGGAAACATGATTGCATTGAGCGTATGCAACAAGCTGTTAAACCTCTATGTGTCCCTAGTAGGACGAGTGTTGTCTCCTAAGAGTGTTCAGCGGATACTACTCACAAAATCCAAATGCAACAAGAAAAATTCCTAAATGCAAGATTTATTTACAAAGATATAAATGCAAGTTTCTGAAAATATTTACAAATGAAGAATTTACTTTTAAATTGGCACGAATAAGTTAAATATAAGTTCTGGTAATTATCAAGAAATTTAAGTCCTTTCACTCATCAAAATTTCCAAAAAAAAATTAAGTTATCATCACAATTAGACTCTAGTTTAGCCAGTTGTTCAGGCTAAAAACATAATGCTACTATGAAATGGATCCTTAGTTGATTATCAATATTTTTCAAAGTGGTATTTTTATTTCTTTTGAATAAAAAGTTGAATCAACTAAGTGAAATAGTGCTTGGATTTCAATTGCTTGCTCTCTCTATTTTTAAAAAGTACTAACATTATTATTATTTACACACCTAACTCGGATAAACTAAGGCTAGATATATCGATCATGCACTGCCTTTCGGGCTTACGTGAGAAGGATACAGAGCATGGCGAGTGTACATACTTGCGTGTCAACACATGACTTGAGGTGTTTCTTATTTTCACAAAAACCATTTTTTTATGTTTTCTTTTTTTTTAAAGAGAGAGAGTTGCACAAAATCATCTTAACACAACTTAACTTAGAAGATTAAAAATGTTATCGCCTTTACTTTAAATCAACCAATCTTTTAAACAAAAATTACAAGTAGGATATACTTCATAATTATCACCCATGAACCTTCCTATATACTAGTTAAATCATAGTTACTTCTAATCAAAACTTTATTTTTATTTTTTTTGGGACAAATAAATTTTCAGAAATTTCAATTTAATAACAAAAAATACTTATCCTATAGTGTTTCTTCAAAAGTAAATCAATATGCTAGAAAGAAAATTTGTTTTGGGATTTTTTTTAGTTTTTTTAGTTTTCCGTTTTGGAAAGAAAATGTAAAAAATAAACCTTAAAAAAACAAAAATAAACATGAGACTCTGCCCCCCCCCCCCCACACTTAATTTTGATTGTGTCCTCACAGTCAATGCATGATATAATGAGTGTAACGGGGAAAAATATGTTTGATTTGACGATTTGAAACTTCAACTTGGCCACAAGTTTGAGGATGATACGGAGTGGATAACTTGTGGGTTATCGAGTATTTCTTCACTAGAGATTCAAATGAACGATTGCAGAAATGGGTTCCATTGTCGCTTATTATTGTGCGAAGTGTTCCAAACCTCGAAAAGATGTTTTCTTTTATGAATTTCACAACAACTGTATGGTTATTTGTTTTACATGGAATGGATTCAATCCATTTGGAGACATAATCAATAGTAAGAAGAATGTACATATTTCCGAAAGAATTGGGAAACGGTCTCATAAAGTCAATACCCCAAACGTCAAAGATTTCGATCGTAAGAATGAGGTTCAAAGGCATCATACTTCATCGAGAGATTCTTCCTACATTTGGCAACGATAGCAAGTTTTACAAAACTCAAATGTATCTTTGAAAAGCGTAGGCCGGTAAAAACTACATTGAAGCACCTTTTCCGTGGTTTTCTTTGGACCGAAGTGACCACCACAAGCTTGGTCGTGACAAAATGAAAGAACACTTTTGATTTCATTATCTAGGATGCAACATCGAATGATTTGGTCGGAACAGTACTTAAACAAGTATGGATCATCCCAATAGAAGTACTTGACTTGGGAAAGAAATTTATATTTATCTTGTTTCGACCAAAATGAAGGAGTTTCCTTAGTGACTAGATAGTTCACTATGTCGGCATACCATGGATCGACAGAAACAGAAAGAAGTTATTCATCGAGAAAGTTCTCGTTGATTGGTAAAGAGGATGATGCGTTTGGAAGACGTGACAAATGATCATCAATGACGTTATTGAATCCTTTTTTGTCAATGATCGTAAGGTCAAATTCATGGAGTAACCGGATCCAACGTATCAAACGAGACTTAGCATCTTTTTTAGCGAAAATGTACCTAAGAGCGGAATTTTCAGTGTAAACCGTAATGTTTGAGCCAATCAAATAAGGTCGGAATTTTTCGAGCGCAAAGACACTGATAGAAGCTCTTTTTCAGTGGTCGTGTAACTGAGTTAAACATCGTTAAGAGTCATACTAGCGTAGTAGATGACATGAAGAATTTTGTTGATGCGTTGTCCTAAGACAGCACCAATTGCGAAGTTAGAAGCATCACACATTATTTCAAAAGGAAGATCCTAGTTGGGTGAGCAAATGATGGGAGTGGAAATGAGATCATTTATGAGATGTTAGAAAGCAGAAAAACAGTCAGAATTAAAGTCAAATGGAATGTCTTTTCTAAGAAGAGTTGTAAGAGGTTGAGTAATTTTACCGAAATCATTCACAAAGCGTCGATAAAAAACAGTGTGTCCAAGAAATGAACGAATGTCTTTGACAGTTTTGGGAATAGGTAGATTTGCAATTACATCAACTTTCGCTTTATCTACCTCAATGCCTTTGTTTGAAATAACATGCCCAAGGACAATGCCATGTTTTAACATAAAATGACATTTCCCCAATTTAACGTTAAGTGTTTTTCCTTGCATCGTTTAAGAACCAACTCAAGATGGTGTAAGAACTTGGAAAAAGAGTTTCCAAAGATAGAAAAATCGTCCATAAATACTTCCAGAAAGCGTTCGATCATGTCAGAAAAGATGACCATGCATCTTTGAAACGTAGCAGGAGCGTTGCAAAGGCCAAAAGGCATACGTCGATACGCAAAAGTGCCAAAGGGATACGTGAAAGTTGTTTTCTCTTGATCTTCGGGAGTGATTGGAATTTGGTTATAACCAAAATAACCCTCAAGAAAGGAATAGAATTCGTGGCCGGCTAAATGTTCAAGTATTTGGTCGATGAAAGGAAGAGGAAAGTGATCTTTACGTGTTGCAACATTTAATTTTCGATAATCAATGCAAACACGCCAACCCGTTTGAGTACGAGTTGGAATGAGTTCGTTAGAATCGTCCTTGATAACAGTAAGTCCAGGCTTTTTCGGCACGGAATGAATTGGGCTAATCCATGAACTATCAGAGATTGGGTATATGATTCCGTTATCGAGAAGTTTAAGAATTTCGTCATGAACCGCACCTTCATTTTTAGGTTAAACCTTCGTTGCGCGTCACGAACAGGCTTGGCTTCGTCAACTAAATGGATATGATATTGAACAAGAGCAGGACTAATTCCCTTTATATCAGTGATCGACCATCCAATTGCTTCTTTGTTTTTCGGCAGAATTGAAAGTAAGGAAGTTTCTTGATCAAGAGAGAGAGTTGCAGATATTATGATGGGAAACGTTTCGTTGTCACCTAAGTATGCGTACTTAAGGTGATCGGGAAGGGGTTTGAGTTCTAATTTCGGGGGTTGCTCATTCAACGAATTTGGTTGAAGTTTTGATTCAACGATAAGGGGTTTAAATGGAAGCGCGTTTTCAATTTCGCTAAGCTCATATTGAAACAGGTATTCGTATTTGGTCTCGCGTTTGTTGTTTAGGTCAACTGTTTCATTATCGAAATTTTCTTGAATGTAGCTAACTTCCAGCGTTTGTTCATGTGGTTCGATCGGTTGATTTTCAAGATTGAAAATGTTAAGATCCAAAGTCATGTTTCCAAAAGAATTTTTCATTGAACCGTTTTGATAATTGATTAGAGCATTTGAAGTAGCCAAGAAGCGTCGGCCTAAAATCAATGGAATTTGACTCATTGGATTATTCACAAGTTGAGTCTCAAAAACGATGACATCGACGGGGAATATGAATTGACCCATTTTGATGAGTATGTCCTCAATTTCTCCCATGGGTTTCTTTATCGAACGATCGGCAAATTGAAGAGTTACTTTCATTGGTTTTAGTTCACCCAAGCCAAGTTGCTGGTAAATGGAATAAGGAATCAAATTGACACTAGCACCCAAATCGAGTAAACATTTGTTAATCGTTTTGTCTCCTATCGTGCACCAGATCGTCGGACATCCAGGATATTTGTATTTGACGGGAATTGATTGGGACAAGACTTCGCTAAGTCCAGCGGCTAAGAAAACTATCTTGGGTACATGAGTGTGTCATTTTTGAGTACAAAGTCCTTGAGAAACTTAGCGTAAGTTGGGACTTATTGAACGATAACAAGAAGCGGGATGTTAACTTTGACTTGTTTAAAAATTTCCAACATCTTTTCCATTTGATCAAAGTGTTTCTTGGGTCGAAGACAATGTGGAAATGGAACACGATACTTAGTAGGTCAGTCTACTTGAGTAGAAGAAGAATTTGGATTGGCATTTGATTCAATGTTTAGCTCCACGTTTTGTTCAGAATCTCTTTTCGTTTTAGAAGTGTCGAGAGGGGTTTCCAGTAAACCGTTTGGATTAACAACTTCCTTATCGATTAGTTTACCGGAACGCAAGGTCATGATACCATTCGTTTAGGTTACGTTGCTATCTTGAACAACATGGGCTTGATTTGAATTCATGTTTTGATTTCTGGGATTCGGAACCGGCTGACTTGGGAATGTGCCTCGATCACGTTCACTCATAGACGTGGCTAATTGACTCATTTGCATTTCAAGTTTCGCAATCGACTGACTTGTATTCTGCATGTATGAGGTTAACAAATTTTGCAAATTACTGTTTGACTAGAGGCTTTGAGTTGTTGCCTTAGCCAAAGTTTCAAGACTTTTCTCAAGTGAACTTAATCGTTTATCGTCATAGGGAGCAAAAGATTGTTGCAGTTGATTTTGAGACGAAATCGCAAAATTTTGTTGAAAATGATTGGGTTAAAAGGGAGGATTCGAATCATTGTTCGGAAATGCTTGAAAATTGGGACGAACCAAATTTGTGTTGGGATTATTTTGGTTCCAAGCAAAGTTTGAATGATTTCTCCAATCAGGATTGTACGTTGGAGAAAACGGGTCATTTTTAACTTTATTGAAAGCATTGAGTTGTTCTATCAAATTAGGGCACTGATCGACTATGTGATTTGGATTGTTGCATTTATAACACATTGGTTGGGAAGGTTGATTCATTTGGTTGGATGAGAAAATGTTGTCGAATTTATTAATCATTGCATCAATTTTAGCTTCCAAAGCCAAAGATGATCCTATTGATTGTGTGCTCGATCATGAGTAAATTGATTTTTCGTTAGAACGTTCCCATTGGGATGACTTTTCAGCTAGCTTTTCAAGAAATTTCCAAGCATCGTCGTGATGTTGGGCGAGAAAATTACCTTGGCATATCGATTCAAGCATGGTTTGTGAGCTATTTTCAAGTCCATCGTATAAGATTTGGCAAAGAGTCCATGTTTCAAAATTATGGTGTGAACAATTTATTAAAAGCTCTTTAAATCTTTCAAAATATTTTCCAAAAGGTTCACCCCTGAATTGATGAAAATTGACAATTTCGTTTTGGATTTTAGTTGTTTTCTCCAAAGGGTAGAACTTTTTCAAGAAGACTTTAATGAATTCTTCCCAAGTTTTAATCAAGTTTTATGGTAAGCTATACAATCATTTTTCAGCGAATCAGTAAGAGCAAATGGAATTAACTAAAGTTTGACTCTATCATCACAAAGTTGTTAGAGTTTAATGGTTGCGCAAACTTGTTCGAATTTCGTTAAGAAAATGTACGGGTCATCATGTTCAAAATTGCCAAATTTTGGGAGCGTTGCAATATGGTTTGAATGAATTTCGAAATGGTTACCCGTTAGGGTGGGTAATTTGATACAAGAAGGAATAGAAACGCTCAGAAAAGGTTCTATCCATGAGAGTTCACGAGGTATTTTCGTTTGCCATTGTTGGAGTGTCGTTTGTCCGAGTTAAACGATTTGTTGATGTGTCATGAGTCTAAGCACTCAAGCACAAGTGAAAGTCAAGGAGAGAAAGAAGTGAGAATTGATTTTAAGAGAAAGAAGCAAGGTTTAGAAAATGAAGTGAAAAATTGTTTTGTTTTTTTTGGATTTTTGATTTTCAATTTTTTTTTTCATTTTTGTATGTTTTTTGCTTTTTTTGCTTTTGTTTTTGAAAAGATTATTTTTTAGAAAAAAACTTAAGTAAAATGCTTGTTTGTTTTTTCTCAATTTTTGATTTTCTTTGAATTTTTTTCTCTTTTTTTCAAAGGAAAAGATTTAAAAAGATTTTTTTTGGATTAAAAAAACTAAGTTATGTAAAATGTACAATTTTTTTAGTTATGGATTTTGATTTTTTTTTTATTTGTATATATGCATTAACTAATGCAACTAAATGAATGCAAGGACTTAATTACAAATTCTCTATCCTAGTAGCTCCTAACTCAAAATTGTATAATCACACTTTGTCTTAATCCATCAAAATATTTCTTATCCGGGTAACGGACATGAGTTATCAGTGCATGATGAATCACCATAGCAATGCAGCCGACGGTTTAAGTACCTTCAGAGAAACAATCACTATAATATTTACGAATCATCGTAATATTTATATATGATTGTTGCTCTGCCGTAGCCTAGACACTAAGAAATTAAATTGTTCAAAGAAGACAACTTGTCAAAATACAATTAAGCCCTAGGTGAGCTCGTGACTCCCTTAATTCCAAAGTCTAACCATTATTATTAGTCAAATTCTAAGATAAAATGCAATTTATGGGCCAAGGAAGAGGTGATGAAATCCCCCATCTTATGTGGATTTGGGTATTGCCTTTAGAAAATAAAAACAAGACGAATGAATGTAAACTGAAAATAAATGTGATTTAACAATGCAACTATGAATGACATTTGTTTTTGTTTTTTTTCGAATTTTTTTAAAATGAAAGCAACCAACAGTGCAAGGAAACTAAAAACAAGTGATAAGAGCATGGTACCAGAGCATGCAGAATTATTAGCAATTTATTTTAAAACCAGTGATTTTTTATAAGCAAGCAAAGCATTTTTTAGCAAGCAAGTCTTCTTCTTCTAAGTTCCTGCAAATTTCAGCCTACAAAATTGTTGAACACGAATATTTATAAGACTAAAACGAAAACAACTTCCCCATTTTTTTATGGATAAAAGGAATTTAAAAGAAAATATTTACAAATCAAAATAAGACAACGTAAAACAAATATCAAAAAATTTAAAAACCAATAAAATTTCTTTTTTGTTTGTTTCTTATTTTTACAAATAAAAAAGAACAAAAAGGAAAATGGACTTAAAAAGTAAAAGTAAACAATTAGAAATAGTAAAAAGAAAATTAGCCCGACCCGCTAAGAAAACAAAACCACTCGTACTTTACTTATGTTATCAGAGAACTTCTCCCTTTCTATTAACAAAAATCATAATTCCCAAATCAAATAATCCTGCATCAAATTCAAAACCGAATTTCAAACACCAATTCCCAAATTCCAAAAACTCGTTTGCGTTTGGCAATTAGGCTTAGGCGATTGGCGTTCGATGAGTGTGGTGCGACTTCTTGGTGCTTGGTTGTGGTTATGATTGGGTTTGCGGATTAGTGTTTGGATAGGTCGTTTACTGGTTGTTGGAGAGTCGTGGGTGTTTGTTGTGCTTTCGGCGATTGATTTAGGGAGGCAGAGAGGTGTAGCAGTTGGGTTGGGTGAAGTTTGATGAGGGGAATTACAGTGAATATTGTTGGAAGTTTGTGGAAGTGAATGGTAGTTTTGAGGAGATGATGGAGGTAGGCAATGGTGAAGTTGATATGGAGATATGGTAGTGTTATGTGCACAGAGATACACAGTTTGATTGTGTTATGTAATGCACAGAGAAGTCTGTAGTGTGATGCAAGTTGATGGCAGTGAGGGTCAGTGCAGTTGCAATTTTGGTGACGTTTTGATGAGTTAAAAGCAGTGCAGAGGTGAATGAAGAGGAGGTTGTGCAGCAGTTTGTTTTGATGAATGAAGGAGTGTTAGTTTTGGTCTTTGTTGCAGAGAGGAGGTAGTGGAGTGAAGATTGTAGTTGTAGAGGTTTGTTGCAGTGGCAAGTTGCTGCAGGTTGCAGTTATGAAGTGATGGAGTTATGCAGTGAGCAGAGGCGGGTGCTAATGTAGTGAAGTTGTGATGGCTGGAGATGAGTGTGCAGTGGTGATAGCAAGGAGATGATGATGTAGCTCTTGTATGGTGGTTTCTTGCAGTAGTGGGTGGGTGGTTTTGCACTAGCGATGATGGTTTGTTTGCAGTAGTGGTTTCTAACAGTAGCAATGGCTTGTTTGTTGAGGATGGTAGTGGTATGTAAGCAGAAGTTTGTATGTGCACAGAAATGATAGGAGGTTGGTTGTATGTAGGCAGAATTGATATTGTTGAGGCTGTGATGGTGTTTGGAAGGAAGAAGGCAGTGACAGTAGATGTTGTATGTTGGGGTGTGACTGGGGAAGGGGATTGGTGAGGAAGTGGTGAAATGTAACAGTGCAGTTGGTTTGTTGAACAGAGAAGAGAGCAATGTAAACAAAACAAAACAAATGCAATAGAATGCAAATTGAAAATGTAACAGAGAAGAGAGCAATGTAAACAGTAACAGTAAATGGGAAATGGGAATGAAATAAAATGTAACAGAATGCAAATTGAAAATGCAAATGCAATATGATTTGAAATGTAATGTTGCAAATGCAAAGTAGCAATTGCATTGTGTGTGTGTGTGTGTATATATATATATATATATATATATCTATATTTTCTTTTAACTGAAACAAAACAAATGCAAATACACTAAATACAAATGGAACAAAGGAAATGTGGATTTTTTTTAAAAGAAACAAAATAAAATAAAAGCAAATGTAAAAATAATCTGAAGAGTAAAATTAAAACCAAATTGCTATTCCTCGGCAATGGCGCCAAAAACTAGTTTATAACGGCGAATTTTCTATCGGTTAAAAATTTGCTGTTAAAAATATTATCGTAAAAATACCGCAAGTGCACAGTGTACAATTATAGTATGTATGCAAGTACGGGTGGATCTGCAGGGAAATGAATTAATTTTAAAATTACTGAATGAAATTAGCCCAAAGAGTTTGAAATTGTTTTAAGCTAAAATAAATGTAAAAACTAACTAAAACAAAAGGTGAGTAAAAATATGAGATTAAGAGACAATTTAAAGGGAAATCCACACTCGTACTCTCACATAAATCAACACAAAATTTAATCTATGATCTCTCATTTCAATCTAGTAGTATTAGTGATGCATTTATCATAAGTGTGATCTATTTGTGCTATTAATTAACACAATTTAAACCATCAAACTTTAATACAACACTAAAACCACTTTGTTAAATGTCATGAAAATGAATATGAAACGAAAACAAAATATATTTTAAGCATGATCTATTTACTATTTTTGATTAGTAACATAGATCATCAAATTCTGATTCTATTTTAATTCCATGATCAAAATCACTTAGTTAGATGTTAATGTAAATTGTGTTTATATTTGAGTAAGAATAGCCTATTTGTGATAAACAACATAGGCTATCAAATTCACTAATAAACTTACATCAACATCTAACTATCCATGAAGCATAAAAAGAGATCATAAATTAGAAAATATGTTGAATCTACATGATTTAAGAGAGCTTCATTACCCCTAAATTGAAGGGGTTTAACATCTCATTTTTGTTATCATTTCAACACATGTAGATTGCAACATAGAACAAAAGAGGAAAGTGCAAGCTAATTAAAATAAAAGGAACTAACTACATGCATAAAAATAAAACTAAACTAAGTGCATAAATGGAAATCTAATCTACTAACATAAAAGAAAAGAGAGCATGTAAATAAAAATGAGTATAAAATAAAATAAAAGCATGTAAAGAACAAAGAAGAAGAAGAGGCTTAGGAAGCCATTTTATTTCTCATTAATTTTGTGGCTACAACTTGCATAATATGATGAGATCATAATAACTTCATTACATGAACATAAGAGGGTTATTTATACATGACTAAAACCCTACTCCATTTTTAGGGAACTCTCTAAAATGCCCTTGAGGTAGTGTGGTCTCCAAGTTATCATTAACATGAAATTAATCCTTCATTAAATGTTCATGTGTCTTTAATCCCCACTAACATGTGCATTAGCTTTTAATTGTGGTTCATTAGTTAGTGGGTGAGTGGGGTCCTCCATGATTACATGAATTATTTTATTTCTTCATTTCTTTAGCTTCCAACTCTTGTATATGCATATTCCATGAATCCACTTCCAAGTTGAATCCAAATTCCTATAAAACAAATTAAATTATGCAAGTAATTTTTTTCAAATTAATTCTCACACGAAAATTACCGTTTTGCCTCTATGAAGATGCATGGATGATGACTTGAAAGCATTTTTGAAATTTGGTTTTAAACATGTAAAAACACCTAATTATGACATTTATTTTAATAAAATGAGATTAAGTGTCTGAGTAAAAATATACATTTTTACGTGCACATCAGAAATCGACCAAGCGTCATGATGATCAAAGAGAGATGCGACACTTTGAGAAAATAATTCGACAAAAGGATAAAGACTATTCAGAAAACTGGATCGATTTCTTTCTGGCAACTCTAACTTGCTTCGGTTCAAAGCATGTCATGTTCAACACAAGATGTAATTTGGAGGGCAAGTCTTATCCGGCATTTTGACTCGGCTATATCAGAACTGATTGGACAAGTTAGATTTGACTGTCATCAAGGCCAGTAAGTCCAAAGCGATGATTATGGGGTCTAGAAATCAAGTACAGATAGTAATATGAAGCCATAATTGAACATAATCAAGAGATATGCTATACAGAACGTTCTAAGTATGGAATATAATTTAATATAGAAAAGGGATCGGCTATAATCTTTCTCAATCATAGGGATCGGCCTACTTCAGTCAAACAAATGTAACTAATGGAAAACAATTATATCTCAAGATCCATAAGTCCAATGCATATGAAACTTTGGAAACAAGATAAGGGTATCCTAGGGAGTCCACCCTAGGGATTGCAATCCAAAAGGTGCAAGCAAGAGGGATCGGCCCTCTTCCCTCTTGATGGATCGGCCAGAATCATGATACATAACATGTTGCAACAAAGATTGATCAATAACTCAAGTTCTACAAGTCCAATCTGCATGAGACTTGGAGACTAAGCATAATACAACATAAAGAAGCTTCCATAGGGATCACTCCCCTAAATTCCTCCAAAATAGGGATCGCCCTTGATCCCTATTTCTTGGGATTTGGGCCATTCAATCCCTTCCATGGGCCCATATGGTTTTGGAGATCCTTCTGCCAAATTTTAACGGAGATATTTCGCCATCTTCTTCTATAAATACAGACTTAATTGTTAATTTTTAGGGACATTTACGCTGCTTGTTGCTTTATTCTCTATTGTAACTAAGGATTTTCATCCGATCCTTATTGTAATCAGTTTACAAAGTGATTAATAAAGCTATCTCTTCAAAGTGGATGTAGGCAAACAACGCCGAACCACTATAAATTGCTTTGTCTCTATTATTTTCTTATTTCCTAGTGCTTTACTACTATATTTTCTCTATTTACATTTAATATTCTTCATTTATTACTCTACAAAACCTCTTTTGGGTGTTTGTGCAAACTTTATGAGATTACAAGTTTTACAAAAATTCCCTTTGAACATTGAAAACAAAATCTCTTATCTATGCCATAAAGATGCTCTAAACAATTTTCGAAGAATGGAAAAGTGTTCATCATGATCATGAGCAATTTATAGGGAACGAACCCATCAAATTAGGCCATGTTAGGAAAATAAAAATTCAGGAATGGATTTTTATATGGAGTACCTTAGTCAGGTAAAATAAAGCAAAGGATAACGATTACTAGTAAGATGATCACTACATCGAGATCAAATAAGGAAGGAATTCAAGTAAATTTGCAACCCAGAGGTAGAATTATTACCCAGTGTTGTAATTTATAAACTATAAGGATCAAACCTTGATCTACAAAGATCATTCTAAAAAATATAATAAGATTATAAAGTGATAAAAGATATCTCGAATTTTAGCTCACTTCGAATTCCAAAACAATCATAATCTTGATTTCTATGGAGAAAATTATTCTACAAAGATTGACTTTGAAATCGTGTGGTTCCAACCTAACTATATCGAGTTCTAAGAGCGTTCATGATCTTTACCTTAATATGGATCCAACATATGATCAAAAAAAAGTATCTAGAATAATTATGGGATTTCCATCTACAGAGACGAGAGTGTCAGTTACCAATAAAGTCACAAAGTGAAATGAAACGGAAAGTTACTCTTAAAAGGCATGGATTCACCAAAGGGTTATGTATACATATATATGAAGGAGAACTCCCTGAGCTCTTACTACAAAGCAAATTGAATGAGATAACTACCACCCATACTTTGGATATATCAAGCCACAATAGGATGAATTTCCTATGCTTCCAATCAATGTTAAGATTGAATTCCATCAGAGGATTAAGAGACAAAAGAAAGTCTCCAAATGTGATCAATGGACTAAAATGACCAATTAAAGGTTCGAACATCAAAGAAGGATATCTAAGTATTACAATTCTAAGATTAGAGGAAGATCATTCCAAAAAGGAGATTTAACATTCCAAAGAGTTATGGTAAATACTAAGAATCCAGTGAATGGATCACTCGGACCAAATTGGGAAGAACCGCTAACCGTAAACAAAGAAATCCCGCTTGGGATTTATAAACTTTAATGACTAGATGACAACGTCATAGAAAAAACATGGAATGTCGAACATTTGCGGCTATATTTTCCGACAATGGATAAATAATTGTTTTTACTGGTTCAATCGTAGAAAGTAGTACGAATCTCTTAAAGCCATCACAGGCTCATGACCGCAAGAGCTCCTTGGCCATCAAAGGCCCCAGTCATCAAAGGCTCATGACCACAAAAGGTCGCCGGCCACCAAAGGCTTTAGCCAGCTCATGATCGCAAGAGGTCCCTGGCCATCAAAGGCCCTAAACCTCCAGTGCCATCATCAAAGGTCTGACTAAAGCGGCTCTTACAGAGAGATCAGAGTAAGCCTATAGTGTCATCATCAAATGCCTCACTAAAGCACAGGGAAAGCCTTCAGCGCCTTCATCAGAAGTCTCGTTGAAGCGCCTCCTAGAGGGAGGTTAGAGTAAGCCTTTAGTGCCTTCATCAAAGGCCTTACTAAAGCATCGGGAAAACCTTCATCCTCTACCCATGGGGCCTAGTCGAAGCGCCTCCTAGTGGGAGGACGAAGTATGCCTTTAGTACCATCATCAAAGGCCTCACTAAAGCACCAAAATATTCAAAAAGGAAGATCATTCAAAATCAAAGCCAAGTAGCGCTCTAGATCTATCAAAATCAGAGATGATTAGCGCTCCGGATCTATCAAAATAAGAGCCAAGTAGTGCTCCTGAATCAATCAAAATCAGAGCCAAGTAGTGCTCCTGAATTAATCAAAATCAGAGCCAAGTAGTGCTACCGATCTATCAGAATCAGAGCCAAGTAGTGCTCTTGATCTATCAAAATTAAAGCCATGTAATGCTCCCGATCTATCAAAATCATAACCAATAAGTGCTCCCGATCTATCAAAATCAGAGCTAAGTAGTGCTCCAAGTTAAACAATCTTCTATAGGATAGCCCACCTAATATGAGCTATTTATGCTCCCTAGCAAGCTCAATTAACAATTATTATTGCCAGATTTGGATTTCTGGTCTTCTTCTACTAATTCCAGATGTGGATTTCTGGACTTTAATTATTATTGTTAGATTTGAGTTTCCGGTCTTCTTCTGTTATTTTCAGATATGGATTTTTGGATTTCAATTATTATTGCCAGATTTGGGTTTCTAGTCTTCTTCTATTATTTCCAGACGTGGATTTCTGGACTTCAGTTATTATTGTCAAATTTGGGTTTCTAGTCTTCTTCTATTATCTGCAGATATGGATTTCTGGTCTATTATTATTATCAGATGGATTTCTGGTCTTCTGTGATTATCAAATGGCTTTTCGGTCTTCTATTATTATCAGATAAATTTTCAGTCTTCTATTATTATCAGATGGATTTTGAGTCTTTCATTATTATCAGATGGATTTTCGATCTTCTATTATTAGCAGATGGATTTTCGATCTTCTATTATTATCAGATAAATTGCTGGTCTTCTATTACCATCAGATAGATTCTTGGTCTTCCATATTTTCCAGATGATTTGCTAGACTTCCATTCACGATATTTATCCTATGGCCAAAATGAATTTCTAGTTTTCCCTCCTACAATATTATTAGATAACTTCCTAATTTAGTTTTTCAAGAAATTAAGATCATCACATGACTTCCTAAGCTTCTATTCAAAAAAATTGTTAGTATAAAGTGATCTAGACTCATATAAAAGAATACGGGAAATACCCCCAACTACATGTTAACTCATAGCCTGATAAGATCCAAAAAGGATCGCTGAAAATTTAAATACTAAGTTAGAATGAAAATTGTTGTCTGTTTTGTATTATGCAGGAAAACAAGATTAGAAAGAAGGCCTTATGAAGAATCAACGATACAAAGGAATTCTTGGTTTTACTCTAAAGAGTAAAAAGCTTCTTTTATACAAGGAGGGGGCAAAATGTTATTCTTATAAGTTTCAAAGGATATGAACCAAGGAATCAATGTCGAGACTAAGGGTTTACATCGAGGTTCAAAGCTCCAGATGTTAAGGTAGCGTTAAAGATGAATGTCGACATCAAAGTTCCTGTCAATGTCGAAGATGTATAATATATTGATATTACACCAACAAAAGATATTAAAAGTAAGCAAGATCGAAGGAATGGAGATGAGCTAACGTCGAAGACCATAAGATCATGTTGAAGAAAACAATGTCGCTTCTCAACTATGTCGACATTCTTCCACGTCGCATGTCATCAATATTGAATCCAATTCATGCCGCACCTAGGACAATGTCGAGCCTCATGGGAATGGGTTGTTATCATTGCTCTGCTTCTGGTTTGAATCACCATATATTTTTGTGACGTCGATCATGAATGAGTCGACATCCATAAAGGTGGGATGACAACCGATGCCACTTCAATTTAGTGTTGCCATCAGCCTGTTAGAAGCCCCAATTGACGCCGACGCCACTTCAATTATAATAAGGAGGTCTTCGAATTGCCGATGCCACTTCAACTCCAACATCCATAAAGGTGGAAGTTCTCTGAGAAGCCCCAATTTCTCTTCATTGACACTTGGCTGATAATCATCTACTATATTAAAAGATGCCAGGATTGACACTGACGAAGACCTCCTTGCTAAAGCGGCATCAACATTCTTCTATTGTCATCAAACTAACCTAGCTCATAGCATCATCAAGGTCGCTGAAGTCATTATTTACTACATTACCGAAGCCAATGATGAAGCACGCCAAAGTAAGGGATTATGATTCCAAGCTACTACACACGCCATCAAGTTCATGAAGTGTCTAAAAGCATGCTGTAAGCTATTAATCAAAGCCATGTTTTATGATTATTGATGTTATATAGCATCAATATCAAAGTATGTCGAAGGTTACGCGAACAAAGGAGAATGAAATTGCTTACAAGAGAAAATTCAAGAGAATTTAGTGCATTTTCCTTCATAAAGCTTCAAAAGCCTTCACATTTTACTACATGCTCCATGACACCATAAAGTCCCACATCGCCAGTTGGAGCAAGCCTACCTACTTCAAACCACTATAAATATAGATGTACCCCTTCATGGAAAGGGTCTTAACTTCTTTCCCTCTCTTAACTTTTAGATTAGAACTTTTTTATGCTCTCTTAAGGGCTTGAGAACTATTGTAATGGCATATGTCCAACGAAGAAGGAGGACATATGACTTTACATATAAGTACTTGAACAATTGCATATTTGCACTTTTGTACCATATTCGTAATTGAATAAAATGACATGACTTGCCTATTGATAAATGGACTTGCCTATTTTGCCCATTAACTTATGGACTTGTCTGTTTTATCTTTTGAACTTATGGGCTTCGATTTAAACAAACTTGTGAATTATCACAAAACCAAGGGGTATATTTGGAACTTCTTCGAATATACCACGTTATATAACTTTTTAGGTGTTGGAAAATTTATTCATTAACAATAATCAACTTAAAACTTTGGCTCTTTTAATAAGAAAATCCTTAATAAAACTACAGGCAATAGTACTGATGGTTTCACAATTCATAACAAATGTATCAAAGTTCCATAGTTGTTGAAAAAAGCACTAAAAGATTCCCAACTCATGGTGGTAGATATGCATAATACAAAGTTATACAAAGTTATGTTCCTAACTTTAACCTTCTAGGTAAGGGATGAAGCCTATGGAATTGTATAATAAGATTATTATAGGAAATTTTAGATGCTTATAATATTTATATTCAATTTGTATTCTAACGAGTAAGAAATTTTCCAATGATGATATTTTAGGGATATTATCAGGAATTCTATTTTGATAATAATAATAAAAAGAATATTATGCTACAATCATAATATCACAACCATAGAAATTATATAATAGTTGTTAAAGGTCTTTAGTCTTTTTTGAAAGTAACTTTCGTTAATGTTTTGAATATATGAAATATAGATTACCATTGATATTTTAATATGAAGTTGAACATATAAATGATTATCTTTTGTTTTGTTGATTTATCGTAAATTTAGAGACCTGTGGAAGAATCCATTCAAAATATTGGTAAAACATTTGATAATAAAATTGATGAAAAGAGACTTTAAGAAAAATAAAGATTCATTGTCACATAGATCATGAAAATGTATGCCTGTAAATCTTTATTTCTTCTTCCATAAATCAGTCTAGCTAATAATAATTTTTTATTATTTTTTAGTGGTTACCACACGCTGCATGATGGAAAATTTTCAATGATTTTGAATTTGTATGGACAAATGGATCTGATCATAATCTGATCAGTACTTAAATGTTTGTCACTGTAAGATTTTTTATCAGTTTATATTCCAAATAATGATCGATAAATTACCTCTTTCTTCTATGTAGTTGATTATTTGATCCAATTTTCAACAATAAACAAAGGAATATCTTTGAAAATAGTATGAATGTTGACACATCCTATTACATGATAATTTTGTGTTTAATATAAAATTATAAACAATACTCGAAGTATAAACTTGAGAACACATATGTCAATACTTTACATATGTCCTAATAATTCAAGTGTGTATATGATATAATTATTGTTCAATCCATCTTTCTGTTCTCAACATTAATATCAATAACAAAATATTTGATATTTCTCATGTTTTGACAATAAAGTACTTAAATTCAATCATATACTAGTAACAACTCGAATGTAGAAAAAAAATTCTCAAATGATATGATTACATTTCCGCAACTAAGCATAATTTATGTTCGTACGTTTTAGCTATAATTTTTGCGTATGCATATTGTTTCTTAATGCAATAAAATATGAGTAGATCATGGAAAATGTTTGTACAAATATGGGAAAATCATGAATATGCAATATTATACAAAGTCCTTATGTAATAACATTAAAATTTTATACCAACAAATGGTAAAACATAAGCACATATATTATTTGCTTGATTTAATGCATATACATAAGCTAAATATTTTAATACTGTACTCCTTGTAATAGTTATATTATTGTAAAACAGTGGTGTGGGTGTAATTTCACTCACGAAAATTTATAGTTCAATGGCATATATAGAATAATGACTAACCCCAATCCAATATGTTTTTCAAACTAGTTGTTATATTTTTTGTTAGTGAACGGATAAACTGATAATAGTAAATATTTTTTCTCCACCTTATTGTTTTGTAGAATCCTTAATTATAAATGCCTATATGTTCCTTGGATACCCTTCATAAACCTAACTACTAATTTGTGCTCAATGGCTAAATTCTCTTTCGATGAAACTATTAAAATAGTTTGATCTTCGTCGCACATACTAATTTTCTAATATGACATAATTGAAAGGTGATCGCTTCATATACAAAATGGAGTTTCTATAAAGGAAGCAATTTGTTCAATTTCTTGCCATTTTACTATATTATTGTTGATAAAGTAGTTTTATGCAATAAAGTAATATTTTGTTCCTAGAATAATACTTTTTTTGTTTTTTTTTGAAATGGTACTTTATATACAACAAATCACTGTGAGGACAAATCACATGTCAATAAACGTTCGAATCACGCTACGCAAGTTTCGAACTTGTGATCTCTCGCACCAAAGCCAAATCACTTACCACTAGGACAATGGTGCTTGTCTACTTTTTAGTTTTGTTTTTTTAGTTATTTTTACACAAAATATAAATGCACTGACATGTATTATAGACACGAAACTATAGTGTTAGGGTTAATAACCATCTTTTGATTTTCATGGTATTATGGTTCTCACTGCTTAAATTGGAAATGGACAAACTAGCATTATTAGGCCTTAACATCAAAATATATTAAACAATATTAAATTGATGATATAACATAAAAATTCAATCGATTAAGTATTTGTACATTTGAAAAGTTAGATGAGGATTAGTAGCATGTCACTTGTGCAAAAAAATTATAGAGATATATTTTATTATCTTTATTCTTGGATTATTTTTGGGTTTTCTATAGTTACGTTGCTTAATGCTTCATACTTCTATGAAGTATCTAAGTAAAAATTGTTTAAATTTAGTTTACTGTGTGAAGAGTGTTTAAGTGGACATGTTGCTTGATTTCAACTTTGTGTCCATGTCACTTTTTTGAATATCAAATTATGAAGTAAATGTTTTGTAATATGGATTGAAAAAATTGAAATTGAAAAGTAAATGGTGATAAAAGAATATTGATTACAATAGTCATAGAAATTGGATAATAAATATTTTGAATGTGATGCAACGTTTTATTTCATTTGTTCAATTTTCCAAAATATTAAATTAATAGTAGTATGCATGGAATAGTTATGGGCATCTAAAGTCAAAATGCCTTAAATATTTTATTTGAGCAAAAAAACCAATAACTATATATCATTACAAACAAAAGTAAAATATAGAACGTAAATTGCAAAAAATTGTAGTTTTAATCGATATACATAGCATAGGTTTGCACTAGGTTAGTAACTATTTTGGGATTTGGAAATGCACGCATTGAGTTAAACCATATTAGTTAGGCACCGCTTGGAATGTTCCATAGGCCCACCATTTCCATACATGAATCTCACGTGACTATACCATCTCTAATATGTGTTCAAGCTTCAACTTTAACAATGCTTTTATATATGGCTTGCTTTCTTTTTTACTATACTATGTAAATAGCGATGTTATTGTTTCAATTATGAAATGAGATAATGCTTCTATGTCAAAATCTATGTTAATTAGTCAACATAGGTAATGTGTTTAAATTTTTTAAGTACAACTCATTTGCAGGCATAACGCAAAATTATAGTGTACTTACACTAATTTGTACTCTTTTTCTTCCAATGCTGGTGCCGTGGAGGTACATTATCTTGTTGTTAAATGTATTTTAAAATTTAAGCTGCTAAAGTAAAATATGACTAACTCTAGAGTGAAGTTTGTACCGCTAATGTCAAACTACGATTTTTCCCTTACGTATTGGGATCTAACTTTCATCGAATTACTAATTTTTTTCATATTCTTTTCGGTAACAGATAATGCTTTTGATTGATTATGAGAATCATAGTATTAGTGACAATATCCCATCTTTTATTTTAGGGAGCATGTTCTGATACAGTTGTATTGTATATATTATATTATACAATGCAATATGTTCTTTCTAAAGCCTTTTTTAAAGGAAAAAAATATAACTGTAACATTTCAACGTCAAAATGCTCTAGATATCTTTTTCTAGATGAATTTTTCCCCTCTACATAAGGATTGGTATCTATTACTTTGTTTCCATGTATAGTGTTCTAGCTTTCATTTTGTTCTTAATTTCTTTCTATTCTATATGTTGACAAATGATACTTATGTTTACCATCATTAAACTATTAGAATATCACATATTATCAACTAGCTTGCATGCCATGATGCATATGATAAAATATTAACTTAAATAGACATGTTTCTTTGCCATTATTTTTCTACAAAATTTTATAAAATTTTGTTGCTCATCTTAATATTTCTGATTCATTTCATTATTTATGAACCAAATTTACCACTTCACATCATGAGATCGGTATTTGTATGTAATTTCCCTTAGGAATGGTAATGATGATAATGAAGAATACAATTAGAAAAACACCAATGCACCACATTACTTCTATTCGAGAAATTTATGTCCCTTGATTTTATTCTAGCCAAAGTTCTTCAAAAGAACCAGGAACTTTTTATTGTACTTTACCTGATATACCGTCTTTTCTAGAGAATACCACAATCAAATGGAGATAGTGTTTTTTCCATTTTAATTTTGATTTTTGGAAAGATATATCTGAGAAATAGTATTTGATTCACTCTTGAAGTTGATTTGGGGGGATTGAGCTAAAAAATACTATGTATTATAGGAAATATTATCCCAAGCAGCTACCATATAGTAAATATCGAAACAAAAAACATTGTTGTATGCTTTAATGCAAGTGAATAGCATTGTCCATGCCCTTCATTGTTGGTTTTTAGTGGATTATTACAAACTATAAAAAATAAGAAAGTTCATTATCAGCATTTAGTTATTTGAAGCTGACTTATTGCACTCAGTTTCAGGCAACCATTGGATTACCCTAGGCAAGATTAAAAAACGTGAAAGTAAATTGTAAAAGATTTAACTTTAAGGGAGGCAAACATCGAACTTGAGTGTTTGTATACAAAAGCTAAACATCCAACCTTTAAACAAAAGATAAATTTTTGAATCATTTATAGATATTGTTTTGGAAAAATTCATCCATAATATATTTTAGATAAATAAAATTTTAGATTGTTACCCCCTCTAAGTATGTTTCCCATGATGACCTCCTTGCCCATCTTGCCTTAGGGCCAGCCTTGGTTGCATTACAATTAACCCTTCCAGTTTTACCGATATAATAATTTTGTTAACTTCAACACATGATATTCCCGAAAGAAGATTATAAAAGAACGACTGCAGGAGATTTTGTGAACTAAATGGTCTTGAATACATCACAACATGCTCAATGCTACATTCTTTTTGGGAATTAAACCAAGCATTAGAACTATATTTTCATGGAAATTATACATTCTTTTTATTGAAAAAGATTATAATGAGTCTAAATTGCAAAATAGTAAAAAATATCTTTTTTAGGGTTAAAAATATCAACCCTGCATAATATATATGCAAAATGCTTCAAAATACTTCGGTTCCTATATAAATAGTATTACTTTGTTATTATGTTTGAAACTCAACGATATTATTGTAATCCAACGTTTAAACGAAGTAGCCTTTAAGTGAATTTGGACGTCAAGACAAAGATGAAATGATTCAGGAGCTCGGGGGCAAGTTCAGGATGGCCTTCGAAGGGAACTCTAGAATTTTGAAGTACCAAAGTGAGAGTGGGAAGAAGTTAGTATTGAGAGGTTTAGGAAAGTACTCGGTACCGAGAGGTCTCACCCATACTATTTTGGACAGTTTTATTATCGTCGAGTGAAAGATCTATAAATTGATCATGTTGGGTCCCAACTCTAAAGGAGTAGGTGAGCAACCCAAAATTATGTAGAAGAGGGTGAGTATTGGACAAAGCCAGAGCTTTCGGCATCAAGATGTTCTAACATGCCAGAAAGTGCTCGAGGGCGAAGACTTGAAGATGTAAGACGAAGTGCAGGAGCAAGTGAGATTTGCATAAGGAAAAAACCTCTCGGTATAGGCATGATTCATGTCGGCACCAACTGGTTTTGCGCTAGGGGAAGACTCCGTCTTCCTCCATAATCTCACGGATCTGGATCCTTACCTAGTCTTCAACGATCCGATGATTCTCCTATAAATAGCAAGCCTAGAGCAACTATTAAAGGACTTTTGGCTATTCTCTTCTTCATCTTCTATCTCTACTCGGATCTTGTCACCTAGAGGCTTACCCTTACTTTTCTAGACTTGACAAAAAATTGTAATGCCTTTGTACTTGTAACAAAAAAATCTATAATAAGATAAAAGTAAATGTAGGTTATAGAATTTGCTGAACCACTATAAAAATTCATGTGTCTTTACTGTTTTAGCTATTATTAATACTTAGATCTATTCTCTTCTATTCGATTGGGGAGTAGTGCCACCTTTTGGTCAAACATTTTTTGTGCTTTCATTGAGAGCAGAGCTTCTCAGGAGTAGATCCAGCTTTTATTTGGATTAGAACATCTAGAAGTTGAATCTAGATCTTCTTATTGCTGATTTAGATATTTGATTGCTGATCTAATGGCCCGTAGGAGATTTGGTAGATCTGGAGCTATAGTTGGTGGAGAAGACGAACCTTCTCACTATAATGAAGAGACTAACCAACCGATAGGTGCTTTGCCAGGACCATCAGCCCCTCTAGAGATGGTGACAAGAATGAAGTTTGCTAATGATGGCTGAGTTGAACTAGAGGATGATGGACAGCCAGAAAGCGCTTCTTGACAAGATGGATGCAAGTACTGCCCTTTTGACCCAGCAGTCCCAAAGGCTTAGAAGAATAAGGAGAGGTGCGTAATCTTCTAGCTTTAGAGAGGAGAATTCTTCTGCATCTGACCAGAACAAAAAGGACGTAAAGCAAAAGATGAAGGAGCAGACTACTGGAGCATTAAGGGGACTAGCTGAAGGAAATGACTAACTTTTGGCCATAGTTGGACAACTAAGTACCGAGAGGAATTAGGTCTATACCAAGAGGAATATGGTTGAACTCGAGTTGCAACAAATTGATGAAGTCAACTTGGAAGATAGCGAGGATGATTTATAGGACACTGGTAATGACACTGGACTAAATATTGGAACACTTGATGCTAGCGCTCAAATGACCACTTGTGAGCCAGATGGGCATAATAGTAGATCCGGAGAAGTAGCTCTCCCAAATTTAGGAGAGCCAAGACATCATCGAGCAAACCGAGACCATTTGCGAAGCCAAATACTCTGGCTGCTACTGACTAGTGTTTTTCAGACCACCAGGCCAGTGAAGAACATATTGTCGATATGATAAGCGGTTGATGGAAGAAAACCGATGGAGAAAGAATGAAGATTGGGGTTCCGCACTCAAAAGAACTTAATTTATAGAGAATATTTTATGAGATGAATATCCCAAGAAGATTATAATGCCCTCGATGCCATCGTACAATAGGACGACAGATCCCAAGCAGCATCTATTCAAGTATGAATGGCACATGGATGGTGCCAGGGCAACGAATGTGATTCAGTATAGGTGTTTCCTTATCTTTTTAGATGGAGTTGCGTCGATGTACTTCACTCGGCTCTACCAAAGTCCATTTCAACTTTTGCTAAACTGGCTAAGAAGTTTTTGGAGTAGTTCAGACTCTACGCTGCATGGCCCAAGGATGTGAAGTCCTCAGTGGACATTTCTCAAGGACCTAAAGAGTCGTTGAAAGGATTTTTGAATAAGTTTTATATTGTAGTCACGGAGGTGGATAATTCAAAGGAGGATTTGGTGTTAATGGCTTTGATCCATGGAATATGAGGCCAGAGGAATACATGCCTCTAAATGCTACGAACGATAATATCTACCTTTCCATGAAAGGGATCGAGAGATTTAGAAAGCCATCTTGGAGGGAGGAGACTAAAGTTGAAAGTGCTTAGGGAAGTATTATCCATTCCATGAGGGACATGGGCACAATACCAATGAGTGTCGTTATTTAAAAGATATAACTGAAGAATTAATCTATAAGAAAATGTTATAGCAATATGTCAGAGATCCACATGATGACGGATGGAATGCTAAAACCTAATGGTCGAATGCTCAAGGGAATCAGCCTGGACCCAACAGAGAAGGGCTCAGGTAAACTGATGGAAGGATCACGGTAAATACAATTACTGAAGGACCTTATTCATCACAGAAAAGCTAGAATGAGATGGAGCAATATGCAAATTCTTTGAAGCATGCACTATAGGAAAGATGCTTCACCATTGAAGATGGATTTTCGGCTAAGGAGTAGAGATTGATGATATTATCTTTCATAACAGGGATTTTGATGGGACTAAAGCGCCAACCTTTGATCCCATGGTGGTAGCAGCGTTGTGGGTCCAACCACTAAGCATTGAGTCTTACTGGATCGTGGAAGCTCGGTAAATATTCTGTTCAAAAGGACTTTTGATCAGATGAAAATCAGTTCGAATGACATCAAACCTTCTAAATCCATGATTCAAGGATTTACCGAAGAGGCAAAGGAGCCCATCATGACTATTGATTTATCCCTGGAGTCGGAAGAAGGTGACCATAAGATCATGTGGGTTCGGAAGATTATAATTGTTGATGAATTTTCAACGTATAATGCCTTTTTGGGCCGATCGACCCTATCTTGTTTCAGAGTAGCATTGGCTCCTTGGTGCTTGATGATGAAGTTTCCCATGGAGAATGGGGTCGAAGCTATTTGAGGAAACATAGCGCTGGACGAGAATGTTATGTTGCTGAGCTTAGAGAGGCAAAGAGACATGAGAAAGTAAAGGGTGCCGAGAAAGCTCTCTGCATTAAGACTACGGACGCATAACAACTAATGCCCAAGCCTTGGCTCAGGAACCACAGTAAATTCTTTAAGTCTATGGATCCCAAGAACTAGTAAGAGGAAGTGCAGGCAACACTAGCCGAGCTAACCATCAATATCCCAATTGATATGGATGATCCTACTCATGTCCTTAATATCGGATCTCAGCTTAGCACTAAATTGAGGAAGGAGTTGATTAATTTTTTCCGAGTAAATCTAGATGTGTTTACTTGGATTCATTCAAATATGTATGGGATATCATTGGAGATAGCATGCTGTGCACTGAATGTGAACACAAAATACCCTATTGTAAAACAAAAAAGCACAGTCTATGTTTGGAGCAATCCGCTGCATTAAAGGAGGAAGTGGATAAGCTAAAAGCAAACTACTTTAACCTTAATGCCTTATACCCTGAATGGTTATCAAACTCCGTGTTGGTCAAAAGTACAAATGGGAAGTGGCAGACATGTATTGGTTACTCGGACTTGAATAAGGCATGCTTGAAGGATAACTTCCCACTGCCCAGAATTGACCAGCTGGTAAATGGGACTGCCGGACACAAACTACATTTTTTCATGGATGCTTACTCTTGTTATAACCAGATAGCGATGCACGTTCCAGACCAAGAGAATACAAGTTCTATAATGGATTTGAGATTGTATTATTAACTAATGATGCCATTCGGTATGAAGAATGCTGGAGCACCTCCCAAAGATCAGCGAATTCCATGTTTAAGGACCAGGTCGAACATATAATTGAAGTGTATGTAGATGATATTCTTCTGAAATCACGGCTATTGACGAACCACATAGGAGACCTATCAGAGATATTCGATGTGCTGCAAAGGTACGGGATGAAATTAAATCCATCGAAATGTTCCTTTGGAGTCGCATTAGGGAAATGATTGGGATTTATTGTGAATTTGAGGGGGCATCGAGGCTAATCCGAAGCAGATTAATGCCTTGAAAGATGTAACTGCCCTAAGGACAAGAAGGAAAATGTAGAGCTTAAACAGGAAGGTTGTCGCACTAAGTCGGTTCATCTCAAAGGCAATTGATAAATGCATACCATTCTTCGATGCCCTCAAAAAGGAGAAAGGATTCTAGGAATTACTAATGCATATGGAAAGACCACCAGTCCTATCCAAGCCTTTGGACGAGGAAGATCTATTTATCTATTTGGTAGTGTCTGCTCATGTACTAAGTGCAACATTGGTACATGTGGAGACAAGGATCCAAAGTCCAATATACTACATCAGCAAGCGGTTTACCAAAGCAGAAAAGAAATATCCAAAGCTGGTAAAGCTCACATATTGTTTATGGATTTCCTCAAGAAAGTTATAACCATACTTCCAGGCTCAATCGATAAAGGTGCTCATAGATCGGCCCTTAAAGCAATTACAACACCAGCCCCAAACTTTGGGAAGGTTATTAAAATGGAACGTTGAGTTGAGCCAATATGACATAACTTACCATCCTAGAAGGCCGAGAAGAGGATAGGCATTGGGTGATTTCATCATTGAGTTTACCGTCCAGGATGGAAAGGAGGAAGATGATATAATCACACTTTCCCAATGGAAATTATACATAGACAAAGCTTTCAATGAACATAACTCTGGTGCAGCAGTGGTACTCATAACCCTAGAAGGATGGACTATTTACTATGCATTGAAGCTAGAGTTCTTAGCAACCAACAAAGAGCCTTAGTATGAACCATTAATAGCGGGGCTTAAGTTAGCGAAAGAACTTAGGGTGAGGATGCTGTATGTATCCAGTGACTCCCAGTTGTTGATCTACTAGGTAAAAAGGGAATTCAAGGTTAAGGGTGTGAGGTTTACCCCTTAAATGATGAAGACATTGGAGTTGTTGAGCGATATAGAGCACTACAAGATTACGCACATTGTTAGGGAGGAGAATGCGAAGGCCAATTTACTGGCTAAATTGGCCAGCTTTAAGGATGCGTAAGTTATAGGAATGGTTCTAGTGGAGGTCATATCGACTTCAAGCATCGACCAGATGGATGTCGACTAGGTCTTGGAGGCTAAGGAGGTAAAGAAGTCATGGATGACTCCAATCAAGGACTATTTACTAAAGGGAACTCTCCTAAAAGGAAGAAAAGAATGGCGGAAACTCCTTCGTAAAGTGTCGCAATACAAAATGCAAGAAGGATTGCTATAAAGGAGAAAATTCTCAACCCCCATGCTTCGGTATGCAACCAAGGATGAGGCTAGGAAAATCCTCATGGAAATTCATGAGGGTAGCTGTGGTGATCACACCAAAGGGCAGACCATAGCAAAGAAGATCCTTCGCTATGGATACTTCTAGTTAATGATAAACCATGATGCTGCTGATTACACCAAATATTGTGACAGGTGCTAGAGGTTTGCGAAAATTCCAAGAGCCCCATCCATAAAACTTATGCAAATGGTTAGTCCGTGACCATTTGCAGTTTGGATAATTGATATAATTGGTGTGCTACCGATATCGAAAGGAAGATCTAAGTATATTATCGATGCAGAGGATTACTTTACAAAGTGGACTGAAGTAGAACCGCTTGCCATGATCACAACAAGAAAGGTAATCGGCTTTGTGATAAAAAAATATTATATGTAGGCTCGGAACTCCCCATAAAATTATAACTGACAGTGGAGCTCAATTCTAGTGTATCGAATTTAATGATTTTTCCAAATGGTACAAAATTAAGAATTTTTTTTGGTAGTATCACTCCTGTAGGAAAATGGATAGGTAGAGGTGGTGAATAAAATTAGCAACTCCATCTTGAAGAAACGGTTAATAAAAGCCAAGGGCAGCTGGGTTGATGAGCTTCCCGTTGCACTGTGGGTTTATAGGATGGCCCACTAGTCCACGATTGGGTATACTCCCTTCTCTTTGGCTTACGGAACTAAGGCCACGATTCCAATAGAACTGGAAGTCTCTTCTTACCTAAAAAAGCACTATGACCCCAAGATGAACAAGGAACTCTTGCTTGAGTTCCTCGACTTGGTAGATGAAAAATGATAAGAGGCTGAATTGAGGGTAGCTGCTCACTAGAAAAGAGTAGCATGGCATTTCAATACCAAGGTATGAAGTTGTACCTTCGAAGTGGGCGGCCTCGTTTTGGAATGGATCATTCCTGGTACAGGGGCACTTGGTTCAAATTGTGAAGGTCCCTTCATAATTGAACAGAAGCTTGGAGATGGTACTTTCAAACTAGCGACTGTTGATGGGATCATAATCCCATGGATATGGAATAGCGACCTGTTGCAACGCTATTTCACTTAAATTTATTTACTTTATTTTATACAAATAAGCCACAATAGTGAACTGGAGGAAAAGTAATAAGGCAGGACTAGCCATTTCTTTCATTCATAAATAAATCTAGCTTCTAGAACTATTGGAACAACATTCTTGTAAGCTAAATTTTGTGTTGTGTGATTAGCAGTACAATCAGGTACTCGGAGATAAGGACTGACCACCTCCTTTGATTGATGAGCATGTCAAAGGAGTATAATCGCAAGGGTCAATCAGACGATTCACCCTTATCCCTCTGAACTTGAATAATTCCCAAACATAGGCAAAGTCAATGAGGGATGCCTAAAGTCAGGCAACTGAAGCACCAGTTCCCAAAGATAGGAGCTGGTGTGCAAACAAAGTTTTAATGATCACGATTGCAACCTGGAAGGATGTGCTCAGTTTAGGATAAGCGATGATGGTCAATGGATGCTCTTGGTCAACACACAAAGATAGGTGAGACCAAGAGCGAATGCTTTGAGATAGGCACCTGAAACATTAGTTCTCGAAGATAGGAATCAGTGTATAATCGACGCCTCCACGACTACATTCATAGCTTGGTAGGATATGCCCGACCGAAGGAAAACAACAATGTTGAGGAGTTATTTTGATTGACGCCCAAAGATTAGCAAGGTCTAACATTGATGCACATAGATAAGCATCTAAAATATTGATCCCCAAAGATAGGGATAAATTAGTGATTGGACCATCCGGCAAGAACTGCCCGGTTAATGATGAAAATATAATGAACGATTGCGATCAATGCCCGAAGAAAGGCCAGATCGAAATGAAGTGTTCGAAAGTTGACACTTGGAGTGCTATTTCCCAAGGACATGAAATGGTAAGGGGTTGAACACTTTCTTGACCATAACTTTGTTTACGGATGGATGTAACCCAACCGAGGATAAACATGGTCGGCTACGGAGATGGCCAAATGAGTAACAAGTTTTGTTTAGCCAAAATAGGAATACTTTGGAAATGGTAAACAAAACTAGGTAATGAAATATTACTGAAGAAATCATAGAAGTATACTTATATGTACAGAGCTACAATAAATAACAACATTGCAAAAACACAAACATTCATAATATAAGTAAATCACACTGGCATCAGTCATATTATATATGCAGACAGTTGTATGTAGGCAAATAAAGTATAAGTGCAGGAATGTAGATATGGAAAAAGGTTGTACAGAAATAATAGTCTTTATTTACAATCACTTTTTATACAAGTGTTCCAGGGTCGGTCTTGCACAAACTCGGCCTATATACAAGATGGAACAAAATAACTAAAAGATGACCAAATGAAACTATCTTCAAAACACATCAAAACAAGCCAGGCATCTACTTCCTCTTTTTAAAGCGCTTTCCAGCTTTTGAACTAGATCCATCATGTAGTCACTTTGGATCATTCTTGTCTTGGGTCTTCCCCTTCTCGAGAATGCTACCTTTTGAATGAGTGGTCTCCCCCTCGGTTGTAATGGTGACGGGATCTTCAGGTTTGTCAGCGGGAGCATCTGAAGACTTATAGGATCCGCCAACGCTACTGTCATTCGTAGGTTTGATTTTGATTAATGGAATTTTGAAAGTAGGCTTGTTTTCTCTAAGCCAGCAGGTATTTTAGTTCTCGGCTCCCTTCTAATCTTAATCTTGCTGAGGTCAATCTTTAGCCTCTCCGCCATGGAAATTGAATTAGTTGGGCCCGTAGCATGGGTAATTGTAACATCTTCCTATATGGACTGGAGATGTCCTCCAATTTTTCCAAAGCCCATATCTTCTATGAATCAGGGCCGGGCCAGAACTGAAAGGAGGAATTGGAGTGATAGTTCCATGGTGATAGAGGTAGACTCGGTAGAGATGACAATGAGACTCAAACCTTGAGTAATTTGTGGCGGCGGTGGAGGTGGAAGAGACGAATAACCTATAAGTTCATTGACAATGAAGTAAAGGTTAGTGATGAACACAGGTGAGAACAAAAGCTTCTCGAATATGGGAGAGATAAGAGAAATGCCTTTGCTGGTAGAAGCTCCTTGGATGGAAGACTTGGCAATTTCAACTTCTTCGATAGATGGCTGAATAGGTTGAGGAACATGAAGACGAATATAAGGCTCATCAGTAGTCATGGTAGAAATAGTGGGAGTCACAATATGGGTGGCCATAGAACTGGCTAGGTAGAAATTGGAGCCTTCATTGCAGGCACTTTAAAATGAGGAATTGATGGTTCTGCTTGATCCAATGTAGTTGGGTCGACGGAATCCTCAATGGATGCTTTTCTTACAGCCTCATCCTGTTTAGCCAGGGTCGCTTTGTCTTTCTCCAATGCTATGATATCCTCTGCATCCAAAAATTTGGCTTTCAACTGATCATCAGTAAGGCCTTCGTCGACACATGACTTCTTCCCAAGCATCTACCGGAGTAATAGGATAACTATCTCTCAATCAGTTCATGTTCTTACCATCTACAACGTTTGCAAAGAATTGCTAAAGGGTGGAGTTCATATCTTCCTTCTCTTTAGTCGTCTGGCCTTTAAGTACATTAAGTACGCTTATTGCCCCAGCGAGGTCAACCTGAGCTTTTATTTTTGCTATTCTCTCGGCCTTTAGGCTGGTTATGAATCTCTCAACTTCGGCCTGGAACGTTTAATGCTCTGCATCTTTGGCCTGAAGTGCCAACTTCTTGGCCTAAAGTTCCTTTTCCTTGGCCTCGATTTAAATTATAAGCTCACCACTCTCTCGATGAGCATTTTAAGGTGATCATTTATGACTAGATGGGCCTAAATGTATGTATGGGACAATTCATTGATCAATGCATTAAAGTTCTCGGGTGATGTTTGAGCATCATCTCTTTGCTTTTTGAGTTTGGCCAACTCGGTTTTGTAGTCAGCTATAGTCCAATCATGGGTCTTCCTCTCTAATTCAAATGACTAGATATACGTCTGATTAATTATATTAATGTCGGAGAGGGAAAAAGCTAGTTTCCTCCATTTATAAAGTCGGTCAACAAGTTAGATAACCCCTCCAACTCTGTGGTTGGCCTCATCGCGAGGGATAATTTTGATGTTATGGTCAAACTTCACCCCTATCATGCAATTTTAGGGAAGATGGGCTACATATTGGTTGTCATGGCTGTGGACGAGTCTGAAGGAGGTGGTAGTGGAGCAGGACGAGCATAAACCTCCTTGGAATTTTATGAGGTTGATATGGTGGTGATCGGAGGTCGGGTCACTGGAAGTAGTTGAGGATGAGGTTGTGGTAAGAGCATGGTTGGGAAGAGCTAGATGTAGGCTCATGATGTTCATGTGAATCACGAGAATTCTTCCTTTGATCATAATATTCTCTCTCCTTAGCCTAATGCTTCTTTCTATCATTATCCTCGAAGTATTCCTTCTCCTTTCTTTTCAATCTTTCTTCCTCGGTTTCTTGATGCAAAGAAAAGTAGTAAGGATAAGTCTCTAGGTTGGTTCCTTGATGCTCGTTGATGCCTGAGTGAAGATAATGAAAGCAATCTCTTGCCGTTGCACTTGAAACGAAGAAAAAATGGATGTATAACATCAAAACACTGGAGCAAAGGTGAATGCAGGATATGAGTGTTTGTAAGCCTAGAAGTGTATGGAGTTCAGGTATCCCTAAGTGCTCCACGGACCATGTTCAGAGGGTTGCAAAAAAAAGGTTTCGTCTCCCTCAGCTTGGAGGTCCCCAGATGGAAAACCGAAACCCGAAGATATTCTTTGAGAAGATCGTCAATTGGGATGTCCAAATCCCCAAGTGAGCCAAAAAAATTTCTAAAGACCCTGTATAAGGAGTCGCTTCAACAGCTAGTTTTTGCGAAGATCGTTCTATCTTGACCTTCATCAATGTTTTCTTTGCCCATAGGGCCTTCATCACTCCCTTGATTGACATCGCCAGAGTCGTGAGTGGGAATAGAGGTTAAAGTCGAAGCCCCGGTCTTTTTTGGTGGGAGCTCAAGAGGAACAATAAAGCGCTCGGGATATAGAATGCCGCATTGATGGAATCTCTTATTTGTGAGGAGATAGGTAGTAGTACGATGTCGGATGTCGACAATCTTTAAGGTTCCCAAGGTTTGTGAGTGTATGTCACTGACATATTGCCCGGGAAGACCTGGGGAGAGAATGGGGAAGAAATTAAATAATTGGGTCGAGAGAACCAAAGTGTAGAAAAGAGTGTTAAGGAAGAGGCCTTACATCCAAACAACCAGAATCTGTTGAAGCTAAAGGGACAATGGACAAAGAAGTACTCACTCTTAAAGTACGAGAATTTGTTGCGGAGTACCTCAATGACCATGTTGTAACACCAGACTTCGACGGTCAATAAAGAAGGTGAGTTAACTCTCTTCTAAAAGTTTAGAAGGTGTGTCAACTCAAGGATGCAATATGAATATGATGTACATAGAATTAAGGACGGTGTATCCATTGGGGGTGCACTTGAGTTAGAGCCAACCCGATTTCTTGTAAAATGAATATGAGAAATTCATTGAAAGGAGGAATGGATCCACCCATGCACATGTACTTATTGCCACCGGTGTACCCTTGAGGAGGATTGTGAGCCCATTGATCAATTGTTGGAAGGAGTACATTGTTTTTTGGAATTCCATGATGGTAAAACACCATTCGGAGTTACTCTGCAGTTAATAAGGATGATGCTTGATTTGGAGGCTCGTCCAGTACTCTTAGTATGGATTGCTCGTTCAATGGATGTGGCTGGTTCTAAAGAGGTACCATTAGAACAAGTTGTCCTTAAAGTTTGGCTATGATCGAATGCCCAGCTCCATATGGAGTAGAAGCAGAATTCAGTGCAATAGAAGAGTCGACATTAGTAGGAATTGAAGGTTTAGAAGTAACCTAAGAGCGTGGTGATTGACGAGTCATTCTGGACTGAAAAACTTGACAGCAAACACAGTCATGTATGTTTTATTTTTGAAAGTTTACTTTAGTAAACGCCCATGTGGCCGGCATACAGAATCCAGTTGATGTGTGATGACCAATCGGATTCTAAACGTTGACTGGGGTAGTGGGAAGTGTCAATCTATGCACTGTCCAAAGCACGATGCACAAAACACTTTGTGTTGATAGCCTGCTCGCACTAACAAATCAAATTCACCGCATAATGAAACTATTTGTTGGATCTTACCCGTTATCGCGGAGTAAATGATAACGGACACATGGAGCATTCTTTGCAGGGATGTAGGACTGTGTTGTGACCTAAAATGGTGTACGATAAAACAATTGGATGTCGGAGTGCGCTCGACACGACCGTTCTTCAGAACCACCCATCGAGTATTACTCTTTAGTTCTTGCTCAACCACAACTCAACAGAGCCTCTTACAATACTTCACATATGTAGGAATTTGGTATTCTTACATGATTGAGGTTAGCCATAGGAAAATCCAAGGAGCAGATCGGGCATGACTCGGAGACAACCCTAAGCAAAGAGCAAGCCAACGTGGACCCAAGGCTTTCTTGGTGTCGACCCCGAGTCTAACCTAAGATATTCCCAAGGCTGCATGAACTTTGAATGAGGCTGTCAATGGATAATTGAAAATTTCGAAATTTGTCCACATCCATATCTGAAAAGCGGATAAATATTCGATATTTGGAAGAATGGATGTGAATACGAAGGCATCCACATCAGAAAATTATTTGTTCGGTATTTTTCAAGATTATACTTTATTTTATGTGTAATTTAGCACAACGAAAGATACATATTTATTTTTTAAGTTTATAGTTTATATTATATGCATTATTGCACATTAACTACTTAAAAGTATCTATTATCATCATCATATTTGTTGATTTGGCATACTTCCATAATTAACGGGTTTAAAAAAGATTTTTGTTAAACCAAATTTTCGATTTATATTTCTTGATTTATCGACCATTACCTGATATTCGCGGATGCAGATATTTGATATCTGAAAATGATTTCTGATGTGGATGCGGATATGGCACTATCCACATTCAAAAATATCCATTGACATGCCCAAATTTGAATAGGTTAAGGCATGAGAAGTGGTCGATCATGAACCAAAGCAGTAGCATCCTTTAGTCGCAGTGAATAGCAACATGGACAAGGCGACGACGGTGTCACATCTTCACTCCAGCCATAGTAGTGCCATCCATCGAAGACCCACCTTGCTCTAGATTTGAAGGAAGGAGTCAAGGTCGAATTCTCTGAGATGGGAACGATGTTCAACAGCGTCTTGGAGGTCCTCAAAACGAGAGAAAGTGGCGACGCCTTGGAGCAGGAGTAAAAGTGATAAGTGGCGATTAAGGGCTTAAAATTGCAAAGGAAAATATGTATCGGTGCTGAGAGAAAAACTACTCGTGCCTGAAAATGATAAAGTGGTTTCAAAAAATTTCCATGTCCATAATATGTAATGGTCGAGATGAAGTGAGAATTCATGTTGGTACCAATATGTACCTCTCAGTATCGGCATGATTTATAAAAAAAGGAAAAAGGAAAAAAGAAGAGAAGGAAGTCTCACCTGACCAAGGCACAGCACAATCTTACGAGTGATGTAGGTCTAGACCTTGATGTGGAAAGAGGTTTATCTACTACATAAAGTGATTAAATGGATGTACTTGGAATGAGGATGACTCTTCAATGTGATTCAAGGATAACCAACAGATTCATGCAAACGACTATTGTAACGCCCCACTCCGAGAGCCTCATTAACAAAGAGTATTATATGGATAATACCGTCTGCTAATGCGGACAATAGAGTATAATGGAAGCGACCATGTGTAGTCTTACTTTAACTATCTACTGAACACGCCGAAAAGTGGTTTTTATCATCTCATGTGGTTCGACAAGTTCAATAAATACTTAAAGCAAAACTACAATGGCTATAGGATCTATCAGAACAAAATGTAACAACTCAATGTAATATACATCACAGAACAGCGGATCATCATAAACACATATTCTGTTACAAAGTAGAGTATACAAAATGATACATGTCAAGTGGTATAGCAAACCACAATATACAGACGAGTTCACAAGAATACATATCAGAGTTACAATAGATAAGGATTACACAAAAAGCTAAGACAAAAAGAAGCTAGCGGAATAGTCCATGCGGAAGCAAAAGAGGCTAAGTCCAAAAGCACCTAACCTAAAACATCTCGGTCTGACCCGAGTATAGAATACACGGGTCAGTCTAGCTAAACAAATCAGTTACATAAACTGAACGATAATAAACCTGCAAGATCATATAGTATAACAATTATCTCTAAAGGAGATAACTCAATCATCTGACATAAGATGAATCATAACAAAACAAGCCTCATATCATCGGCATCTCAACAAGCAAAGGACATCATATCCCAAATCAAGCCAAAAGGCAAATAACAAATACCAATGAAGGTACACAAGTTCCACTAGATGATCGCTACATATCATGCGGCTCAAAAAGACCAACACCGAAAGGCGATGCACTAGGGAATATAAATATCAATCAAAACAACAAAAGATTGCTCGAGCTCAGTACTGTATAAACAAGGATCCATAAGCCCGAAGGCTCCAAACCCAATATCACCCATGCGGCTCAAAAAGACCAACATCGGAAGCGATACTATAGGGCAACAAACCCGAAGGCACATACCCGAAGGCAACAAACCTAGGGAGATTGTCCGAAGACACTATCCCAAAGGCAACAAACCGTAGTGGTGAAGGTCCGGAGGCCCAGTACTGGACACCACTAACTGGCAGAAGGTGTCATAACTCTCGAAAAGGAACCCGAAAAGTGTTAACGTATGTCCCATAACCACTCGTTCGCACTAAACGGTTTACTATCCATTAGCCAATTTCACACTCAAAGCATTACAAAGTTTACCTCATGTCATCGGTAAACCAGACACAAAGGTCAAAACGATCAATCGAATAGGTCGGGGACTAATTGGAAAGGTGAACGCGCGGATTCATGGTCCGTGTTTTACCTAACCATTTAATCTCCTTTCCACTTCGTTCGAAGTGCAAAATCATGTGTGTTTAAATAGAAATTTATAAAGCGGAGAAGGGAGCTTTTAATACGATTTAGAGGGATTATTTATAAAACTCGTGAATGAAGTCAAAAGTATGTTATCAAAGCCAAAGATGCAATAACAAACATTAAAAACCAACTTGCATCGATAAGATTTGGAAAATCGATCAAAACGAACAAAAATAGGCAAAACAGGGAAAACAGGAGCAGGTCGGTCGGCCGGCTACAGGGCTCGGTCGACCGGACACTGTCCTGGAAAAATTCTCGGGAAGCAGGTCGGTTGACCGGACTTCCTGGGTCGGTCAGCCGGAGCCCAGATTCCTGCACTCCCAAAACAGAGGCAGGGAAGTGCTCAGGTAGCAGGTCGGTCGACCGGACCCTGCGTTCGGTCGGCCGGAGCCTGTTTTCCAGCACTTCTTGCCCTATCAAGTGAATTCCAATTCTTTCCAAACCAAAAGCAATAGCACATGAATATTTGTTAGGAATTCATACCCAACATCAATGATAGATATACACATAGATGTGAGATAAAAATCTCACCTTTTTACCCAAAACAAAGAAGAAGAGGCTCAATTGCAAAGAGAAGATCAACCACTCACTACTTCAACTCAACAAGCTTCAATCTAAGATCAAAACAAGTATTTCCTAAGTTAGGGTTAGGAAACTTTCTGGAATTGAGGGAGAAAGAGTTGGAGAAGATGAAGAGGAGGCTTACCAATGGCTTCTATTCGATTTTGGAGCAAGGATTCGAGTTTGCAAGGAGAAACTAGGGCTTGGAATATCTAATTCCTCTTCCTTTCCACCATTTTCAGCTTTAGCTTGAGAAAAGAAATGAAATGAAGATGGAATGAAGAGAAGGAGCTGAGTTAGGGGGGTTAAGTGGGGTTAAGGGCTGAACCCAAACCCAAGTCCAAAGTGAAAAAGGGTCAAAACTCCACAAACTCTAAACATATCGAAGCTTATACTCAAAAAGATCGCAAACGACATTTTGAACTCAATGGAAGTGGTTTCGAGCTCCAATTCGACCGTTTGCAAAAAGTAGCTTTTCAGACTATAATCCGACAAACGACATTATATTTAAATAAAATATTTAAATATACAACCGATAAATATGCGGGTTGTTACAGACTCCCCTCCTTAAGAAATTGCGTCCTCGCAATTCTTAAGAAGAAAATAAAGAGTAACAACCAAAAACATATCAACACATAAGAAGAACAGAATAAGAAGTTCACCATAAAGTGCACGAAAGGATAAGCCCGAACTTGCTTGCTCGGGAAATTCTCTGGATTCCTAAGCTCAAAACAATTCGGAACACCGACGTGGTATAAACAATACGTCAAATGAACCGAAGCTCACAAATGAAGTGCAACAAAACGTCCGATGAACTTGGTAAAAAGATCATTCCATTCGGACATCAACAAAGAAACAATCACTTGTTGCTTACAACTAAATGCATTGGCAACACGATCCCCCTTTCGGGAATAAAAAGAATGAGAGTATCAGAAAAGATTTCTTCCAAATAATATTCTTTACTGAAAAGCTAAAGCTTCAAATTTAAATTACCTTCATGAAATCATCTTTCTGGAAAAATTTACTTATTTCAAATCAATTTAGTGTGTCAAATTGTCTCATCAAAGCGTTTAGGAGATTCCTATCGATAACGTTGATCAAGCGCATCGACCAGAATTCTTAAAGCACTCAATGGGCAATACAATCACAAAATCATCTTCTATATGATAACCATGTTTCTAAAAACTTTTTTTTTTTAAATTCTCTTTGTTTGTTTTAAGAATAAAAATCCCATTTATACTTATAAATAAATCTTATGAAAAAGATTTGCAAAAATTTTAAATTGCTAATTTCCATCCAAAACCAATAAATACTAAAATGGAATCATCGAGATATTCACAGAATACTCGATTCATAAAATGGATGAAATGAGCTAGACAAACTGAATGACATAATAAATCATTCATAAGAATCACAACGAGTGCGGAATGCGGTAAGTGGAATGCTAACTTCCGCAACTCGTAGCCAAATGAAAACCGGTGGTAAGGTCGAGCTAAAAAGACCTTAACACTACTCAAAAGATTGCTTAGGTAATAATCCTAAGACAAGACCAAAATACCGGAAAATTCTCAAACTACAAGAATGAGAGAAACAACCCTTTCCTCATCATGAGGCTTAAAGAATAAAATGATGCCATCAAATTTGGAATCGAAATCACAAAGAAAATAGAGGCCTTCCAAAAATAGATGGAGACATACCTTATCCCCGAGAAGAACCTCCAGAAGCATCTGCTATATTTAGCTTTCCTGGCTTAGCACCACCAGGAACAATAGGGCAAGTAGAAATATGATGACCTTCCTTCTTGCAGTAGCGGCAGAAGAGAGGCTTAGGACAAGCTCGAATCATATGATCAGGAGAACCACAATTGAAACACTTCCGAATGGAAGGCGTTCCAGCAAACTGAGACTGAGAATCAGATTCAACGGGCTTTTTCTTCTTGGAAGGGAAAAATTCCGGCTCATCCAATGGAGACTGCTTTTTGTTGGGGTTCTCGCGAACCTCAACATCATCACCACTATCGCAATCCCTCTCGATGGCTTCGAGATGAAGTGCAGAATCAACTAACTCCTCAAAAGAAAGTTTAAACTCAAGCATCAAAGATTTCTTAAGATATTTCTTAAGACCAGAAACAAACTTCAGATTCTTCTTATAAGAAGTGCTAATAAATTCAAGACCATACTTAGATAAGGCCTCGAAAGATGCAACATACTCAGAAATGGAAGACTCCCCTTGCTTCAATTCAAGAAAGCGTCGGGCCAACAAAGCTTTCTCAGATTCAGGAACGAACTTGAGTTCGAATCGTTCCCGAAACCGAGTCCAAGAAAGAACAGACTCATCAAGTTCAGATATAAGAAGCTCGTACCAATCAAGGGCACGCTCTTGCAATAAACTAGAAGTTACAAGAACTCGATCATGGTCAGAAAGATCCATGCGAGAGAAGATACGTTCACAAGTGCGAATCCAAGCTTGGACTTCAAGGACGGACTCGGAGCCTTTGAATGGCTTTCCTCCAAGATGAGAAAAATCACTGCACAAGCGTGCAAAGGTAGACTTGCGAGGTGGAGATACACGAGTAGGAGCTGGAGGCTGAATGCTCCTAAACAACTCCATAAACTGATCGGCTGACATATAAACGCCATCCGGATGTGAGCCACTGGATTGCCCAGCATCCGAACGTCGTCCTCTGCCTCTTCCAGCCATAAGCTGAAAGTCAAGATAAGAACAAGATTAATCACAAGGTAGATTCTTCAATACGGAATACTACGGAATAAAAATACATTCCTAGACGTATTCCCAAATCCTATCTACCCCAAAACACGGAAGGAATAGAGGCAAGATGATTCAAAGATTTGTAACACTTGTTACACTTTGATGTACCTTAATATGTGCTTCTGTTCTGTGTTTATCATATTTTGTTCTGAACCTCGCTCTGATACCAAGCTGTAACGCCCCAATCCGAGAGCCTCATTAACAAAGAGTATTATATGGATAATACCGTCTGCTAATGCGGACAATAGAGTATAATGGAAGCGACCATGTGTAGTCTTACTTTAACTATCTACTGAACACGCCGAAAAGTGGTTTTTATCATCTCATGTGGTTCGACAAGTTCAATAAATACTTAAAGCAAAATTACAATGGCTATAGGATCTATCAGAACAAAATGTAACAACTCAATGTAATATACATCACAGAACAGCGGATCATCATAAACACATATTCTGTTACAAAGTAGAGTATACAAAATGATACATGTCAAGTGGTATAGCAAACCACAATATACAGACGAGTTCACAAGAATACATATCAGAGTTACAATAGATAAGGACTACACAAAAAGCTAAGACAAAAAGAAGCTAGCGGAATAGTCCATGCGGAAGCAAAAGAGGCTAAGTCCAAAAGCACCTAACCTGAAACATCTCGGTCTGACCCGAGTATAGAATACACGGGTCAGTCTAGCTAAACAAATCAGTTAGATAAACTGAACGATAATAAACCTGCAAGATCATATAGTATAACAATTATCTCTAAAGGAGATAACTCAATCATCTGACATAAGATGAATCATAACAAAACAAGCCTCATATCATCGGCATCTCAACAAGCAAAGGACATCATATCCCAAATCAAGCCAAAAGGCAAATAACAAATACCAATGAAGGTACACAAGTTCCACTAGATGATCGCTACATATCATGCGGCTCAAAAAGACCAACACCGAAAGGCGATGCACTAGGGAATATAAATATCAATCAAAACAACAAAAGATTGCTCGAGCTCAGTACTGTATAAACAAGGATCCATAAGCCCGAAGGCTCCAAACCCAATATCACCCATGCGGCTCAAAAAGACCAACATCGGAAGCGATACTATAGGGCAACAAACCCGAAGGCACATACCCGAAGGCAACAAACCTAGGGAGATTGTCCGAAGACACTATCCCAAAGGCAACAAACCGTAGTGGTGAAGGTCCGGAGGCCCAGTACTGGACACCACTAACTGGCGGAAGGTGTCATAACTCTCGAAAAGGAACCCGAAAAGTGTTAACGTATGTCCCATAACCACTCGTTCGCACTAAACGGTTTACTATCCATTAGCCAATTTCACACTCAAAGCATTACAAAGTTTACCTCATGTCATCGGTAAACCAGACACAAAGGTCAAAACGATCAATCGAATAGGTCGGGGACTAATCGGAAAGGTGAACGCGCGGATTCATGGTCCGTGTTTTACCTAACCATTTAATCTCCCTTCCACTTCGTTCGAAGTGCAAAATCATGTGTGTTTAAATAGAAATTTATAAAGCGGAGAAGGGAGCTTTTAATACGATTTAGAGGGATTATTTATAAAACTCGTGAATGAAGTCAAAAGTATGTTATCAAAGCCAAAGATGCAATAACAAACATTAAAAACCAACTTGCATCGATAAGATTTGGAAAATCGATCAAAACGAACAAAAATAGGCAAAACAGGGAAAACAGGAGCAGGTCGGTCGGCCGGCTACAGGGCTCGGTCGACCGGACACTGTCCTGGAAAAATTCTCGGGAAGCAGGTCGGTTGACCGGACTTCCTGGGTCGGTCAGCCGGAGCCCAGATTCCTGCACTCCCAAAACAGAGGCAGGGAAGTGCTCAGGTAGCAGGTCGGTCAACCGGACCCTGCGTTCGGTCGGCCGGAGCCTGTTTTCCAGCACTTCTTGCCCTATCAAGTGAATTCCAATTCTTTCCAAACCAAAAGCAATAGCACATGAATATTTGTTAGGAATTCATACCTAACATCAATGATAGATATACACATAGATGTGAGATAAAAATCTCACCTTTTTACCCAAAACAAAGAAGAAGAGGCTCAATTGCAAAGAGAAGATCAACCACTCACTACTTCAACTCAACAAGCTTCAATCTAAGATCAAAACAAGTATTTCCTAAGTTAGGGTTAGGAAACTTTCTGGAATTGAGGGAGAAAGAGTTGGAGAAGATGAAGAGGAGGCTTACCAATGGCTTCTATTCGATTTTGGAGCAAGGATTCGAGTTTGCAAGGAGAAACTAGGGCTTGGAATATCTAATTCCTCTTCCTTTCCACCATTTTCAGCTTTAGCTTGAGAAAAGAAATGAAATGAAGATGGAATGAAGAGAAGGGCTGAGTTAGGGGGGTTAAGTGGGGTTAAGGGCTGAACCCAAACCCAAGTCCAAAGTGAAAAAGGGTCAAAACTCCACAAACTCTAAACATATCGAAGCTTATACTCAAAAAGATCGCAAATGACATTTTGAACTCAATGGAAGTGGTTTCGAGCTCCAATTCGACCGTTTGCAAAAAGTAGCTTTTCGGACTATAATCCGACAAACGACATTATATTTAAATAAAATATTTAAATATACAACCGATAAATATGCGGGTTGTTACAACTATATACTGCTTGTCTTGATCCAAATCGCATTTCATTTTCAACAAAAGTATACTTTAGAGGCAAGTGTAATCCAGTGTTCAAGATGACCATGAAGTTTAAAATGAAATGGTTTAAGAGCTCGATGGCAAGTTTAAGATGGCCTTAGAAGGAAACTCTAGAAGTTCGAAGTTCCAAAGTGCCTTAGAAAGGAAGCTATTCGTACCAAGAGGTTTAGGAAAGTACTCGGTAGCGAGAGGTCTCCCCATACTATTTTGGACAATTTTGCTATGGTTGAGTGAAAGATCTATAAAGTGGTTTTTTTGGGTCTCATCTCTAAAGGAGTAGGTTAACAACCCCAAAGCTATGTAGAAGAGGACGAGTACTGGACAAAGCTAAAGCTTTCGATATCAAGAGGTTCTCATATGCTAAAAAATGCTCAAGGCTCGAAGGCTTGAATATGCAAGACGAAGTGAAGGAGAAAGTAAAATTTCCATATATTGAATTTTTCTAGATGATTTTACTTCTGAAAACTTATGACCGCTATAACATTCGATAGAAGCCGAATCAGCATCTGACCGCTTCCATTGGAAATATATGATGGTTTCCCTTTTCGTAGAGTGGTCATAATAGCGATTTGGACTTTCTGATTAGGAGATATGGTAGTTTGAGGATTGGCAGTTCTTATAGCAGCTTAGTGGGTAATTAGTGGGTTTGAGGGCAAGCCCACTAACCCATTTCAGGTTTGGAGGCTATAATAGGCTGAACCATCATCCCCAAATCACTTTTACCACTTCTTAAATAGATCTAAGCTTCCTTTAACACATTCTCCACCCAAAACCTTCTCTTATTTTCTCCAAATCAAGTCTAAATCGTAGATTAAGTGTAGATTAGCATGGGGATTCATTGGAGATCTTCAAATCTACATTTTTGGGGAGGGAAAATTACATCTTTGCTGTTCACTTTCGGACTTTCATCGATTTGCATGCAAAGCTTGGATTTTGGAGGTTTTGATAAGTGATTTACCATCTCTCATCTTATTATATATGTATCTATAACTTTTAACATGTTTTGGATCTAAGTTTTAAGTTAAAACTAAGTTTTAATGTTGTTTTAAAATCCAACCTGCAGTGAAAACATTAATAAATGGATTTTTGGTATTCTAGACATGTTATTTGGATATGTGATTACCTTGACATATGTCAAACTGCGTTGTATACACCTTGTATGATGATTGCTATGAGTGATTGCATGATTTACATGTTTGAATGTTATTTGGTACATGTATGGTGTTTGTTTGTATTCTTGTATGGTTGAAAACGCTCATCGGAGTGAACAAGAGGTAGGAAACATCGGACTTCGACGGATAGGCTCTAGAGCATTTGGAGCATTGCATAGGCAATGCATGAGGGTTGAAGTGTTGAGTGTAGCAACGGAATCAATATGACGTTGATCAATCGAAGGAGCTATAGTTTCTGGTTCAATTGAGCTTGGTCCGGTATGAGATAGTTTGGTTGGGCTTGGTCTGGTATTGGATGGCTCGTTTATTGACTTCAAGAAGAGAAGGCATTGGTTCGGGCCATGGTGCTCCGATGGTGGAAGACCAGACGTGAATTCCTGTCCGGTAGGTGGTTGGCTCCGTAGAGGAAAGATTAGATAGCAAATCCTATCAGGTAGTACTTAGTTCAATAGGTGAGGACCAGATAGGATATCCTATAAGGTAGGTTCCGGGTTCGACGTTGAGGAGCCGAACAGGAAATTCACGCAGGGGTTGTGTGGGTTCAACTATAGGAGGGATGCTAAATAGAACATGAGGTGAAGTTTTTGGGGTGTTGGCTTCGTGGCAAAATGCGGGGTTGGTTGGTGACCTTAGGGGTTAGCTCAGGGCAGGGATAGAGGACCCTATATAGCTTTGGATGAGTTTGGGATGCCAACCAATGAAGTACAACGACTTCAACGACTCAATGTGGTGAGTGACTATAGCATCTATTGATGGACCGAAAGGATGAGTTTTGTGTGATAGCTTGTAAGGTAGAACATGAGGTTGTGATGCCTGTGAGTAAGACAGGGTAGTCTGCGTGTACCTAAGGTAGTCTGCGTGTATCTAGGGTAGTCTGCATGTACCCATGTGTTTGGACATCTACATGTGTCCAGTACTTAGCCATCCGCGTGGGCATGAGTTGAGCATCTGTTCGGTAGTTCTACTATCGAAACGTGTGCTAAGGGATCGATGGATGACTCTATGGTTATGATGCTCATTGTTGGGACAAGGTAACTCATGTACCTAGGGTAGTCTATGTGTACCTATATTTTGAATGTCTACGTGTGTCCAGTCCATAGCCATCTGCATGGGCAATGAGTTGAGCATCTGTAAGAGTTATCGTACATCTGAAGCACATGAGTGAAAGATACAAGGCTATGTGATGGATCCTATGTTTGTTGTATGCTTGATGTGCCATGTGTTACCCTTATATTACATATTTACCTCTTGTGGTAGTTGCTTAGAATATACTATGTTTATGTGCTAACTCTTTGGATGTAAGGGTGGGTCAGTTATAGCTCTTCAGACCCTAGGCCCCTATTTACTATATATGGTCTTTATAGTATTTTGAGATGATGTATCGGCCACACCAGATTGTCGTCTGACCCAAGGTTTTATGCTTTACTTCTTATTATATGGGGTACTCTTAAATGAGTAGATTAGGGATAACAGGTCTGGATACCACATGAAGTTGTATGGAGTATGAGCAGGAGGCTATGCTTTAATATATCTATATTTTGGAGCTTACTATCACTTATATTCCACTGGACAGTATTGTGGAGCTATGTTAGTACTTGTATTTTGAGAGACAGTTATAGGTTTATTTTGGATACTTGGGATGTATAAACTCTTTATTTCAGTTTTTATATAGTCTGTGAACCTGATGTACTCTAATGTTCTTATTTATGGTTCATTTGATTATATCACTGTCTTACCTTTTTTACGTCTATGCTATTATATTATATTTCATCTGTGCACCGTGAGATGTTTTACAGGTTCTGTGTTTGGATTTCATCTATTTTACACTCATGGCTACTGTACTACATCGACCGGGTACCTCCACAATGCATTATACAGTTATATCGGTACCGAAGGTGTAGCGTGGTCGTCACATAATCTCTACTATTAATAAGGAAAGTTAGTCAATAGGATTTCTATTGTGTCCTTTTAAAATTCCGAAAATATCCTATATAGCATCCCATTTACGATCACTCGTCTATGGAATATACTATCGATTTGTAGCATGCACCACCATCCCCTTTGTAACCATCCACCATTGCAATATCACTATCAATTTTTAACCTTCACCGCCGGTTTGTGACAAAAAATGCTTGAATAAAGACGTCTCTAACCATCAAAAGTTTTTTAGTTATAACACATAATAAAAACAACATTATTGTAATAAAATTGTTTTATCGCATTAAATATTTCTTAAACAAAAAGTAAATATCTTTATTTATTTGTCGGACACAAGTGCATGCATTTATACTAGTTCAAAACCCTTTTTATTTTGAACAAGATTGGCTATCGAGTTAGATATGTGTAAGAAATTACGTAATTGCCCCTAGGGCATACTCCTAACTCTATCAGGGGTTAGTTTGGCAACGCTAGTCAATTTTCACCACTACTTGTTGAGCCCGGTATCAAGATCGAAAATGTAGCTTTATCCCATCTAATTAAATATTTTGTTAAGGATTATATAATATAACATTTGAATAATCTCGATCACATTACTAAAATATTTGTATTGTAAATGATAGGGATTATTTTTTCACAACAACAAATGACACAATCAACCTTGGGTATTTGGAGTCGAGTATGGATTTGGAATTAGCTCAACAATATAATTATGGTTCAGCTATTATGGGAAATCTATACCAAAGCCTATATTTAGCTATGGCCAAGATTGTCATATCACTGGGTTTGTCGAGTTGTTGCGGATACATTAAGTTATCGTATAATTGAATTTTTATATCTTACTTGTTGAATTATTCATTTGTTTAATATAATAATATTTTTATATGCAGTACTGGTTCTTCGAGTATATGACTATTTGTTGCTATATTGTGAGATAAAATGTGAAGTGGTCATCTTAGCTACGGCTAAAAGCGTGGGAAAAAGGAAATAGAGCCAAAACAAATGATACTACAACTCATTTGTTTTCCAACACCCATTATCATATTGATTATCTGGTGGCTAGTCATATAAATTGGAATCCATAAACACCTCAGTCGCATCTGATCTGAATGAGGTTTTGGTTGCTCGTAACCCATTGATGACACGATTGAGTCTTCTTGTTCCTCCAGAAGAATTTTATGAGTTATTTCTAGGAGAGAGGTGCTTGCAGCAGTTGACCGACCTATATAACTATCCTTTTAAATCCCCCTCTACACATGACCCGTAGAATGATAAACAACACACTACAACAAAAATACCCTTTCACAACTGCCAAAAACAGTTGTAATAGACTTATTACAACGGACATCCGCTAGTCGTTATATCCGAAGTTGTAATAGAGTTGGAGATATTTACAACTGTTGAAAGCATTTGTAAAAGACTTTTTTTACAACTGCGTTTGACAGTTGTAGGAAAATCTATCGCAACTGCTTTTGGCAGTTGTATTAAAATCTATCGCAGCTGCTTTTAATAGTTGTGGTAAAGTTTATTGCAATTGATTTTGGCAGTTATAATATATTTATTTACAATTTTTTTTAAATCTAGCATTTTGGCTTCAGCTATCACTTGCACCACAAACATAATACCAAGTGCCTTAATTAATTGTGCAAGCACAAAAGCAGCAAAGGAGAAACAACGTACTCATAAAATATATATACACATGCTCATAACAAAAATTATGAAGAAAGACAATCCAAAATAAAACCAATATTTTTCATTCCAACAAGAACAAGACTAAGTATCAACCAACATAGAAAAAACAGTACCATATCTATACATCAAGAAGAAGACTACGACACCACAATGCTCACAAAACCCACCAACTGAGACTGTCCTCACCTCCTCATCTTCAATCAACAACTTCTCCGCAACATCTCCACCACCATCACCACTTTCAATCAAAGCTGCCACTCAGTTCTGAGACCCTAACACCACTACGACTGAATCGAAGCTGAACACATTCACCGACTTTTGAACGACTTTGATCCTCTGCTTCTCTTTGGCGTGCTCGCATCTCCTCGTCTTTTTGATGAGCTGACGCTGCCTGACCGATTGACATCTGTCCAATTTCCTTGGATTTGCTCCTAACCTTAACTAGCCATTCATTGAACTCGTTAGTAACTTTTTTCTCTATATAGAACTTAATTTCAGGTATTTGCTTTTCAACAACTCTCTTAAGGGCTTTAACAGGTATGTTAAGCTTGTACTCATTTTGTACAACGTTCAATGCCTTAAGTGCAAGGTGAAATTTCCCATTTGATATGTGTTGATTGCATGTGTGACATAAATTTGGTACCTACGTGCAAATCTTCAACATCTGTATGGCTTCCGCGACATTCTTTTTGATTGAATACAACTCAAGGAGCTGCACCAATTTTGAAAGAAGAGACTTGGAAATTTCCTGCAGTTTGAAATTCTCACCCGTGAGCATGCCTTTTAACTCGTCAACATCTACCGACACACCTCTAAGTTCATCGACGGCTAGTATGAAGTTTTCGTAATGAAGCTTGCACAGTTCCTTGATCTCGATTTCTTTCTTTTTTACAATGTTTCTTAATTAATGCAAGAGGGCTTCTGGCTTGCCCGACTCAAACGCATGTCTGGCGATTGGGCCCTGATCCTCACCATTGCAACTTCTTCTATTATCATCATACTTTTCATGATAGAGTAGTTGCAGCTGCAAGGCTCTTCGTCCAAAGGTACTGCAAAAAAATTTCCATCCAAATTTCATTTAAATAGTTTTTGAGGTACATTCACATATTCCAAATAAATTTGTTAAGATTTCTGTAGTTATATAGTTATACTTAAAAGTGATTGTGAACTGCAGGAACCACCCTTGATTAACAAATTGACTGAAAAGAAAACTTCAACAATTCAGCTAGATCAGAAACTCAAATAAGAGCTGGTACGTTCCTTCATTCATCATTTTCTATTTTTATTTTTGTTATCCCTCATAATGCAAGAATCACATAGTTCTAGATTTTCCAAATTATTCTTTTGTGTTATAAATCCATCATAGTGTAGAATTTTGCGAGTCCTTTTTGGTTTTCCTTTTAATATTACTGAGTATCATTGGGAGTACTTTTACTATGCCTGACACTGAAAGTGGATTCAATTTGCAATCTGCAATCAGTAACCCAGATTGAAGGAAGTAATCGAAGTTAAAGGATAGCAATGAAGAAATTCAAAATGTAATTATAGGTTTTACCTTGTTAAAAGTGTTTGTGTCACCTTCCCTTAACAATGAAATTTGAATCCAAGCAGCGATGGCTATACAGAAGCACCGACCTTTAAATCTTGGCACGGCTTGAGTTTAGACTCGTCGGAGAGATCAAACATCCATGGCGATTTGCCGCTACAGGATGAGGCAGAATGAAGGCGAGACAGCTACAGGATGGAGGCGAGGCGAGGCGACAACAGGAGGATGGAGGCGAGGTGGCAACATGAGTACAGTGGCCAAGCGGCAACGGGAGGACGGAGGCATGTCGGCGATGCAAGATCTTGTGAGCTAGGGTTTTTTATTTTTTTGAGCTGGGTGCTATGAGTTGATTTTGGGGATCGCTGGACTTATATTTGTTCATTTAGACAAGCATGCGTGTGGAGGGAAGATGAAATTTTCAGAAAATTTTGTGGAGGGAAGATGAAATTTTCAGAAAATATTGACGCAATGCAAATTTTTTTCCTTTGTCCTTTTGGACTCATTATCCATCAGCAAAGCAAAAGGCAATTTATTAAATTAAACGACTAATAAAGGCTTACACATTGTCAGCGGGTACTTTCGGATATGTATAATATCATATCTGCATCCGTATTCGAAATTATTTTCAGATATTAGACATCTTTATCCACTTAATTTTTGGATACGGACGAATATTTATCCGCTCCATTCATAATTAATAAATTTTAAAAAATAAATAAATAATTTCGATCAATATAAAATCATTTTAGTACTAATGCTTATAAAAAATCAATAAATAAAAAATATGATGATAAGAAATAGTTTTATACAACCCTACTTATAATATGATGATAATCAATAATAAATATTTTTTGGATATGGACGCGGACGGAGTTTGGAGTTTTCGAGTACCCATTAACAACCCTACTTATAATACTCCTTATTCGAATAGCTCTTCATATCGACTAAACGTTCATAATGACATTTACAACTCGGTGAATGAATTTGTATTGGATTTTGTATTAAGAGTTTGAATTTGTATTTGCATTTGAATTTTATATTTGAATTTATATCCAACCAAATTGAATATTAAATATTAAATATAATTAATACTTATAGTTACTAAATATTAAATATAATTATTGATTATAATTATTAAATATTAAATATTACGTTTCAATTATTAAATATTACTTTTAAATTATTAAATATTACTTTTAAATTATTAAATATTACTTATTAATTATTAACTATTAACTTTTAATTATTATTATTTAATTATTATTTATTATAAATTTTTTATTATTAACTATTAATTATTATTATTTATAGTAATTATTAACTTATTATTATTTAATACTTATTATTGATTTCTTAATTTCTTACTTAATTATTACTAATTAATTTATTATTTATTATTTAAAATCATTTCGTATTTCAAATTATTCATTAATCATTATTATATTTTATAGTGATTATTAATTATCATTATTTAATATTAATTGTTAATTATTAACAATTTTTTTATAAATTAGTAATTATTAATTATTACTATTTAAATATAATTATTAATTAATTATTACAACGGGCACGAAAAAGGTTGTAATAGACATCTATTGCAACTGATAAAAAAGAAGAGTTGTTAAAAACAGGCACCTATTACAACTGGCAAACGAAACAGTTTTAATAGGCATCTATTACAACAGGCAAAAAAGAAAAGTTGTTAAAAATATGCATATATTACAACTGGCAAAAAAGAAACATTGTAATAGGCATCTATTACAACTGGCAAAATAAAAGAGTTGTTGAAAATAAGTTTATTACAACTTTTTGAAAAAAAGAGTTGTAATAAACCTTTATTACAACTGCCATTTTTTGACAGTTGTAAAAATACAGTTGCAATAGGGTCTTTTTGTTGTAGTGACAGCTATGCGGAAATGCAAAACGAGCTATATTAAGATGACTGCCAACAGTACGTCTATCAGGGGCAAGACATAGACTACAACGTATATTGGAAATTAATTGCTAGAAATGTCGGTCATTACTAGATGTTGTAGTTTGTATTGGGAATATGAATTTTTTTGGCCCTTATGCTCTTAAGTCAGATATTCAAACCCCCATCGTTATGGCTTTAAAAGTCAATTATTTATCACAGTTTTATCCCCACCGAAGCAAGCAGATTGGGCAGAGGATCCTGGTTGGTAAATGTCGTGGACTGGATGGGATCCAACACATATCCCTCATTTGCTTGATTTACCCCAGTCTCGTCCCACTGCTCAGTTGATGGTTTATGAAAGATGAACATGAGTATCATTATCTTAGTCTTTAAGAATCGCGGTATTATGAGAATGGGTTGCGGAGCATAAACGACGTGGCAAATGATTTTGTAAGTTAACAGTCTCTAATTCCAAATATATTTCGCATTCCTCTATTTACTATCATAAATTTATGTTATTTGGTTTTTCTTTTATATAGAACATGAAGATTACGTGGGAACCTAAGTTGTCTCTTGGCACCAAAGCAACGGGTCGATCTAAATCCCTTAAAGAAAGAAAAATAATTCATCAAATGCAATATAGTAACGACGATGAAGACGACGTTGAAAAATACAATGAAGACGACGATGAAAAATACAATGAAGATGACGATGATAATGATGATAGTGGTGATGACGAAGACGATGAAAACGAAGACGACAATGATGATGGAGGAAATGATGTGGTTGTACACACTAACATATACGGGGTTAAGTTCATTCCTCCAATCACTTCAACTTCTCTTTGGGTATAATTTTAATTCATATAATCATACGCGATCCATATACTATATTTTACTATTTTTAACAGGTTCGAACCGTGGAAAAATGGTGGACAAAGTTAAAAAAAAGAGTGGTGGAATTGTTAGCAAGATGGAGTAAAAGTGGAAAGGAAAAGAAAACATTAGGTTTGGAGGATTTGTAGTGGTTGCATTATTTCATTATAGCATAGAGTCGATGACTTGTTATTTCAATTTAGTGTGATGTAATCTATATTTTAATTTTGATGTATTATGTCTATGTTGTAGTTGAATTTTGAGGGTAGTGGTTGTTATATATGCTTGTATATGCCTCTGTATCTATGTTTCAAGTTGTGCTTGTGCCTATGTCCCAGGTTGTATATGAATGTTTTGTGTTTTTCTATTGTTCAAGAAAAAAATTAAAACTTTCAACGGGAAACAGAAAACCATTAACCGTTAACCGTTTAAAGCTTAAATGGTTTTATGTTTCCCGTTTATAGCTTAAATGGGTTTTTGTTCACCGTTCATGGCAAGGTATATGAAAATAATTTGATTGTTTTGCCACAACAACTATAAAAGACTATATTTTCTTCCACAAATTCATTATTCAGACCAGACTCACTCCATAAAACATACCATCTTCCAAAAAATGTCACAACATAGCTACAATGGTGAAAATTTTGAAACTGAAAATCCGAAGTGAGAAGGCTTGATCAACACTAGCGATAACGATAGAGAGGAAAGTCAAACCAATTCCGATGAAGATGATGAGCTATACAAACATAGTGATTTTCTCCAGTTATCGTTAGAAACCACTACTGATAGTGATGAGCTAGAGCTAATGATGCAAACGGTAACCGTTTACCAACAAAGTGTCCAAAAATTAATATTCAAAGGATCTTGTAGTGGATCTCATAGAGGAAGTGTGTTTGGCCATACAGATAAATGGAAGGTGCATGACCATAAAGGTGGAATTGCTCAATTACTCAAAAAATATATTAACACTCGTACATATGATCATAAAGATTTTCGTCGTCGCTTCCGAGTAAGTAACAATACGCTTGTACTTATTTTTAATAGAGTTACTGAACATGATAAATATTTTGTTCAAGAGCATAATAACGCTAAGACCTTAGGATGTTCATCTTATCAAAAAATGATAGGAGCATTAAGTCTTATTGCATATGGAATAGCTCCTCATGCATTTGATAAGGTGGTCTTAATGGGTGCAGTACCATACACTTGATGGTATTGTACAGCTATCAACATATTTTATGGTGATGAATATATACATTCTCCAACGCAAAGTTGATGCCAACAAAACTAATAAAGTTAGGAGCTGGTTTTCCCGGAATGTTAATGTTAGGAACTCTCGGAACACTATCCAAATCCAACAATGACCTAAGCCGACATCTTAGGTTTACTCTCCTAGGGTATCAACATCCGCTCTCTATCAGTGGTCGATTGAATGCTTACAAATAGATATGTTTCATCTGATCATTTGTTTTGCGTCCTCTCCTAACTCGATTTATCACCACTGATTTTGTTTTCCCTTTTCTTATGCTACTTTTTTCCTTGTTATTTTGTAGAACGACGAACCCTAATTTCTCTAGATTTCCATCAAAAGCACCCTTATTTTGTTCAAATCACTAAGTATTTTTGTTTGCTTGGAAATTTGGGAACAAATTTCTTTATAAGGCTACAAGGTATTCTTTTGTAGTTAGTTGACTAATTAATTTGTCCAAACGAGTATAATGCTTTTTGAGTGGATTCTTACAATAAAATATTTTCCTTCTGGCATAAAATTAATTGCTCTTCTTTGAAAATGGTGAAGGAAATTCTTGGAGACTGAAACGGCTGTTACATCCCTACACGATTAGAGTTTAAATGAGATAGGAAGTGAAAAAAAAGAATGACAAACAAATTCCTTCAAATAAAACCTTTATTAATTCACCAAATTATTACAAAAGAAAGCCAAAAATTGAGAAGATACCTCAATCCCAAAACTCTACAAAAATAACTTTTCCCTACACACATCTAACGAACCTTATACTGCATACTTATAATAGTCTTGACAAAAAATCTATTTTAAGAAGCTATTAAATACTCCATAGATCTTTTCCATGTAGATAATTCATTGCCTTCTTTAAAGCAATAAAAGAGGCAATTAATCACTCTCCAAAATCTATCAAATAAATAATGAATTTGAGTCACAATTCCACATAGACTCAAATATCTTCAAAATCTACTTAAATATGGAATATTATATCACCAAAATCTAACAATCTCCACCTTGATACGATATTCCATAAATGTCATCCAAGCTCACCTTAAACCTCAAACTCCAAACAATGTCCAATATTAACATGGTAACAAAGATCACCATTCCAATACAAACCTCCAAACCACCTATATATTCACACTCCCTAATTGAACATGCATATCATCAGTAAATCATAATTTCTTGTAATACCACAAAGGTCTACATGCAGATTTTGTGGTTTTCCGTTGCATATTCCACCTTAATTCAGACAAATTGTCTCCCCAACTCCAAATTGAGAACTTTCTTTGTTCTCCATCGTCTTTCCAATCAGTTTGTAAATATTGTTGCTTTTTAGTTTTGCACGCGGCACATCCCTATTACACTTTCAAACCCTTGTGACTCCATCTTGAGATGAAAATTTGCAGCCTTTTGCCTCCAATTTTCCTACAGAAATAAGATTCTTAGTCATTTTGGGACATGTCCGACTCCTGTAAGCTTCACCATCCTTCCATCATGCATCTTCAATCTAACGAAAGCAATGCACTTAACATCCAAATCTCCACCATTAGTAGATTTCATCTTAGCATTTTGCTCTTCATAATCAATAAATAATTTCTTTTTATTGCATATGTGGAAACAAGCACCTGGATCAAGCACCCAATCTTTGCTTTTTCCTTTATCCACACATATGATATTGCCATTAAATTCCTCACCAAAATTCACCTCATCATCGCTACTATCTTTTTGTTCATTTTGGTCTTCTTCCAATGTCTTTATCCTCTCCTTGTCCTTTTTAAGTTTATTGCAAAACTTCAACTGATGATCATGTTTTTCACAGTAATAACTGATGAAATCTCTTTCATGTATGATCCATTTGACTATCTTTTCATGTTTGGACGATTAACACTCCTTGCAAGATGGAATTTTTAAATTGGATTTGTACTTTCTTTTTCCTCCTTATCCTTTTCTTCCATGAGGTTCATCCTCCGCATCTCCTCATTAAGTAGGCCACTAACCACTGAACCCATTGAAACAACTCTATCCAAATTTGAATTGTTCAATGCAACCACAAGTGTTTCCCAATTTTCCGTAAGGAACTCATCAATATAAAAGCTTGTGTCTCATCATCCACCTTATAATTCATAGTCGTCAATTGATTTACAAATGCTTGAAAAACATTGAAATGCTCTCCAATTGACCCACCTTCCTTAAACTTCAAATTTACCAATCTTCTCATTAAAAGTTCCATATTTGTTGTGGAGTTTTTTGCATAGATTCCTTCCAATTTCTTCCAAATTCCAAAAGCAGATGTTTCATTAGCAACAATATGAAACACCTTATTCTCCAAAAACATCGAATAGCCACCGCAGCCTTCCTATCTAAAGTCTTATATATTTTTCAGATACATTGCTAGGTTTCTCCACTTTTTTCTCCAATGGTTGATGAAGATCATTAAGATATAGAAAATCTTCCACGTTGGCCTTCCACAACCCCCAATTTCTCCCATTAAGCCATTCAACACTTATCTTATCCATAAGCAAAACTCTTTGCAAAAAAATTTTATGTAGTAAGCTCTGATCCAACTGTTAAGGTTTTTCCTAGGATTTCCACGCAATTAGATTTTAGAAGAGGCAAGAAGTGAATAAAAAAGAATTACAAAAAATTCCTTTGAATAAAACCTTTATTAATTAACCAAATTATTACAAAAGAAAGCCAAAAATTGAGAAAATATCTCAATCCCAAAACCCTAGAAAAATAATTTTTCCTTACATACATCTTATGAACCCTATACATGCATATTTATAATAGTCTTGACAAGTTATGATTTTGTAAGAAGGTATTGAATACTTTCATAGATCTTTCCCATATAGATAATTCATTTTCTTCTTTAAAACGATAAAAGAGGCAATTAATCACTCTTCAAGATCCCAAAAATCTATAAAATAGATAATGAATTTGAGTCACAATTCCACATAGACTCAAATATCTTCAATATCTACTTAAATATGAAATATTGTATTATCGAAATCTAACAACAGAGAGGTTGCAGATTATGAAGTAGAGATGAGTACAAATGATTTTATTAGCAATTGTAAAGTATGGTTAGAAGAGAAGACTATAGTTTAGACAAGAAAGCTCTGATTGGGTACAGCTTTCTTAATTCTTTTTTAAAAAAATTATTCACTTTTATGAATTTCAATAAAATGTTATATCTGATTTTAATAAATTTGATATTTATAATTAAAACACAAACAAACTTCTACTACATATGGTTGAATTTCAATATTGGTTGCATGTGTTTTTATAAATATATATTTTATTAAGTGCATATAAAATTCTCTTATGATGCCTGCAACCAATAAGTACTTGGGCATTAATGTTCATTCGTATGGCTATAAGTATAGCTTTCAAGTGCAATATCTAACTAATTTAGTAATTCAGTGCTTATGATATCAATATAGAGAGATAATTAATTATATTTCATATATTTTACAAAGAATTTATAGTGAAAATTTGAAGGAAGCTTTTCCCAATAAATTTTTTATCATCCAAGTCACAAAGAAATAAATTTGGATAGAAATTAAACGAACATGAATTCAAAAATCAATACATAAGAGATTTCACCCAACCACCCTCTTTATTGATTCACCAATTTTTTTTATAATTAATCGAATAAAATAAAAGTAAACTAAATACAAATTGAACCAATAACCAAATTAAGAAAGGGAGTCTTTATCTCTATGACTAAAATTGTTGGAGGAGAAGAACAATGAAGAACGGAGGCTAACTTAATTTTCTATATGCCAGTTTGAGTTTACAATGAAATCTACCCTCAATATATAGCCAGTGCAAATTCATAAGAGCCGTCGATTAATACAAAAAAATGGTAAGAAGATAATGGAAGTAAGTCACAATGGTAATAAATAGTTCAAACATAGCAAGTAATTTACACATTCCTATAATTAGCAAAGATGGAAAAAATATTCACAAAGCAGCGCGTTTTCTGAGAAAAAAATAATATGCATATCCTTTTGCATATATTTTATTCCATAACCCACACATGCTTTTATTTCCTTGTCATCTCATGCAAGCACAATCCATTAATTTATGCATTTCCATATTAAAAAATAATGAGCACACGTGATTACTTTCCTTTTACATTTGTGAACAATGCATGCAAGTGTACCATTAATTTTTCCTTGCTTTTACACAACATACTGCTACCCCTTTGCAGTAACTATAACTTCCTTGTCGATGCTCTGATCGGCCTCCCATCTCTTCCATAGTGAAGTACACGCAACGCTCTTCAAAGTAAATGTGATTTAATATCATAATTTCAACACTCCACCTTGATATAAAATCACATTAAAACTCCAACATATCAAGCATGCCATCTCTAAATCTATCACAACTCCATATATTTCAATCATACAAAATTACAAATCTCTACCACCGCCTACAAGTGATGCATCTCCCCCCACGAGGTGCACCACAACAATCAGCCTCAAAAGCGTTTGTAATACCACAAAGACCTCCATACAGTCTTTGTGGATTTTCCTACTCGACACCCATGTACCACTCGATCTGAGCTCATTACATGATCGCCATCGATCCCTCGAGCATTATCAACATGAAGACCCATGTCTGAAATATGATCCTCAACACAATCATCATAAGCAGTGAACACATTAACCTCTCCACCTAACCGTGGACTAGGCTCTTCAACTATCACTCGCTTCCCATAGTCGACTACATGACCAACCAAACTATAAAGGTTTCCTTCTTCCAATACTCCTTTTATCCCTACACAACCACCCTTCTTCACTATCAAAACTCCATCTCGAGTCTCATAAGTGCAACCACGGCGATCCAACTGACCGAGAGAAATAAGATTATGTGAACAAGTGGGTACATGTCTCACTCTAGAGAATTATCTAATCACACCATTATGCATACAAAGCCGGATAGATCCAGTACCACAAATCGGTAGCTCTTCTCCATTAGTTGTCCTAATCATGCCGACACCCTTCTCATAAGAAGAGAAACAATTAACATCTCTACAAAGGTGAAAACCGGTACCCGAATCTATCTTCCAAGACTTCTCTTTACTAATGAACACATCACAAGAAGTATTATTATCGGTACCTTCAGCTAAGCATGCCCGTGTATCACTATTACTATCACCATGTGCAGCCTTTTTCCGATCTCTTTTATAAGCATTGCACTTGTTGCGCATTTGACCTTTCTTATTACAATAATGACAAGTGATAACACATTTACCATTAGCGTCCTTATTTTTCCAACTAGTATCCTTCTTTGAGTCACCTGCCACCATAGCCTCATCTTGAATTAATTTCATACATGACCCTTTTCTTCTAAGCTTCTCATTCAAAAGACTACTTTGAACGGTTTCCAGTGAGATAGTTCCATTAGCATTAGAATTACTCAATTAAACAACCAAAGTTTTCCAACTTTCTGAAAACGAACTCATCAATAAAAGAGTCTGTAACGCATCATCAAATTTGACCTTCATATTTGTCAATTGATTTATTACATCTTGAAATTTGTTCAAATGCTCAACAACATACTTCTCTCCATCTAATCTCAGTTAAACCAACTTTCGAACAAGAAAAGCCTTATTTGTAGCATTCTTTGGCTCGTACAAAGATACCAACTTGTCTCACAAAGCCTTCGCGGATTTACAACTAGCAACATGATAGAAGACTGAATCATCAAGTTACTGATGAATCAACGTAATCGCCTTTTTATCCATCTTCTTCCATTTTTCCTCCTCTACATAAGAGGGCTTCTTTCCATCTCCATCAATCGGATCATGAAGATCATTGAGGTATAAAATATCTTCAATTCTAGGCTTCCAAATACCTCGATTTCTTCTATCCAAAAATAGCCATTTTTGAAAAAGAAATCATATCCAATATCTCAGTAATTTTTCAAATCCAAAATTACCGTAAGCTTTGCGATGACTTGATCTTTGATAACAATCTGTTGTGAAAACTTTGCGGAAGCTTTTTCCAATAAATCTTTTATCATTCAAGTTACAAAGAAATAAATTTGGATAGAAAATAAACGGACATGAAATCAAAAATCAATACACAAGATATTTCACCCAACCACCCTCTTTATTGATTCACCAAAATTTGTTTACAATTAATCGAACAAAATAAAAGTAAACCAAATACAAATTGAACTAATAACCAAATTGAGAAAATGATTCTTTATCTATATGGCTGAAATTGTTGGAGGAGAAGAACAATGAAGAACGGAGGCTAGCTTAATTTTCTGGATGTCAGTATGAGTTTACAATGAAGTCTACCCTCAATATATATCCAATGCAAATTCATGAGAGCAGTCGATTAAATTACCAAAATATGGTAAGAAAATAATGGAGGCAAGTCACAATGGTCACAAATAGTGCAAACATAGCAAGTAATTTACACATTTCTGTAATTAGCAAAGATGGAAAAAATATTTCCAAAGCAACGCGTTTTCTAAAAAATAAATAATATACATATCATTTTGTATATAATTTATCCCATAACCAGCACATGCTTTTTATTTCCTTACCATCTCATTCAAGCACAATCCATTAATTTATGCATTTCCATATTAAAAAATAACGAGCACACGTGATTACTTTCCTTTTGCATTTTTGAACAATGTATGCAAATGTGTCATTAATTTTTCCTTGCATTTACACAACGTACCACTATCCCTTTGCGGTAACCATAACTTCCTCCTCGATGCTCTGATCGACCTCCCGTCTCTTTCATATTGAAAGTACATGTAGCCCTTTTCAAAATAAATGTGATTTAATATCATAATTTCAACAGAATTGTCTTAGAAGCTATATTTGGAAAACCAAAAGCAAATAAGATTCTCTAACGAATCCTTGGTGGGTTAACGTTTTTTATTATATTTTTATATTTGTACAGAAATTACTACCTTTTGTTTTATAACTACAATTTACAATCTAGAGAATTATAAAACTACTAATTATTTATGGTTAAGAAAATATAATATTTAATCAAAGTAGTACGTGTACTCACATATAGGTTATTATTGATTGGGTGAATTTCATAATTTACAGACTTTTGGAATTTAGTAGTTGTTTTAGGATTTAGTAATGCATGCATTGAGTTAAACCATATTGGTTAGGCATTGCTTGGAATGTGCTATTTCTATACATGAATCTCACCTGACTACATTGTCAATAATATGCGTTCAAGCTTCAAATTTAACAATGCTTTTATATATGGCTCGCTTTCTTTTTACTATAATATGTAAATGGTAATGTCATTGTTTCAACTGTGAAATGAGATAATGCTTCTATGTCAAAATTGATGTCAACGGTGAATTTAAGACAGTTTTTGTTTTAAAAATGAATTTTTTGTTTTCGGTTTTCAATATGTATGTCAAATATGAGAAGAATGGAGGAACAACGAAGGGAATGAAAGAAAGACGGAAGAATGGATTGTTTGATATGTTTGTTTTATTTCTCAAAACACGAAAAAAAAAGTTGTATTCTATTTTGTATTTTAACTTCGTTTTCTAAGTTGTCCGTTTTCGGCAGTATACATACGTCATGTTCATTTTTGTATGCACGAAAACCCAAAACTAAAAATAACAAACCAAACACTACTTAAGCTGTTAATGTAAAATATGACTAATTGCAGAGTGAAGTTGGTACTGCTAATGTCAAGCTTTGATTTTTTTTCCCCATGCACGGGGATCTAACTTTCATCGAATTATTAATTTCTTATAATCTGTCTGGTGACAGGTAATGCATTTTATAGATTATGAGAATCATACTCTTAGTGCCAATATCCAGTCCTTTATTTTAGAGAGCATGGTCTAGTATAGTTGTATTGTATATATTATACAATGCAATAGATTCTTTCTGAAACTTTCTTTAAAGGAAAAAAAATTAACCGCAACATTTCAACATCAAAATGATCTAAAATCCTTTTATTCTAGATGAATTTTCCCCCCTCTGCATAAGGATTATGTTTTCCTACATATTACTATTTTCCCCATACGGTGTTCTAGCTTTCATTTTGTATTAAATTTCCTTCTATTGTGACAAATGATACTTATGTTTACCATCATTAAACTATTAAAATATGTCACATATTATCAATTAGCTTGAATGTCATTATGCATATGAAAAAATATATTAACTTAAATAGACATGTTTCTTTGCTACTATTTTACTGTAACATTTTATAAGATTCACTACAAGGGAAAAGGCATTTTCAGATGGTAGAAAACCGTCGGCGGCCGTTGTAGGCCGTCGGAACCCGTCGGAAAAAACCGTAGGAAAATAAGACGTCGGTCTGCAGTGTTTCCGATGGTTTTCGACGGATCTCGCCGTTCGGTTTTCCGACGGCTTCCGACGGATTCCGACGCTTGTCGGAATTCGTTGGAAAAATTGATCTGAAAGCTGTCGGAAGCCGTCGGAAAAATTGATCTGAAAGCTGTCGGAAGCCGTCGGAAAAATATAACCCGAAAGCTGTTGGAAGCCGTCGAAAATCTGCTGCATTTTTTTATTATTTCTGGTGCGATATAGCCTTCCATCCACATTTCCCATACAAACACTATTCTGCAGAATTCAATATATGATATTCCAACCAAATATTAAAAACCAAACCATGCACAATTTACCAAACAAAAAAATACATAAAATTAAGTTAAAACACATAATCATCACCCAACATCCACATAATTATACAACAAAACAGCCAAGTGTATAATAACATAGTACATTAATCAACAACAAGCTCCACCATCTACCAAATCATACAAAACAGAAGAAAAAAATTTTACCGACCAAAGTAATCAATCAATCTCCTCCAGAACTAGAGCCAGCAGAGGAAGGGAAGCGGCCACCATACTGCTGCATGTACTCGGCGATACGCTGGTCTAGCAACTGTGTGGTCTGTATGGCATGTCGACGGTTCTGCTCCTCCAGCTACGCCACTCTAGTCCGTAAATCTTCGATCTCTGCTAGATCGATCTGAGCTCTAGTCTGCCTACCCCGTCTCTGACTGCTGGCTGTAGTAAATATTTAATTTAGATGTGTGATCTCTGTAAGTGTATGTGTAGGTATGTGAATGATTAGCAGTGTGATAATGTTATTTAATTTAGTTTATGCATGTTTATGTAAGTGTATATGCAGGTATGTGAATGATTAGCAGTGTGATAATGTTATTTAATTTAGTTTATGCATGTATAATGTATACATTTGAAAATATGTTCTTTTGGCCGTTTTAAAATTGTGATTCAACCATTTATTAACAAAAATAATAGTACGTTACATTACGAGATATCACTGCTTTTGATCTCTTTAACAGTAAATGTGACAAATTTATGCATGTGTACAGCATATATCAGGCAAACTAAATTAAATAACATGTCTTTTTCGTTATTTTTTTTTGAAATGACATTCAAGTAACGAATTAATATATTTTGGTAATGCATAATGCTTTCATAACGAAGTGACTCAAAACCAATGTACTGAATTTGAAAACTTATATGATACCCAATATATTATTTACTTACCACTTGATTGCCAAATCCGTATCGTCGGCCATGCTCTGATGGATCCATAACTGACTCAAAATAGCATCCTCCTCATCCGTCGTCAGCTGATCTCGACCCGTATCAGCAAGGAGTTTCTGGCACTGCTCCATAAACTTTTTCTGCATTAACAAATTAATATCATCATATCTTATTTCATTATATTTTAACAAGTAGAATAATTACTAATAGTGCATAAAATGAAATGTGCTTACATGGCTCTTGCTGAATTTATCATCCTGCCATGTATACGAAATTGTCCCGTCCGGATTTACATGCTCGACAGCATGCGTACGAGTAAACACGTCCATATAGCCCACGGGACCATGCGCCTCCGCTTCCTGAAATTGATTTTTACATACAATTATTGTACATTTAAAATTATATAGCACAAACTATTTACAATTTGCATTCAATAAATTTACCAACTCCTGCCGATATTGCTGAAATGACTTCGACCCTCCGCGATGAGTGACAGGATTTTTATTTTTGTTTGCAGAGTTTCTTTCCGACTCTGCCTGTACATTCAAAATTTGATACATTATTTATCGATCATGTATTTTTTGATATTTACTACCAACCAAATAATTTTAAAAAAATTAGTATACTTGCCTTCGCCTCGTCAGTTTCCAAGTATCCCAACCATGCTTGTCATACGCTCTCCCCCATCCAACGTGGTTTCTTACCTGATTTCTTGATTTCAGATATCGAGTCCCTATAGTTTTTACGCATCTTCTTCATCCAATATTCTTGTGCCAACTGCATATCGTCTGTCTGAATGTCCATCTCAGCCCGTGTTTCACGATAAAAAGCAAAAAGAATATTAAACTGTAAACGATAAAAAGTAAAAAAATGACAAAAACGAATTAAAAATGGAAAACATAAAAATATACTTACTAGGACATCCTGCCAAATATACTCTACTATGTGGAAGGGATGTTATCCCACTTCGGCCAACACACACTCATCCTACTCCGGTAAGAAGCTCTTGAAACATCAACACAACCTTCGAGGGCAGTAGGTCGAACCCTCTGTTTTTAAATATGGTACAGATAAGTACGTACATCAAAAAAAAAATTAAGATGCTGAATAAAATTTAATTCTTACCCCTCTGCTCTAGGTACTAAAGAAACTATAGGACGCTGCGATGCTTGCGATGGATCCACTACAAGAAGCACAATGGATTCCTACGGCGGCCAGCCGTTGGCGGCCGTTGGAAAGCCGTTGGTAGACGTTGGAAAAGCCGTTGGTATACATTTCAACGGCGGCCAACGTCCACCAACGGAGCCAACGCGCTTATACCAACATCTTCCAACGTTCAATTTGTCCACGTGGTAGAAGATGTTGACCAAATTGGACGTTGGAGAGCCGTTGGAAGACGTTGGAAATTCCGATGGAAGACGTTGAAAGACGTTGGAATAAATATGCCAATAAGCCGTTGGTGGACGTTGGTGGACGTTGGAAATCTGGGTGTTTTTTTTAAACAGAACCAACAATGCATGCTTCCAGCCACCTCCAACATCGTATATCTCATAAAAGCTCAATTTCGAGCACATATACAACAGCATATCTCACATATAATCAATCATAATAGTAAATCTAAGTAATAAGCATATATACTAATCAATATACGAAATACAAATCAATAAAAACAACAAGAACCATCCAACATCAACATCCAACAAAACGTCCAATCCAACATCAACATCCAACAAAACATCAACATCCAACCATAACCAAATTACTACGTCAACATCTCAAAAATCACATCCAAACCAACATCCAAAACATCAGAATGTATCAAATCCTCACACTCTCCAAATATACATGTCCATAGCAAAACAAATCAAATCATACCTGAAATCACTCTCCTCCAGAACCACCAAAAGACGGAAACCGGCCGTATTATTCCATAAACTCCGTAAGACGCCTGTTCAGCTCCTCCGTCTTGGCTTCGGTGCGGATATTGCATTCCTCGAGCGCGACGACATGGGCTCTGAGCTGTGCAATCTCCTCCTTATCTTGAACCCTTTGATACTCAATCTGAGCCGTCTTAGCCTGTAAATAAAATTTAAATTATCAGTGTTTAATAACTGTAATTCCTGTTTACTATAATCCATCAGAATGTGTAACAGTTGGTTCAGAATAATTATTTTAAAATTTAAGTTAAAGTTATTACCGATTGATTCCCAAAACCATAGCGTCTGCCATGTGCCGTTGGATCCATGACAGACTCAAAAATAGCGTCCTCCTTATCGGCGGTCAACTCGTCGCGCCCAGAGCCCTCGAGAATGGAAGTCCGTGCTTGCTGAAACTTTTGCTGTTATGCAAAATAAGTTGAATTTAGATAACATTATTTTAATTAACTTATATAAGTGTTAAGTCATTATGTTACTTACATATGCGGACTGCGTTTTGGCATCGTGATCCCAGGAGTATGAAACGGTGCCTGCTTCGTCGACCTGACTCAACGCATGAGTATGCGTGAAAACATCCCAGTAACTCACAGAAGCACCACCACGCTGTCTCTCCTGAAATATGTCAATATACATATAGATTATATATATATGTTTACGTTATCTACAACTTAGAACTTAAAATCTTTTAAATTATTATCGTAATTAATAAATATACCAAGTCCTCTCGGTGATGCTGAAATGACTTGGAACCACCATGATGTGTGACAGGGTTCTTGCTCCTATTGGCTGAGTTCCTCTCCGACCGCCTCTGTAAATTTAATTTAAAAACAAAAATTGTTTAACATTTCTAGTTAGTATTTGCGTAGAAGAATTTAAATTAAACATATGATAAATTTACCTGAAACTCCTCGTTTCCCCACCATGTCACAAAATCATCCCACACAGCTGCGCTCATCCACTGAGGCTTCTTTCCTGCTGTTTTTAAGCTGTTTACTATTTCTGGGTAGTTCTTTGCGACTTTGCTGCACCAGTGGCGATATACGACTGAAATATCAGCGTCCTGAAGATCCACTTCCGCCTGCACGTTTGACAAAATAAGAGTTATACAGCTTTTATATATAATGTAAACATGAATTGATATAACATGTTCCTAATATATTAAAGTGACATACCAAAAAATCCTGCCAAATAGTCTCTTTAACATTATCTGGAATCAATGTCCACTTAGGCCAACATTCGGTCATACGACTCATGTACGCCCGTCGAGATATAGATAGAACTACTTGAGTTGGCTCCAAAGAGAAACCACTGTGTTTAAACAGAGAATTTTTTTTTAATATTTCATGATTACTATATATTTTCAGAATAGATTGTACGAAAATGAAATTTAATTTTAAAATTTAATACTTACCTTTGATCTGCTTTTGGCTTTAGCCACACCACAGGACGCCGTAGCTCCTGTGATGGATCACCGCCATCATCACCATCCGGACGAGCGTGCCCTCTCTGTGAGGAAGAGGGAGACCTAGAATGTCCACCGGTACGTCTACGTGACGACATACCTATATAATACATGTTACAAACAAACATTATAACAGAAAATAAAATGACTTACCTTGAATTAATGTTTGCACCAACTGTTAAATTATGAATCCAGGATAGTTGATGTGATACGAGATGTGATACATATCATATATTAGCATACCATTTCATTTTTAATGAAAACAGGATAATGTTTAATTAAAAAAATATAAATTTACCTTCTCAAAATGTAGATAGTTGATCAGTCCTCGTCATTTTCGGATTCAGACTCTGTTTCGCACTCTATATTTTGTTCCTCTGTACTCTCAAATGCTTCAATTAATGCATTTGATTCATCGTTTAGAGGTCCAAAATCTGTTTGATCGTCGATTATTATTATTCCTCTATTTTCCTCGATATCTGCTTGGTAAGCTTGTTCTTCGGGAATATTCCGTCCATCAAATGTAAACCTTGCCTTTGTTTTAAAAACAGCCGACCAATCTATTTTATCTCTTCTTAGAGATGGGTAAGAAGCATAATAAACTTGAAGAGCTTGTTTGGCAAGTACAAAAGGATCGTATTTATAATAACGCGAAGTATGTTTTATTTCTATAAGATTATATTTTGGGTGCACGTTGATTCCATAACCTGGAACGTTGCTGAACCAGTTGCATTTAAACAAAAATACTTCTTCCGCGGGTCGTGTGAAATACGTCAATTGCAAAACCTGGGTTAGCACGCCATAAAAATCATGTATATGATCATTTGGATCATCACTACCTTTAACAAATACACCAGTATTGTTAGTTAATTTTTCGGCACCGTATTCTTTGGTATTAAATTTATATCCATTGACAAAGAATATTGGATATGTCTTCACTATCCTTTTTGGTCCCATAGCTAAATGTTTCAATCCTTCGTCTATAACACAATTTGTTGTATCAAAAACGTACTTAGAAAACCAAGAAGCGAATTCTTTGCCGATATCGCCGTTAGGAATCGATAAGGCAACTCCCAAAATATGCTTTGTTTGCACCAGTTATGAATCGATGATTTACCTTGAATTTCAATTTGTTCTCCGGTTTCATGTATCTTTGGATAATCCTTTACAAGTTCATAAATATCTTCGCTTGACCAAACTGTAGGTGGTCTCAAAGTATCATGTCTATTAGCTGTAAAGTTTTTCTTATCTCTTCTAAAAGGTTGATTAATATGAAGAAAACATCGATGACAGTCAAACCATGAAATTTTCTTTCCATGGGGTAAAGAAAAACTCGTGTATCTTCCATGCAGTACGGACAAGCTAGACGACCAGCCGTACTCCAACATGAAAGCATTGCATAAGCAGGAAAATCGCTGATTGTCCACATCAAAGAAGCATACATGCGAAAGTTTTTTTTTTGGAAATATCGTATGTTTCTACTCCTTCGTACCACAGTTTTTTTAATTCTTCAATCAAAGGTTGTAAATAAACATCGATTCCTTGTGTCGGATCATTAGGACCAGGGACGACAACTGTGAGAAACATATATGGAGTTTTCATACACATCCATGGAGGTAAATTATAAGGTGTGACAATTATAGGCCATGACGAATATTTAGAACCAAACTGAGAAAATGGTGAAAATCCATCCGTACATAAACCAAGTCGAACATTACGACTCTCGGATGCAAAATCAGGATATTTGTGGTCAAAATTCTTCCATGCTTCCCCATCAGCTGGGTGTGTTAACGTACCTTCTTCCCGTGTTCTAACATTATGCCATCTCATATGTTGCGCGGTTACAGAAGATGCATATAACCTTTGAAGTCTAGGAGTAATTGGTAAATAATGCATACGTTTATACGGGACTTCCTTTCCTTTTTTCTTTCTTGATTTGTACCTTTCTTGATTACATATTTGACAATTTCTAAGGTTGATATCTTCTTTCCAAAACAGCATGCAACCGTTTAGACATGTATCTATTTTATGATACGGTAAACCAAAAGCTGACATCATTTTTTTTACTTCATAATGATTTTCGCACATTAAAATTATTGGGAGGCATATGTCGTTTCGCAGCTTGTACAACAGCTGTAAATCCAGCTTCTGTGAAGTTGTATTTAGATTTCATCGCAATGTATTCAGCAGTTACTGATAATTGGGTTTCGCTTGTGCAGCCTTCCCAAATGGGTTTCTTTGCGGCATCTAATAAATCATATATTTTTTTTGCCCCAATATTTGGTTCTTCTTCAGCATTACCATCGTCATCAATTAATTGAGGAACATGAAACATTGACCGTGCAGCATCTTCAACCATATGTTCTACGAGATTCGTCGTATCAATTTCAGTACACACTGCCTCCTCAGCTTGTACATGAGTAGATGCTAACGGTTCTCCATGACGATCCCAAACCAAATAGTTCGGCACGAAACCGTATTGACGCAAATGAACTCTAACCATTTCTGGTATCAAATGCTTTAACATTTTGCATTTAGTACATGGACAATGGATTTCTTCGTCGTTTCTGTTATTACTCAAAGCGAAATCAATAAATACGCAAACACCGTTATTAAACTGTTCACTTATTGAGCCTCCATTTTCGATCCTTCTTTTTTTGTACATCCAGCTTCGATCGGTAAAATAATTGTCCATTTACCTACGTATATAATTAAAAAGTACGATATAAATTTAAAAAATCGACATTTTATTAAAACAATATTATTGGTGAATTGACACTTTGTCGATGGGTCATCCTACCTCCCATTACAAATACAATAACGTAATTAAATCGCGTAAATCATTTCAATTTAAACGATTCAACAAAATTTCGGCAGCACTTCGCTTTAGTTCCCTGAACAGTACACATTTGCGTGTACACAGGGAACATAAAGGAAGCGCTGTCGAAATTCTATGAACCATTTAAAATCAGATGTTTTATGAGATTTAATTACGTTATTGTGTTCGTAACTTGTCCAATACAGGGACAAATCCAACAAATATTGTATACGGTGAATATAGATGTCTGTTCTGTTAAAAAACGAATATCCACATAACGATCATATACAATACTTATCAGACGGGGCCGAAAGACACTCTAAGGGTTTCATGAATATAAAATATCGTTTTTTAAATTTTCTAAAACATAAACTAATTATATGCTCACTAACAACTAACATTTCCAAACAAACCTAAAACTAATTGTATGCACATTATTCTATTGTTAACACAAACTTAAATATATATAATCTTGCAATACATAAGTTAATAACATAAATTATGCCTCAATAAACTAGATTATACATACAATAAGGCAATACAAACATTTAATACACTAATTTAACAAATTTAATTAAATATAGGAATTAGGGTTTATACCTTTTCTTGAGAGATTAGGGAGTTAGAGAGAGCGAGAGGGAGGCTTGGAGTCGTCGGAGGGGTCGTTGATCGTCGGAGCAGCTTGGGGGGCGGAATTGGAGGGAAATTGGGAATTTTGGGGGAAAATAGGGGTTCAGCCGAATGGGGGAAGAAGAAGCAGGTTTTCTGTTTTACTCGCGGTTTTGCAACGTCCTTCAACGGCCGCCAACGGCTGCTTCCAACGTCTACCAACGTCCTGCAGTTTTTAACTAATAAATTATATGAGAAAACACTGGACGTTGGAAGACGTTGGAAGCCGTTGGTCAAGGACGTTGGAGGCCGTTGGAAGGCTCCGTTGGAATACACTGTGTGTCTTGTAGTGATCACTGCCATCGCCTCCTGAAGATTGGGAAGAGCTCCTACCTCTAGATGACATTACGATAAACCTGTGACGTATATACACATCATTTCAAAAGAGAATAATAACATAATAATGAAATATATTTCATACGTAAATGGCATCAACGGTATAAATTGCTAAATTAATGACTGAAATGGAAATAGAAATGGAAGTGTGTTATACCTGATTCATAATGGGTCTCATGTTCCGACAATAAGCAAATTACATTGCATTTTTAATAAAAATTGCTAAATAAATGACAAATGAAAATGACATAAAACATGTAAACAATGGTAAACGTACAGATTTGGTTTCATAGTTACATCAATTTCATAATAAATCAAGAATTCAACATAGTTACATCAATTGCAAAAAAATCAGATTCGGATTTTTATCAATCATCGTCGTCTTCTGATCCAGATTCAGTCTCGTTTTACATATACACAATACAATGATACGATACAATACAATGATAGCAGATTCAGATTTTTATCAGATTCGGATTTTTATTCCAACTAACACAATACAATGATAGCAGCGCTACATACATATACGATCGTAGAATCAATGCATACACAACGATATACATATACACGAACAACCATAAATTATACATGTTTTTCACAATTTCACGATAAAAGATGAAATAGGTATACCATGGAATGCTAGAAACTATTATAACACTATTGGAAACAATTTCAATCACCAATTAGCTCTAATTTATCAACTTATGCAAATCTAGAAATATGGTAAAAAATGAATTTTCCGCGAAAATAAGAGATTATACCTGAGCTAGAAAGCAAGAGAGGTTGAATACGTAGCCGGGGAGGATGCAAAAATACGAAATTAGTGATCGGAGGCTTAGGGAGTGAATTTGGGATTTTTTTTTTACGTATGCTGAAATGAGGAAGAAGAGGCTCGGTTGGAGCCTGAAGTTCGCGATTTTCCAACGGCCTCCGAAGGCCGCCGACGGCCCGTCGAAAGCCGTCGGAAAATGGCCGTCGGAAGCCGTCGCCTCCCCGTCGCTATTTAACCCTTTTCTAGTAGTGATTTTGTTGCTCAACTTAATATTTCTGTTTCATTTCATTATTTATAACTATATTTACCACTTCACCAATGTGATATCTCGTATTGGACGAGATCTCGGATGAGATGAGTGTATCTCGGATGTACATCTCGGATTTTAAATCTTATATCGGACTATCTCGGAGTAAATTAAAAGCCCAAAATTGACATGTCATAGATTTTTATAATAATTGATATTTAAATATAGACTTATTAACATGAATAATTAATAACAGACAATAATATTAATTTTTCTTTTTAGAGAAAAGTAATTATATGATTAATTTAGTGTTGATTAAATGGATTCTACTAATTTAAATATTAAAAATAAAAAATAAACAAGATGTCGTCTAATTTTTCTCACTTGTTAAAAATAAAATTAAAAGGCTAGTAAAAAATTCATTAAAGTGCAATTTCCTTTGGATCTACACAAAAAGTTAAAATAATATATAAATGAAAAACATCTTCAAATGGGTTCTATTTAGATTTATTTCAAATTCTGCTTAAGATCTTTATATTTTGGATGAGATGAGTATAAAAAAACAAATTCGAGCTTGGTAATCATTTTCACAGTATGAGCAAAGTTGTATATGCCTCGTACGAGCATTATAAATCATAGAGGCGCTAGATTTGCTAACAAATCGATGAAGTTAACAAGAAAACTTTGGCTTCTTTATCCTTTTGCCTTTGTGAATGTATCTATGTTCTTTTACTGATGTTATAAATGCACTAGATCGGTTATAACCTGATCAAGTATATGATCGAGAAACTTTGGCTTCTTTTATTGTTTTTCCTCTTTGAGTATATCCATGTTTTTTTATTTATTTATTTTACGGATGCTATAAACGCACTAGATTTGTTAAAAGATGATCAAGTAATCGAACGTGAAAACTCTGGTTTCTTTACTTTTTTTGCCTCTTTGAATAATTATAATTTGCTAATGCTATAAATGCACTAGTTTTTTTACTTGATGTTATGCCATCAAATAATTACAATTTGCGTCGACTCTTTTCCTTGAAGTTGAATCATGTATCAAAATTTGAATTCATGACGGCGTTTCACTTAAGGCAGTAGCGGATATGGAGCCATTCCTTGCTTATACAATTAATGTTAAAAAAATTTAGTGGCACCCGCGCTTTTATGTCGTTGCACATACCGTAAACTATCGGTTGTTTGTACTTTGATGTTTTTGGGGGTTATTCTGTTCGATTATTTGAGGGGTAGAATCTAGTAATTGTTTGCACAAGAGGGGTTGTTAATTGAAAATTTAAGCTCGACTATATATGTTGACCTTGCTTCCCAATTTCAAAGCTCTACGTCATTTTGTCAAGACTATGGACGAAAGAGAACTTCCTCATCTCACCAAGGCAAAACTTTGAGGATTCATGAGAAATAGTGACAAGATGAATACACAGAGATGCGGCAGATATTCAATCTATAATGAAGGGGTGGATTTCGGAGGGTCCAATGCGACCATGAAGAATTGAGACGAGATGATTATTTGCGCATGGTTCCATATATTCATAAATCTCCCGTTCACAGAGATGGCGCAGATACCCAACGTCATTGTCATTGGTGTTGACGATTGTTTTATTATCAATCTCGGATTTTGCATGTAATTGTTATCTGTGTAAATATGTGTTTTTCAACAGTGGAGATACATTACCAGCATCAAATTGAATTGTGGACCTTAAATCAAAAGAATACCTTGACTTCCTAAAAGCAAATAGTAAAATAATTATCTACTTCAGCCAATGTTGGTTAAGTTGTATAATCCTTAATGGTGAAATGCAATATTTGAGACAAAATTTGATGTTGAGTTTGTGCATATAATGTGTGTTAGTTGATGCCAGAAGTAAGAATGTTACTTCATTTTTGATGTAGGTGACTTGATTCATTTGGCTGAATGACTTAAATTACAAACATGCTTAGCTTCATTCCATTTCCATTTGTAGACCCGTCAAACGGGTTGGATGGAGTCAAAATGACTTGAGTCGATTTTGACTCAACTCACTTATGTGACCCATTTAATACAAGGATCGGTCTGACCCAAACCATTTAATAAGCGAGTTACCCATTTAATTCATTTAAATATGAGATATATATAGTCTGTCATTTTCTAAGTACAACTGTTAGTCATTATGAAGAATTATAGTGTGCGTTCAGAAGACGAAGTATCTGAGCGTTTCACATTGTCCGTAATTTAGGTGAAAGTTCACTGATTGAAGTCTCGTCTGATTCCGAGTTAGTATGAAAAAGTTACTACAGTATGAAAAAAAATTAGCGGCTTCTACCTAAGCAAAGTTTAAACATGGAGATGTAGCATACTATTTTCTAAGTACAACTGTTAGTCACCATAGAGAATTACAATGTGCGTTCACAAAGTGAAGTATCCAAGCATTCCTATTGTCCGTAATTTAAGTGGGAGTTCATCGGTCGAAGTCTCGTCCGATTTCGAGTAAGTATGAAAAAGTTACTGTAGTCTGAACAAAAAAATAGTGGCTTCTGCCTAAGCGAAGTTCAAATATGAGGATATAGTCTGTTATTTGCTAAGTATAACCATTAGTTACTGTGAAGAACTACAACATGCGTTCACAAGGTAAAGTATCTGAATATTCCATATTGTTCATAATTTATGTGGGACTATCGATCGAAGTCTCGTCTGATTTCGAGTTAGCATGAAGAAGTTATTTGAACAAAAAATATAATGGTTTCTCTCTAATTGTCCAAGTAAAAATTTCAAATATTCAAAAAAATTAATTTTATATTTTAAATTTATATTTTTGAATTTTAAGTTTTTAATAAATATGCAAATAAGTTACTGATTTATAACCCATTTAAATATGAGTCATCCTGTTTATGACCCATTTAACAAAGATTCATAAATAAGTTGACTCAACCCATTTATAAATAGGCTAACTGGATTGGATTAATGGATTTAATTATATTTTGATTGGTCTACATTTTGTTAATTATTTATAAAGCTATTTGGTTTTTATACCTTACCCAAACTATCTATAAATACAACACTCATTTTAATAAAAGGACTTTTCAGTACCGTTTATCTTATATTCTTGTGATGTAAGCCTTTATCAAGTTCAATATATACATCCACCAATGCGAGCCACATTTATCCATACACATGCAATGCAATGTTTAGTGTTTACTGTACAAAGAAAGTCAATATTTCATTTTAAACAACATTTCATGGGCACTCGTAACAATATTTCTTGAAGGAAAGAGTTATAGCTTTTCTGCTTTTGGCCATTTGTTTAAAATGTTTATTGGTTTTGTCAAAACAATTAACTTTAAGAATAAGAAGAACACAAATGTGGATGGTCAACGGGGAAAACACCAGAAGTGAAGAACTAATTAACACAACTCATTATTATGAGAAATTCCTTCCTAATTACACCTGCTCAATCAGGATCAGTCACTTTTGGTATCTAAAACTAATTGTGAGTTAGGCCTTGTTATATGTATTAATTAGACTATTAAAATTTAAGCATTAAAATATTTTACATACGATGTAGATAGCAAATACAGAAACAAAAAGGAACAATTGTTTCGTAATACTACAAATCATACAACAGCTCAAAAAAAAAAAAAAATTAAGCAACTGATTTGTGTTGGAAAAATTAATCATTAAATTTCAAAGTAAAGAAGCTTATTGATCATGATTTTTAGCATTTAAATCATATTAATATTGCATAAACAGAAATTCATAACACAAAAGTAATAAAATTAAAGATAAAATTCTACCATTTTATGCCATAATGTGGTTTCTCAAATTGATATGATATTATAATCTTTTCTTTCAATTTCTTTCGGTGAAAGTAGATGTTGTAAATTATGAACCTTTGGAACTGTTGAAAGTTTTTTAAATTTATAAGCTATGAGCTGAAAGAAAAATGATGAATTAACGATCGTCTTCCCTGCATCTAACATCAACTTTTATTTTCGTAATTTTATTTTCGGTCTACCATAAATTTTTACATTTTGGTTTTAACTTTTATTTTATTTTACATAGTGAGAAATGGACTAAAAGTCATGGGTTTAATGGTTTTATCCACGGACAACCTTTATCAACAATAATATAGTAATATGACAAAATAATTGTCAATCCAACAAATTACCTATTTTGTCCAACATTAAGAAACAAATGCACAACATTTACTCAAACAACATCCGTATGTGAAGCATGGGGTCTTCTACTTCAGAATAGTACCACGCTTTATCTATTAACTTTGAGTTTCAATTGACTATAAATTTATTTATTTATTATAATTTTTAGTGGAAATTAATATCTACCCTTTATTTTCATGTTTTGTATATGAAAAGTTCTTTAAATATATGTTTTAAATTACACCATTATCTTAATTTCGATAAATTTTTTTTTGTGTTTTTGAAAATTTAATCCGAACTTCAATCATATTTTTATATGACCAAAACCATTTTTTTGAAAAAAAAACATTTATACAAGTTTTTTTGGCCAAATATTTGCATATTTTTCGACTAATATGCTGAAACTAAAAACATAAATAATTTTAAAAGCTTCTTTTTTAGAAGAGACAACGGTATATTTTGCAACTTACAAAAGGTGTTTTACAAAGTTTTTCACTTTTTATTAGGTCCGTCAAGGATGTTTTCGGATGCGGACAGTGCCATATCCGCATCCGCATCCGCATCCGAAATTATTTTCTGATATCGGATATCCGTATCCGCGGATATGGACGGTATCAGATAATTATCTTATCCTCTAACGACCGATAAATCAAGAATTATAAAAAAAAAATTTAGTTTGACATAAATATTTTTCAATCTCATTAATTGTAAAAGTGCTAAAAGTTAACAAATATGATGATAATAAATAGTTTCGAACAGTTAATAAACATTAAATGCATATAATATAAACTACTAGCTTAATAAAATAATAAACGAATATCTTTAATTGTACTAAAATACATATAATTTGGACTATAATCTTGACAAAAACCGGATGGATAATTTTCGAATGCGGATGTCTCCGTATCCGCATACGTTTTTTTTTAAATATCAGATATTTATCCGCTTTTCGGATAAGGATGTAGACGGATTTTGAATTTTTCGAGTATCCCTTCTTTTTAAAGTTTCAAAAAGGCTCAAGTAGTACGCTGCGCTGGTACAATCAACTTTAATACCTACTTTTCGGGTATCCCATACTTTTCGGGTAGTACGCTATGCTGGTACAATCAACTTTAATACCTCAAGTAGAACAAAGGTAATAGTAATCTTCTAAACTTTCAATCGAGAAAGGAAGGTACGAAGCTTAATCTCTTTATTTAAGCCATTTACATATTTCAATCAAAGAAAACACAGGAATTAGCTACTGTACACTCCTACATTTCTTCATTATTCTTTATTCTGTAACTTTCCAGCTTTTCTTCCAAAATAGCATTCTTCTTCATTTCACTTTGCAACTCAATGGTCAAATCATTCACATTTTTCTGCAATTCATCAACAACATCCATAAGTTGTTTCTCTCTTTCAACCACCCTATAATTCACATTCTCTTCACTTTTATCTCCACCTTCACAGTATGTCAGCACATTCATAACCATTCCCTTTTGCACATCCAAATTGCTTAAAAGATACACTAAATCAGGAACCAAACTCTCCTTTACAACTTCTTCATTTTTCTTCTCCTCGACTTTCTTTTGCTCTCCTCTTTCTTTAGGCGTAAAAACAGGACTCAACTCAAGTACATCTTCTTTAAAATTCCAACCGCTAACTCGTCTTGTCTTCACAATAGGCTCCAAACTCTTCTTTTTCTCAAGACTCGCATCTTTTTCCAGCCTCTTCTCAATACATGGAACGCCGTTAAGCACATTCTTGGCAAAGTAGTCTAAAGACTTGCAGTTCTTGAAAAAAGCATGGCGCAATAGTTTATCTGCAGTTGGTCTTTTCGAAGGATCATGTAAAAGACAGGAAGCTACCATATCTTTGAATGCTTTTGAGAACTTCTTTTTAGTGCTACTCTTACAACTATGAGTGTCTTCAAGTTTAAGTCCATTTGTTAACCTCATCATAAAAGATTTTGATATTGGAAGATGGGAAAGAGGTGGTCGACCATGAGCTAATTCTAGTGCTGTTATTCCGAATGACCATATATCAGCTTTGATGCCATAGCCTGTATGAGAATGAATTACTTCTGGTGCCATCCAGTAGGGTGTGCCTGTACATATTAAAGCAAAGGAAAAAATAAAAAATAAAAAGATTAAGTGTTGTTTTGAATTCATGAACAATGTTATTCAAGTGTATCAAGGACTGAGTTCTATGGAAACTTTGGGTTATGTACAGTTATGCCTTAACTTTCAAGATTTCCAGATAGTTTAGTTTGAGTCAATATTTAACTTTCTTATTTTGGTTGTAATAGACTACTTTTGATATCAAAAAGACTAGTTATGTAGCATTTACAAATTTTATGCATTAAAGTTGGAAACCCAAACAGGGCCGCAAATGTTGAAGAACTTCAAAAATTGACAAGTATAGTTCTTTGTTGCTTGCATATAAATTAGTTATTTCCAGTTATATTGTGATAACCATATGCTATAACGTGACTTATAATATATACAGGATAAGACATTGTATGGAATACCAAGAGAGATTCAAAAGAAAAACTATATTATGTTATAACATCACCTGCCAACTCATTGAGAAAAGAGGAGGAAGATGGAAAGCTGGAGGAGCGAGAGTCATAAATAGAAGCGGAGACACCAAAGTCTGCAAGCTTAACAGAGCCATCCGAATCTACCAAAATATTTCCTGCCTTAATATCACGATGAACATGGCCTTGATTATGCAGATAGCAAAGTGCATGAAGCACCTCCTTCAGTATAACAGCAATACATTGTTCCGATAAACCATCTGGAAATGCAGACGTTACTATCGATTGCAAGGAACCAGCGCTCATAAAGGGCATAACAACCCACAAATTACTGTCCACAGTAAACGAGCAGTGAGCTTTAAGAATATTCGGATGCGAGAGTAATGACAATGCCTTTGCTTCACGATATACATCGTCGAGATTGGCATTGGCTCTTTCAAGGTCAATGGATTTTATGGCTACTATCGAAGAGTTAAGGGGAATGCATTTGGCTTTGTATACTACTGCACTAACTCCACTTCCTATTTCGTTAAGGATGTTATAGGAGTTAGGGTTTAGAGGGTATGGCAACTTCTTTTCTTCTTTTTCAGGTGTCATGGTTATAGCGTAGATGGTGCTATAGTTGTAGAAGATGGGAGTTTATTTATATGTGAACTGAGTTCAACAAACTTTACTTTTGTAATTAATGTTTCAGGTGAATTAGATAGGGAAGGTGAGTGTAAAGTGGGCATTCTTGTGAGCTCTTGTGAATACTTTTAGAAAGAAAAGTTATTATGGATAACAGTTTTAATGTGGCTTGACATGGAAATTTGATTATTGTACGTTTGTTGTTGTTTTCTAGCTTGAAAGCAAACCAAAAATCATCAAAAATGGGATGAAATAACTAATAAAGTTAAAACCCCTGCATTATGCTGGTAACATCCTTAGAAACCCGAAGGGCGAGTTTGCCAATATCAATTATCTCATTGTTTCAGTTGTATAAAAGCATCTTAGAGCCGAGAGAAGGAAAAAAGGATTGTAACTCGTTAAAGGGCTTTTAAATAGTTTTCACAAACCGTCTAAGCATCAAAAAGTTTTCTTAATCTGTTTAGTGCATTTAACATTGAAAAAATATATATCGCTGAATGATTTTTTGAAATTGAAAAACAGGGGCGAAGAAAATATTTTTGTTTTTTATTTTTGCTTTTTATCGTTATTATTTTTTACGGAGAACATGGACCAAAAACTTTAGGTAGGAGGACATACTTCAAAACTCAAACATAACATGTTTTTTTCCTGATGACGGCAATAAGAGCTACGTGGTAAGTGACGAAAAAAGCGCGGTAGACAACGCAGGAGGAATGGTCGACGGTGGTGGGTGACGATGTTTGTGGACTACGAGAATCCGATCTCGTGATTGAGAACGAAATTCAATTTTTGATGGAGACAAGACGATGGCGATGGTGGAGATGATCGTGGCGGTTGGACAACAGTGATGGTGAAGGAGGCGTCCGATTGGATTCGAATTTAGATTTCTATCGATTAGAAAATCGTCGAATAACAAAATACTGTAAGCGCACGGCGTACAATTGTAGTACGTAAGCGAGTACGGGTCAATCCAACGAGGAAAACAAAATTTTCAATTTACTCAATCAAACTATCCCAAAAACTTTTAAAATATTTTTAACTAAGAACTGTAAAAAAAACTAGAATAAAAGTGGAATAAAAGCAATGAGATTAAAAGACAATTTAGAGGCAAATTCACTTTCACATTCATATAAATCAACACATAATAAATTTATAATCTCTCTTTTTAACATAAGAAAGATTAATTGATGTATTTATTATAAATATGGTATATTGGTGATATTAACTAACACAACTTAAACCATCAAACTTTAATACATCATCCAAACTCACTTATCAAATCTCATGAAAATGATTACGAAGTTAGAAGTAAAATCTACTTTAAGAATGATCCATTTACTATTTTTTTTTGATTAAGTAACATAGAACATCAAATTTTGATTTTACTTTTGATTTCATTATCAAAATCAATTAGTTAGATGAAGATGTAACTTGTGTTTATATTTGATCAAGTATAGCCTATTTGTGATTAATAGCATAGGCAATCAAATTCACTCATCAAACTTTCATCAACATCTAAATTTATATTATGCATAAAAATAAGTAATCATAAATGACATCATTATGATGATTTAACATGATTCCTAAGAGCTTCATTACCCCTAAACTAAAGGGGTTTAGCCTTTCATCTTTGAATTCATATCAACACAAATGGATTTCAACATAAACAAAAAGAAAGGAAATGCTAATCAAAAGGAAAGAGAGCTAACTAATTGCACAAAAGTAGATCTACACTAATTTGCAATAAGGAAATCAACTCTATCTGCATGAAATAAAAAGATCATGAAATAAAACAGCATAAAATAGAGCGTGAAATAAAAATGCATAAAATAAAAGAGAAGGCTAAAAAGAAATTAAAGAGAGAATTTTTATTTCTATGTTGTGGCTACAACTACATATTTTCTACATGAACATAAGACGGTATTTATACGAGTTTAAAACCTTAATCTCTTTTTAGGGTGCTATCAAAAATACTCTTGACTTTGTGCATCCTCCAAATCATCATTAAAGTTTAATTAATCCTCTATTAGCATGTGTTTTTTGCTTTTAAATGTGGTCCATTAGCAAGTGGGCAAGTGGGCTCCTCCATGAAGTGTAATTCTTTTCTTTTCTTCTTTATTTTAACTTCCACTACATGTGCATGCATACATTCATGAAGCCTCTTCTAATTTGTACTTAGTTTCCTATCAAAAAAAATTAAAATGTGTAAATAAATTTTCTTAAAATAAATGCATACACAAAATTACAATTTTGCCCCAAATGTAGATGAGTGAATGATGATTTGAAAAAACTTTTGTATTTTGGTTAGAACGTATAAAAATACACTAATATGTCCTTTATTTTAATAAAAGAAAATTAAGTATGAGAGCAAAAATGTACATTTTTACATGCACATCAAATACCCCCACACTTATCTTATTATTCGTTATCGAATAAAGTAAAATTAGGATAAGTCCACTTTTATAAGAAAACACGATTGCGTTGAGCGTATGCAATAAGCCGTTAAACCTCTAGGTTTCCCTAGTATGACGAGTGTTGTCTCATGAGAGTTTTCAATGGATACTACCCACAAAATCCAAATGTAATATGCAAAGTTTCTAATGTGAAAGATATGAATGCAAGTTCTATTTACGAAACGAAGAATTTACTTTTAAATTGACATGAGATTGTAATATATAAGTTTCGGTCATTATCAGGAAATTTCAGTTCTTTACTAATCAAAACATCCAACAAAAATCAAGTTATCATCACATTTGGACTCTAGCTTAGCTAGTTGTTTCGATTGATAACATGGTGCAACCATGAAATGAATTCTTCAATTGATTGTAAGAGTTTGCAAAGTAGTATCTTCATTTTTTTGTAAAACAAGTCAAATTAGTAAAGTCAAGATAATGCTTGGATTTCAATTGATTATCTTTCTCTTTTTGAAAAAATATTAACATTATTATTATTTACATACACCTAACTTGGAATACCGAGGCTAGATATATCATTCATGCATCGCCATTCGGGCTTATATAAGAAGAGTATAGAGCGTGGTGAGTGTCCACCTCTAGGTGTGTACACTTGACTCTAGGTGTTTATTATTATTACACACACATACATACATACATACACCTAACTTAGAATGCCGAGACCAGATATACCATTCATGCATTGCCTTGCGGGCGTACGTGAAAAGAGTACAGAGTATGACGAGTGTACCACTTATGTGTGCACAGCTGACTCTAGGTCTTTATTATTATTTTTTCGTTTTCTTTTCATTTTTTAAGAGGGGGAGAGAGTTATGCAAAATCATCTTAGCATCACTTAACTTTAAAGATAAAAAATATTAACACATATACTTTAAAACAAACACTCTTTCAACAAAGACTACAATTTAGAATATACTTCATAACCATCACCGAAGAATCACCCTATATACCAGTTACACTATAGTTGTTTGTAACTTAAACTTTTATTTTTATTATTCGTTGAGACAAATAATTTCTCAAAAATATCAATTTAATGATGAAAACTGTATACTTACTCTATCGTGCTTGTTTAAAAATAATTATGCAACTTTTTTTTATTGTATTGGTTTTTGTAAAAAAAAATTTGAAAGAAAGGGAAAGAAAATGCAAAATCAGACCATGTAAATTCTAAATAAACACGAGAACTTCCTCTCACACTTGTTGTTTATTGCATCCCCACAGTCAATGCATAATATAATGAGTGTAAAGGAGAAGATTATATACATATTTACAAGAGAGGGTTAAAATTCCTTACTAGACGTAGTGTGGCTCACGAAGAATCACGAGCTCCTTCTGTCGGTTACTTGCCAATTCCAAGTAAGGTTTTAAACGATAACCATTGACTTTAAAAATCGATCCATCTCTAGGGTTTTCTATTTCTATGGAACCATGTGGAAAAATAGTAAGTACCACGTATGGTCCTGTCCATCTCGATTTTAATTTACCCCGAAATAAATGAAGTCGAAAGTTATACAAAAGAAATTTTGATTTGGCGAAAACGTTATGGATTGCAGAATTATGGATCTTAAGGCTAATTAAACACTAAGGGGGAGGTGGAGGTTGGTAAATAGTGTTTTCTCATTTTTATGAATCTTTTTAAAATTCTATTAAGATTATTATTAATCAACACAAAATGAACAATCACAGATGCAAATACAGATAAGTATACATGCAGTAAAGTAAAAAATACAGAATTATGGAGATCACACCAGGGATCTTTATATTGGTTCGGAGTTACCCTACATCCAGTCCTGTATAATTGCTTGTACAGATTTCTTTTTAAATGCCAATCTTTAAACAGGCAGAAGGCAAACCCAATACAATCTTGATTTCAAGGCTACGAGACATGCCCTTCATAATTTTCGAGCTTTGGGTACACACTTGATTTGGAAGGGACATAAGCACACCCACTTGGATTTTCGTGACACCAAGCACACCCAACTGATTTAAATGGGCTACAATCACACCTACGCAAATACAACTAGAGTTTGATGGTTTTTCCAAAGATAATTCTTGATCTTTGGATACAATGGATCATATTGCATCGGTATTCTATAGGAAGGTTAAAATCAGAGAGTGCATGAAAGGCAGTGTACACACCTAGGCACACACCCCTAGGCCAGATAATTCTAGTAAGATACACACCATAAAAGAGTGTATTCTCATGTCTAGAAATGTTCTTTTGAACAAAGTCATCTAAAATGACTTGTGCCTAATTTATGTTGTAGTGACCATAAATAGCAGAAAGAGCTTTGAAAACGTTTTGAGTAGAGTTATTATAATTGCCCATTCTAGGAGTAATACTTTATTGTAAAATGAGACTTATAAGTCTCGATTTGGGATGAAGATTTTTTTGTTTAAATTCAAAATCATCATCATTTTCAAAAATATCATGAAAAACTTCACAATTTTGAACATCAATTTGGAAAGTGGAGAAATCAATTCCACTAGATTTACAACTAAGAATATAACCCAAAAGTTCATAATTTAAACTATTTGGGTGCCATTAACGCCAAACTTGACACTTTTTCCTTAACAAAATTTTCCGTTTGAATTAACATAAAACATTTTGATCAAATCGGGGTACCAAACAAAATGATTTTGAGAAGATTAAATCAAACTAAGAATATTATTTTTAAAACAGAGATCATGTAAACCATATGAATAAAAATCTTCAAATTTAGCAAACCTTCTAGGAGAAACTTTTCCAAAAGTAGCATATTTCATATAGGATTCAATTGCATCTTTCTCATTAAAGGGAAAGCCTTTTGTTTTCTTAGAGAGCCTAATGGGTTTTGGATTTTGACTAGAGGAAGCCATTATTAAAATTTTGAGGAGATAAGAAAGTGAAATGATATTTGAATTTTGAAATAAGGAAAATGAAATGATAAGACAAAGATAGAGTAAATAAGTAGAAAATCAAAGGACATATTCTCTGATCAAAAAGGCATCTTTTCAATACTTACGAGTAAGTGTAAAAAGAGGGGGAAGTTTGAAATTTGAATTCAAATTCCAACTTTTAGTTTTTTGGTATGTATGTCGACATATGACATGGGGGTATGTTGACATATAGCCCGAAATTTCCAAAATAAAACTATACTAATATATTCCTATATATATTCACACTCATTTATTTATATTTATCCAATATTATTATTAATCTATATGTTATTCCTAAAAACCAAAGTCAACCAAAAAAATAAACTAAAAATTATTAAATAAAATGTACCCTTTTTGCTGCTTTTTGTTGATCAATTCTGACTAGTTTGTTGTTGCCATGAAACACACTTACATTCTCAGTATCTGGTTAATTGTTGCTAGAGGAAGTGTTCGAGTCATCAAAATTTAATGTATAAGCCCTTTTTTTAACTAGATGAATCATTTGCCAGTGAGATCTTTGATTCATTCGGATGCGTGCAGTCTCTCTGAAAATGACCGGGTTCGTCACAGTTGAAGCATCTAGTTACAGTTCCAGTTCCACGTGTTTTGTTTTCAGGTTTTCGAAAATTGTTCATCTTCCTTTACTTCAGAAATTTTCTGAAATTTCTGGTCATGAAAGCAATTTCTTCATCGTTGTGACTGTTAGAATTCTGATCATCATTTATTGCATTGAAAGTGATGGATTTCTTTCCTATTGCCTTGCTTTCCCTTCTACCATGTATTTGTGCTTCATAAGACATTAAATTGTCTATTAACTCTTCAATTCTCAGAGTACTAATATCATTAGCCTCTTCAATTACAAGTGTCTTTTGATCATATTCTTAAGAGAATGAATTTAGGGTTTTCTAACTTTGTCCTCTTCAGCAATTTTTTTACCTAATGCAACTAATGAATGCACTATATCTTGAAATCTACAGTACATGTTAGAAATAGACTCGTTTGGATTCATTTTAAATAATTGAAACTAATTATTTATCATGGAAATTTTAATCTATTTCACTTTACTAGTGCCCTCATGTGTAACTTGTAATATCCTCTAAATTTCATATGTATACACTCTATTAAATGCATTTTTATCTAGTGAACAAAATAGAATATTCATGGCTTTAGAATTATCATGTGCAAGTGCCTTTTGATCAACAGCCCATTATGCAAAATTAGTTTGTGGTTTAGGGTACTCATTTTGTGTAACATTTCAAATATCTAAACTATTATATTGTAAATAAATCTTCATCCTACATTATCAATAAATGTAACTACTGCCATTAAAAAGTGGGGATCTAGCAGTAGATTGTCCTTCGATAAAAGCGTTAACAAATATACTAACAGTGGTATTAGCCATTAAAACTTCTCAAAAATCAAATTACGAGTTTTTGAAAACCTAGTGCTCTGATACGAAGTATGGTTTGTAGAATTATGGATCTTAAGGCTAATTAAACACTAGAGGAGGGGGTGAATAGTGTTTTCTAATTTTTATGAACCATTTTAAAATTCATTCAAGATTATAATTAACCAATACAAAATAAACAATCAAAGATGCAAACATAAATATGTATAAATGTAGTAAAGTAAAAAGTAGAGAATTAGGGAGATCATACAACGATTTTTATATCGGTCCAGAGTTACTCTACATCCAATCATGTACAATTGCTTGTATAAATTTCTTTTAAAATGCCAATCTTTAAACAGGTAGAAGGCAAACCCAATACATTTCGATTTCAAGTCTGAGAGATACACCCTTTAGATTTTTCGAGCTCTGGTTACACTCACATGATTTGGATGGGACACAAGCACACCCACTTAGATTTCTGGAACACCAAGCACAACCAATTGATTTGAACGGGCTACAATCACACCCACGCAAATACAACTATAGTTTGATGGTTTTTACAAAGATAATTTCTTGATCTTTGGATACAATGGGTCCTATTACCTCTTGGACAACACTTTGATCTTTGTGTAACGGCCTACAAATCCGCACAATTCAAGCTGAAAATATACCACACATGTCCAACCCAAAATTGAATGGAAAGACGGACAGTTATAGGAAAGAAAGAAGAAAGAAGAAGAGAAAAGAAAAAGAAGAGAAAGAGAAACTAAAACAACACATAATCTCAAAATCGCAGCGCAATAACATATAATATAATATCAATGAACTTTACAAAAGAGAAACTGTCATCTACATACATCCATCAGAGTACAACAACAAATCATAATCATCAGCCTGGACAATTATAATAACCTGTCCTCACAAATGCTGATAATTTAAATAATAATGTAGCGGAAAATAAACATATACGTGAATACAACCTGAAGGCTTCTAGATCGTCTGCTAAAGCTCCAAAGATCCAAATCTAAATCTGTAATATGCTCGGTCTGACCCGAGCATTAAAAGGGAAGAATGCCTGGATCAGTCTGGTAAACCAGCGTTAGAAAACACATCTCAACTGAATTTTAAAGTTATAAAAACTTTTCTTATCAAACAAAGGTATCTCGTAAGACCACGTCGCACATAAACACGGACGGGTTTTCACCTTACGATAACCAAAATATTTCATATCAAATCCTGTTATATTATGCTAGTGTCTAGCATACAAATAATATTAAGCCAAAATTGTTACATTGGTTAAATTTGACAGCGTAATAGGTTTACAAACAAAATGGTAGGCACGTATTGGAGAATGGATTTCCATACAATGAGAGGAAGGGATTACCTTCTGTACAGTACGTCTCTATAGGAATGTACTGAGGATACATAAACAATTCTTTGCATCTGGCAAGACTGGTCTATCCCTATTTGGCACTCATATATGGCCCGGATAGAAACCGAATATGTCATCACCCCGGTCATTACCGACCTATCCAAGATGTCTTGTAGCATACACCACATACCCGAAATATAGAGGGTTATCTAGAAAGGTTATGATCATACCCTAATGGTTGCGAATCACATAGCCTTATGGCGTACCCTATTTAAGCCATTACCGGATGATGAGGCTTAAGGTTACGTTTACCTTTCACATAGTTCATTCCACTTTGAATGCCACACTGCCATTCCATGATAACATAATTGATTTCTACAAACATATAACTTCTGAGCTCGTACGTCTCAGGAAAGGGTGTTAAGCTAAGAGAAGTTGCCTTCTCCGCCACCAAACAGATGATATGTTTATAGAGATCAATCAATGTAGTTGGAAATGCAACGTCAGACATTCATCCATATAAGTTGTCTAGGAATAGGACAGACCGAAGGAACTCTCCTAACACATCCTATCAGGAATTACCCCTAGGATCAGTAGCAAAAAGTCCTTGCATATCAAAGATTTTCATAACAAAGCACTACTGCCACTATATATATAATATGCATCGCAGGTTTAGTGGTAAGTAGCTCTGCATCATGAAGATCTCCGTCTTTAAAAGTCATCATCATAAACCTGCACTTTCGAATGCATACATTGGTCCAAAGTGGTTCTCGGATAAATCCGACCCCAGCCTCTCCAGACCAACAATGATAAAGAGGTCCTCAACCTCATACGTAAACCAAGTCTCGTAGACTTATCATGTTTTCAACTCTCAACTTGCTATCCTTCGGCCAAGAAGGAAGCCATGTAGATTAGAGTACCAAAGACACTCCGCACTATTCGAATCAACATTCTTAATCCAAATGATAATCAAGCCTACTAAGTTGGCTTCGTGCTAAGTGCACGACTAATCAGTTCCCACATCAAGTCAAGGAACCAAAAAGGGCCAACTTTGATAGTCGGTTATTTAACTATCAATGCAACAAATAATATCTAGCACATAAGCAGTCACTAGGCCCATTTAATTAATCTTTTATTAATTAAATCAATTTTTGAATATTTACTTCAATTATCTTTTAAAAAGATATATTCTCATAACCATTTTAATCTTTTGATATTGGAAAATATTTCCATATACTTATATCAACGGTATAAGTATATTTAATAACACTACCATTTTGGAGACATGCCAAATAGATTTCTATAATCGTACAACTCCCGAGTTCATATGCCTCAGAACGGGTGTTAAGTATAAGAAGCAATGCTTCCTACACCACCAAGCCTTAAGTACGATCATAAGAACCAATTCGTGTATTCCACAATGGAAGGTCAAACGAATGTTGCGTAAAACATCATTACGACAACGCAAAAACACTAGTATGGGGATTCGATTAATTATATATATATATATCCCGTATACTATATAAAATACTTCCTTTCGGAAATCATTTACTATAATAACAGTGTTATAGTCCATACCTTCCATACTTCTCTGAAAATGTCTATTACAACAATAAATGTTGAAATCTATGTTTCGATACTTAACACATTTTAAATCACCTTTCAAACCATTTAAACTCCATTTGAAATTATTACTTTCAAAACTTTACTTTTAAAGATTATCACTTTAAAAACCATTAACTTCATCAAAAATATTACTTTCAAAACATTCCTATAAAAGATTATTCAACTCTTAAAAACTTGAATGTATTTCCTTTATATAAAAATCCATATTTAAATCTCAACATAAATCAATTCCATATTATAAAACTATGTTTATAAATCTCCTTTCTATTTTATAAAACTGATATTTTATAAAATCTCTTCATTTATAAAATTCTATTTATAAATCATTCTTTTTTCTAAATCTCATTTATCATAAAAATCCATTTATATATCCTTTTCTTTATAATCCATTTTATTCATAAAACCCATTTCTAATATTTATAAAAACTCCATTTATAAATCTATTTATTTATTTATAAAATATCACTTTTATAAATCCTTTATATAAACTTATTCAAAAATCTCTATTTAAAAATATTTTACAAAACTATACTTTTGTAACATCAAAAATCATACTTTTTATTTGTTTAAAAATAAATTCATTCCTTTTAATAATTTAAAAATGATTAAAAGATATATACTTCAAAAATCATTTTGAAAACCATTTCAATTCAAAATCACTATTTTATAGTATTTCAAAATACTGAAAATACGGCCCAGCGCTACTATAGCACTAAATAGCAAAAACATATCTATGTCATCAAATATGGCATCCAACATATCATATATCAAAGTATATGAAAAGTAAAATCAATAGTGTGAGGAATCCAGGTGGATCACTCCAACTTGTCCCCCTGCATCCATACAGTATATATAATCAAATAATATAAATCAACCGCTTTGAAGCGGGATCGTATAAAAAGGGTCATCTGCTCATACACAGGAACGTAATAAGGTCTCATCCGCTCCAGGGGCGGGAATATATCCAAACCAACTAATAAAATAGTAAATCATCCAAATAAGTAACAAACAACATAAATGAAATTATCCACACTAATATAAAGATATAAGTGGGCCAGAGAGGTGAGTTTACTCACAGAAATTTCAGAAATCGCCCAAAGCGCTCCAGTTTGAATTAAAATTAAACAGGCGTTGAGTTATAACCCAAATTCCTACTAGCTCCAAATCTATTCAATCCAACTCCAAACCGTAGTATTCGTCGATACGATTGCAACGCAACTCGTCGCCTTCGATTTGGACCTCGTACGAAAAAGTAATGAATTAGCGAAAGTTATAATTATTTAAATTATAATTATCTTTAATTAAATTAAATTTAAACTTTAATAATCTTTACGTTCCCTCCCATCTCTTGTTCTTATTTCCAGGAAATAAAAATTCGACCGTTGCTTTTTTTTTAATCGCCGCCGCCAAAACGCGTCGTTCGCCGTCGCAGCCTCATTGGAGACCGCCTTGACCTCGAGCTCTCCCATGCCACTGCTCCACCCTCCTAAATCATCGCTAATCGTTGACAAATCGAACCCAAAGTTGCCATGAACGGAGGCAATTTCCCGCTGAAGTGCCTAACCGTTCGATGATCCAACCGTTGATCTTCTATGTTTCGTCGAGGTCGATGTTTTATTAGTTGGGATCGAGGCTTAAAAGTAGACGGAGTGGCTCCGATGAACCATGTATGTAGGATGGAGGTATAGTATAATGGCAGTTGAAGCTAATTAGGGTTTGGGTTTTGCAAAATGAAAATTTTAAGTTCCTTTTATAGAAAATTTTCAAAGCACTGTCCACACGTTAAATTTTCGAACTCCAAAGGACACGTGCCGCCTGGCGTCCTATATGTAATACCCCCATTCCGAACACAATGGAAATAGTATTGGGAGCCAATTCCATCACATACAGAAGTTAACTTTCAAAATCTAATTATATTAATTTAAATTCCTTTAATTAATTTCTACACGTTTCGAACTCACATGATGAAACGATATGTCCGATCGCCACGAAATTCGATGGCATATAATAATTCGCTATTACGGATCCAACGAAACTGGTTTCGTCGAATCCGAGACAGTGCCCTAGAAGGCTATTTTCACACGTTAATTAAAACGAATTATTATTAAAATCGTTCTTATCACTTTAATTATAAGTTAAAGTTTACACCCATCGTTTATTATTTAAAATTCAATTTATATAATCATTCTAAAATCCATTTATTCAAATTAAATTTAAAATTCAATTATTTAAACAATTTCAAATATTAAATTTAACAATTTAATTATAAAATAAATCGCTATATTTGAATTATAAGTTATTTAACTTATAAAATTAACTTTTCAATACTTAAAATCAATTAAATATTCCAAATTCAAATGACTGAAATCCTGGGTCATTACACTTTGTTTGAGAGAGAGATGATTGAAATCAGAGAGTAAATTGTAGAGAATCAATAAAATGAAGATTGAACTGATTCTAGTTTAAATTTGAAAAGATTTGAATAAAATTTTTACTTGAAATTTTGGCAGAGTAAGAGGAGAGAAGTAATAAAATAGTAGTTGTTAAAAAATTCGTTTGAAACCCATATATATAGAGAATAAACAAACATGTCCATTCACGAAGAGTTACGACGAATAGACACTTCATTTCAAAATTTGAATTTCAAATTAGCGGCATGTATCTCGACATATCATCTGCCTATAAGTCGACATAGGCTAGTGTATTTGAAAACTTGTTTATTTTAAAATGTTCTGAATATCTTAAGCTTTGTAAAATATTTTGATACTTTGTAAAATAATTTAACATAGTTTATAAACATTTTAAACTTTAAAAAACGTTTATAAAATATTTTTAAATATATTTTAAAAATATATTGTTTTAAAAATAAAGAATAAGAAAATGAGAAGATAGAGATCAAAGATTGCTACTAGGGGCTTTAACAATATTCTATGATTTTACATACTATACCATGGTCTTGAGATCTTCATATCTTGATCTTTATACTCATGAGTCTTCATGTCCATTTCTTGATTCTCTATACCGTATAGTCTTCGAATTAATACACGTATAATACTCTGCACTATTTTCTATACAACTTGACAAAAATATTAGTATACATATTTTGTATGAATGTATCATTGTTGCTAAGGTTGTTATCATCAAAATCAATAATTAAGACATTAACAAATGTTTTTCTTAGGATTGACTTGTTATGAAATTTTTTTGTTTTTTCCTTTTAAAGTTTTGCATTTTCATATTTGTCGTTCCTAATCTCTTCTAATTCATTGAGTTGCAATTTTCTGTTTTCTTCAGCCATTTCAAGATTAAAGTTTATGTTCTTTATTGCTTATAGTGTTTTATGTTCATGCTCGATTGGTAAGCAACACGCTTTACCATATATTAATCTATAAAGAGACATCCCAAGGTTAGTTTTAAAAGCAGTTCTATAAGTCCAAAGCACATCTGTTAATTTTTAAGACCAATCTTTTCTATTTTTATTAACAGTTTTCTCCAAAATTTGTTTGATTTATCGATTTGAAACTTCAACCTAACCACAAGTTTGAGAATAATAAGGATTGGATAATTTGAGGGGTTATCGAGTATTTCCTCATTAAAGCTTTAAAAGATTTATTACAAAAATGGGTTTCGTGCGAGGTGTGCCAAACCTAGAAAAGATGTTTTATTTTATGAAGTTCGCAACTTTATGGTCATTTATTTTACATGGAACGACTTCAACCCATTTGGAAATGTAATCGGTGACAAGAAGAATATAAATATTTTCAAAAGAGTTAGGAAATGGTCCCATAGAGTCAATTCCCCAAACTTCCAATTGTTAGGATTGGGGTCAATGGCATCATGTTTCTTTTCATGATTTTTCCTAACATTTGACATCGATCACATGCTATACAAAAGTCGAACGCACCTTTGAAAAGTGTAGGCCAATAAAAACCACATTGGAGCACCTTTTTGTGGTTTTCTTAGGACCCAAATGTCCACCACAAGCTTGGTCATGACAAAATGAAAGAACGCTCTTGATTTCTCTATCTAGGATGCATTATCGAATGATTTAGTTGGAAAATACTTAAATAAGTATGGATCGTCCCAATAGAAATATTTCACTTGGGATAGAAATTTGTATTTATCTTGTTTGGACCAAAACGAAGGAGTTTCCTTAGTGACTAAATAGTTCACTATATTGGCAAACCATAGATCGATTGAAATTGGAAAGAATTGTCCGTTAGGAAAGTTCGCGTTGACGGGTAAAGAAGAAGGTGCGTTTGGAAGAGAGACAAGTGATTGACTATGACATTCTTGGATCCTGATCGTAAGGCAAATTCTTGAAAAAAAGATTCAACGGATCAAACGAGACATAGAATCCTTTTTTAGCAAAAAGGTACCGAAGAGCGGAATAGTCAGTGTAGACTGTGATGTGTAACGACCCGTAATTTCGCTACTCCGAAAATGAGAGATTTTGGCTATTTTAAATTTAAAAGGGTTTAAAAACTTAAATAAATAAGTTATATACAATAAATAATAATAGAGAAATTACTTATTCTTATAGTTAAGAATTAAAAAGTATGAAATTTGGATTTTAGAAAAATTCAGCAAAAGTTAAGTTTTGTTAAAAATAAATAAATGCTTAAATAAATAGGTTTAAATATTTATTTGAAAAGATAAATCTTATCAAAATCACTTAATAAAGATAATAGAAGTATATTTAAGGATTTAAAAATAGGTTTATAATCGTTTTACAAAAATGTTCTAAATTTGTCACATTTTGTCAATGCAACTACAAAATTCAATATTTTGATATTAACCCTAATGATAGGGAATTTTAACCCGGATAAACTTGTTTTAATTCATTTAATATAATAGGAAATAAATTTTTAAGTTTGTTTTACATTAATAAATAGTTTGATGAAAACGTCAAAGTTTGACCATAAAACATGTGGGTAAAAACACTGTTTTTGTCCGAAATAAGTTATCGCAACGTTTTGGCAACATGAACACTTTGGTAACATATAAATGCATATTAACAAAGTATGCACACTTTAGATTTTCATTTAAATGCAAATTCTCTTTGAAAAGTCAAAGAAAACAAATAATTCAAAAAGAGCTCAATTTGACTATTTTCCATATTAAATAAAATTTATAAACATAATCATTACTTAAAAATTCTAATACTTCACCTCTCATTTATGGCAAGTCCCTTCATTACATGGAAAAGGAGCAAAATGATTAGTTAACATTTTAAAGTGTAAGAAAAAGAGAAGAAATCATGTCATAAGTACAAAATCAAATCAATACTTCAATTCCATATTAATACACTTCATTTCAACATTAATAACAAGTCAAATCATGCATTGGAAAGTGTGAAAGGGGAGACAAAGTTTGATTTGATATAGAGGGTATTTTGGTCTTTTTGGCTAAGAATAATATAGTAATTTGGTTGTAAACTTCAACTATAAATAAGCACCTCCACTCTTTTATTTTTGCACACTTCATTCCTTACTTTCTCTTCACTTTCTTCATCCTCTCCACTTCCATTTCCATGGCATCTGTCACGTACGGGAATTTTCGACTTTCGAAAATTCGACATCGATACTCACTTTATCGACTGTCGAGCAATCGAGTGCCGGAAACTCCAATAGTGAGGGTTTAAGAAAAAGAAATAGAAGAAAAGATAGAAGAAAAAGAGAAGAAGAAGAGAAGAACAACACAGAACAACATCAGAACAGAAAACAATATCAGAATCTTACACATCGCAGCGGAACAATATATAATAGATAATTACTAGTCTTTTAAAACAAAGAACTATATCATTTTATACATACATCAATCAGAGTCAATAAACAACAATGGACAGTTATATAAACTTGTCCTCATACAGAATACACAGCGGAATAAAAATATCAGGTACAAATACTACGTCTCGTCATCCAGCTTTCTTCCAAAGCTCCAGAATATCCAGAATATCCTGATAATATAACTCTAGGCTGCCCGTGTGGAAATTGGTGGGCACCCAGAGTTTAGAAGGGAACAATAAACTCCGAGTCAGTCATGGTGACTGGTGTGAGATCGTAAAACAGTTTATCTTTAAAATAAACAACGGGAAAACTTTAATGTCAATTCGAAATGCTTTTGGAAAATGAAACTACCATAAGACCTCCCACCACACACACAATGCAAACGCAGAATTGGAGGAGATTTCTTCTTATGATAGTTAAAGATGCTTACTACGCAAAATCAAATCCTTTTTTTATTATTATTAGTGCATAGTGTGTAGAAAACATTTCGAAAGTATAATATTAATCTTAGCCAGCATAGACATTTCGAACTATGCCTACTATAGCTACCATCCAAACAGTGGGGCGCCACCATAAGTGAATGATAGGTTCTACAACTAAATCCGTACAAGGCTCGTATTGTTTCTTTGGACTTCCAACAAATGGTCAGGCTAAGGAACTTCCTTTTCCACGATGGGTACGTCCCTGGAATAGACGACCCGAGAAATAACCTAACATTACGGTTAGATCTCTGCCAACACAAGGCCGGGTTACCTCTGCAAAAATAGGTAACTACTGACACGCGTATGCCATCCCCCGATCGTAACCGATCTTCCCGAGGATCCCCGATTCCCAACAAACCACATAGATAATAATGCAGCAACCACATAGGTTAAGTATCTGGGCTCCATACCATGATACCACCTCTATCCAGAAGGAATGACATACACTAAGGGGCGCTACTCCCTAGAACCTTGCCGCATCCTTCCTGTTTCGACCATTTCCGGGGTGTGAGGCTCGACGAAGTCTCGTCCACAAAGCTACGCTTCCTACAAAGCCATGCTTCGGGTCAAACAAAATGATCAACCTATGATCACAAAGATATAAGATCAAACAAATGATCATATCACAAATGATCAAACACTGATCATTTCACAGCAACACTCAGTATGCCACGTTACCAAATTGGGAGTATATCGCTGATAAATTTCAACTACATAACCTCTGAGCTCGTACGTCTCAGAGAAGGGTGTTAAGCTAAGAGAATAAATTCTCCGCCACCAACAGAAATGTATTTGAAAGAAATCAGCTTTATATCTCAAATTGTAACGTCAGACACACAATCCATACAAGTCTGTTCCGGGATCGAACAGAACCGAAGGCACTTCTCACGAAGCCCTTGCAATTCCAGATAATTTTCAATCACGTCAGGACTTCCCGTCACTAAGGGTGATAAAACCTCTAAATCGGAGATCAGCCGATGTAGAGTGTAATATCCTGGAAATTTTAACAATATCAATTTAATAATCTGTTGAATAATTAATTTGATATTGATGATCTTTGATAATAAAATTTGAATTTAATTTAATAATCTGATTAAATTAGTATTAATGGATGATTTTATCTTTTAAAAAGTTAATAAGATATTTTCTATTTGAATATATACATATTTATTTGTATATATTGTAAATAGAAGCTTTGGGAAAATTGGAAATTTAGATTTAATTTAATATGACTTTTCAAAGTTATTTAAATAAATAATCTTATAGTTTTAAATTACTTTAAGTAAATATTTTAATGGGTTAAGATATATTTTAACTTAAGCTTAAATATAAATAAGAAAACAAAAAGGCTTGTTTTATTTCTTTTTAAAATATTACTTGATAATATAATCTCTTATATAAATTATTTAAAATCAAATATGTTAATTTCAAATAATAAGTATAATGTATTATTTTTAATATGTATGGATTTTAAAGATTATGGAATTGTTATTTAATTGAATAAATAGTTATATATGTATATATATATAACTTAACTTTTTAAATTGAATCTTATGATTTAATTTAATTTGAACTTGAATTTAAGCTTTGAAATTCAAAAGGATAAATATTTAAATTGTTTTGGATTTTAGAATATTTGTATAAACTTTTATTTTAAAATATAAATTGTTTTTGTTTCTTTAAAAAGTAAAATATATATAGATAAGTATTTTATAAATAAGAAAAGGCTTTTGATTTACTTTTAAAATAAATAGGATTATGAATAAATTACTTAAAGGACAAGTGTCATTTTCCTAAAGCCTTGTCTTAACATGTGTAAGTAAAAGATAAACTCAAAATGACAAGTGTCCTTATTATTTTCTTTTTCTTTTATTTTTATAAATCATAAATTCACTTATATAAACATTTGCATATCTTCATTTCATTCTTTCTATTTTTCCCTTTTTAAAACTAAGAAACTCAAAATCTTTCCTCTAAACAAATCTGAACCAAATCAGTACCACTTCTCAAAACATTCTCTAGTCTAAAATCTGAAATACAAATCAGTAATCAAATGCTTCAAACCAAATCAAAGAAACCAGTCTGCAATTTTCAAATTCAAGGGAAATCAAATCCCTGTAACCAAGTTAAAAATCTGAAATCAAAAGGTCTACATTCTTTTCATCTCTGAAATAAATTCAAAAACCAGTCTGCAACATTCTTTTCAAACTAGAATCAAATCAAGTCTGTAGCCTGCTTGCATTCAATTTCCAATCTGGGAGCAGCATGCATGTAATTCAAAGCAGTTTTAAAGCTCAACAAATCAAGTTTAAAATCAGATTCAAAGCAAGGCATTTCAGTTTTAAGTCAAAACCAGTTTCAAGATTTTCAAAATATAAGGCTCTGTCTCTGTTTTGCCCGGTGAGTAACTTTTAATTCTAAAATCTAGTATGGTTGAATAATAAATGTGTATTGATAAGTGAATGCCTGATATTTGTGTGCATGTTGTTTTTAAGTACCCTGTTCATCATTGTCTTAGGGAAGTAACAAATTCTTTTTAAAATGCTTAAGTATAAATGGGTACATGTGAATCTATGAAGAAAGAATGGTTGTATATATATATATGAGAAATCTCTGTGAATATTGGATGATGGATGTGTGCATGTTTGTGAAATATCTGTACCATCTCTGTTTCAAGTTTCTAGACAAAGTTTGATTCAAAAAAATCATTATCTCATGGTCTAATCTTTATTAGAATGTAAGATTAAAACAAAAATGGTTTGTTTCATTTTAAACTTTAGTTTAGAGTTTAAAATTAAGTCAAAATAATATTAACTTGGCTCTGGAAATCATAAGTACCAGAATACTTAAGCTAAGTCAAAAATTTAAGTTTAATAATTCGTAGATTCAGGGTTATGAAACAAATCCCTAAACAAAATTATGATTTTTAAAAATAAAATCACCAATCCTAGTATTGGAATCAGAGAGCAGTTCATAGATGTCTGGATTATGTATTTTGGCTTGTTACTGTTGATCTAAATGATCGGAGGAATCAAGTTTATTTCTGGAGATGGAGAAGTGGTCAGTGATGACGAGAAAATTATCTGATGATGATGTACTTCACCGTGGAGATGGTGATGGGGAAATTTGGTCTGTAGCCCTAGTTTGGGTAGAGTTGGTATATTTGATCGTCACGACTCCTATGTTGAATCGAGTTCAACGAGATTAAGGGAAATAGTAGGGGAGATGTTGGCGATGGTGTAGACGGAGTTTCAGCAACTCCGATGATCGGAGGCATGAGTACGAGATGTTTTCCAGGCTTCGTGGTGGTTCGTAACTTTTGTTCCAGGTTTAGTCTTAAATGCTCGAATTCGTTTTCATGTTCGTATTGATGATTTTGGTGGTCGAGATCGGGTTCTCAGGTGATTGTCGATGTGAGGAAGTCGTCGTGGTTGATAGCAGGTGATCGGAGTCACCGTGCATGTGCACGGTGCACTATTAAATCTGATGAAGTCTGGGTTTTTGGGTATGTTGTAGTCTCGAGTTTTCTCGAGTGAATTAGGTTGTGGACTCGAAGTAGGTTGGATTTTGTCTCGGGTCTGAAGAATTGGTTTAAACTAATTTATTTATGATTAAGATTTATTAATTAGGGATAATTAATTTGTAATTAAGGATTATGAATTAGGATATTAATTAATGGTTAAGAATTAATTAATAGAGTAATTAAATATTAATTAAGTAGGGTTAATACTTAATCAATTAAATAATTAATGTTTAATTAATTGGTTATTAAGATTTATTAATTTGAAATTAATAATAATTAATCTAAGATAATTACTTAAGAAAAGTAATTAAATAATTGTTAATAGTTAATGAAGGTCATTAACTATGGATTATTAAATAATGAATTAATAGGATTTATTTTAATAATTAATTAGATTAATTAATTTAAAGATAATCAATTATAGATTTTGTTTTAAATGAATTACTTAATGGAAGTAATTAAGAAATTAATTACTTATTGTAATTAATTGAAGTTAATTTGATTTAGTTAAATTAATTAATTAAGTTTAATTAATTTAGAATAATCAAGAAATGATTTGATAATAATTACTTAATGTAATCATTAAAGTAAGATTATTTAGGGAAGTAAATAATAAGATAATTACTGGAAGTAATTAGTTGAATAAATGATTTTATTAATAGAAGTAATTTGAGTTAATTACTTTGAATAATTAATCAAGAGATTAATTAAGGAATTAATTATGGAGTAATTAATTTAGTTAATGAAAGTAATTAAGGGGAGTTAATTACTAGATGAGATTAATCAAGAGTGATTAATAAATGTTGTTTAATTAAAGGTTAATTACTTAATGTAATTAATTTAATTAAGTAATTAATAATTAAGTAATTAATAATTAAGTTGTAATTAAGGATCATTAATTAATATAATTAATGATGTAATTAAGATTGGTTAATTAAGTAATAATTAATAAATGAAGTAGTTAATTAATGTAATTAATTAAGGATTAATGTAATTAATTATAGTTGATTAACTTAATTAATTTTAGTTAATTAATTAATGATGTAATTAAAGGTTAATTACTATAAGTGGTTAAGGATAATTAATTTGAGAAATTAATTGAAATAAATTACTTGGATGTAATTAAAAGATAATTAATCAAGATGATTAATTAAAATGAATTATTAAAGGATAATTGTAATTAATTAATGGTTAAGTAAGAAGGATTTATAAAATAAAGTAATTAATTTAATTCACTTTAAATTAATTAGAGATGATATAAATCATTACTTATGAATGGGTGTTAGTATTGGATACTTGACTTTGATTGATATCTCTGATGAGATATATGCTGTGTGATATGGATGTTAGTTGAATTGTATGGATTATCTGATAATGTTGATTATCTGTTGTGAATTATCTTTCTTTGTGTATAAAGATAATGAATTGAAATTGTTTTAACCTTTTAAACAACTTGGCCTTAAAAGATACGCTTTGGATTTCGATGAGACCGGGATCGGGTTTCCGTATACCGGATTTACAGGTCTGGAGACCCGAATACCACATCGATCCAAATTAACAATAGGTCGTGAATCAAGTGAAGATGAAGATTCAGAGTGTAAGGGTTATTGTCGTTAACTCTGAGGGTGATTCCAAAACGAGTGTAACGAGATAATGCCTTCGGTTTCGTTCGAACCCGGAACGAACTTGTATGGATTGAATGCTTTCAGCACATCGTCAGGTGGACGATGAGCATTCTAAGATAGATGTGTTCTTTTTAAAGGTAATCGTGACCTCAAGCCTCACAAACCGGAAATGGCTAAAACAGGGGAGGTGCAGCAAGGTTAGTGGGTAGCACCCAAGTAGGACAAGGTTACCTCTGTCTAGATGTCCCTTTCTATTTTCGACTTAGTGGTGCGGTTGCTGATCCCAACCGTGAGGTATCTTGTGCGGGAATTATCCAGTAAGGGATGTTCCGACCTTGTGTTGCAGGGGATTGGGAGTGATCCTCGGTACGGTGATCTAGGCCACGTACTGTGACGGGCGGTACCCCGGTAGCCCTGCCATTGTATGGAATCCAAAATCCAATAAGTGCCGTACGTATTAGTTGTGCCCAACTATGTTGGAATGTGAGATGTAAGCATTTCAGCTATTTCTGTATTTTACTTGAAAACCCTAGACCCTATTATAATATAACTGGATTTCCTATCAAATGTTTTGGTTAGCGTAAGATAAAAACTTACCCATGTTTATTTGTGGGGAGTCTTACGTGATACCTTTTCTTTCTAAAGGTTTTGAAGTTAAGCAAGTTTAACCTGTTACTCACCCCAGACCCATGTCTGACCCAAGTTGTTTATTTCTGTTTTATAAACTCTTGGGTACTCAAATTTTTACGAGTAGCCAAGGGATTCAGGTTTAGCTTCGACGAATTGTGGAGGAGCAATGGAGCAGGAGGCTTCAGCGTTGTAGATATATATAGTAGTTCCGCTGTGTCTGTATCTCTGTAGTGTATTGAGTTGTAATGTCTAGACAGATGTTATAACTGTCTAGTAAGTGATGTATATGCTGTGTAACTCTGTAAATTGTTGTATACTATGTAATAGTTTATGTTATTAATATAATTTATTCGTTCCGCTGTGAGATCGTTGTTGTTGTTTCTTTCTTTCTTCTCTTCTTTTCTATTTTCTACCCCTTTCTTTCTTATTAACGATGCGACTTTCTGTGGAGAGAAAGTCGTGGTCGTTACAGTGGTATCAGAGCATAGGTTGAGCGAATGCCTAAGCTTTTGGTTAAGTGAATATCAGAACACTAGGTTGAGTGAATACCTAGGTTCGGAAGGATTGTTCATTAGAAATAGGATCTGTAACAACCTGGTTGAGTCCGAGTGTATATATATATATATGAGAGCGCGTATTTGTTAGTTATATAAAATGGTTTTATATTGTGTTAATTGATCGGTTGAGTGGTATATGGATTCTGGTCAATACGAGTAGCTAACGTTATTGATAGGGATCTCTAAACACTTGAACCAGGCCAACGAACACAATATTGTTTTAAAGAGGTAAATGAAATAATTTTACCCAGAAATAATTTCTATATAAAAAGTATCATTTTAAATATATATATCTATTCTACCTATTTGTTGGGTTACCCATACAGGTTTTCCAATATAGGATATAAAGGTAGATAGGGTAGTGGTGTGTGTAACACGACTACCAATGGTTGGAGTTTGAATGTTGAGGTTGGAAGTGTATCTGTCGAGACTGTAGACCTAATACCGTCTCGAGTGAACTTTACAGTTGTGTAAGGATTTCACAATCTCTGAAGAAAAACCTGTTAAGGTTCGGAGTTTATCTTTGGAGTTGGATGAGTAGAGTTGGATCTGTCGATGAGGCAGAAGTGAGTGATGGTACCTCGATACCTCAGGTAATAGTAGCTGTATGATGAGATGTAGTGACTATGGATGTTCCCGAAGATGTTTTCTTTGGAACAAGATTAAGGAAGTGTGTATGCTTCGGTGTTGTGGCTGAGTTCAGCATGAAGCTTCTGCTTTGGTTTGGAGTCCGAGTTTCTCGAAGATCTTTGGAATAGGAAGTCCTTGGCATCAGTGTCAGCAGTGCAGCTCGGAGTGTTCTGTGCATTGGTAGGAAGTTTTCTGGATGAGCAGTTTTTCTGAAAGTGAAGTTCAGAAGCAACAGAGTGGATCCATTTCTTCGATAAATTGGATAAATAAGTGTAAGCTGTTCTAATTAGTAAAGAGAGGACAGTTTTCTTTGGAATTAGGATGGGTTGATCGCAAAAGTGACTTGCGATTGTCTGAGTGTTCTCTTGGGTTATCATAGTTTTTCTGGATGTCTTCAGAGAAGTCAGAAGTTTGTCCGCATCTGAAGGTTAAGTTTTCTTATCGACTGGATTCCATGAGTGATACCGGTGGTTCAGTCTAGTGGAAGGATGTTTCCTAGAGATGGAGTTGGTGAAACAACTCAAGTTTTGCTGGAGTATCCGAGTTTTATTTATGGATCAGTGAATCTTATTTCTGAAGTGAGTTGTCCAGTCTGTGCTTGTGTTCTACCTCAGATCAGAGTTGAGCAGCGAAAGCAATTTGGAGTGTATCTCTGGATGGGAGAAGTAAGTTTGGAATCTACTTATGTTGTGAAGTAGAGTTATGTGTGGATCTCGTCTGTGTTCTGATTTGGATAAGTAATTGGTCTACTTGGTTGAATTGTCAGTTTGGATAACTGGAATTCATTGAGTTTTACGTATCTCTGAGGGAGTACGTATTTGATCTATCTCTGGTTGTAGAATCTGCAGTTTTGGGAAGTTTGGTAGTTGAGTCAGACTCGTCTGTAGTCTGATAGTCTGTTTAGTTCTGTAGATCTAGATGTGTAGGAGATCTATAGCTTAATAGTTTAGATTGTTTGTAGAGCGAGTATCCCGGATATATATATATACTTGGGGAAACTCGAGGAATTTTATCTAGAATTTAGTCTAGATAGTTAGAATTGTTTGATTGAATGATTTGGTTGCTATGGTTGCTAGCATATGGATAATAGTAGATGCTTGTGTTTTGAATTTAAATCTTTAATAAGATTATTAAATTACCTTTGTTTAAATTTCGGGGACGAAATTATTTTAAGGGGGGAGGAATGTAATATCCTGGAAATTTTAACAATATCAATTTAATAATCTGTTGAATAATTAAATTGATATTGATGATCTTTGATAATAAAATTTGAATTTAATTTAATAATCTGATTAAATTAGTATTAATGGATGATTTTATCTTTTAAAAAGTTAATAAGATATTTTCTATTTGAATATATACATATTTATTTGTATATATTGTAAATAGAAGCTTTGGGAAAATTGGAAATTTAGATTTAATTTAATATGACTTTTCAAAGTTATTTAAATAAATAATCTTATAGTTTTAAATTACTTTAAGTAAATATTTTAATGGGTTAAGATATATTTTAACTTAAGCTTAAATATAAATAAGAAAACAAAAAGGCTTGTTTTATTTCTTTTTAAAATATTACTTGATAATATAATCTCTTATATAAATTATTTAAAATCAAATATGTTAATTTCAAATAATAAGTATAATGTATTATTTTTAATATGTATGGATTTTAAAGATTATGGAATTGTTATTTAATTGAATAAATAGTTATATATGTATATATATATAACTTAACTTTTTAAATTGAATCTTATGATTTAATTTAATTTGAACTTGAATTTAAGCTTTGAAATTCAAAAGGATAAATATTTAAATTGTTTTGGATTTTAGAATATTTGTATAAACTTTTATTTTAAAATATAAATTGTTTTTGTTTCTTTAAAAAGTAAAATATATATAGATAAGTATTTTATAAATAAGAAAAGGCTTTTGATTTACTTTTAAAATAAATAGGATTATGAATAAATTACTTAAAGGACAAGTGTCATTTTCCTAAAGCCTTGTCTTAACATGTGTAAGTAAAAGATAAACTCAAAATGACAAGTGTCCTTATTATTTTCTTTTTCTTTTATTTTTATAAATCATAAATTCACTTATATAAACATTTGCATATCTTCATTTCATTCTTTCTATTTTTCCCTTTTTAAAACTAAGAAACTCAAAATCTTTCCTCTAAACAAATCTGAACCAAATCAGTACCACTTCTCAAAACATTCTCTAGTCTAAAATCTGAAATACAAATCAGTAATCAAATGCTTCAAACCAAATCAAAGAAACCAGTCTGCAATTTTCAAATTCAAGGGAAATCAAATCCCTGTAACCAAGTTAAAAATCTGAAATCAAAAGGTCTACATTCTTTTCATCTCTGAAATAAATTCAAAAACCAGTCTGCAACATTCTTTTCAAACTAGAATCAAATCAAGTCTGTAGCCTGCTTGCATTCAATTTCCAATCTGGGAGCAGCATGCATGTAATTCAAAGCAGTTTTAAAGCTCAACAAATCAAGTTTAAAATCAGATTCAAAGCAAGGCATTTCAGTTTTAAGTCAAAACCAGTTTCAAGATTTTCAAAATATAAGGCTCTGTCTCTGTTTTGCCCGGTGAGTAACTTTTAATTCTAAAATCTAGTATGGTTGAATAATAAATGTGTATTGATAAGTGAATGCCTGATATTTGTGTGCATGTTGTTTTTAAGTACCCCGTTCATCATTGTCTTAGGGAAGTAACAAATTCTTTTTAAAATGCTTAAGTATAAATGGGTACATGTGAATCTATGAAGAAAGAATGGTTGTATATATATATATGAGAAATCTCTGTGAATATTGGATGATGGATGTGTGCATGTTTGTGAAATATCTGTACCATCTCTGTTTCAAGTTTCTAGACAAAGTTTGATTCAAAAAAATCATTATCTCATGGTCTAATCTTTATTAGAATGTAAGATTAAAACAAAAATGGTTTGTTTCATTTTAAACTTTAGTTTAGAGTTTAAAATTAAGTCAAAATAATATTAACTTGGCTCTGGAAATCATAAGTACCAGAATACTTAAGCTAAGTCAAAAATTTAAGTTTAATAATTCGTAGATTCAGGGTTATGAAACAAATCCCTAAACAAAATTATGATTTTTAAAAATAAAATCACCAATCCTAGTATTGGAATCAGAGAGCAGTTCATAGATGTCTGGATTATGTATTTTGGCTTGTTACTGTTGATCTAAATGATCGGAGGAATCAAGTTTATTTCTGGAGATGGAGAAGTGGTCAGTGATGACGAGAAAATTATCTGATGATGATGTACTTCACCGTGGAGATGGTGATGGGGAAATTTGGTCTGTAGCCCTAGTTTGGGTAGAGTTGGTATATTTGATCGTCACGACTCCTATGTTGAATCGAGTTCAACGAGATTAAGGGAAATAGTAGGGGAGATGTTGGCGATGGTGTAGACGGAGTTTCAGCAACTCCGATGATCGGAGGCATGAGTACGAGATGTTTTCCAGGCTTCGTGGTGGTTCGTAACTTTTGTTCCAGGTTTAGTCTTAAATGCTCGAATTCGTTTTCATGTTCGTATTGATGATTTTGGTGGTCGAGATCGGGTTCTCAGGTGATTGTCGATGTGAGGAAGTCGTCGTGGTTGATAGCAGGTGATCGGAGTCACCGTGCATGTGCACGGTGCACTATTAAATCTGATGAAGTCTGGGTTTTTGGGTATGTTGTAGTCTCGAGTTTTCTCGAGTGAATTAGGTTGTGGACTCGAAGTAGGTTGGATTTTGTCTCGGGTCTGAAGAATTGGTTTAAACTAATTTATTTATGATTAAGATTTATTAATTAGGGATAATTAATTTGTAATTAAGGATTATGAATTAGGATATTAATTAATGGTTAAGAATTAATTAATAGAGTAATTAAATATTAATTAAGTAGGGTTAATACTTAATCAATTAAATAATTAATGTTTAATTAATTGGTTATTAAGATTTATTAATTTGAAATTAATAATAATTAATCTAAGATAATTACTTAAGAAAAGTAATTAAATAATTGTTAATAGTTAATGAAGGTCATTAACTATGGATTATTAAATAATGAATTAATAGGATTTAGATTAATAATTAATTAGATTAATTAATTTAAAGATAATCAATTATAGATTTTGTTTTAAATGAATTACTTAATGGAAGTAATTAAGAAATTAATTACTTATTGTAATTAATTGAAGTTAATTTGATTTAGTTAAATTAATTAATTAAGTTTAATTAATTTAGAATAATCAAGAAATGATTTGATAATAATTACTTAATGTAATCATTAAAGTAAGATTATTTAGGGAAGTAAATAATAAGATAATTACTGGAAGTAATTAGTTGAATAAATGATTTTATTAATAGAAGTAATTTGAGTTAATTACTTTGAATAATTAATCAAGAGATTAATTAAGGAATTAATTATGGAGTAATTAATTTAGTTAATGAAAGTAATTAAGGGGAGTTAATTACTAGATGAGATTAATCAAGAGTGATTAATAAATGTTGTTTAATTAAAGGTTAATTACTTAATGTAATTAATTTAATTAAGTAATTAATAATTAAGTAATTAATAATTAAGTTGTAATTAAGGATCATTAATTAATATAATTAATGATGTAATTAAGATTGGTTAATTAAGTAATAATTAATAAATGAAGTAGTTAATTAATGTAATTAATTAAGGATTAATGTAATTAATTATAGTTGATTAACTTAATTAATTTTAGTTAATTAATTAATGATGTAATTAAAGGTTAATTACTATAAGTGGTTAAGGATAATTAATTTGAGAAATTAATTGAAATAAATTACTTGGATGTAATTAAAAGATAATTAATCAAGATGATTAATTAAAATGAATTATTAAAGGATAATTGTAATTAATTAATGGTTAAGTAAGAAGGATTTATAAAATAAAGTAATTAATTTAATTCACTTTAAATTAATTAGAGATGATATAAATCATTACTTATGAATGGGTGTTAGTATTGGATACTTGACTTTGATTGATATCTCTGATGAGATATATGCTGTGTGATATGGATGTTAGTTGAATTGTATGGATTATCTGATAATGTTGATTATCTGTTGTGAATTATCTTTCTTTGTGTATAAAGATAATGAATTGAAATTGTTTTAACCTTTTAAACAACTTGGCCTTAAAAGATACGCTTTGGATTTCGATGAGACCGGGATCGGGTTTCCGTATACCGGATTTCCAGGTCTGGAGACCCGAATACCACATCGATCCAAATTAACAATAGGTCGTGAATCAAGTGAAGATGAAGATTCAGAGTGTAAGGGTTATTGTCGTTAACTCTGAGGGTGATTCCAAAACGAGTGTAACGAGATAATGCCTTCGGTTTCGTTCGAACCCGGAACGAACTTGTATGGATTGAATGCTTTCAGCACATCGTCAGGTGGACGATGAGCATTCTAAGATAGATGTGTTCTTTTTAAAGGTAATCGTGACCTCAAGCCTCACAAACCGGAAATGGCTCAAACAGGGGAGGTGCAGCAAGGTTAGTGGGTAGCACCCAAGTAGGACAAGGTTACCTCTGTCTAGATGTCCCTTTCTATTTTCGACTTAGTGGTGCGGTTGTTGATCCCAACCGTGAGGTATCTTGTGCGGGAATTATCCAGTAAGGGATGTTCCGACCTTGTGTTGCAGGGGATTGGGAGTGATCCTCGGTACGGTGATCTAGGCCACGTACTGTGACGGGCGGTACCCCGGTAGCCCTGCCATTGTATGGAATCCAAAATCCAATAAGTGCCGTACGTATTAGTTGTGCCCAACTATGTTGGAATGTGAGATGTAAGCATTTCAGCTATTTCTGTATTTTACTTGAAAACCCTAGACCCTATTATAATATAACTGGATTTCCTATCAAATGTTTTGGTTAGCGTAAGGTAAAAACTTACCCATGTTTATTTGTGGGGAGTCTTACGTGATACCTTTTCTTTCTAAAGGTTTTGAAGTTAAGCAAGTTTAACCTGTTACTCACACCAGACCCATGTCTGACCCAAGTTGTTTATTTCTGTTTTATAAACTCTTGGGTACTCAAATTTTTACGAGTAGCCAAGGGATTCAGGTTTAGCTTCGACGAATTGTGGAGGAGCAATGGAGCAGGAGGCTTCAGCGTTGTAGATATATATAGTAGTTCCGCTGTGTCTGTATCTCTGTAGTGTATTGAGTTGTAATGTCTAGACAGATGTTATAACTGTAATATCCCGGAAATTTTAACAATATCAATTTAATAATCTGTTTAATAATTAAATTGATATGGATAATCTTTGATAATAAGATTTGAATTTAATTTAATAATCTGATTTAAATTAGTATTTAATTGATGATTTTATCTTTTAAAAGTTAATAAGTATAATGTATTATTTTTAATATGTATGAATTTTAATGCTAAAGGAATTGTTATTTTAAATTGAATTAATAGTGTATGTAAATATATATAACTTAACTTTTAAATTGAATCTTAGGATTTAATTTTATTTAAATTTGAATTTAAAGTTTTGAAGTTCAAAAGAGTAAATATTTAAATTGTTGAATTTTATAATATTTGTATAAACTTTTATTTATAAATGTAATTAGCTTTTGTTTCTCTTTTATATATATAGATAAGCATTTAAATATTAAGAAAAGGCTTTATTTACATTTAAAATGAATAAGTGTTACTTAAATGACATGTGTAAATCTATAAAGACACCTACATAACAAGTGTAAATTTATTAACAACTCTAAATGACAAATGGCAAGTTTTTAAATTTTAGTTTTCTTTTATTTTTATTTTTAATAAACTACATATTAACTTATATAAACAGTTACCTCTCATCTCATTTTCTTTCCCTATTTTCTTCAATTCGAAGATAAGAAATTTCAGCCTATTCTCAGAAACCAAAAATCTGGAGTATTCCTCAAACTAAATCCTCATAAACAAATTAGTAATCAAATTCCTCAATCTCAAAACAAAGATATGTAATTCATTTTCCAAAATCAAATGATAACCTGTAACTCAATTCTTCAAATCTGCAATTCTTCAAACCTGCAAATCCCTTCTTCAAAACCTGTAAATGAACTTCTTCAAACCAGAGACTAAAAAGCTAGTATATCTTATTCTGTCTGAAATCAAAAACAAGTAAATCTGGAAATCAAAGCATGCATGCAAGTTTCTTCAGAAAGTATTCAAGTTTAAAAGTTTTAAAGATCAAAAGGGGATCTCGGTTTAAAAGCATTCAAAGGCTTTTCAAATGCAGTTTTCAAAAATAGGCTCTGTCATCTTTATAAAGGTGAGTAACTTTCTTACTTAAATTAACTTAAGTATAATTAGGTTGCATGCTTAATTCTGTGATAAATTGTGTTGTGGATGTGAATATTTATAGATGATTAAGCATATACATGAATGTATATAGTGTGCATGTTGTTTTGCATCAGTGTATCTCTGTTTCTTGAATTCCAGGCTACTGTTTTTGATATAAAATCAATATCTCATGATCTAGTGTTGATTTGGATTTAATATTCAAACAAAATATGTTTGAATTATCATATACTAATGCTTAAATTTTTAATTATGTCAAACTTCAAGCAGATTGTCTCTGTAAACCAAAATAACAGTATATGTTATATAAAAGTGAAAATTCGAACTTTGTAATTTATAAATTCAGACTTATAAATTGAAAACATAAATGATAATATGATTTTTAGCATTAATATCATAATTTTTAGTTTAGTATTAAAGGAGCAGTTCTGGTTTAAGTTAGAAATGAATTTTTGGTAATTTTGATGATCTCAGTGAAATTGGGATGTTGTAATCTTCGGTAGTGATGGAGGAATGATCGAGGATATAAGGAAAATTACTGGAAATCGAATTAAAACATTGAGGAAGAAATGATTTAGAATTAAAGATTATAACCCTAGTTTTAACTAGGTTAGAAAAATCAATCGCCACCACGTCTCTGGTGAATCGAGTTCAATAGAACTCTGGGAAATTGTAGTCGTGACATGGATGAACTCGTCGCCGAAGTCGCTAGCGTTCTGGTGATCAGTAGTGGAAGAACGAGGAGATGTTGACAGGCTTTGGAAGTTGTAGTCTGTGGTTCCAGGTTTGGTTTTATGCTCGAGTTTGATCTCGACTTCGTTTCGTTGCTCGAGTGATGGGATTCTGGTAGATGGATGAACGTCGACTGGTGGGAGATGTCGTCGATGGCAGGAGTTGAAGAGGATGACCGTGCACGTGCACGAGATCGTGGGTGTATCTCTGGTGAAGTCTGGGATTTACAGGGGAGGCTATTCGAGATTCTCTCGAGTTTGTTCGTGTGTGACTCGGGGTTTTTGATGTGCGACTCGAAGTATTTTGAGGGGTCTCGGGTTAAAGCCTGGTTTCCAGATTTTAGAACTAAACTGTTTAAAAATTTAAATGGTTAAGTAAAAGTTTTTTAAAAAAAAAGTCTTAAGTCTAAGTTTAAAACTGATTAAGTTAAATTTGAATCTCAGTTCAAAAATATATAATATGTTGTTGAAATTTAGAAAATTTAGCAACCTTTAAAATGATTAGATAATTGAATTTAAAAAGATGAAGTTTTAAGTGCAAGTAAATTTTAATCTAAGTTTTATCTGGAATTAGAATTAAATCTATATTTTAGTTTTGAAATAAAAGAAGGTTTTTAAATTAAAATTGTTTAATAACTTTAATTGTTAAAATGGATATTAAAGGGTAAAATTTAAAAGTAAATTGATTTAAATTCTTAAGTTCTTTTACAAAAAAAATTAGTATTTCTCCACCATATGATTTAAGAGTTGTAAATGGATTTTAAAGTTTGTTAAGGTTTAATTTTTATTCATTTTAAATCTCATATTTAAAATGGAATTTAAAGGAAATTTGAAAGTTAAATGTTTCAAATATGTTTGAATGATAAATATCATAAATAAGGAAATGTTTTCTTAAGACTTAATGATTTGTGAGGAAATTAATGGATAATTAATTTAATTAATTAATCATTTGGATTAATTAAATAGGCAATTAAAGGTTTATACTAATAAATTAATGATTAAGATTAATTAATTAGGAATGATAACTTTATAATTAAGGATTATAAATTAGAGTATTAATTAATGGTTAAAAATTAATTAATAGAGTAATTAAATATTAATTAAGTTATGGTTAACACTTAATCAATTAAATAATTAGAGATTAATTAATTGGTTATTAAGATTTATTAATTTGGAATTAGTAATAATTAATATAAGTTAATTACTTAAGGAAAGTAATTAAATAATAGTTAATGAAGTCATTAACTATGGATTATTAAATAATTAATTTATGTAATTAATTCTAATAATTAATTAGATTAATTAATTTAAAGATAATCAATTATAGAATTTGTTTTAAATGGAATTACTATAAGTAATTAAGAATTAATTACTTATTGTAATTAATTAAGTTAATTTGATCTAGTTAATTAATTAAGTTTAATTAATTTAGAAAAATCAAGAGATGGTTTGATAATAATTACTTAATGTAATTATTAAGGTATGATTATTTAAGAAGTAAATAATAGATAATTACTTGAGGTAATTAATTGATTGGTTATGTATTAAGGAAAGTAATTTAAGTTTAATTACTTGTAAATTAATCAAGGGATTAATTAAGAAATTAATTAAGGAGGAATTAATTTAGTTAATGAAAGTAATTAAGGGGAGTTAATTACTGATTGAAGATTAATCAAGGTGATTAATAATGTTGTTTAATTAAAAGTTAATTACTTAATGTAATTAATTTAATTAAGTAATTAATAATTAATTTGTAATTAAGGATCATTAATTAATATAATTAATGATGTAAGTAAAAATTGATTAATTAAGTAATAATTAATAAATGAAGTAATTAATCAATGTAATTAATTAAGGATTAATGTAATTAATTATAGTTGATTAACTTAATTAATTTTAGTTAATTAATTAATGATGTAATTAAAGGTTAATTACGATAAGTGGTTAAGGATAATTAATTTGAGTAATTAATTAAGGATAAATTACTTGAAGGTAATTAAAAGATAATTAATCAAAGATGATTAATTGAAAAGGGTAATTAGAGGATAATTAATTGATTGTAATTAATTAATGGTTAAGTAAGAAGGATTTATAAAATGAAGTAATTAATTTAATTCACTTTAAATTAATTAGAGATAATATAAATCATTACTTATGGATGGATGATAATACTGAATGCTTTGCATTGATTGATATCTCTGATGAGATATATGCTGTGTGATATGGATGTTTAATTGTGATGATAATATGGATTATCTGATAATGTTAATTATCTATTGTGAATTATCTTTCTATGTGTATAAAGATAATTGAATTGAATTGTTTTAACTTTAAAACAACTTGGCCTTAAAAGATACGCTTTGGATTTCGATGAGACCGGGATCGGGTTTCCGTATACCGGATTTCCAGGTCTGGAGACCCGAATACCACATCGATCCAAATTAACGATAGGTCGTGAATCAAGTGAAGATGAAGATTCAGAGTGCAAGGGTTATTGTCGTTAACTCTGAGGGTGATTCCAAAACGAGTGTAACGAGATAATGCCTTCGGTTTCGTTCGAACCCGGAACGAACTTGTATGGATTGAATGCTTTCAGAACATCGTCAGGTGGACGATGAGCATTCTAAGTGATGTGTTCTTTTCTAAGGTAATCGTGACCTCAAGCCTCACAAACCGGGAATGGCTAAAACAGGGGAGGTGCAGCAAGGTTAGTGGGTAGCACCCAAGTAGGACAAGGTTACCTCTGTCTAGATGTCCCTTTCTATTTTCGACTTAGTGGTGCGGTTGCTGATCCCAACCGTGAGGTATCTTGTGCGGGAATTATCCAGTAAGGGATGTTCCGGCCTTGTGTTGCAGAGGATTGGGAGTGATCCTCGGTACGGTGATCTAGGCCACGTACTGTGACGGGCGGTACCCCAGTAGCCCTGCCATTGTATGGAATCCAAAATCCAATAAGTGCCAACGGACTTGATTGTATAACCCACTTTGTGGCTAGTATGCTGGAATTTAATAATGTAACAATTTCGGCTATTTCATATTTATTTGAAAACCCTAGACCCTATTATAATACAATCGAATTTCCTATCAAATGTTTTGGTTAGCGTAAGGTAAAAACTTACCCATGTTTATGTGTGGGAAGTCTTACGTGATACCTTTTCTTTCAAAAGGTTTTGAAGTTAAGCAAGTTTAACCTGTTACTCACACCAGACCCATGTCTGACCCAAGTTGTTTATTTCTGTTTTATAAACTCTTGGGTACTCAAATTTTTACGAGTAGCCAAGGGATTCAGGTTAGCCTTGACGAATTGTGGAGGAGCAATGGAGCAGGAGGCTTCAGCGTTGTAGATATAGATAGTAGTTTCCGCTGTGTTGATCTTGTTTAGATCTTTGTTTGTATTGAGATGTAATAACTAGACAGATGTTTATAACTGTCTAGTATATGATGTGAATCTGTGTAACTCTGATAAGTGTTGTATACTATGTAATAGTTTATGTTATTAATATAATTTATTCGTTCCGCTGTGAGATCGTTGTTGTTGTTTCTTTCTTCTCTTCTTTTCTATTTTCTACCCCTTTCTTTCTTCATGATGATGCGACTTTTTGGGCATAGGAAGTCGGGTCGTCACAATAACTGTCTAGTAAGTGATGTATATGCTGTGTAACTCTGTAAATTGTTGTATACTATGTAATAGTTTATGTTATTAATATAATTTATTCGTTCCGCCGTGAGATCGTTGTTGTTGTTTCTTTATTTCTTCTCTTCTTTTCTATTTTCTACCCCTTTCTTTCTTATTAACGATGCGACTTTCTGTGGAGAGAAAGTCGTGGTCGTTACATAGAGTAACTCGACGGTAATCCTTCCGTTTTCAAAAATATCCGGTCTTCAACACCGGTCTTCAAATGCGATTCATAACGACGTATCACATATTCGGAATGGGTTATACGACCCCATGGTCCTTTCCCGGCTAACCCGAATAGTGAGCGTTTATTCAAAAATAAGTGTGGCATTCAAATTCATCCAATTCACAACAAATACCATTCAAGGTAATTATTGATAGTCGGTTATTTAACTATCAATAAAGATGCGCAACATCATCAGATTCCAAATAATTTTCCAAATTATTTCATCTTCAAAAATATCTTTACTAGATATAAAATTTCCACACTTCAAAAATAAATCAACGTTTATTTTTAAACAACTTCCCTTTCTTTTATAAATTCCATAGTGAATTTATATTTCAAAAATATCTACTGATATACGATTTTCAAATCGATTTCAAATATTCAATTTCATTTTATCTTTAAAAAGATAAAATCTCAAAACGTTCATTTCATATTGGAAAAGCATTTCCCTACTTATTTAATAATAAGTATTTCACAAATCATTTATTTTCAATACTTGGAAAATATTCGATATACTTAAGTCAAATTAAGTATATATTTCATTCTTTAAGGAAATCATTTACTATAACAACATTTATTTGAGTCAAAACGAATGTTACGTAAAACATCGTTACGACGACTCAAAATCACTAGTATAGGGATTCGGATTTAGATAAATATATAAATCTCAATACTACATTAAAAACATTTCCTTTCGGAAATCATTTACTATAACAACAGTGTTATAGTCCACCATTTCCTTATATTTCTCGAAAACGTCTATTTCAACAATAAATGTTGAAATCTATGATTTCGATAGTTAATACATTTTAAAACATCCTTTAAAATAATTAACTTCATTTTTAATGTCACTTTCCCAAAACGATATCCATTTTACTTAATAATATATTCACTGTCCAAAATCGTGAATATACTTCACTAACCCAATTTCAATATTTAATTCATCAAATTCAATTGATTTCGAATTTATAAAACAATGTTTATAAATTCTATTTCTGTTTTATAACAACTTCGATTTATAAAACTCCTTTTTATCAACTTCTATATTTTTACTTATCAAAATAAGTGATTTCGGATTTATAAACAACTTTTATAAATTCCAATTCTTTTTATAAAAACTTCAATCCCAAATCAATTTCGATATTGATTTAAAAATTTATTTACTTAAAAATTTCTATTTTGATTTCAAAAATTCAATTTCATTTATTTTTGGAATCCAATGATATCAAACATCCATTCAGCTAAATTTTAGCTTTCAAACAATTTCCAGACATCAATTCAATAACATCAATAATCATTCACAGATTATCACATCACAGTAGAAATAAATTCAATCAATGTGAGGGGTCCAGTTGGATCCCTCCAACCTGTTTCCCTGCATCCAAAGACGTTAGCACAATACCAATTCCACTTCGAGGTGGAATATCGCGGTATATGGGTTTTTATAATATATCCGCTTACTAACGGCGCAATAGGGTCTCATCCGCTATACGAGGCGGGAAATCAATCAATCCAATATATACATATGCCAATATGTATATATTGCTATATATATATATAGATATATCCTACTATATCTAATATCACATCCAATAGCAATCAAATCAAATCAATAACTGCAATCCAAATATAAATCTGAGTGAGGAGATCTCACCTTTGCTTTTATTTTGCCATCCATTTCATTCCAGACTTGTTTTCCATTTCGGACCTAGTATAAACAATTTTTTTATAGAATTCATTAATATTCGAAATAATCGAATAATCAACTTTTATTTGGTAATTTTAATGATTCAATAATTTCATTTCAAACTAATTCTCTTTAACAAATTTATTTAACTAAGGTTTTAGTTTAAAAAAATAATTTTTTTCTTTAATCATTTCTAACAATAAATTAAACAGATTAATCGAAAAAATTACTTACCAAATTCAATAAATTAAATATGTGTACAAATCTTTATTTATCTATAATAATTTATAAATTTCAAAATCCAAATTTTATAAATTCTTTGAACAATTTTAAAACCCTTATATTTTCTTTTCTGTAGAAAGTGTATGTAAATAAAATGTAAAATTTAAATAAACAATTAAAAGAAAAATATAACTTACTGCCTAATCGAACGAACCCAGATCGAAAACGATCGACCACCACGAACAGTCGAACGCACCTCGAACTCCATCGACCTACCCCTGCTTTGAGTTCATCGCTAGCCCACCGAAGCTCGTGCCAGTACCCCAAACCTTATCGCGAACTCCCAGCCATTGCCTCGTCGTTCGCCTTATCTCCAAACCATCGCTCCGCCTCCACGACGACTTCCACACGCATCTCGCCTCGCCCAAAAATCGAGCTCCACCCCACTCCTCGTTTGCCAACCCCAGGTCGCCGCGGGGTCTTGAATAGGTAAAATCACGAACCCTAGTTCGCGCTTCCACCTATCGACAATCGCGAACAAGTCGATCGAGCCCTGCCTTCCAATCGAGCAAGCCGACATCGTGATTACTCGCGTTCGAGCACGAGAATTCTTCCCTCATTTTTTTTATACAAACGAAACGAATTGAAGAGAGGGGGAGTATAAACTTGAACGGCTATTAATTTTGTTTTGTTTAGTTTGCAAGCTTTTGAATAGGTGAGGGAGAGATGCGATTTTCATTCGTTCGATCGAAAGTGAGGATGAAGGAAAGAGGGAATCGACCATTGTTAATCTTTTGATTTGAATGATTTAAGTAGAAGGAGACGGGGATAAAAAAAAACGTGATGGCTGCGTGAATCTAGGCTGAAACAAAGGGAGAGGGATGGGTTGCATAATCTTCTGCGTGATTTTAGGAGGCTATAATATTTTGTTGTTGACTAATTTAAAATTTTAAAATTCAATTTGAATTCGATCAAATCTAACTGCGTTTACTTACCGTTTGCTCACGTATCAACTCCGGAAATTACGAAAATTGAAATCCGGCTATAATACAACATTCCGGACCCAATGGAACTGGTTTCGTCGAATTCCGAGACTGTGCCTCGGATGGCTATTTTTAAAATTCGATTTGAACGATTAAATTTCAAAACTGAACAAACCATTTTCAAATTCGATTTTGAAGCTTCTGTTATCCTCAGTATTATCAATACAAAATTTAAAAGCTTTTGAAATATTTTTCTTCAGCTTAAAGTTGAAGATTTAAATTTTTATCCAGTTCAATAGATTAAATTATAAAATTTAATCGCCAATTTTAAACTTATATCGGGAATTCAAATTAAATCATCGTTCAAATATTTAAAATTAATTAAATATTTCCAATTTAATTTGTTCGAAATTCAGGGTCGTTACAGACTTCCCCCCTTAAAAGAATTTCGTCCTCGAAATTACAAGTTAAGAAAAAATGCCCTTAACTCGTCTATCATTTTTCAACATCTAATAATTTTATCTAATTTTCAGAACAATCTTTCTACTAAGGATTCGTTATTAACTCAACTAACTTCCTAGAATCTTTCATAGTTTTCAAATATCATTGTTTTACTTCAAAGTTCAAATTTAAATTTAAATTCAAATTTAAACTTTCAAAATTTTCTCAAAAATTTTCTAACACACGAAATTTCCGAAAAATTTCGCTAGCGTCTCCTTTGCGCGGCTAATACGGCACGACTACAAAACGTCCCTACGGACTCTCAGATTTCAAAAAGAAAAAGAAAAAGCCAAGCGGCTAGACAAGAAATCATCAAAAACTCATATTGGAATTCAAATACGTACCTTTTTCGAGCAATTCAAACTTATCTTTGAAAATCAAATCCAGTTCCTTTATACCTGTATGTCCTACTAGCCATAATATCTAGTTACACATTCAAATCATTTTGCAAATTCTGTTACAAAATTTTCAATATAAACTGCTTATACCATCTTTACTTCACTATTGAAGTTACATATCTATCTTCATTAAATTTTGCATTTCAAATTTCATTTAAATTTACTTTACCATTTTAATTCAATTTGGATTCAATTTATCTTCAATTCCGAAATATTGAATTTCATCGATTAACTTTTATTTACAACTGCTTATTTTAGATTAGTTTCAGTTACTAATTCATACCACTCTCCATTATTGAATCTTTTAATTCATCTCTCATTCATAATTATTCAATTCAATTTATTGCCTACAAATTCGAAATGAATTTTAACATTCAATTTTATTTAATTGATTCACTTGTACTTACATTCATTTAACTTCATCCTTTAAGTTAAATTTATTCTATCAAAATTCTAATTGTATAAGTTATCAACTTATTTCTTATTTCATAAATATTTTAAATAGGGTTCCAGAGTCTTTTCAACTTTTCAAAAACCATTTTGAAAACAATTCAAATTATCGTTTGAATTTTCTAAAACCAAACCCAAAATTTTCTAAACAACTTCCATTTAAAACAATTTGGCAGCAATTCCTCTTTTGGAAACCCAAAAATGAACACCGATAGTGTCGCGATCACCAATCGGAATTATTTTCCAGCGACCGTAAAGAGTTTAGAGCTTTCATCTCTCTAAAATACTTTTCAAAACCTTTGGAATTCATTTTCCAATCAAAAAGAATTTAAACTTTCCAAATCTCCAGAATTTTCAAATTCTTTTCAAAACATTTCCAAAAACTTCTCTGGAATTCCGTTTCAAATTACAAATCACATTTACAATTTACATTCTTTAAATTTCATTTGTATATGTGAATTTTATTTCTTAACTTTGGAGTTTATAACTCCAATTCCTCATTTAATTTTCAATGATAATAGTTTAATATTATCACTTCTAACAACCATGCAACCATATACTATAGTACTTCATAGAAAAACATTCCTTTTCTATACAAAAATAGTTTTGGGTAAAATTATTTCATTCACCCTATTTAAAACAATACTGTGTCGTCTTGCCTCGTTTAAGTGTTTAGAAATCCCTATCGATAATATGGCGTCCCACATACCGACCAAAATTCATAAACATCTCAACGGATAAGCAAACACAATATAAAATATTTTTATATTCACTAACAAATACGCGCTCGTATCTATTATTACACTCAACTCATTCTAGAGTACTACTGACTCTATCTCTAATGAGTAACACCCAACAGAGCAGGGTTGTCGCTTAACCATATGATCTAATACCACGCTGTCACGTACGGAAGTAAGCGGTCACAACTGGTAGGCTTTTCAACCATCCCAGCCCCACCGTGGCTGACAGTGATACCCCAAACTTGCTTTTACGGCCAGCCTCTCGACTGTCACGGCCTCTGCCTAACCAACCCATCCCTCTCAGGGACATGTAGGGATAAGAGTCCCCCGTTCGCCACCAAACCGCGAAGCGAGAACCCCCTATCATGCTGTAATATAGCAAATGCGATCCATAACGACGTATCACATATTCGGAATGGGTTATACGACCCCATGGTCCTTTCCCGGCTAACCCGAATAGTGAGCGTTTATTCAAAAATAAGTGTGGCATTCAAATTCATCCAATTCACAACAAATACCATTCAAGGTAATTATTGATAGTCGGTTATTTAACTATCAATAAAGATGCGCAACATCATCAGATTCCAAATAATTTTACAAATTATTTCATCTTCAAAAATATCTTTACTAGATATAAAATTTCCACACTTCAAAAATAAATCAACGTTTATTTTTAAACAACTTCCCTTTCTTTTATAAATTCCATAGTGAATTTATATTTCAAAAATATCTACTAATATACGATTTTCAAATCGATTTCAAATATTCAATTTCATTTTATCTTTAAAAAGATAAAATCTCAAAACGTTCATTTCATATTGGAAAAGCATTTCCCTACTTATTTAATAATAAGTATTTCACAAATCATTTATTTTCAATACTTGGAAAATATTCGATATACTTAAGTCAAATTAAGTATATATTTCATTCTTTAAGGAAATCATTTACTATAACAACATTTATTTGAGTCAAAACGAATGTTACGTAAAACATCGTTACGACGACTCAAAATCACTAGTATAGGGATTCAGATTTAGATAAATATATAAATCTCAATACTACATTAAAAACATTTCCTTTCGGAAATCATTTACTATAACAACAGTGTTATAGTCAACCATTTCCTTATATTTCTCGAAAACGTCTATTTCAACAATAAATGTTGAAATCTATGATTTCGATAGTTAATACATTTTAAAACATCCTTTAAAATAATTAACTTCATTTTTAATGTCACTTTCCCAAAACGATATCCATTTTACTTAATAATATATTCACTGTCCAAAATCGTGAATATACTTCACTAACCCAATTTCAATATTTAATTCATCAAATTCAATTGATTTCGAATTTATAAAACAATGTTTATAAATTCTATTTCTGTTTTATAACAACTTCGATTTATAAAACTCCTTTTTATCAACTTCTATATTTTTACTTATCAAAATAAGTGATTTCGGATTTATAAACAACTTTTATAAATTCCAATTCTTTTTATAAAAACTTCAATCCCAAATCAATTTCGATATTGATTTAAAAATTTATTTACTTAAAAATTTCTATTTTGATTTCAAAAATTCAATTTCATTTATTTTTGGAATCCAATGATATCAAACATCCATTCAGCTAAATTTTAGCTTTCAAACAATTTCCAGACATCAATTCAATAACATCAATAATCATTCACAGATTATCACATCACAGTAGAAATAAATTCAATCAATGTGAGGGGTCCAGTTGGATCCCTCCAACCTGTTTCCCTGCATCCAAAGACGTTAGCACAATACCAATTCCACTTCGAGGTGGAATATCGCGGTATATGGGTTTTTATAATATATCCGCTTACTAACGGCGCAATAGGGTCTCATCCGCTATACGAGGCGGGAAATCAATCAATCCAATATATACATATGCCAATATGTATATATTGCTATATATATATATAGATATATCCTACTATATCTAATATCACATCCAATAGCAATCAAATCAAATCAATAACTGCAATCCAAATATAAATCTGAGTGAGGAGATCTCACCTTTGCTTTTATTTTGCCATCCATTTCATTCCAGACTTGTTTTCCATTTCGGACCTAGTATAAACAATTTTTTTATAGAATTCATTAATATTCGAAATAATCGAATAATCAACTTTTATTTGGTAATTTTAATGATTCAATAATTTCATTTCAAACTAATTCTCTTTAACAAATTTATTTAACTAAGGTTTTAGTTTAAAAAAATAATTTTTTTCTTTAATCATTTCTAACAATAAATTAAACAGATTAATCGAAAAAATTACTTACCAAATTCAATAAATTAAATATGTGTACAAATCTTTATTTATCTATAATAATTTATAAATTTCAAAATCCAAATTTTATAAATTCTTTGAACAATTTTAAAACCCTTATATTTTCTTTTCTGTAGAAAGTGTATGTAAATAAAATGTAAAATTTAAATAAACAATTAAAAGAAAAATATAACTTACTGCCTAATCGAACGAACCCAGATCGAAAACGATCGACCACCACGAACAATCGAACGCACCTCGAACTCCATCGACCTACCCCTGCTTTGAGTTCATCGCTAGCCCACCGAAGCTCGTGCCAGTACCCTAAACCTTATCGCGAACTCCCAGCCATTGCCTCGTCGTTCGCCTTATCTCCAAACCATCGCTCCGCCTCCACGACGACTTCCACACGCATCTCGCCTCGCCCAAAAATCGAGCTCCACCCCACTCCTCGTTTGCCAACACCAGGTCGCCGCGGGGTCTTGAATAGGTAAAATCAAGAACCCTAGTTCGCGCTTCCACCTATCGACAATCGCGAACAAGTCGATCGAGCCCTGCCTTCCAATCGAGCAAGCCGACATCATGATTACTCGCGTTCGAGCACGAGAATTCTTCCCTCATTTTTTTTATACAAACGAAACGAATTGAAGAGAGGGGGAGTATAAACTTGAACGGCTATTAATTTTGTTTTGTTTAGTTTGGAAGCTTTTGAACAGATGAGGGAGAGATGCGATTTTCATTCGTTCGATCGAAAGTGAGGATGAAGGAAAGAGGGAATCGGCCATTGTTAATCTTTTGATTTGAATGATTTAAGTAGAAGGAGACGGGGATAAAAAAAAACGTGATGGCTGCGTGAATCTAGGCTGAAACAAAGGGAGAGGGATGGGTTGCGTAATCTTCTGCGTGATTTTAGGAGGCTATAATATTTTGTTGTTGACTAATTTAAAATTTTAAAATTCAATTTGAATTCGATCAAATCTAACTGCGTTTACTTACCGTTTGCTCACGTATCAACTTCGGAAATTACGAAAATTGAAATCCGGCAATAATACAACATTCCGGACCCAATGGAACTGGTTTCGTCGAATTCCGAGACTGTGCCTCGGATGGCTATTTTTAAAATTCGATTTGAACGATTAAATTTCAAAACTGAACAAACCATTTTCAAATTCGATTTTGAAGCTTCTGTTATCCTCAGTATTATCAATACAAAATTTAAAAGCTTTTGAAATATTTTTCTTCAGCTTAAAGTTGAAGATTTAAATTTTTATCCAGTTCAATAGATTAAATTATAAAATTTAATCGCCAATTTTAAACTTATATCGGGAATTCAAATTAAATCATCGTTCAAATATTTAAAATTAATTAAATATTTCCAATTTAATTTGTTCGAAATTCAGGGTCGTTACAGCATCCAACTTCTTTTCCACTTCCATAAATTCCTCCACTTCAAGTAAGCTCCATCACCATACAAAATCGCCTCCACCCTCCTCCTCTACCCAAGGCCGTACTCACCCTCCACACGCCCTACCCACCTCCCTACTCTCGGCCACCACCCTACCCAAGCTTCCACACTCATGTACCCTCCTCCAAAACACCCTACACGCCCCTACTTCACCTACCCGAGCCATAAAACCCCACACCCTCCATCTCCAAGGCCGTACCCCCTTCACACACTCATACACCCTCCCCTATAGCTAACACACACCAAGCCGTACCCTCCTTATATTAAAAAAAAGAGAAGAGAAAAAGGAAAGAAAAGAAAGGAATCCGGGAATTCGAGACGATCGAGAAGGAGCACGCTAGTTCACGTAAAGTTAGACGGAGTGGAAATAAAGGTGAGAAATTCTCATCGCTATTTAATTATATTGATTATCAAGTTTAATTGTTATGTTAGATAATCACCAATTGATGGTATGGACGTTTGAATGGTTGTTTGAGTATGTTGGATGAATAGTAGAGTTATGCTAATATACCCACTTATTGATAATTACTATGATATGAGAGTGGATGTTATGTTAATGATGAATATTGGAAGTAATTATGCTCATTGTTGATTAAGTAACCTCTTTGTTAAGTATGACTAGTTTTATAAATATGACATATGTTGGAATTAATAAGCCTCTTTGTGAATAGTGAAAAAAATAATCAAATTTGGATTTTGAAAATAAAGTCAAATTGAAATTGAAGTATAATTGAAATTGAAATCGAAATTGGAATTGGATTTGAAATGGAAAGTAAAATTGAAATTGAAATTGAGATGAATAGTAAAATTGAAATTGAAATCGATATTGAAAATTGAAACTGGGATTAAGGTTGAAATTTGAATTGGAATTGAAATTAGATTTGAAATCCAAGTTTAAATTAAGTTTAATCTGAAGTTAGAATTGAAATTGAATTGAAATTTGATTTAAAATTTAATATTAAAATATTAGAAATATAATAATATTATATTATGAGAATAGTAAAAATATACTTTAAATACTTTAAGAAGTGAAAATATCGATTTAAAATGATTAGTAATGTTTTTATAAGTAATTATATTCAATTTAGAGAATTTATTTCAAATATTGTAAATCAAGTTAAAACTAGGTGCGCCGCGTAACGACAATTCATGATTTCGCGCCGAAAAGTTCAAATGAGTGTATAGAGTGAAGTATAGCTCGGATTTCTTCGAAAAAAGAAATGTCCGGTCTATTATAACCATAATTTTCAAATAGAAAAAGAAAATCAAGATTTCGTCTTGTATACTTTAAATTATGTCCAAATCAATTTTCTAAAAAAATCGCGCTTGTGCAGTTAAGTGACCATAACGAGGAATCTTTTTAAATGGACGTTTTTAATAAGAGAAAAATATGGGATAAATTTGATAAATCTATTTGAATAGTTTAAAATAGATTTAAATCAAATAAGCTTATAAAGTTGTTTAAATCAAATAAGCTTATAAAGCACTTTTCGCAGCACTTTTCTGCTGCCGTTCCTACGACTTTTAAAAAAAAGATTTAAACTCAACAATTTTTCCTAGAATCAATTATGAATGTTTTTAAAAGGATAATTAAGCATTTAAAAGATAATTTGGAATCTTTATAATTAATTCCAAAATAAAAGCTAATAATTGAGTATGCGGAAACAACTAGTACATTTGTCCTGCCTGTGATATCTGGGAAGATAAAACATTGTGTTTAACTAAGGTTAGGAATGGAGCAACCAGTGCCCTGAACTTACCTAGCCTATATTTTCTCTTCTTAGGCGAGGGGTGGAATAGATCGAAAGAAAAGCCCGAACGCTCTAAAAAGATTACATTACGTTTTTCCAAAATAAAAGAAGATTAGTGTTATCCAAAATTTAAGAAATCTCCAAAATGAATAAACTACAACTTGGATTGCATAGAGATAATCTTATTATACTTGGTGTTAAATTCCAAAGAGGGAACTCGTCCTATTCGTGGAATTTAAAAGGTGATCTCACTGTTATTCCACCCATAGCACTTGTTGAATACGGAAATTAATGTTGAGTAAAATTAGAATGATTTCTATGATTATATTTACTCAATAGTGTTTTCTAAGATTGATTTAGGGTTTATAGTAAACGATGTCTTAAATAACATTGTTTTTGACCCATTTAAAAGTCAAGAAATTCCGGATGGATGATAAGAAAATAGGAAATGTTTTCCCAAGTAATAACCGAATTCACATAGAATTACTCTAGACTTTAAGAAAAGGATTTGTAATTAACCAAAAGAATTATAGTGAAAAGTGGCTTAATAAATCATGTATACACATATTCACTTTTTTATCGATGATTGGATTTCGAAGGAACCAGGATTGGATTTGGATGATTCCTATCTGTAAACCACTTCGAACTAATCCACTTATGCGAAGAATGAAGCTGTGTTGAAGACGGAGATATTGATATGAATAATAATGAAGGACTACTTGTTGATTAATTGGGGATAAACTCTCGATTTACTTATTGTAGCAGTGGTCTCTTTGTTATGAAAAAGCTCAGAACCACAAGGACTTCTCGCCTAGTAATGGGCCAAGGAAAGTACCTTCGGTTTCGTTCAGTCCCAGAACAAACTTATATGGATGAGTGTCTGACCTTGCATTATAAATCACATTGAGTGATCTCTATAAAATGTATATCAGTCGGTGGCGGAGAAGACACCTTCTGTTAGCTTAACACCCTTTCTCGAGACATATGAGCTCAGGAAGTTATATATTTGTAGAGACTAGTCATGTGAATATGGAATGGCAATGTGGCATTCAAAGTGGAAGGAATTTGTGCTATGTGAAAAAGATAATCGTTACCTCAAGCCTCATCAACCGGGATATGACCAAAACAGGGTTAGATGCAGCAAGGCTATGTGGGTCATTCCTAATAGAGTATGATCATCCCCTTCTAGATATATTTCTTCCCGCTATGACATTCGGGATGTAAATTAATGTGGTGTATGGAAATCGAGCGCTCAAATAAAGGTGGGTAACGACCGGGGGATGACATATTCGGTACTACCTAGTTACAGAGATAGGCCGGTCTTGTGTTGGTAGAGGATCCTTTCTGTTGGTCCTCAGGACATCCATCTAGAGGTGTACCCATCGGAAGGTAGTCCCTTCACTTGGTAATATGTATGGAAATTCATTCTCCAATAAGAACTTGCGGTTTTGTTTGTATAGCCTTAAATGATTAGGCCCGGAATTTAATAATGGTAACAATTTCGTCTAAGATTTATAAGTTTATTTACAAATATTTTCAAACCAATGTCATTACAAATAATATCAAATGTTTTGATATATAAATGTGACGACCCGCCTTTCTCTACACAGAAAGACGCATCATCTTTAAGAAAGAAAGGGATAGAAAAGAGAAAAGATAGAGAAGAAAGAACTAAACAACATCAGAATCTCACAGCGGAACGAATAAATTATATTAATCACATAAGCTATTACACAGTATCATAGACATCAGAGTTATACAGCTTATACATCACATACTAGATAGTTATAAACACATGTCTAGTCATTACAACTCAAATACAACACAGAGATACCAACACAGCGGAAAACTATATATCTATGAACGCTGAAGCCTCCTACTTCATATTTCCTCCAGAATTCGTCAAAGCTAACCTGAACCCCTTGGCTACTCGTAAAAATTTAAGTACCCAAGAGTTTAAGAAAACAGAAAATAAACTCCGGGTCAGACATGGGTCTGATGTGAGTAACAGGTTAAAGTTGCTTAACTTTGAAAACCTTTGGAAACAAAAGGTATCTCCTAAGACTTCCCGCACATAAACACGGAAAAGTTTTTACCTTACGATAACCAAAACATTTATAGGAAATCTAGTTATATTATAATAGTGTCTAGGATTCTCAAATAAATATTCACATAGCTGAAATTGTTACATGATTAAATTCTAGCATACTAGCCACAAAGTGGGTTATACAATCAAGTCCGAGATCACTTATTGGAGTTTGGATTCCATACAATGGCAGGGCTACTGGGGTACGGCCCGTCACAGTACGTGGCCTAGATCACCGTACCGAGGATCCACCCTAAATCCCCTGCAACACAAGGCCGGAACCATCCCTTACTGGATAGTCCCGAACAAGACAACCCCGGCAGTTGTTGCAATCAACTGCCCACACAGCCGAATAAAAAGGGACTTCTAGACAGGGGAAAATCTCGTCCTACTTGGGTGCTACCCACATAACCTTGCTGCACCTCCCCTGTTTTAGCCATTCCCGGTTGATGAGGCTTGAGGCTACGATTACCTTTACAGGAACACATCACTTATAATGCTTATCGTCCACCTGACGGTGTTCTAAAAGCATTCAGTCCATACAAGTTCGTTCCGGGTTCAAACGAAACCGAAGGCATTATCTCGTTACACTCATTTTTGGAATCACCCTCAGAGTTAACAACAATAACCCTTGCACTCTAAATCTTCATCTTCACTTGAGATTCACGACCTATCGTTAATTTGGATCGATGTGGTTTCCGGATATCCAAATCTGGAAACCCAATCCCAGTCTCATCGAAAACCAAAACGTATCTTTTAGGTCCAAGTTGTTTTAAAGTTAAAACAATTCAATTCTATTATCTATATACACACAGATAAATAATTCACAATATCACAATAGATAATCTACATTATCATCACAAATAGATAATTCACATTATCTTCACAGTTCAACCAAAGCATCCATATCACACAGCATTACTTATCTCATATCTGAGATCTCAACCATTCAAGGAAATCAATATCATTCATCATCCATAAGCAATGATTTATTAACCACCATTTATAATTAGTTTAAAATGAATTAAATTAATTACTTCATCTCTAATTAATTTAAAATAAATAAATTAATTACTTCTATTATATAAATCCTGCTTACCTTATCAATAATTAATTACAAATCCAATTAATTAATCATTCTCTAAGTATCAATTTCACAAATTAATTATTCTCAAACAATTACAGTAATTAACCTTTAATTACTTCATCAATTAATTAACTATGACTAATTATATTAATCCTTAATTAATTACATTAATTAATTACTCTATAATTACTTTTTATTGATTGATTAATCTTAATTAATCAACCCTTAATTACATCATTAATTATATTAATTAATGATCCCTAATTACTTCTTATTAATTATTCTATTTAAATTAATTAAATTAGGTGATTAATCTTTAATTAAACCACATTTTTAAATTTAGTTTAAATTTCAAAATCTAAACACTGACAGGTTTCTAAAAACCTGTAACAAAATTTGACCCGAGCCTATACTTAAAACCCCCGAGTCAAACATCCCACGTCTTCAAGCAATACACAAATCGACTCGAGTAAAACTCGAGTATCACCTTCCCTCAACCCAGACTTATCAAAACCCAGATCACTAGAATACAAAGTGCACCGTGCACATGCACGGTGGCTCTGACCACCTCCGGTCATCACCAAATCATCGAGCAAGTCAACGATCATCCAAGCACCCTCATCTAACAATCAGAACTTCACCATCATCTCGAAATCAAAATCGAACAATCAAACCCAAAAACTGGAACCAACGACCAAACCTGGAATCATCTCGCTCTCACATCTTCGACCATCGGAGAACCTGAAATTCCGGCCTCAACTTCGACAACCACCATACTTCCATAACCCAAAAGTTGGTAGCACTCGATCCACCAGAGACATCACCTCGACCCAATTTATCCAACCTGTCCAAACTAGGGTTACAACATTCACTGACCCACCACAGTCGCCACCATGCTTAGATCACCAATCCAATATTTTTCCCGGACCCACCGTTCATCCATCCATCACCAGAAAAGACCCCGACATCTACGAGCAAGTGGATCATCAGAGATAACCAAAACTACAAAATTAAGTCAAACCCAAATTGTTCTTCCATCCTTAATCTAAAAATTATGATTTTAGTTTTAAAAATCATGTCTAAGGATAAGAATTCAGTTTACACTCCTGAATTTATAAATTAAGATGTTTGTATTTTGACTTATTTAAAGTTTGCTAAGTTTTTCTTGATTCCCAAAGACATTACCAAATTGTTTTAACTTAAATAAGTTTTTAAACCTTACTCTATCATATAACAAACAAATTTCCTTCAAATCCTGAGTCTTAACAGCAAACAGATCAAGGGAAAAAGAATTTTGACTAAAGTTTGAGTTTAAACTAGAAATAGATTGTGTCTCAGGTGAACAGACATGCAAACTCATCCATACAGATATATATACACATCAATGTATTTATCAACATATATACAATCATACTTATTTCCATAGATAAATCAAGCAACCGGATTTATATACTTAAAATTTTAAAATATGATGTTACTCACCTTTGTTTTTAAGAAGGACAGTGCACTTCTGTTTTGAAACAGCTTTTGCTTTGATTTTAAAACCTCAGTGCCTTTGCTTATTTGAAAACTTTAAACTTGAATGCTTGTTACTGAATCTTGCATGCATGCTTCTGAAACTTGATTAATTTGCTTGTTGAGATGTGTTGCTTTAGATCAGGTTTGAGGAAGAATGCAGGCATTTGATTTTGCTTTAATTTTGAAAAATGCAGATGTTCAGATTTTGATTTGAACATGATCTTTGGTTTAAGAATTTAATTCAGGCTTTTGTTGTTTTGAACTTGCCTTTGATTTGCAAATTTGGTTTGAAGAGTGAATTGATTTCAGATTTTTCTTTGGAAAATCTTTGAGTTTTCAGATTTTGAAATGAAGATTAGAAAAGAAAGGAAGAGGAGGAAAACATGTTTTATAAGTAAAAATGATTTAGTTTAAAATAAAAAGAAAAATAAAAAAAATATGACACTTGTAATATACATCAGTTATTTAAATTACACATGTTTTATTAAGCTTTAATATGATAACATTTGTCCTTTAAGCTTTTATTTTAATTTAAAATGTTAATAAAAGCTTTTAACTTACTTTATTAATTCTTATATAAATGTATATTTGAATTTCTTATATATATATAAATTACTTTAAAGCAAATATAAATAAAAACAAATTATATATATAATTAAAAGTTTATACATATATTTTAAATCCAAATATTTTTAAATATCTATTCTTTGAATTTCCATTATAAATCCAAATTCAAATTCAAAAAGAAAATCAATTTAAAATCAACTTATATATATATACATATATAACAACATATTCAAATTAAAAAATAAAAATTCTATTTTCTTAAAAATCCATTTATATCTATATATAAATCAATACATAAATAATATTATTTGGAAATAACAATTTGTCAAATTTAAATAATTTATAAAAGAGATTATCTTATTATTCATAAATTACTTATATTACAAAATAAATTAATGTATCATATATTTATCAAGCAATATTAAAAGAAAATAAAACAAACCTTTTTGAAATCTTATTTGACTTTAAACTTAAGCTAAAATAAAATTTAAACAATTAAACATTTACCTTAAGTATTTTAAAACTATATAGTTAACTATTTAAACAAACTTTGAAAAGCTTTATATTAAATTTAATCATAATTTCCAAATTACCAAAATATATTAGAATTTGAAAAATATGTTTTTATTTGTTAAATTTACCAAAGATTTTCTATTTACAATATATACAAATATATATATATATATATATATATATTATAAATAGAAAACATTTTATTAGCTTTAAAAGATAAAATTTACCAATTAAATATTTATAAAAGAAGTTTATTAAATCAATTTAATTTTTTATTAACAAAGATTATCAAATCAATTTAATTATTAATAAAGATTATTAAATTGATATTGCCTAAAATTTCGGGATATCACATTCCTTCCCCCTAAAAAGAATTTCGTCCCCGAAATTTAAAACAAAGATAATTTAATAACCTATTAAAGATTTTAATTTTAAATCACAAGCATATATTACCAACCATATGCTAACAACCATAGCAATCAATTCACTCAATCAAACAAATCTAACTATCCAGACAAAATTCTGGATAGAACTTCCTAGAGTTTCCTAGGTATAAATACCAGAATACTCGCTCTACAGAGTCTAAACAATCTAAACTACTAAGATACAGAGCTCCTACTCATCTAGATCTACAGAACTAAACAGGATATCAGATCACAGACAAGTCTGACTCAACAACCAAATCTTCTGAACTGCTGGTTCTACAACCAGAGATGGATCATACACGTACTCCCTCAGAGATACGTGAAACACATTGAATTCCAGTCATCCAAACTGGCCATTCAACCCTGTAGACCAAGCTCTTATCCTAAACAGAACATAAAGGAGATCCAAAATACCTCGGAGCTGACTTCTCTGAAGACATCCAGAAAATCTCTGATAACTCAAGAGAACACACAAACTATCGCAAGTCACTTTTGCGATCAACCCAGCCTAACTCCAAAGAAACTGTTCTCTTTTTACCAATCAGAATAGCTTATGCTTAACTAACCAGTCCATCGAAGAAATGGATCCACTCTGCTGCTTCTGAACTCCACTTCCAGAAAATTGCTAAGCCAGAAGACCTTCTTGACGGCACACAGAACACTCTAAGCTGCACTGCTGACACAGATGCCAAAGACTTCCTTATCCATAAGCTCCTTGAGAAACTCGGACCTCAAACCAAACACAAATACCCTGCTGAACTGAGCCTCATCACCGATGCAGACACACTTCCTTATACTTGCTCCAAAGAAACGTCTTCGGAAATATCCATAGCCACTGCATCTCATCACACAGCTACTTCTTCCTGAGGTTGCCAAGATACCATCACTCGCTTCTGCTTAACTGGTAGATCCAAACTCTACCCTTCAAAGATGGACTCTGAACCTTTAAAAGGTTACCTTCAGAGATTGATGAAATCCTTACTCCACTGCAAAGCTCACTCGAGACGGTATTAGGTCTACAGTCTCGATAGATACTCTTCCAACCTCAAACACTTCAGACTCCAACCATTGGTAGTAGTCGCGTTACACACACCACTACCTCATCTACCTTTATAACTTATGTTGGAAAACCCAAACAAGTAACCCAACGAATAGGTAGAAATATATATATATATATATATATCAAAATTACAAGTACGTTCTCTCAAGAAAGAATTCACTCCAAAGCCTAGGTATTCACTCAACCTAGAGCTCTGATACCATCTGTGACGACCCGCCTTTCTCTACACAGACCATCTTTAAGAAAGGGATAGAAAAGAGAAAAGATAGAGAAGAAAGAACTAAACAACATCAGAATCTCATAGCGGAACGAATAAATTATATTAATCACATAAGCTATTACACAGTATCATATACATCAGAGTTATACAGCTTATACATCACATACTAGACAGTTATAAACACCTGTCTAGTCATTACAACTCAAATACAACACAGAGATACCAACACATCGGAAAACTATATATCTATGAACGCTGAAGTCTCCTGCTCCATATCTCCTCCAGAATTTGTCAAAGCTAACCTGAATCCCTTGGCTACTCGTAAAAATTTGAGTACCCAAGAGTTTAAGAAAACAGAAACTAAACTCCGGGTCAGACATGGGTCTGGTGTGAGTAACAGGTTAAAGTTGCTTAACTTTGAAAACCTTTGGAAGGAAAAGGTATCTCGTAAGACTTCCCGCACATAAACACGGAAAAGTTTTTACCTTACGATAACCAAAACATTTATAGGAAATCTAGTTATATTATAATAGTGTCTAGGACTCTCAAATAAATATTCACATAGCAGAAATTGTTACATGATTAAATTCCAGCATACTAGCCACAAAGTGGGTTATACAATCAAGTCCGAGATCACTTATTGGAGTTTGGATTCCATACAATGGCAGGGCTACTGGGGTACGGCCCATCACAGTACGTGGCCTAGATCACCGTACCGAGGATCCACCCTAAATCCCCTGCAACACAAGGCCGGATCCATCCCTTACTGGATAGTCCCGAACAAGACAACCCCGACAGTTGTTGCAATCAACTGCCCATACAGCCGAATAAAAAGGGACTTCTAGACAGGGGAAAATCTCGTCCTACTTGGGTGCTACCCACATAACCTTGCTACACCTCCCCTGTTTTAGCCATTCCTGGTTGATGAGGCTTGAGGCTACGATTACCTTTACAGGAACACATCACTTAGAATGCTTATCGTCCACCTGACGATGTTCTAAAAGCATTCAGTCCATACAAGTTCGTTCCGGGTTCGAACGAAACCGAAGGTATTATCTCGTTACACTCATTTTTGGAATCACCCTCAGAGTTAACGACAATAACCCTTGCACTCTAAATCTTCATCTTCACTTGAGATTCATGACCTATCGTTAATTTGGATCGATGTGGTTTTCGGATATCCAAATCTGGAAACCCAATCCCAGTCTCATCGAAAACCAAAACGTATCTTTTAGGTCCAAGTTGTTTTAAAGTTAAAACAATTCAATTCTATTATCTATATACATAGAGATAGATAATTCACAATATCAAAATAGATAATCTACATTATCATCACAAATAGATAATTCACATTATCATCACAATTCAACCAAAGCATCCATATCACACAGCATTACTTATCTCATATCTGAGATCTCAACCATTCAAGGAAATCAATATCATTCAACATCCATAAGCAATGATTTATTAACCACCATTTATAATTAGTTTAAAATGAATTAAATTAATTACTTCATCTCTAATTAATTTAAAATAAATTAAATTAATTACTTCTATTATATAAATCCTGCTTACCTTATCATTAATTAATTACAAATCCAATTAATTAATCATTCTCTAAGTATCAATTTCACAAATTAATTATTCTCAAACAATTACAGTAATTAACCTTTAATTACTTCATCAATCAATTAACTATGACTAATTATATTAATCCTTAATTAATTACATTAATTAATTACTCTATAATTACTTTTTATTGATTGATTAATCTTAATTAATCAACCCTTAATTACATCATTAATTATATTAATTAACGATCCTGAATTAATTCTTATTAATTATTCTATTTAAATTAATTACATTAGGTGATTAATCTTTAATTAAACCACATTTTTAAATTTAGTTTAAATTTCAAAATCTAAACACCGACCGGTTTCTAAAAACCTGTAAAAACATTTGACCCGAGCCTATACTTAAAACCCCCGAGTCAAACATCCCACGTCTTGGAGCAATATACAAATCGACTCGAGTAAAACTCGAGTATCACCTTCCCTCAACCCAGACTTATCAAAACCCAGATCACCAGAATACAAAGTGCATCATGCACATGCACGGTGGCTCTGACCACCTCCAGTCATCACCAAATCATCGAGCAAGTCAACGATCATCCAAGCACCCTCATCTGACCATCATAACTTCACCATCATCTCGAAATCAAAATCGAACAATCAAACCCAAAAACTGGAACAAACGACCAAACCTGGAATCATCTCGCTCTCACATCTCCGACCATCGGAGAACCTGAAATTCCGGCCTCAACTTCGACAACCACCATACTTCCATAACCCAAAAGTTGGTAGCACTCGATCCACCAGAGACATCACCCCGACCCAATTTATCCAACCTGTCCAAACTAGGGTTACAGCATTCACTGACCCACCACAGTCGCCACCATGCTTAGATCACCAATCCAATATTTTTCTCAGACCCACCGTTCATCCATCCATCACCAGAAAAGACCCCGACCTCTACGAGCAAGTGGATCATCAAAGATAACCAAAACTACAAAATTAAGTCAAACCCAAACTGCTCTTCCATCCTTAATCTAAAAATTATGGTTTTAGTTTTAAAAATCATGTCTAAGGATAAGAATTCAGTTTACACTCCTAAATTTATAAATTAAGATGTTTGTATTTTGACTTATTTAAAGTTTGCTAAGTTTTCTTGATTCCCAAAGGCATTACCAAATTGTTTTAACTTAAATAAGTTTTTAAACCTTACTCTATCATATAACAAACAAATTTACTTCAAATCCTAAGTCTTAACAGCAATCAGATCAAGAGAAAAAGAATTTTGACTAAAGTTTGAGTTTAAACTAGAAACAGATTGTGTCTCAGGTGAACAGACATGCAAACTCATCCATACAGATATATATACACATCAATGTATTTATCAACATATATACAATCATACTTATTTCCATAGATAAATCAAGCAACTAGATTTATATACTTAAAATTTTAAAATGTGACGTTACTCACCTTTGTTTTTAAGAAGGACAGAGCACTTCTGTTTTGAAACAGCTTTTGCTTTGATTTTAAAACCTCAGTGCCTTTGCTTATTTGAAAACTTTAAACTTGAATGCTTGTTACTGAATCTTGCATGCATGCTTCTGAAACTTGATTAACTTGCTTGTTGAGATGTGTTGCTTTAGATCAGGTTTGAGGAAGAATGCAGGCATTTGATTTTGCTTTAATTTTGAAAAATGCAGATGTTTAGGTTTTGATTTAAACATGATCTCTGGTTTAAGAATTTAATTCAGGCTTTTGTTGTTTTGAACTTGCCTTTGATTTGCAAATTTGGTCTGAAGAGTGAATTGATTTCAGATTTTTCTTTGGAAAATCTTTGAGCTTTCAGAATTTGAAATGAAGATTAGAAAAGAAAGGAAGAGGAGGAAAACATGTTTTATAAGTAAAAATGATTTATTTTAAAATAAAAAGAAAAATAAAAAAAATATGACACTTGTCATATACATTAGTTATTTAAATTACACATGTTTTATTAAGCTTTAATATGATAACATTTGTCCTTTAAGCTTTTATTTTATTTAAAAATGTTAATAAAAGCTTTTAACTTACTTTATTGATTCTTATATAAATGTATATTTGAATTTCTTATATATATATATATATATATAAATAACTTTAAAGAAAATATAAATAAAAACAAATTATATATATAATTAAAAGTTTATACATATATTTTAAATCCAAATATTTTTAAATATCTATTGTTTGAATTCCCATTATAAATCCAAATTCAAATTCAAATTAAAGAAAATCAATTTAAAATCAACTTATATATATACATATATAACAACATATTCAAATTAAAAAATAACAATTCTATTTTCTTAAAAATCCATTTATATCTATATATAAATCAATACATAAATAATATTGTTTGGAAATAACAATTTGTCAAATTTAAATAATTTATAAAAGAGATTATCTTATTATTCATATATTACTTATATTACTAAATAAATTAATGTATCGTATATTTATCAAGCAATATTAAAAGAAAATAAAACAAACCTTTTTGAAATCTTATTTGAATTTAAACTTAAGCTAAAATAAAATTTAAACAATTAAACATTAACCTTAAGTATTTTAAAACTATATAGTTAACTATTTAAATAAACTTTGAAAAGCTTTATATTAAATTTAATCATAATTTCCAAATTACCAAAATATATTAGAATTTGAAAAATATGTTTTTATTTGTTAAATTTACCAAAGCTTTTCTATTTACAATATATATATATATATATATATTATAAATAGAAAACATTTTATTAGCTTTAAAAGATAAAATTTACCAATTAAATATTTATAAAAGAAGTTTATTAAATCAATTTATATTTTTATTAACCAAGATTATCAAATCAATTTAATTATTAATAAAGATTATTAAATTGATATTGCTTAAAATTCCAGGATATCACAATAAAAGTGTTTTAGTTATCATAAGGTAAAAACCCGTTCGTGTTTATGTGTGGACGTGGTCTTATGAGATACTCTTTCTTTTCAAAGGATTTCATTTAAAGGTTGATATATGACATCGTCATTTATTATTTGAGTTTTCTCACGCTGGTTTATCAAGCCTGATCCGGGTGTTTTCAATACTCGGGTCAGATCCGATTATTTTCAGGTTTTGTTGAAGTCGATTGGAGTTTCCAGAGGAGTTGGAGATATTCACCTACATATGGATGTATTCTATTATCCGATGTTGTTTTTTTGATGTTTTTAAGCATTTGAAAGGACATATGTTTATAACTGTCCAAGATAAATCTAGGTAGACTCTGATATATGTATTTTAAAAGTTTTCCGCTGTAAAGATATTGTTCAATATTATATATTATTCCATTCATGTGAGATTTTGTTTTGTCTTGTTTTTCTTTTACCCTTCATGTTCCATCTTTTCGTTCAATTTGAGTTGGACATGTGTGGTTTCTTGTCAACTTAAAGGCTACGGAAAAATGGTTCGTGACATGTTATGTGAACCTATCAAATAAGGTCAAAAATTTTCTAATCCAAAAACTACGGTTAGAAGCTCTTTTTCGGTGGTTGTGTAATTGAGTTGAGCATTGTTCAAAGTTTAGTGTAGTAGATGCGTGAAGGATTTTGTTGATTCGTTGTCCTAGGACAACACCGACCGCAAAGTTAGAAGCGTCACACATAATTTTGAAGGGAAGATTTTAATTAGCCCAGTAGATGATTGGAGCAAAAATGAGTTTATTTTTAAGACGTTAAGAAGAAGAGGTACAATCAGAATTGAAATTGAAAGGAATGTCTTTTCCCAAAAGAGTAGTCAAAAGTCGAGTGATTTTGCTAAAGTCTTTCACAAAGCGTTGATAAAAACCAACTTGCCCTAAGAATGATTGAATGTTCTTAACAGATTTGGCAATAGATAGATTTGAAATAACATCAATTTTTGCCTTATCTACCGCAATGCCCTTATTCGAAATGACGTGTCCGAGGACTATGCCATATTTGACCATAAAGTGTTATTTTTCCCAATTCAAAGTAAGTGTTTCTCTTTGCATTGATTTAGAACCAACTCGAGATGATGTAAACATTTAGAAAAAGAATCTCCAAAGATAGAGAAACTGTCCATAAAAACTTCTACAAAACGTTCGATTATGTTAGAAAAGATGCTAACCATACATCGTTTGAAAGTCGCAGGGACATTACAAAGTCCAAATGGCATACGCCGATAAGCAAATATGTCGAAAGGATACGTGTAAGTCATTTTTTCTTGATCTTTGAGAGCAATTAAAATTTGTCTATAACCAGAATAACCATCAAGAAATCAATAGAATTCATGGCCGGCTAATCATTCAAGCATTTGGTTAATAAAAGGAAGGGGAAATGATCATTATGTGGTGCGGCATTTAATTTTTTATATTCAATGCAAAAACGCTAATTTGTTTGAGTATGGGTTGGAATGAGTTCGTTAGCGTCATTCTTAATAACAATGAGTCTGGACATTTTAGGCACGACATGAATTGGGCTAACCCATGAACTATCAGAGATAGGATATATGATACCGTTATCAAGGAGCTTAAGAATTTCTTCTCGAACCACATCTTTCATTTTGGGGTTAAGCCTTTGTTGCATGTCACGAGTAGGCTTGGATTTGTCAATTAATTGAATATGACGTTGAACAATTGTAGGGTTAATAACCTTAATATCGGTGATGGACCACCCAAGTGCTTCTTTCTTTTTTGGAAGAATTGAAAGAAGAGATGCTTCTTAGTCAAGAGAAAGATCAGAAGAAATTATGATGGGAAAGGTTTTGTTATCACTTAAGTATGCGTACTTAAGGTAACAAGGAAGACGTTTGAGCTCTAACCTAGGAGTTTTCTTAATCAAAGAATGGTTGAGTTTCGGACTCAACCGTGAGAGGTTCGAAGGGAAGCGTGTCTTCAATCTCTTTTGGCATGTCTTGAAACAAAATTTTATACTCTTCTTCGTGTTAATCATTAAGGTCAATTGTTTCATTTTTGAAGCTTTCATGAATAAGGCTAACTTCTAAAGTGTGGTCGAATGGTTCATTTGATTGATTTTATAAACTTAATATGTTAAGATCTAAGTTCATGTTACCAAAGCAAATTTTTCATTGAACCATTCAACAGTTGACCAAGGTATTCGAGGTGGCTAAGAAGAATACCTAAAATCAAAGGAATTTGGTTCGTAGGATCATTTACGGGTTGTGTTTCAAGGATGATGAAATTGACTGGAAATATGACTGGCACTACTTTAATGAGTACATCCTCGTTTCTCGTATTATTTTCTTTGCAAATGACTGGCAATTGAAGATTGACTTTTGTTGGTTTAAGCTCACCTAAGCCTAGTTGTTGATACAGAAGTATGGAATCAAGTTCACTCGCACCTAAATCTAACAAACATTTATTAATTTTCTTATCTCCTATCATACATGAGATTGTTGGGCAGCCAGGATCTTTGTATTTCGCAAGAATAGACTGAGACAAGATTACACTTAGACCGGCTACTAAAAAGACCTTTTTACGTACTTGAGTGTGTCGTTTTTGAGTGCACAAGTCCTTCAAAAGTTGGCATAAATAAGGACTTGTTGGACAATATCTTAGAGAGGAATGTTCACTTTGTCTTGTTTGAAAATCTCTAAAATCTTTTCCATTTGATTGGAATGTTCTTAGGTCAAAGTCGATGTGGAAATGGAATTCGAAACTCGATAGGTCGGTCTATTTGAGTTGGAAAAGAACTAGACTCGCAATTTGGTTCAAGGTTTGACTCGATGTTTTGATCGGAATCATTTGTGGTTTTCGAAGTGTCAAGAGGAACTTTTGGTAATTCGTTTGAATTGACAACTTGGTTATCAATTTGTTTACCGGATCGCAAAGTGGTGATAGCATTCATTTGATTCACATGGCTATCTTAAATGCCATGAGCTTGGTTTGAGCTTGTGTTTTGATTCCTAGGGTTTGGAATCGATTGACTGAGGAACACACCTCTTTCCCACACTCATGGTGGTGGTTAATTGAATCATTTGCATTTCAAGTTTAGCGATCGACTGACTCGTATTTACATATACAAGATTAATAAATTTTGCAAATTGTTATTGAATTGAAGATTTTGAGTGGTCGCTTTAGCCAAAGTTTCCAAACTTTTTTCAAGTGACGTCATACATTTATCTTCTTGAGAAACAAAAGATTTTTCCGGATCGAACCGCGCAAAGGAGGCTCTGGCGATTTTTTCTGAAAATTTAAGGCGGTAGAAATTTTTTGAGATTTTGGAAAATTTTCGATAACTAAAAGTTTTGATTTTTGAGTTATAATTTGAAATGAGATTTGTTGGTTTTTGAAATGATGCTAGTTGATTTATGGAATGGTATTAGTAAATAACTAAGTATGAATTTAGAAACTTAAGAAAAGTTTTTATAAAAGTTGCTACTAAATGATTTTGGAAAAGTTAAACACTTAAAAGAATTTGATAATCTATTTCAACTAAATTGTTTTGAAAGTTAATGAAGTTGTAGCAACTTTCTTTCTTAGTAATTTCAGTGACAAATTCTTTTAAGGGGGGAAGAATATAACGACCCAGTTTTTCAATCGCTTGAATTTAGAATATTTAATTGAATTTAAATATTGAAAAATGAATATTATAAGTTAAATCAGTTAAATAATTCAATATTGGATCTAATATGAATAAAAATGATTTCTAACGTTGTTTTAAATCAAATTTGAATTAGAATGGAATTAGTAAACTTTTAAAATTGAATTAAAAGTTAATTTACAGAAATTGGAAATTTTAATATTTAATTAACGTGTAAAAATAGTCATTTTTGACGCTGTCTCGGATTTCGACGAAACCAATTTCATTGGATCCGTAATAGTGAGTTATTATAATATTTCAAATTTCGGGTCAATCGGACTTACGATTTGGTTGTGCGAAGCTGAAACGCATATGTTTATTTAAGTAATTTTAATTAAAATAATTCGATTCGAAAACCTGCCTTCCAAACATGATGGAATTGGCTCCCGATATATATTCCAATGTGTTCGGAATAGGGGTAAAACATTATAAATGCCAGGCGGCATGCTTTGTTTGGAGTTTGGAAAATATTTGGATGAATAGTGTTTTAAAACGTTGCTTATATAAGGACCCCCATACCCCAAACCCTAACCCTAATAGGTCACAACCGCTACTATGAAGCTAACGGCCAAAAATCACCATCGTTCTTCCTCGATTTTCTTCCAATCCACGCACTATTTCCAAAATCTTCCAACTGCAATGTTGTAGAGCTCGATGAGCTCTATAAATCCAATGGTCATGATCAAATTTAGAGCAGAGGATTGACGGCGATTTGGGTTTGGATGGTGCACGTTCAAGCATGATTTTCGAGGCGCTGGTGGATCTAGGTAGGCGCGGCCTTTGAGCGTTGATGGAGTGGTGGACGAGCTCTCCTTTGGCATTGTCCGATCTTCGCTTAGTCGTCGATTGGAGGAGCGGCATCGAAGGATTCGCACGTGCGTGTGGGTTTATGGTGATGAACGTAGGTGAGAGAGGGAGAGCGCGTGAGAAGGAAGGTGATTAACGTTAAAAAACTTTAATCGGTTAAATATTAATTATATTATAAATCATGTAATCTTATTAATTGCATAAATATTTCATATGAGGTCCGTTTTGCACGAAACAAATTGCGTTGGGTTCGTATTGACGAGCACTTTATTTTAGAGCTAGTTTGCATGGATTTGGAGTTAGTGAAATTTTGGTTAAAATTAAACGCTCGTTTAATTTTAATCGAAATAAAAACGCTGCAACGCCGACTGCAACCAAAGTGAGTACAACTCACTCTTTCTGACTCGCTTATATTTTAATATAAGTGAGAATAAATTTATTTTATGCTGTTTGTTGATTTTTTGGATGTTATGCTATAGTAGTTAGTAGTTGGATATATTCCTGCCGGTTGGAGCAGATGAGAGCCTATAGATTCCCGTGTATGAGCGGATGACCCTTTGTACACGCGTCTGCCTCGAAGCAGACGTTGTACATATTTTCTCATATGTATATTTGTTGCAAGGGACAGGTTGGAGGGATCCAACTGGATTACTCACCAGTGTTGATTTTATTTACAGATATTGTTATATATGCTGTTATCATGTGATATATGATGTTTGTATGCCATGATTGATATGATTGATGTGAATCCCCTTATTTAGTACTTTTGCAGCATTAGGCCATATTTTGGAAATTTAAAATATTAAAAACGATGATTTTAATTTAAAAAGGATTTTAAAGAGTTTTTGAAAAATATACATGTTTTAATAATTTTTGATTTGTTAAAGAAATGGATTTATTTTAAATAAATAAAAATTTATAATTTTTATGTTATAAAAATTATAGCTTTGTAAAATATACTTAAATATGATTTTTGGAATATAAAGTTAACTATTTTGTAAAATAAGTTAAATTGAGAATTTTGAATTTATTATAAATGGTTTATATATGAGGTTTATAAAATTGATATTTTATAAATAAAAGTAATGGAATTGTAAACGAGTTTTATAAGTGTTTAAATGAGATGTATAAATTAAGGAATGTTATTAATAAATAGATTTAATGAAATAAAATTTATAAGCGATGTTTTATAAATATTAGAAATGGGATTGTAATCAAATTTGTATATAGATTTGAAATAAAAATTTAGAAATGAATTTATAATGGACTTTATAGATAATGAGATTACAATAGAATGAATTTGTAAATAAAATGATTTGTAAGTAAATAAGCTTATAATGGGATTTTGATATATAAATGAGATAAATGGGAAATTGGTTAATGAAGGGATTTTATAAATGGAAGTCTTTATAAAATAGAAGTGTGAATTATAAACACTGTTTTATAAATGTGAAATCAATTTAATTTAATAAGCTAAATATGGATTTTTATAAAAGGAATTATATTCATGATTTTGGACAGTGAATAATCCTTTAAACTAAATGTGTAGAAGTAATGAATTTGTAAGAGAATTATATTCACGATTTTGGACAGTGAATAATCCTTTAAATAAAATGAATGTTTTGGAAAGTGATATTATAAAATGGAGTTTAAATGGTTTGAAAATAAAATGATTTGTAAATTTACTTATTATTAAAATAAGTATATGAAAATATTTTCCAAATATCCAATAAGTTAAATGGTTTTGAATATTATCTTTTAAAGATATTTTGAAGTGAATAATTGGAAAGTGATTTGATTTATAAATGATTAATAAAATCAGGCCCAGTGACTACTTATGTGCTAGATTTTGTTTGTTGCTTTGATAGTTAAATAACCGACTATCAAATTTTGCCATTTTAGTTTCTCAACTTGATGTAGAAACTAATTAGTCGTACACTTAGTACGTAGCTGACTGTGTAGGCTTGATTATCATTTGTGTTGAGAATGTTGATTCGTGTAGTGCAGAGTGATTACTCCAATCTATCGAGCTTCCTTCTTGGCCGAAGGATAGCAAGTTGAAAGTTGGAGACATGATAAATCTATGAGACTTAGTTTCTGTGTGAGGTTGAGAAACGCTTTTGCGTTGTTAGTGCGAAGAGACCGGAATCAGATTTATCTGGAAACCATTTCGGACCAACATATATGCGACGATTGTGCAGGGTGGTCGATGATATTGATATTTAGGATTTTCATAGTGAAGGACTACTTGTTGATCGTTTGGGGTTAAAATCCCAGTATAAATATAGTAGCAGTAGTCTCTTCGTTATGAAATATCCATTGCAAGGGCTATCGCTACTAATCCTATAGGATGTGGTAGGAGAGTACCTTCGGTTTGTCCTGTTCCTGGACAACTTGTATGGATGAGTGTTTGACATTGCATTTCTAATATTACGTACATTGGTTTTACAAATGTACATAATGTGGTGGCAGAGAAGGCAACTTCTTTTAGCTTAACACCCTCCTTGAGACATATGAGCTCAAGGGTTGTATATTTGCGGAAGGCAATTAGTAGTCAACGGAAATGGCAATGTGGCATTCAAAGATGATAATGATGTGATATGTGAAAGGTAATCGATAACTCTTTTGGCCTCACTCCCCGGAAAATGACTGAAACAGGGATAGAAGCAACAAGGCTAAAATGGGTCGCTCCCATTAGGAGAAGTCATCACTCTTCTAGATATATCTTTACATGCTATGACGTCGTGTATCTGATTATTGTTGATGTATGCTTGTGGCCATGGATTTCAGGTCGGTAACGACCAGAGTGATGACATATTCGCTACTATCCAGCGAGAGGTAGGTCGGTCTTGTGTTGGTTTAGGCGCCTAGTATCTGGACCCTAGATACATCCCTCTAGAGGTGTACCAAGTTTCGGAAAGGTAGTCCCTTCACCTAGTCATTTGTATGGAATCCAAAATTCAGTACGTGCCTGCTATTTTGTTTGTAGAGCCTAGTATTGTTGGAATTTAATAATGGTAACAATTTCAGCTATGTTGATTATTATTTGTATAATAGACACTATTATGATATAACATGATTTGATATGAAAATGTTTTGGTTATCATAAGGGAAAAACCCGTCCATGTTTATGTGTAGGCGTAACTTACGAGATACCTTTTGTTTTGATAAAGGAAGAGTTTTGATAACTTTATAAATTCAGTTGAGGTGTTTTTTTCTCACGCTGGTTTACCAGATTGATCTGGGCGTTCTTCCCTTTTAATGCTCAGGTCAGACCGAATATATTTACAGGTTTAGATTTGGTGCTTTTGGAGCTTCAGCAGGCGAGCTGGAGATCTTCATGTCGTATCCAGGTATCTATTTATTTTTTCGCTGTCTTGCATTGTTGTGTTGTAAATTATCAACATTTGTGAGGACAGGTTATTATAACTATCCAAGCTGATGATTACTTATTGTGTACTCTGATATTGATTTATGTATATTACAGTTTCTCTTTGTAAAGATTATTGATCTATATTATATGTTATTCCGCTGCGATGTGAGATTCTGTATTGTTTTGGTTCTGCTTCTCTCTCTTCTTCTTCTCTTCTCTTTTTCTTTCTTCTCTCTTTCTTCTCACCCTCTCTTTTCTTTCTCATAATCAACCGTGATCGGTGTGCTCTGGGTCGGACACGCGTGCTTTGGTGTCGGATTTAGAGGGTGTCAGGTGTGGGTTGTCACAATTGTTCGAGAGCTATTTTCAAGTCCGTCGTATAAAATTTGGCAAAGAGTCCATTTTTCAAAATTATGATGTGGGCATTTTATTAAAAGTTCCTTGAATCTTTCAAAATATTTTCCGAATGATTCTCCCCCAAAGTGATGAAAATTTACAATTTCATTTCGAATTTTGGTTGTTTTTTTCAAAGGGTAAATTTTCTTAAGAAAACTTTTACAAATTCATCCCACGTTTTAATCGAATTTGAAGGCAAGCTATACAACCATTTCTCGGTGTAGTCGGTAAGTGCGAAGGAGATTAACCTAAGTTTTATTCCACTATTGCATAATTGTTTAAGTTTTATAGTTGTACAAACTTGTTCAAATTTCATTAAAAATATATAAGGATCATCATTTCCAAAATTGCCAAATTTTGAAAATGTGTTAATACGACTCGAATGGATTTCAAAATGATTACCTATTGAGGCAGGTAAAGTGATGCAAGATGGGACAGAAACTTGATTGGGGAAAATTGCGTCTATAAGGGTTCAAGGGGGATTTTCGTTAGCCATGGTTGAAGCATTGTTTATTCAGAGGTGACACAAGTCCAAACACTCATGCACAAGGAAGAAGGTTGAGGGAAGGAAGAAAATGAAAGCAAGAATGAAAAGAGAAAAGGATGAAAAAAGATTTTTATATTCTTTTGCTTAAAAAAATGTGTTTTAAGAAAAATGTTGGTTTTTTTTTGTTTTTTGAATTTTTTAAATGTAAGAAAATAAGAAAAAGTGGAAAAAATGGTTTTTCTTTTTACAAAAGATAATTGTTTATTTTTTTGGATTTTGTTTTTTATATATATGCATGAAACTAATGCAACTAAATGAATGCAGGGACTTAAAACATAAATTTTCTATCCTCGGTAGCTCCTAATCCAAAGTTGTATGATGAAACTTTGACATAATTCAACGAAACAATTCTTAACCAAGCAACGATGCCAAAACTTGATTGGATTTGAATATAGATTTCTATCGATTAGAAATACACCGAATTTATCATAAAAAAATACCACAAGTGCACGGTGTACAATTGTAGTACGTATGCGAGCACGTGTCGATCCCATAAGGAAAGCAAAAATTTTAGTTTACTTAATCAAACTATTCCAAAAGTTTTTCAAATATTTTAACTAAAAATTGTAAACAAAACTAGAATAAAAGTGGAATAAAAGCAATGAGATTAAAAGACAAGAGGTAAATTCACTTTCACATTCATATAAATCAACACATAATAAATTTATAATCTCTCTTTTTAACACAAGAAGGATTAGTTGATGTATTTATTATAAGTATGGTCTATTTGTTATATTAACTAACACAACTTAAACTATCAAAGTTTAAAACATCATCCAAACCCACTTATCAAATCTCATGAAAATGATTATGAAGTTAGAAGTAAAATCTATTTTAAGTACGATCTATTTACTATTTTCTTAATCAAGTAACATATAACATCAAATTTTTATTCTACTTTTGATTTCATTATCAAAATCAATTAGTTAGATGAAGATGTAACTTGTGTTTATATTTGATTAATTATAGCCTATTTGTGATTAACAACACAGGCTATCAAATTCACTAATAAACATCATACTTTTATCAACATCCTATAATTCATTTCTTTTCTTCTTTCTTTTAACTTCCACTACATGCGCATGCATACATCCTTGAAGCCTTTTCCAATTTACATTCAGTTTCGTACAAAATAATATTAAAATATGTAAACAAAATTTTCTCAAAATTAATGCATGCACAAAATTACCATTTTGCCCCAAATATAGATGAGTGAATGATGATTTGAAAATACTTTTCTATTTTGGTTAAAACATATAAAATAACCCTAATATGTCTTTTATTTTAATAAAAGAAGATCAAGTATCAAAGTAAAAATATACCTTTTTACATACACATCAGCGACGCCATTGTTAATTTTTTTTATTGAAATATAAACAAGTAATTTTATATGTATATACCATTTGCTAATATAGCATTTTTGTTCTGTATGCATGTATATAGCATTAAATTGGGATATTGCTATTTTAGTTTAACATTTTATAAATTGTAGGAATGAATATTATCTTATTTAAAAAATGCTAATTTTGTTTAACATTTTTCACATTTGTTTTTTAATGTAAACCCAGTAGTGCTATATAAGATTAGCATTTTCTGTGAATATAGCATTAAACGTGTAAACGCTAGTTGTAATGTCATGTTTATTATTTATATAATATGAATATAACATTACATTGGCACAGTGTTATTTTAGCTTAAAATTTATACACTATAAAAATGAAAAACCCAGATTATGCTAATTTAATATAACATTTTGTTCTTTGTTTTTTTAATGTGTAAATATTATTTTTAATTATCATTTTTATTATATATATATGGATATAGTATTACATTAGTGTAGTGCTGATTTACTTTAGCATTTACACACTATAAATGAACAATACATATAAGGCTACGTTAGTATAACATTCTTTTATATGCTTTTTTACATTGTGCTAGTGACATATATCGATTTGGTTTGTGGTCATGTGGGTGGCTAGGATTTCAAATGCAGTTGTCGGCGGTTAGGGTTTTGCGTAATGTAGGGTTTTGATTTGGGGTGGATCGATGGCGATGAGATTGAGCTTTGAACAACAACAGCTTATAGGGGGCTTGACGGGATCTAAGGTGAAGCTATGGTAGTGCGCAATTAAGTCAAGGCAGGCGGTGCAAAAAAATATTTTTTCTTTATGCTAAAGTTTTAAGGTGATGTCTTTAATTAAAAATTCTCCTCAATTTTGTCCTTTTAATTCTCTCTTTTCGAACACTGTTTAGACACAAAACATATCTCATAAAGCCGTTTAGTTATTCATGCTTCAAAAATTATTGGAAGAACTTCCACTTTACCCATTTCATCATGCTAAAATTCCAACTATTAGAGCATGATGCAACAAAATAAATTGGAATTACCATCCACAATGCTAGCGTATTTAGTTAGGACATACGATGTTCACATGTAAGGTTGGAATTTCAATCCTTGCCAAATACTTATCAATATGGGAATTGAATCAAGTTAAGAAAAAAATGAAAATACCTTCCATTTCTAAGTTTTCTCCAATTAGTGGAGATGCTCTAATGTAAAAATTAAGACCAGTTTTGTAGTAAATCAATACCACAGTTGAAGATAATGCAAGGCTCTTGTATGATCTTACATTTTTCTTCTACACCGTTGATCTGATGTTTTTGTTACTTTCTCATTTCACTTTAAAATCAAATATAAATCTTGATATCTTGTCTAACTCTTTCAACATGTAGTACCAAAAATATTTAACATTAATTCTTATGTAGTATATCATAAATTTTAGAATATATACCAAATAATCCTACTTGCTAATGTCTATAATATAAATGATAGAAACACAGAAAAGAAAAGATATAGGGCTTATTTTTAGTAGCTGAATAGTTTTCTATTTTGATTATTGTTATTATTTAACCATGATATATTTATGCATAAACCTATTGTGAGAAATGCGGATTACGGATCTTAAGGCTAGAATTAACACTAGAAGGGGGGGGGGTGAATAGTGTTTTAAGGAATTACTAATTCTTTTTGAGTTTATATTAATTTGAACACAAATGTATGCAATATTCAGACACTGATATGATCACAGAATCAAACGCAGATGCAGATATAAAGTAAAAGCAATAAAGGAAAGAACACACCAGATTTTATACTGGTTCGGAGTTACCCTACATCCAGTCCCGCAACACAAGTACAGATTTTCTTTCAAAATCAATTCTTACAATTACACCCTCGATTTCAAGGCCACGAGGTACACCGCTCCAGATTCACAATCCTCTAGGTAGAGATACTTGGTTTTACGGGTAACAAGTTCACCCGATTGATTTTCCAGGCTACAATCACACCTTTTCTCGCTCGATTGAATACAAAGAAATCTATAACTCTGAATAGCACTGGGATCTTGTTGAGATAGTGATAGAGAATCAAAATCAGAGATGATCTAGTTAGATTCAGTGGTGATTTTGGCAGAGTAATGGTAAAAATGTATATAAAGAAATGTGGAAGAAGAAGAGGAGTGAAATCAGAGAAAATATGTAATGTAAATTCGTTTAAAACAACCCCTATTTATAGTAGAACAACAGCCATGTCCATTCGTGAAAGGATATGACGAATAGACACTTCTTTTGAAATTCAAACTTTTGAAATAAACTGTCACCTTGTCGACAAGGGGTCCTTGGGGTTGTCGACAAGCCTAAGTTATTTTTGGTAATTTGTTTTTCTTTGAAAATAACTTCTATCTTGTACTAAAACTATTTTAAACTTTATAAATATACTTAACTATAGTTAAAATACATAAATAAGTATAGAGAATAATATTTTGGTATATTAAATCTAAGATAGTTTAAAACCAAGGATAATTTGATAATGAAAAGAAAGATTATTTTGAGGCTAAAAGTATTTTAAAACTAGGATAGATGTTTTTGATTTAAAAAGGAAGATTTTGAAATCATTTTGAAAACAAGATATAATTTTGTAAAACGTTTGAATAAAAGTTAGTGGATACAAAATAATGTTCCACTAGATTTTTCGTAGGTTCCATCCTACTTAGGGTTCCATCCCTTTAACGGGCTCGAAGTGGATTCCATTCCACAAATAAAATGGATTTTAAGATGTCAGTGCTTTTCTAGGAGTTTTAACAAAATTCCTAACTAAATTACTTACCTTGAAATCTTGAACTCTTGATAATCTTGATACTCATGAGTCTTGAATCTTGATATCTTCGATCTTAAGTTCTATGACGACCCTGAATTTTTGACATTTGAAATCAGAATATTTAATTGATTTTAAATATCTGGAAGTTAGTTTAATTTGAAATTCAAATATCAGAATGAATTTGGCGATTTAATTATTGAATTTAATTTATTGCAGTTGGGTAAAAATATTGAATCTTCAATTTTTAAGCTGGTTAAAAATATTTTTCAAGGCTTAGAAAATCTATATTGATAATACTGAAGGTGATAGAACTTTTAAAATTGAATTTAAATGTGTTTCGTTCAGTTTTAAAAATATATTGGTTAAATCGATATTTAAAAATAAGCTTCCGAGACACAGTCTCGGAATTCGACGAAACTAGTTCCATTAGATCCGTAATATTGTATTATTATCGGATTTCAATTTTCGTAGTGATTGGAGTGGTTGTGTGAGCGTACGAGATATAAACGTGCTAAAAATATATCGAAATTTAATATAATAACTGGGTCCAAAAAGCTATGTTCTCCATACGATCGAATTTGGACTCGGAACCTTTTCCATTGCGTTTGGAATAGGGGTATTACCTTACAAATGCCTAGCGGCACGCCTCGATAGGAAGTCAGGATTTTGAGTGCGTTTATTGAGACGATTCGAATTCGATTTAAATATATACATTTGTATCATAGTCACCTCAGCTGAAATTATTTCACTTCATAACTTTATCCCATCAGTTCAAAATCACTATAGCTAGATTTTTTTCCAACACGCGAGCTTTCACATCTTGTTCATCCTTATCCTTACACGCGACCTTATCCTTTCTCCCAGTAAAAACATTTCGAAAGAAAAAAATAAAAAAAATAATGGCCGAAGCCCTTTTCATTCAAAGAAAAAAAACAAACGAAAACACTTTCGTTCGAAATCAACATCAATGGCCGCGTACGTTATTCCCTCTTCCACAGTTCGTTTTCATTTCAAAGTCAAGCTGTGCCCTCTTTTTAATTTTGAAATCAAAACGTTTAAGCCCTTCATTTTCGAAAATCGATTCGAAGCCGAGTTCGAATCAAGGCGGTGAGTCGTTCGCTCATCGATCAAGTCGATGCAAGGCTGGAGTTCGTGGTTATGACTGCGTCATAGAGCGAGACTTGGGTTCGTCGAGGCAATTTGGGGAGTCTCGATCGAATGTTGAGTCGAGGTCGTACACGTGAGAATCGAGGGAATCTGGTGGATGCTCGCGAGTGATTTGGGGAAAGTGCTTCGTCGTGATCTGGTGGAGGGCAGCAGGTTCGGTCGAGCATGGTGAGGGCCTGGGTTCGTTCCAGTGAGGTATATTCCATTTGTCTTTGCAATTTAAAATTTAAATTTAGTCATATATATACACACACACAGTAAAACAGAAGAGAAAACAAATTTTATAAGTAAATATATATATATATATCCATATTTGTAATCACAGAAATTTACAGATTGGATTTTTTTATTTATAGTAGATACAAAACAATTTTTGTTTAATTTGGTGCATGTGTATATAGTAGAAATGGATATAGAAATATACATGCAAATAGATTTGATAATTACTGAAGTTAAGATTTTAAAGCTAGGATTTTTGAAAATATCTTGACTTAGAAAAAAAAATTTCAAAAGTTAATTTCAACTCGAACAAATTAGTTAAGTAAATTATTAAATGGAGATTGATTGTCCAATTGTTCAAAATATTAATAATTGTATAAATGTTATACAAGGTTTAAAAATCATGAAATCAAGCTGGAAAGGAAAATGGGTTGCATGCGTAGTCAAAGGTGAGATCTTCTCACTCACTTGATTGTTGATGAATTTAAATAGTTGAATTTAAATTCTTGATGTGTTTGGATGAATTGGATAATTTATCTATTGATGATATTAGATATAGTAGGATATATATATATATATATATATTTGGAGATTGATTTCCCGCATTATATAGCGGATGGGACCCTATGCGCCGCATAATAGCGGATGATATCTTATAAATCCCATATATTGCGATATTCCACCTCGAAGTGGAATGGGTATTTAATTGTTGTGCTAACATCTGTGGATGCAGGGAAACAGGTTGGAGGGATCCAACTGGATTCCTTAAATTGTATGAATTTGTTTCATATGTTGTATGAATTTGTTTCATATGTTGTGTGATGAATTATTGATAATATATGAATAATTATATTGACAATTGAATTTGTTGAAGGCTATAATTTAGCCGAATGTATTTTTGGTATCATTAGATACCAGAAATAAATAAAATTGGATTTTTGAAATTAAAGTAGGAAATTTTAAGTGAATTCCTTTTGAAGGAATTGTGTAAAATTTAAAAGAAGGAATTTAAAAGCATAAAGTTGATTTTTGAAATCTTATCGAATTATTTCCAGAATATGGGAGAAAATATTAATAGTTGGGTTTTGAATAATATTGTTGAAAAGTTGAAGAATTCCTTGAAAATGGAATTTTAAATAATTTGGAAAGAATAAAGGGATTTATTTAAAAGGTGATAAATTTCTAGAAATCAATTTGATAATTGATTTGGTATTTGAAAATAAATCTTTGGGAAATCGATATGAAAATTTATTTGGTGTTGAATGAAATTGGATTTTGTGTTGAAATAAATTTGGAAATCGATTTGTAAAATCGATTTGGTATTTGAAATAAATGGAAGAATCAATTTGAAATTTGATTTGGTGTTGAAATAAATTTAGAAATCAATTTGAAATTTGATTTGGGGGTTAAAAGTGAATATTTGAAAAATCGTATATAAGTGGATATTTGAAAATTTAAATTCACAGTGGAAATAAATAATATCGGGAATTTTATTCCGCGAGTGAAAATGTGATTTGAAATTTGTTTTCAAAGTGATGAAGTGTGGAAAATTTATATCTTGCAAAGATATTTTGAATTTAATAATTTGGGAAAATTATTTAAATTGATTGATGGTTGTGAATGTTGTTGATAGTTAAATAACCGACTATCACTGTTGGCCTTTGAAATGGCACTTGAATTTGTTTTTAAAACAAGCGCTCATTATTCGGTTTAGCCGGGAGAGGACTTTGTGTCATATAACCCATTCCGAATAATGATACGACGTTATGGATTGCAATTGAAGACCGGATTTGCAAGGGCTTCTTTGGAAGTTCCTTCGGTTCTGTTCAAACCCGGAACAGACTTATATGGTCGTATGTCTAACACTACACTTTGAGATATAAAGCAGATTTCTTTCAAATACATTTCTGTTTGGTGGCGGAGAATTTATTCTCTTAGCTTAACACCCTTCTCTGAGACGTACGAGCTCAGAGGTTATGTAGTTGAAGGTTATCAGTGATATACTCCCAATTTGGTAGTGTGGCATGCTAAGTGTTACTGTGTGTTGATGATCATTCGTTGATCATTTGTGATCAAAGCATGGCTTTCGTGTAAAGCGTAGCTTTGTGGACGAGACCTCATCGAACCTCACACCCCGGAAATGGTCGAAACAGGAAAATGCGGCAAGGTTATGAGGGTCGCACCCTTTAGGGTATGTCATTTCCTTCTGGAAAAAGGTGGTATCTTGGTTAGATATTTTACCTATGTGGTTGCTCCAATCTCATTTACTGTGTGATTGTTGCTTTGTGATCGAGGGCCCTCAAATAAAGGTCGCAAACGACCGGGGTGTGGCATACTCGTGTAGTAGTTACCTAGTAAGAGGTAACCCGGCCTTGTATTGGCAGAGAGTTAGTTAGTTCTCGGGACGTCCCTCCAGAGGTGTACCCATGTGGCAATAGGAAGTTCCTTCGCCTGACCATTTGTTGGAAAATCCAAAGAAACAATACGAACCTTGTACGGTTTTAGTTGTAGAACCTGTCACCTCAAGTGGCAGCTATAGTAGGCATAGTATAATGGTACCTATGCTGGCTAAGATTAATATTATATTTTCGAAAGGATTTTCACACTATGCACTAGTAATAATATCAAAAGAGTTTTCTCGTATTAAGCATATTTGACTATCATAAGAAGAAATCTCCTTCAAGTCTGCGTTTGCATTGTGTGTGTGGTGGGAAGCCTTATGGTAGTTTCATTTTCCAAAAGCATTGCGAATTTCTTATATTTTCTTTGTGAAAATAACTGTTTTTAAGATCTCACACCAGTCCCACGACTGACCTGGAGTTGATTGTTCCCTTTCTAAACTCTGGGTGCCCATAATTTTCCACACAGGCAGCCTAGAGTCAGGTTATCAGGTCATTCTGGAATTCAGAAGTTGCTGTGGAGATCTGGAGGCGAGCTGGATGACGAGACGTATCACTTATACTAGTATTATTCCGCTGTGTATTATGTTATGTGGACAAGTTTATATAACTGTCCAGTGTTGTGTGTTGTTGTTGTAAACTCTGATGATGTATTGTATAAACTGATATAGTTCTGTGTTATAAAGATTATTCATTCATCTATTATATATTGTTCAGCTGCGAATGTGAGATTCTGATATTGTTGCTGTTTCTTTTTCTTTCTTTCTTTTTTCTTCTACCTCTTCTTTTTAACCCTAATGATTCGGTTTTTCGGCATTCGATTGTGCGGCATTTGATACCGTGGACGTATTAATGTCGACTTTCGAGCGTCGAAAGATCGTATCGTTACAAGTTCATCAGTTCTTGAATCTCTATACTGTACAGTCTTTATTCTTTGGTACCTGTATATATATCCTGCATGTACATAAATATCTAAACAGTAATGTTAGTATTTATTTTTTATAATCTTATTCTAAGGTTGTTGTCATCAAAACCAACTTCTCAGGGACTAACACCTATAACATTTCCAATGCGATGGAACTCTTTAATTATGCAATGCTCATTAGGCAATCTTTCATGAGTAACACCATGTAGAGTAAAACAATTATATATTACTAGGTTTGTCCAATATATTAGATACATACTTTTATGTAGAAACGTGTAGCAATTTCAAAATTCCTCTTTGGTAGAGTTGAGATACCTTGTCCTGAATCACCGGGTTCATATTCCTACAAAAATATTAACCATCCATCGATGGTAAAGAAAATACATTATTGGGGACCATACTAAAATCGAATAGGGTAGATATCACGAGAATGAGGATGCAACAGTTTGGTGATAGAGAAATTGGTGTATGTTTGATACACATTTAGACACTTCAACCATCTCTCGTAGGAGTTTGAAATTTACTCTTGGTAGTTTCTTCATGAAAATATCTTCAAGTTGTTATTCTATTAAATAATATTTTAGTTGTATGTTTTTGACTGATAGAGTTAGGGATGTGCTCTAGGGGCAATTATGTAAATTGTTATATAACTTAACTTTGTATATAATCTTGGTCAAAATTAAGTATGTTTTAGTTTCATTTTATTTTATATGTGTTGTTATATAGAAATATAAGTAAAGTTAATTAACATATTAAACATATATGAGTAAAAAGTTCTTAAAAGAAGTATTTTATCTATTACATTTACCAATGTGTTTGTAACCACGATTACTAAATTGATATCTAAATACTTACCACTTAAATGTTCTTAATCAAGATGTACCGAGAAAAGAATATTGATACATTTGTTGAGACTAGCGTATGTAATTCTCTTCATAGGATGGATGATGAGTTACTCATAATCGTTGGAGGCACCAAGGGATTAACACTTCTGTTTGTTTGTAACAATCACAAAACAACTCGATAAGAGTCTTCTATAGTTTTGGTAGACTAATTCAAAATAGAAGATCTAATGGTAACGACATACAGTATTCTTTAGACTTGTGGTTACAATCGATCTTAGTAGCCAGGCCGTACTTTGATTATGATCGAGCATATAAAATAACGGCAATGTTACAACCATAGTTGGGTAAATGTTGACTACTTGAAGTGAAACACTAATCAAGTGAGTAATCTTCTCCTTTATTATAGAAGATTAGTATCACTGTAATTGGTAGTTAACTTAAAATCAAAATCCATAATCAAAGTAAATCGATAAATGCATTCTTTTTAACAAAATAAAAATTATCATTACCACTCAGAAATGAGCATTTCATCCCAAGATAGTAGGAAAAATGTAAAATATAAGGGATAGATCAACAAAAAATTCATAATACTACAAGACCTACGCACTAAGGGATCTCTACATAAGCTAATCTCCCTACTCTAGCCTAATTTGATACTAACCCGGTGTAACTTGATGAACATAGCACCCACTCTTCTTACCACTTCGAGGCTAGTTAGCAACATAAAGCTCAAAACCTCCAACTTCGTTATTGATAATATCGATGATAGCATTAAGATCCTGCTCTCAATTCAACTTTTGCTCTTTATTGTAGTTGCACATTAGGGACCCATATTTAAAGTTTAGAGCATCATAGATGTTTGAGGATCTTTCGTTTAGAACCCTTGCTTGATGACACAAATTTAGTATTGCCTTCGATCCCACCACCGGATGATAAATTGTTAATCACCTTGATAGGGGCCAAAACAACAAAAGTGTTTACATCTGCTTATGACTGGATAGGTGGAGAAGGCACTGGCCGAGCACGAGTATTGATTTTAGTTATGGGCCAAGTATGAGATGAAGTATGGTGTGCGGTAACCAACTCTTGAGAGGTACCACTAGGGAAAATGCAAATAACTTGGAGTTCTAACGGAGCAACTCTGGGGAGAATTATTGTTGCAGCTAGTCGATATGACATAGCTTTGCATCCCCAAATTATATACTAACATGCACATGCACATGCACATTAAACTCATTGAACTAGACATTGTTAACCCTCTTTTGGTTAGCGACCTAGTGGCTCCAGTACCCACCGACCTAAAGAAGCTAACGACCTAGGATGTATACCGACCTAAGGAATAAGGTGACCTAGGATGTGGAGCGACTTAAGAAGTCTAGCGACCTAACTACTGAAAGGACCTACGAGCTAACGACCTATGGGGTGAAGCGACCTAAACATGGAACGGTCCCAGCGACCTAATGACGTACGTTGCTAAACGACCTAGCAACTTAAGAAGTCAGCGACCTAAAGCATATACGACCTAAGCAATGCCACAACCTACCGACCTAAGAACGAAGTGGTCTCAGCGACCTATTTTAGGTTGCTGATGGTCTCAACCGACCTACGACCTATAATAAGTCGTACGCGACCTATTAACTCGCTCAAAAAAGAACCAAATGCAATCAAGATAAGTCGGATCCCATCTCTTAGGTCGCTGCCGACCTAATAACTTATTCAGGACAAGTTCAACAGCAGCAGATACATGTGATCTCCTATGTCGTCGCCGACTTATGACCTACGACCTACCTTAGGTCGTAGACGACTTAGTACTTGGTGATAAAATTCTGCCTAGAATCTCCCCTATAAATATGGCCTTAGCTCCAACTAGAGGGGGACTTTTGGCCGATCTTCTGGAGTGCCATTACTCTGCTGAATTACGACCTCACCCAACACATTAAGCCTTCCAAGCATTCAAGACACTACAACAAGCTTTGAAAGAGATCTTGCACATCCAACGTGGATTCAAAGAGCCTTATCACATCGAAGCTTGAGCTATTAGTCTGAAATGTTTAGGAATCAAAGTGCATTGTATTCTGAAGTGCATTGTATCAATTTGTAACCAAAATCAGCAATAAAGGGATTCAAAGTGGACGTAGGCTTGATCTTAAGGCGAACCACTATAAAATCGTTGTCTTTTACTGTTTTCTGCGACTTTTCTACTTGTTTCTTATTCCCGTATCATGGGTGGTGCTTTCACGTTACTACTACACACACCGGGTGTTAGCGTTCACTTTTTAGCGTTAACATTTTGGTGCTTTCACTGAGAACCCAACTCAGGAATACATTCACCATTGCTTCACAAAAGTTCGTGGAAAAAGTTTCTTTCAAGACCAGAAGTCTGTTGGATATAATGGCTCCTAGAAGAAAATGCAAGTCTATCAAATCTGATTATGCTCACGATAATACTGCCACTTCTCCTTCTCCAAGTCAAGCAACTCCAAGCGTTGGAGTGACGCAAGAAGAGTTAGATGCTGCAGTGTCTGGGCTGTATCAGCAAATTGAAACTCAGAATACTCTAATGATGGAGAAGTTAAATGCTTTGCTCGGGACTAGCCAAAGGCCGGTAAATAATGAAGAAAACTTTGCTGATGCTGTTCACAACTCCGAAGGAAGAAATATTCCTCAAGGGGGATTAGGTGCCGCTGAAGGGGCACCTCTCCAAGCTGAAGGATCCAGGCCATCGCCAATGCTCCGCGAACATCTGCCCGGACAAACTTCCAAAAAAATGGCCGAAGTCTACTCCACAAAGTCATTAAACAATGTGGAATATCTCTCCGGCATGATTCGGCAAATAATGAAAGAAAGCATGCAGAGAAGTGAAGATGAGAGCGAATGGGGATTTGCTCCGAGTAAAACTCCGTTTACGGAGAGGATTCTAAAAGCTGAGTTTCCCAGAAAATTTGTTCCCCCTACCATTCCTGCTTATCGGGGGACAAGTGACCCAAATCAATTCTTGTACAAATATGACTGGCACATGACCGGCACATGACCGGCGCCAGAGCAACTGATGAGATTAAGTGCCGATATTTCCCGGTATACTTGGAAGGAGTGGCACTTCTTTGGTTTACCAAGCTTCCCGTTCGATCTGTAGACCAGTTTTCTGATTTAACCCGGAAATTTAAAGAGCAATTCAGACTGTACGCTTCAAAGGCAAAAGACATAATGTCATTGTCTAGTCTTGATCAGAATCCGGGAGAGTCAATTAAATCCTTCCTGAATCGCTTCAATATAGCTCTGGCTGAAGTTGACAACGCAGAGCCACGAATGGTTTTGACTTATTTGATGCGTGCTATCGATAAGTCAAGTGAATTTGGGAAATGGCTGAAAATGAAGGAGCCAAATTCACTCGAGAAATTTTATAAGAAAGCTGATGAGTTCATACGCTTGGAAAATCTTCCGGAACCAATGAAAGTGGTGGCGACAAGAGTGGAGAATAACATTGCTGCTTCAGCTAAGAAAGATTCCGGAGGTCAGAAAAGGGAAAATAATGATGGGAAGAAACAAAAGGATATAAAGAAACCTCGCTTCTTTAAACCCTTAGATTTCACTCCTTTAACCGACACTCCGGAGAATATCTTCTTTGCCACCAAAGATGTTGTGGAGTATCCTAAACCAGCTGAGATAAAACCTGGAAAGAGTGCTATGCGAAATGGAAAATTCTGTCGATTTCATAACCAACCCGGCCATGATACCAATGAATGTCGTCATTTGAAGAGCTTGATTGAAGAATTGCTAAGACAAAACAAGCTGCAACAGTATGTTAAGAAGAACAGGAATGACCCAACTTCGTCTACTCAGGGGCAGCAACTCCCTACTCATCCATCTGGCTCGGGTAAGGGCACTACCGCACATGAATCTGAAAGGCCTGTTATCAATGTGATTATAGGAGGCCCACACCCAGCAGGAAGAAGCTAGGGTGAGATGGTAAGATACGCTCGTGCTTTGAAATATACCCCAGCGGAAGAAGATGTTTTTGTTTTAGAAGACGCTGCACTCCTGAAACAGCAGAAAACTTCTAATGATGACATTGTGTTCAAAGCCAGGGATTCTATGGGTATTGAAGCTCCAACCATGGATCCCTTGGTCATTTATGCAGGAATTGGGCCAACTGTTGTAAGACGAGTGCTTATTGATTGCGGCGCCTCTTGCAATATACTTTTCAAGAAGACATTTGATCAGATGAAGATTCCAATGACTGACGTTCAGGCTTCATCGTAGAAGATTGTGGACTTCACTGGTGAACCACAACAGCCAATTGGAACTGTCGACTTGTTTGTGGAACTTGGAGAAGGACAGAAAAAGGTAGTTCGGAAACAGACTTTTGTAATTGTTGATGGATTTTCTGTCTACAATGCCTTCCTGGGTCGGCCAACTTTAGCTGCGTTCAAAGCCATTCTCGCCCCGTACTGCCTAACTATGAAATTTCCCACAGATAATGGTGTTGGTGTCATTAAAGGGGATCAAAATGCTGGGCAGGAATGTTATCTTATAGAGCTTCGAGAGGCAAGGAAGAGAGAGATGGGAAAAGATGCGGCAGCCCCGCTCCGCATCAAAAACCCAACCTTGTAGCAAGTACAGGGTGGCCCCTGCACTGGCGAGCATAGTGGTGCAAGAAGAGAAATGGACCCAGAAAGGCCAGTGCAGGGGAGAATAGAGTGGTACCAATGGAGGTAACGGTACCAGTACCTGTTGATCTTAAAGACCCAAACAAAGTGCTAAATGTGGGTTCGCAACTCAGTGTGGCAGTCCAAAATATGCTGATATCATTTTTAAAAGCAAATCTGGACGTATTCTCTTGGAGTCACGCCGATATGTGTGGAATATCTCCAGAGATTGCTGTACATACTCTGAATATTGATCCGAAATTCACACCTGTGAAACAGAAAAGGAGAACTCAGGGTCCGGAAAGGTCAGCAGCGCTAAAGAAAGAAGTAGATCGGCTCATGGAGAATGGTTTCATCAAAGAGTCCACTTATCCAAATTGGGTTTCAAATCCAGTACTGGTTAAAAAAGCAAATGAAAAGTGGAGAGTATGCATCGATTTCTCAGATTTAAACAAAGCTTGTCCCAAAGACTGCTTCCCATTGCCAAGGATTGATCAGCTGGTAGATGGAACAGCCGGGCACGAATTGTTGTCTTTTATGGATGCTTACTCCGGGTATAACCAAATTATGATGCATGAGTCGGATCAAGAGGATACGAGCTTCGTCACAGATGTTGGTCTTTACTGCTACAAAGTCATGCCCTTCGGACTGAAGAATGCAGGGGCAACATATCAAAGGCTTGTTAATGCAATGTTCAAATCACAGCTTGGGAAAACTATGGAAGTCTATGTCGATGATATGTTGGTGAAATCAAAGAAAGCAGTTGACCATATGGATCACTTAGCAGAAATGTTCGCAATCCTCCGAAAATATGGAATGAAGCTCAACCCTTTGAAATGTTCATTCGGAGTAGAGTCCGGGAAATTCTTGGGATTTATCGTAAGCGCTAGGGGCATTGAAGCTAATCCTGCTCAAATTACTGCTCTAAGAGAAGTCAAAGACCCTAGGACAAAGAAGAAACTGCAAAGCCTAAATGGGAAAGTTGCTGCCTTAAGTCGGTTCATTTCCAAAGCCACTGATAAATGCATCCCCTTCTTTGACGCTTTAAAGAAAGGAAAGAAAAACTTTGAATGGACTCCTGAATGCCAGAAAGCTTTCAATGAACTAATAATTCACATGGAAGCACCTCCAATACTTTCCAAGCCCAACAATGGCGAAGACCTTTTCATATACTTGGCAGTTTCATCTCATGCCCTGAGTGCAGCATTAGTACGGGAAGATGCGAAAGTTCAGCGCCCGGTCTACTATATCAGTAAAAGATTCACTGGGGCAGAAATGAATTATTCAAAGCTAGAAAAGCTCACATACTGTTTACTGATTGCTTCCAGAAAGTTGAGGCCGTATTTTCAAGCTCACCCTATCAAAGTCCTGACTGACCAGCCCCTAAAGCAAGTCCTATTTCGCCCTGAAACTTCGACCCGTCTTCTGAAGTGGAATATTGAACTTAGCCAATATGATATTGCTTATCATCCCCGAAGAGCGGTCAATGGACAAGCTTTAGCAGATTTCATCGCAGAGTACACAAATAAGGGTGATAGAGAGGAAGAGATTACAGTGGACATCCCGACCAAATGGAAGTTATATGTTGATGGCTCAAGAAATGATTACTGTTCCGGAGCTAGGGTTGTGCTTGAAACCCCCGAAGGGCGATCATTATGTTACGCATTAAGATTGGAATTTCCTTCTACGACTAATGAAGCAGAATATGAAGCTCTAATTGCTGGATTAAAGATTGCAAAGGAATTGAACATCAAAGCATTGCAAATCTTCAGTGATTCTCAACTTATTGTATGTCAAGTCAAGAAGGAGTTTCAAGCTAAAGGAGGAAATCTGCCTGCTTACTTGTCCAAGGCTTCTGAACTTCTCAATGATTTCGATCACTATTCAATAAGCCACATACCTCAAGAGGAAAATATGAAAGCAGATTCTCTTGCAAAGTATTCAAGCTCCGGAGAAGCTCAATTATTGGGATTGGTTCCTGTGGAGGTTTTGTCAGCTCCAAGCACTGATGAGATGGATATCGACTGGATCATGGCTGTATCTCAAGAACAAGAGTCATGGATGACCCCGATCAAAGAATATCTACTCAAAGGCTCCATACCGGAAAATTATAAAGAACGCCAAAAGCTGTTAAGAAAAGCGTCGAGATATGTAATTCAAGACGGTCGGTTATACAGGCGGGGATTCTCTATGCCATTACTCCGATGTGTAACCAAGGAAGAAGCTAAGACAATTTTAGCAGAGGTACATGGAGGAGAATGTGGGGACCATTCAGGTGGCCAAACTCTTGCCAAGAAAGTTCTCTGGTATGGGTATTTTTGGCCAGATATTAATCGAGATGCTGCTACCTACTCCCGAAAATGCGACAAGTGCCGGAGATTTGAAAAAATCCCAAGAGCACCTTCCACCGAACTAACACAGATGGTTAGTCCATGGCCGTTCGCCATTTGGGGGATAGATCTAATCGGACCTTTACCAATTGCTAAGTCGGGAATCAAATATGCTATTGTTGCCGTTGATTATTTCACTAAATGGGCTGAAGCAGAACCTTTGGCTACTATTACCTCTAAAAAGATGATAAATTTTGTGACTAAAAATATCATTTGCAGGTATGGTGTGCCGCAGAAGATAATCACAGACAATGGTACTCAATTCGAAAGTGAAGAATTCCAGGACTTCTGCAAGCGATTCAAAATCCGAAAAAGTTTCTCAGCAGTAGCTCATCCGCAGGCAAACGGGCAAGTGGAGGCAGTAAACAAAATTATCAAGTCAACCATCAAAAAGCAGCTTGAAAAAGCAAAAGGTGGATGGGTTGATAAGCTACCACTAGCACTATGGGCATACAGAATGACTCATAAAACTACGACTAGGCACACTCCATTCTCATTGACATACGGATCAGAAGCAATGATTCCAGTAGAACTAGATGTCCCTTCACACAGGAGAATTCATTTCAACCAGACAGAAAATGAAAAATTGCAACTCAAAGCACTTGATTTTCTTGATGAAAGAAGGGAAGAAGCTAGGCTCAGATTTGCGGCCCATCAGCAAAGGATAGCGAGGCACTTCAATTCTAAAGTCCGTCAACGAAGCTTTGAAATCGGGGACTTAGTCTTGAAGAGGATCATGACAGCAACAGGAGTGTTTGGACCAAATTGGGAAGGACCATATGTCATAGGCAATAAACTCCTTGATGGCACCTTCAAACTCACAACTGTCGAAGGAGACCCAATCCCAAGAGCCTGGAACAACAATCATTTACGTCCATATTTTACTTAAAGAGCTTTGCTTGAAATTGTAAAATGATTATGGATGTATCAATTGTATTGTAAACCATTGTAAAATCAGTGATGATCAATAAAAGAGCTATAAAGTGGATGTAGGCCCAATTCTTGGCCGAACCACTATAAATTCTGTGTTCTTTATTATTAGAAAATGCCTGTTTCATTTCGATGTGTAAATACTCTAAATGTATTGCTAAAATATCAATTTAATATTGCAGATCATTAAAACAAAGCTTACCCATCACAAGGCCAAGTGAGCCCCGTAAATCATTCAATAAATGAATTTCAAGCCATAAAAAGTTCCAAATTTAAATCCAACATAAGATGAACTTCACACAAAAGGTTGATAATTCCACCGAAGGGGCACTTTTCAAAAGAAAAAGAACCAGACACTTGTTAACTAATTGCGACCGTCTGTACAAACAGACATCTGATTAGATAACTCGCGCCTGCCCCATGGAATCATTTAACAGTGAAGTTCACTTCTTCGGATGAAGCAAACTACTCACAAAAAGAAGGGAACATGGGCTCGGAGACGATAACAAGGGACCACTAATGAGCAAACAACAAAGAGACATGGGCGAGTTAATTAACAAAAGCCCTCTTCAGAGGCACAAGACCTCTTCAGAGGTGCAACTCTTCGGAGGATAAAGACCTCTATGGAGGCACAAGCCCTCTTCGGATGCACGCCAAAAAATGGAAATTTTCTTCTCAACAAAGAGGTTGGTGGAACCAGAAGGCACGTGACCTTTGTTAACTAATTGCGATCGTTTGTGCGAACGAACATCCAATTAAGTAACTTGCGTCCGCCCCATGGATCCATTTAACTGTGAGAAAGTAACTTCCAGGCAATCCAAAACAAGACTTCTCCGGAAGCACAAGACCTCTCCGGAGGCACAAGACTTCTCCGGAAGCACAAAAACAAGACTTCTCCGGAAGCACAAGACCTCTCCGGAGGCACAAGACTTCTCCGGAAGCTTCTCCGGAAGCACAAACACAAGACCTCTCCGGAGGCACAAGAATTCTCCGGAAGCACAAAAACAAGACTTCTCCGGAAGCACAAGACCTCTCCGGAGGCACAATGCTACTCCACAAAGTTCAAATGCTAATCTTCGGAGTCCACGCTACTCCACAGAGCATAATGCTACTCTTCGGAGTCCATGCTACTCCTCGAAGTTCAAATGCTACTCCTCAGAAATGCCAAAAAGAACTCTTCGGAGGCACATTTCACCAAAGTTGAAGTGCAAAAATCTCTCTTTGGAGACCCACTTCGCCAGAGTTGAAATGTCAAAACATTCTTCAAAAGCTCGCTTCACTGCGTAGGAGAATCCACTTTTCAAACAAATAAAAGTGATCATCCTCAAAAGATGAAGTGTTCTAAAAGAAAGAAAGAAAAAAATGAGAAGAGAAAACTTCTCCGATACAAGGCATACTCTATTGAAAGCAGAATAATATTTCCTCAAAAACGGAAAAATTATTCTCTAAAATAAGAGTACGAGTCTGTTCAGAATATTGCAATGAGCCGTGGTATGGGGGCACATAGCTATATTAATAAAAATAACGCTCAAACATCATACCACGAGCTCACCGCAGTATCGTATAAAGTAAATAAAGAAACTTGTGCAAAAAGAAGGAATAAATGCATTCACACATATACTGACAAGAAATTGTACAAGTGAAAAGAACCATTTTATTCCATACTATAAAGTTTTTATACATATGCAGGTTTCAAGCGGAGGCCGGTATCCGCACAATCTCCGGTCAGTACATACAAAAAAGCAAAATAAGAAAAGTAGAGTCCAGCTTGTCACTCCTTCTTCCTGCCACCCTTAGTATCCTTGCCCGGTTTGATGACTAGTTTCGGAATCCGGCGTAGACGGGTCGGAGAAGAAGGAGAAGAAGGTGTAGCTGGATCTTCTTCTGCTTTATCTTCTCCAGCTGAAATGCTTTTCTTCTTCTTCCTCATGGCATGCTTCCCTTTCCTCTTCGAAGAAGACTCACTTCCAGGAGTAGTAAGCAGCGCAGAAAGTTTCATGTTATCATCAAGAGACTGCTCTGGAGTCTTCTCACTGTCCTCAAGATCTTCCGCCTTCTGCTCTTGTGAAGCGGGTGGATCCTCCAAGCCTTGAAGGGCTTCTATTTGCTCTTCCTGCGAACCCGGCTGAGAAGCAGGAGTGACTTGAAGGGTTGGAGGAGGAACAGTTGGAAGAGGAGAAGTGTGTACAGTGCTCGGTGCCTCCGCTACAGAAGAAAAGAAGTTAAAATCAGTATTCTCCGAAAAAAGAGAAGATATTGGTTCATCGAGACTTAAGTAACAATCGAGAAATTCATCAAACTCGGTTGAAGCAAACGAGTAGTCTACTTGAGCTAGATCAGGATTGGAGTTACCTGGAGAAGTCGGTTTAATCACGACGATTTCAAACTTTTCAGCTTCCACATCGTCTTGGGTCTTCTCCTCGACTTGAACAGTGGGAGGCTCAGTAGTTGCGATTGTAACCTCGGTTTTTGCAGGAAGTGGAGAGTAAGAACTAGAGCCAGTGTTGTCAGGGTCAATCGGGGCCAGAGGACGAGCAGGGTCAGTTAAAGGCGCTTTCTCTAAACGCTCTCCTCCTGCTGCTTCGGCTCGCTCCCTTGCAAGCTGCTCTTTTCCCCTAGCAAGAGCGGTACGCGCTTCATCATCCAGGTAGGTCGCCTCAAGATCCGCTTCTGCATAGCCAGCACCTCCGAGCATATCAAGTACGGCCTCCCACACTTCGGCCAAAGTAATTTCATATGTAGGGCCCAGAAACGAGAGGCTACCACGACCCAGAACGCTGTGCAAGTAAAAGTCAAACAAAGTAGAGCTGATATTGGCTTTAGTAGCCTCATGAGATTCTTCGGCTGCAACTTTGCCAACAATAGCTTCGTCGCGCTCTCTTTCAGCCTTTAACAATTGAGACTGCAGCCTTGTAATTTCCAAATCTTGGGAACTAATTTTCTCTCGAAGCTGGACGGCGTTATTGCGATACTTTTCAGTAACATGCTGCTCCGCTTCAAGTTTAGCTTCAGCATCTCGCTGAGCAGCATGAGCATCTCTTCCTTTTGTGTGAAGGAAATAGAAGAAGTGGTGAGCTCATTCTTTAGTCTCTCGACTTCAGATTCAAGTCTCGCATTATCGTCCGCAATGCTTGTCATCTCTACATCATGCTGCTTACAAATTTTATCCCACTCTGACTTGTCACTCTCCATTGTCAATATGGCTTCAAGATTCATATGGTTAACTCTTTGAAGCTCGTCAACAAGCTTCTGCCAGCCAGACATCCTCTCGATATCAAGTTTGACTGCATCAAGGTTCCTCAACATAGCTTGCTTATCAATCGGTATCAAGTCTAAGTCGAAGCGTACTCCGCTTAAGCACCGATTTGGGAATCGGCTTTGAAGTGTAGGAGGACCATCCCCGACTTGGTACTGAGGCCTGTTGATAATTGTTTGAATGTCAGACTTCTTGAGAGAAGGAGAACCAGATGGAATTTCTGTAGAGGTAGGAGCATCAGGCTTTTCAGAAATTGCAGACGCGTCCTTTTCACTAAGCTTGGTCCGTTTGCTCGAATCATCAGCAACGTGACCTTTTCCCTTATCATCATGGGATTTCCTTTTATGGGAATCATCGCTCCTATGAGAAGAGTCGTATCGTTCATCCCTTCTTCTTTGCCACTCCTTGTAATTTCGCCTTTCACGAGCCTTTCTAGCAGCTCTTTCTTCATCTATTTCCCTCGGGGCAGTGAGATAACGCCTATAATCATAAGTGTTGCGGCTTCCATGGCGCTGGAAATTGTCATAGTATGAACCACTTCGCACCATTGAAGAATCTGGAAATGAAAAAGAAATAGAATTTAGAAATTTCCAGAAAAAGGAAGCTAAGTGCGTATAAGTGCCAAGCATCCTAAGTGTGTGTGGCGTGCAAACTACGCGCGTCAAACTACAAACCACTCTTTGGTGTGGGAAAAGTGACGACTTGTATAGCAGGCATTGTAATTTGTTGTAAAGAGGAAGTCGCCTCGACATCAGAAGAGATAGCTTTTGGAGTGTCGTCTTTGAATAGTTCCTACGAGGTTATCATCAAATCACTCAACCCCTCAAAAATATCATCGCCAGTGTGCCCGGCGGAACCTTCCTTTTCAATTCCCACATCGGCCGCCTTTTCGGAATGCTGAGAAGGCTCCTCTTCTTCAATGACTGGGGAAAGTGTTAGTTTGCTTGACGACCCCGCAACGTCAGTAGATGTGGAGCATTTTAACAAAGAAGCTTCCACAGCAGGTTCTTTAGGGGTGATTTCTTCGGTTGAAACCGGGGCATCTGACGGTCCGACCTGGGAATCAGCAGCGTCGTGAAATTGAATTGACCGGGAGGGGTGTAGAAGTCCGAATTAACGTAAAAAATCGTCTTTCAACAGAAATTGGATGCTCCTCTCCTCAACTGGCACGGCCATGAGCCTCTCAAAAGTTGATTTGTGACCAGGATCCCTAGAAGGAGGAGGAAGCGCTGAAAAGAAAAGAGCGAAGTTAATGCTTGACAACTCAGGCTGTGAAAAGTTCAGTAAACATAAGGAACGAAGATAAATGATCTTACTTCCTACTCTCCAGATAGCGTAATATCCCGGAGGACAGCGAACGTAGAAAAACTGACTTAGAAACCCATGAACACTGTCAGGAAGACCAATGATCAATTTGCGGTTCCTAGCACTTCTCACAAGTGTGATGAAAGGATGGTCTTTATTTTTGGCAAAAGAGAACAGATAACAAACTTCGTCAAACCTCGGGAGACGATCTAGCGTCCTCCTAAATAGCACACATAGTCCCATCAGGATGGCGTAGCCATTGGGATGTAACTGAAAGGGAGAGATAGACAGTCGAAGAAGAAGCTGTTGAAGGAAATCGTTAAAAGGAGGAATGGCTCCGTTCATGCACATTTGGCGATTAACGGCAACGAAACCGTGGGGTGGTATGTCAGCAGTGTCGTTTTTCTCAAGAAGTATGGCATCTGCTTCAGCAATCCCGAACTGAGTGCACAGTTGGCGGAAAACTTAATATGATAGTGTAGTCGAGATTCTTTCTGGAGGGTTAGCTAATGGAGCAGGAATAGGAATAGCCTCTCCAGCTTGAACTGTTACTTCTTCTTGTTGAGAAGTCATTCTACACAATCAACTGGATGTTCAAATGTGAAGGTGCACGTTTCCTAAAAAGTGTGAAGTGTTGTGCAGAACTAATTAAAATAGAAAGCAAACATAACTGGAAATAAACTAGTTGACAATTGGTCGATTGCAAGATTTCAGGACTTGTTAATCTAAAACTCAAGTGTAGTGTTAATGCAAACAAATCAGCTTCAGTTAACTATTATAGTTTTGCTTTAATACTTCACTTGAATTGGTTAGTTTACAGCATTTCGTTCACATAGTTCATTTAAGTTGATTTTTCTTTATCGATTAATCTGTCATTTGATGTGGGCAGTCAATGGCAGTATATTCGTCCCAGTTTTCTGCAAATGTTATGTTTAACAGGCAATTAGCATTAAAGACAATTTGTAAAGAAGTTCAAGCGGATCATTCTAGCTGTTCAAACTAAAAATTCAGTCAAATTCTGTCAAAGCCACAGCAAATGTCCAAGTGCTAGCTCGTCTACGACCTAAAAGGCGCTGCAAGTTAAGTTAGGACATTGATCTTTTAGGTCGTGATGCATATTAAGGGAAAAGGCCTCGAGTCAAAATAACGCAAATTTCTTTGAGTCCTAGCTCGGTTACGACTTAGAGCCTGTGCCACCAGTCGTTAGGTCGCGGGGAGGACGAGTCGTGAGTAAGTTAGGTCGTAATCATGATTAGGTCGTATAATTCACATTCTAACCAACAACATTACGGCTTGTCCTCCACTCAAGCATTGCCGAGTTATATCCCACCAGAAGCATAACATCAACAGCATAACCTAAAACCCGTAAACCCGTTAGTGATCTCCTCATCTCCTTTAAACTCACAAATCAGTTAGCCTAAAACATTGTAACCTATCATCCTCTCCTCGCAAATCATCTAAAACCAAGTCAGACCACCTCAAGTCCATCGGCAATTGATTGTACGAAGTTCGTAATGGAGCATGGCATGAGGAATTTGGGCAGTGACATCAAATAAGGGATTCGAGATTCAATGATGGACATGGTGGAACATGAGCTGAATTCACTTACGAGATTCGATGATAAAGATGAATGATGGCCGGTTAATTTGGAATCGCCTTCGGTAGCTCGAAAACTTGTTAATGGCAGGATGGAATGTTAGAGCAGATGAAGGAAGGAAGAAACGACCTAAGCTATTTATACACCGAGGCAGTGAAATGCGAATCGACACACGCGACCTACGACCTACGACCTAGTTAAGTTGCTCACGACCTAACAAACTCATCGAAGAGCGAGTTAAGGAAATCGAAGCACACGACCTACGACCTAGGCGTGTACTTCGAGGGGAAAATGTTAACCCTCTTTTGGTTAGCGACCTAGTGGCTCCAGTACCCACCGACCTAAAGAAGCTAACGACCTAGGATGTATACCGACCTAAGGAATAAGGTGACCTAGGATGTGGAGCGACTTAAGAAGTCTAGCGACCTAACTACTGAAAGGACCTACAAGCTAACGACCTATGGGGTGAAGCGACCTAAACATGGAACGGTCCCAGCGACCTAATGACGTACGTTGCTAAACAACCTAGTGACTTAAGAAGTCAGCGACCTAAAGCATATGCGACCTAAGCAATGCCACAGCCTACCAACCTAAGAACGAAGTGGTCTTAGCGACCTATTTTAGGTTGCTGATGGTCTCAACCGACCTACGACCTATAATAAGTCGTACACGACCTATTAACTCGCTCAGAAAAGAACCAAATGCAATCAAGATAAGTCGGATCCCATCTCTTAGGTCGCTGCTGACCTAATAACTTATTCAGGACAAGTTCAACAGCAGCAGATACATGTGATCTCTTATGTCATCGCCGACCTATGACCTACGACCTACCTTAGGTCGTAGACGACTTAGTACTTGGTGATAAAATTCTGCCCAGAATCTCCCCTATAAATATGGCCTTAGCTCCAACTAGAGGGGGACTCTTGGCCGATCTTCTGGAGTGCCATTACTCTGCTGAATTACGACCTCACCCAACACATTAAGCCTTCCAAGCATTCAAGACACTACAACAAGCTTTGAAAGAGATCTTGCACATCCAACATGGATTCAAAGAGCCTTATCACATCGAAGCTTGAGCTATTAGTCTGAAATGTTTAGGAATCAAAGTGCATTGTATTCTGAAGTGCATTGTATCAATTTGTAACCAAAATCAGCAATAAAGGGATTCAAAGTGGACGTAGGCTTGATCTTAAGCCGAACCACTATAAAATCGTTGTCTTTTACTATTTTCTGCGACTTTTCTGCTTGTTACTTATTCCCATATCACGGGTGGTGCTTTCACGTTACTACTACACACACCGGGTGTTAGCGTTCACTTTTTAGCGTTAACAGACATGAACTTCAAATGACTATATTGGGAGACCATTAGGAGTAGGAGCAATATATGCACAGTGCATATCATTGGGAATATCGCATTGCAATCTGGGCATGATTTGAAACAAGAGTGGCATTAGTTGCTGCACATATTTGTGAATGAGTAATATCTGAAAGGGCATTTGAAGCTACAACTGCATCTGCTTGGGAAGTGGGTGCATTGGGGCCAACAACCGCAAGAGAATCAAGTGGACATTCTGAGATTAATACAACAATAGGTTGACGTGCATAAGAGGAAGCATCATGTTGTGCAATATGATGGGACATGGGGTTATGCATAACTTGTGCATGATATGAAGCAGCAAGGGCTCCGAGGTCTTAATAGTAAAAGCTTGTACATGAGAGGGAGCATCAGTTGAAGCAACAACAAACGACATTGCCAAGTCATCTTGGGAGGAGGAAGAAGCCATTTTTGGAACCCAAGTTTCTATTCATTTTGCACAACTAAGACTATGCAGGTGACCATAAATATTAAACACCCCACATCAAGGAGGTAAATAATCGTAAACTACCGACCGTGTAAGTGAGCCAATTAAAGTTATCCAAATTAACCATTTTGGAAAAACTAGAAGATGCACTCATCTCTACAAGTACATGGGCATAACCAAACCAAGAGGCACTTGAAGTGAGCTTATATATCTTAATGGGGTACTAAGCACACTTGCCATAGCACTAATGATGTCATTCTCCCAAAACCCAATCTCAAGCTCAAGTCGCACACATATCGGCAAAAATAGTAGTGACTCCTTAGCGAGACATATTCCTAGTCTCCATTTTTGTAGAATAATCAATCTCGAGTCAGGAAAATACGGACCATCGAGTAACACTCTCTCACAAATTTTTTATTTCTCGAATTTCCCAAAATCGAATCCATTTCTTCTTGAATATAGGTTAAACTTTCCCAACAATTTCCAATGCGACTAATATAAGCAATTAAGTGCATATAATAAGGTTTGGATCTGACCACATACAAGATAGTCGAGTTGTGCCACTTTTCATTAGATTTATGCATCATACTTTCGCTACCAAAGTCCCTAACTTCACCAACTACCTTACGTGGAACAATAAATTTAAGTTGGCACTATCACCTGACGAAAAATGTGAGAGGCACATGTTGTTGTTAAAAAGTTTCTCTAACCAACTCTTGCCTTTTGATAAGGATTCGATAGTCCTGTCTATGCCGGTATCTGAATAAGTGCTAACTAGATAGCGGCCACTTCTGGACATTGAAAAACCACAAGCTTAGCTGGACTAAGGGCACCCAAATAGAATCATCGAGAAAAGTGGCAGCTTTTACATTAGCCGGGCTCGCTGTTGATGACAAGGTGGAACAAAGTAGTCATAGAGGTCGTCAATTCAACGAACCTCCCTTTGGACTTCCGCTTGGTCATTAGGCACAAGAAAATGGTAGGTTACTAGAAAAATATGAAAGTGAGGCTGGGAAATTGAAACATGATTTAGTGATTAGGGAAACCCTGAGCACTTGCTTCTTTCCGCCATTTTTTTCTGATGACCTTAGATTTGTTAGTTTGCATCATAACCTTATATAATGATGTATTATTTCATTTTGTTCTCTATTGTTGCTCTTATTGGATTGAACCAAGGACATGGATATGCTAGTTGTTTCCTTCCCTAAACCCTAAGTCCTCTCTCCTTAACCACGGGATGCAACTCTGTCTACAAGGCATCATTGGTTTCTAGCAATCGAGGCTAGGGTTAGCATTTCTTTCATTGTTAAGAGAGAATAAATGAGGTGGCTATTTATAGCCAATTAGATCACAAATATTTAGCCCCTTTCCTCTAGCCTCGAAGATAAAGTCTCCACGCTTTCTTTCCCTGCTTTGCCCCTCCCCCATTGTTTGGGCTTCCAAATTTTAGGCCCAACTGATTTAACAATTAAATCAAATTTTCAATCAATTTATTTAAGCCCATTCTTTAATTAAATCAAAATATAACTTTTGCACATCATTTTAATTAAATTTAGGATTTAAAATAAATATTTATAATGCCATATAACTTTTACACATGCATGTATGCTTATATGTTTGTATATATGTTCCTTCTCATTTTCTTTTCCCTTTTCTCGAATTAGTATTGGTTTTCTCTTGTAGATAGTTATTTTTTTATTTTATCTAAATTAGCCATGTAATATATTATGCTTCTTTTCCTCATATATCTTTTTTCCATTTTATTAAATCTCATTCTTTAGGCATCCAATTCTCAATTAAATCATTTAACATCATTCATTTCTTTTGTTCACCTTCAGAATTGGATTTTTTTGCAGGTAAAACAAAATATACACAAGAAATTGTATTATAGTGGCCATATCACTTTACAACAGTTATAATAAGTATGAGGCAAAGACACCCGAGCAATTACACAACTCACACACGAGCACATCGCATACCACCTTACACTAGCACCATGCAAGGTGCATACATATGATATCCAACTGCATAAGGTAGTCCCATATATATGACATAGCATGCAAAATGGATTACCTTTAACCAAAAAGTTACAACCATCACTGAGATGTTGAAACGTTAGCAGAAGAAATCAAATTTGCAAACCAAAATCAATACCAAAAGCATGTCAAAATCTAATACAGACCAAGATAATATTACATGCCAGAACCATAAAGAACTGGTAAGACTGGCAAAGAGCTAACTTCATAAGTAGCAAAAGTTACTAGTATTACGTAACACTAAGCCAAGAGAATGTAAGACACTCATAACTCTACAAACCTAGTCACCCAAAAGCCTAAGTATCACTACATGCATCACCAACGAAACCCTCACATTCATTACACAATGCAGTCACTATGAAAGATGTTGGTGAGGAGGAAAAACTGGTGAAATTTGCAGGTCATTAAGAAAGCCATAGAAGTATAAAATATCATACAAAACCACTCAGAATGATAGTAACAAACACAAAGGAACTTATTGAAATAGAAACGCACAACAACATAACTGCAAATAAAACAACTCAACAGATTACTCACAACTAGACATGGTACCAAAGCTAAAAGGATAACATCCAAAACCCGAAGCACCACTCAAACCACTACTACATCACGATAGCATAAAGGGATGAGAATGCCATGACTTTAGATACAAAGGCAGCGGCTTTGACCATATAAAGGTTCCGACGTTGTCGAACATTTAGGGAAAAGGACAAAACCGAAGTCCTTTAAAATGGGAACCAAAAGAAGATGAAATGCATTGAGGGAGTTGGCTGAAGGAGGGAGATGCAAACTAAAGAACAGATGAGCAAATCTTTATAACACCCAAGAAATTTTAATGTTAAATTAAAATATTTATAAGGGTAAAAATTTATTTTACATAAAAGGGCAAAAATTAAATTTTCTTGAACGTTGGAATTATGCAACAGGACCTACTCCATTGCATCTGAAATGTCATTTATAGTAGGCAAACATGTATAACTTATTAAATATGATGAAATAGTTCAAAAATAGTGGAAAATAGACCCAGTGGCATTTCCGCAATTTATGATTTCGAGATTTAACCTAAAAATCCTGACTTTGACCTATAAATAAAAGCATAAGCCTCCATTCTTCTCACTTTGAAACCCTAGCCTTCGCCTCTTAAAAGCTCTTCTTATCCTTCCTCAAACAAAATTCTAATTCAAAAACAAAAAAGCAAATCAAACGGAAAGAGAAAAGAGAATTAGAGAAAGGAGAACACATGAATTAAAGCTTAGGAAACTAGAGGGGATAATTCATAAAGATAAGGAAGAAGGAAAGCTATAAGGGTGAGTGATTTTATCTACGAAATGAGTATGATGGAGATAAGTAATTGATTTTTATATACCTTCTTAGTAATAAAAATATGATTTTTATTCTTGAATCTATGGATTTATTTTAAAAATAGAAATTTGAAATGATTTAGAATACCTAATCTTGTAAATCTAACTTTGTATAAAATGTTAGGGTTATTTTTGACAAGTGATAAATAAATTGGATCGAAACTACCCTTAATCTTATAGATCTGATTTATACGATGAATTCGAAGTGGTTTTTCATAGACAAAAATAATTAAACAAATATATTGGAATTTACTATCTAATTAAATTTACATTGAAATATAAGTAAAGATTAATTGAAGTATATGTAGATAATTCCTTGAAATATATATTGGTAATGGTCTGAAAAACTATATACAAATATTTGAATAAATCACTTGAAGTTGGATATAAACAATAAGAAATTGTATCAAATACAGTTGTTAAACTAAACCTTATATCTATACTTGAATCAATGAAGAAGATGAATAAAATAAACAAATTTACCAAATCTGGAAAATGTAAACCAAACATCTGAATCACTTCCAAACGTCTGGATTTCAGTAATTACAAAATAGAGAAATAGTTCGAATTTGACTTGATTCAGATGTCTAAACCCCTATTTAGATATTTGGAATTAAAATTTGACGTCTGAATATGGAATCAAATGTCTGAATTCATGTAAACAAAATTTATGTATTGGGAGTCGGATGTCTAAAATGAAAATTCAGACGTGAATGCTCGGCGAGCCTCGGTTGAACCTGGACCTGGTGCCGGCAAAGTAGGGCGAATAGGGAGTTCACATGGCTGCATGGAGAGGCTGTAATGGGCAATATTAGTTCTACACTGGATGACGTACCTAGGTCCATACTTCATGTCGGGCATAGTGTGGAACTTGACAAGGTATGCGATATCAGTGCAATTAGAAGCTCTTATTGTTACTAGAGCATGCCGATCACATGTTAAACATGGAATTGGGGAAGGGAGATGTAGTCATCGAAAATATTAAGCTATATGGCTGGGTAGTGGTTGAACCTACGAGGAAATCACTATAGTGAGTTCTTTAGCTTAAGGTTGAATGATAAAGAGCATATGACACATTTACAATTGAGAAGGAGATAACAATATTTAGGTTGGTCATAAATCATCGAGGTATTATACTCGGCATGAGCCTAGACATTGCAATATTTGCTTAGTGCGTAAGTACGATATACATGATTCATAATTGAGCATGTCAACTCAATATTGCTTAGGAAGTTATTTATCGGGACCATATACTAGGAATTAACCTTAGTTTTTGATTGTTCAACCCTTATTTGGAAACCTTTTTAGGGTTTGTATGTATGTAGGTATAAATAGAATTATACACCATGATTTGTATAGTAACCAATCCTTCATATGTAATACACGAACAAAAATAGACACCCTAGGTTATGTAAAATATAATTGAACTTTAAATATTACTTGTCAACACAATACCACTAGTGATATAATTTACTTACCAAACTATGTTTGACCCCCTCCATTTCTCACTCTTTGTATCTATTATAAGAGGACAGACCAGTAGGTGATTTTGCCAGGGTACTGTACATGGAGAAGAAGGCATGGCGTCCTAGAGTTATATTTATTCATAGTTACTTTCCATGTACTTTACTTCATATTGTGTTATTCTTATCTACTATACTCTATGTATTGCTATTTGGAGATATTATTAATGGTCCACGCTCTATTGTGACTATTATCTAATTTAGTTATTTTTAGTATTTATATTTTATTCCTCCACTGTGAGATCTAGAAGAGTAAAATGACTTAAAATTTATAATAGTCACTGTACCATGTAATGTTTAAAAACCTTGAAGACTCGTACTTCTTGGCATGACATGAGTTTGAAAGTCACTTTAGACTTTGAATCAGTGTATCTAGAGGTATGGGGTGCCACAGTTGGTTTCAGAGATTACGTTCAGGATTCTTTAGGGATTAGGCATGTATTGTGAGAGTGTATTTGTATACTTTTAGAAGTTATTATTATATATATGAGTATAATACAAACACACCTTTATAATTCTTGCAATGCTTAACACTATTTGAGGAAAGTTGCTAATAATTCCTATTTACATATATATGAGAATGAGTAATCAGGTTGGAAATAGTTCTTGTGTGGCAGTTGAGGTTTTGACCGTGAACATTCCTATTTGGTTCCATCAGTATCTTCAAGTAAGGGGCAAGGCTGAACTTAAACCTAATGGAGGACCTGTAGTGCAAGCGCAAGTTGCTGCCCCAGCTCCTCTACCTGCTTTGGATTTGTCAAGCCGTGTTTGGATTTCCAGAGTTTGGGTAGGAAGAATTATTAGGGGGCAAAATCATTAGCGGAGATGTGGGCATGACTAAGGAACTGTGATAGGATTTTTGCTATGATACGTATGGAGGATTTAGTGCATAGACAATTAGCTTTATGGAATTTGCTAGGAGTAGCCTTAAGCTGGTGGGAGATTGTAATTGCTGAGATGGATGAGACCAGGATTGCTTGGACTGATTTCAAGAGGCCTTTTGAGACTAAGTTCATTTCTAAGGCAGAGTGGGAGAAGGGTTACAGAAGTTCATTCATTTGGAGCAGGTGACCATAGTGTCAAGGAGTATGTGAACGAGTTTAATCAGCTGGCGAATAATGGCTTAGACCTTATCAATCACCAATGAAGAAGGCAATGAAGTTTGCTAAAGAGTTGAATCCTTCTTTGAGAGGTATTTCTTTGAGCCATGTATCTTGAGCTTAGTTGAGATGGCATTGCTGAATTCAATTAGGAAGGAGGAACCTATGAAGGTAAAGGTGAAGCCAGTTCAGCAAGACCACCGCAGAATTATAATGCGAGCTTAAGGCAAGGTAAAGAAGCCAAAGTTTATGTATAATAAATGCCAAGGCAAGTGGCATCTGGCATGGGATTGCAGGACGAGCATTGCAAAGATCATTGGCTACAACTACAACCAATTTGGGCACTTGAAGAGAGAGTGTTTGAATGTACCTAAGACTTCTACCCAGGTGGTTCCAGCATATGCACTAGATACCATTCCTAGCTCGAGCGTTGCTCCAGCTATGGATAAGGGAAAGAAGGATGTCATAAAAGGTGTGTTATTTTTTTAATTTATCTATTCGTACTTTATTTGACAGTAGAGCATCACACTCATTTATTGTGAGTAGATTAGTAGATGAATTTTACTTAAAAACTAGCATAGTTACAGAACCTATAGTGGTATCGAATCCTATTGGAGGGTCGATTTATTTAACCATAAATTGTAAGGGTTTGAAGTTGTATATTTTGGGTGACGATTTTAATTGCGATGCTTTTGTTTTAGGATTTTCTAGGTTTGGTTTAATTTTAGAAATAGACTATGGCTATGTATGGAGCAATGCTAGATTATGATAGGAAGGTAATTCGGTAAGGTACTTGTAGTATGAGCAACCTAGAGGTTTACTGCGATCCTAAGGGTTCAATATGTAGAGTTACCTATATTCTTTTGACCTATCACATGATGAGTTAGCTTCAGTGCCAGTAATTCATGACTACCTAGATGTTTTTTCTGAAATTTTTGGTTTTCGTCCCCATAAGGAGATCAAAATTCGAATTTATCTAGAAGAGAATGCTAGACTTGCCACCTTACCCCTTAGGCATACGGATCCTAGAGAAAGATGCGAGCTAAATAAGCAAGTGAATGAATTATTGGAGATGGGCTTCACTCGGATAAGTATTTCAAAGTGGAGAGCACTAGTTGTCTTAGTACTAAAGCATATGGCTCTTTAAGGCTTTGCGTCGATTATCATGAATTGAATAAGATGACAAATAAGAATCGTTATCCACTACCATGTATAGACGATCTCTTTGATCATTTAATTGGAGCAAAGGTATTCTCCTAGCTTGACTTGACTATCAGATTTCATCAGTTATGTGTGGTTGAGGATGGTATTTAGAAAACTACTTTTCGTACCCCTAACGGAGTTTATGAGTGGTTAGTCATACCATTTGGATTGCTTAATGCACCAACATATTTTGTCGACCTCATGAGTCGAGTCATTAGAGGGTTGGTAAATAAGTTTGTTTTGGTAATCGTTGATGACATACTTGTCTATTCGAAGAGTAAGGAAGAGCATGTGTTGCATTTAGGAGAAGTGCTCAGTATAAAATAAAGGCAAAAAATTTCAAATGTCACTTTTGGCGCAAGGAGGATTGTTTTTAGGGCATGCTATCTTTGAGCATGGACTAGCAGTCGATACTAGTAATGTTGCTGCATTATAGGATTGGCACGTACCAAAGAATGTCATGAAGACGAGAAGCTTTCTTGGGTTAGCTGGCTATTATAGGAAGTTCATTATGGACTTCACTAAAATTTCCTTACCTTTGACCAGCATTACTAAAAAAAATTTAGTTTTCTTGTGGAGCTTAAAATGCGAAGATGCTTTTATTAAGCCGATGAAGTTATTTACTAGTGCACCTACTTTAGTACTCTCTGATAGTACAAAGGCGTTCGCGGTATATACCAATGCTTGTGGTACAGGATTGAGCTCGGTGTTGATATATGAGGGCGGAGTTGTTTGTTATGCTAGTCGACATTTGAAGGTGCATGAGAGGAACTAACCAACCAATGATCCTGAGCTGACACCATCGTCTTCGCCCTCAAATCATGGAGGCATTATCTATTAGGGGAGCGATTTGAGATATTCATCGATCGTATGTCTTTGAAGTATTTATTCTCCTAAAAGGATTTGAATTTGAGGCAGCAGAGGTGGATGGAGTTTTTGGAATTGTATGATTTTAATATCTTATATACATAAGCAAGGGCAATGTTGAAGTCGATGTCTAAAGTAAAAAGCATGTGATGCCAAGTCCTATATTTTAGAATGGAAGAACGTGGAGTTCATTTTTACATTTGATTTTTGATCTTCATCGGACATTAGACTAAGGTTTTTGGCATCATTAGAAGTTCAGCCTTTACTTGTGAATCGTATCGGTTAAAGTTAGAGGCAAGTCAAGGAACTGTTGAATATTTTTGGGAAGCTGAACAAAGGAGAGCATTCGAGTCATTTGGATTGCTATTCTATTGATTTGAAAAGATGGTTGCAAAGAGATGGTAGGTTGCGTGTCCCTCTTGTTATTGAGTTGGTAAATATCGTACTAATAGAGTTCCATTACTCTAAGATGACTATTCCTCCCCATGGTGAAAAAATGTATCATGATATGAATAGAGTACTGGCCTAGTATGAAGAGGCATGTAGCGAATTACGTTTCCAGGTGTGTGACTTAACAAAAGATGGAGAAGAAGAAGCTTGGTGGATTGTTGCAGACGTTAGATATTCCACAGTGGAAATGAGAATGTATGTCTATGGACTTTGTTGATGAGCTACTGTAACACCTCTCAATTTTTACGATAATTAATTTAAAATTAATTAATAAATAATAAACATCGAAAAATATTTTTTTTACAAACATCAGAATTTGGCTATGAAACTTGCATCGTTGGGTTCGTGGTGATTTTCTGATCAACTTTCATATATAAAGTTTTCTCACCGAGGTTCAAATGAAAAAGTTATTAGCATTTGAAGTTTTAGAGTCAGTGTAATTAAGAAAATAAAATGAATAACGTTAATGGAAACTTAGAGGTTAAGAATGTTAAGGTTGAAATAAAATCAGAGAGAATATATATATATATATATATAAGCGGAAACAAATGATATCGATCGAACAAAAGAAGGAATAAAATTAACAAAATTAAACAGTCAGAAATATTAACATATCAACAGCTAATCGGTCGGTCCCAAATGCATAACGGTCGACCGGTAGCTGTCGACGATAAAGGAAAGCGGTCGACTGTTGGTGATCTGAAATCGATAGTAAATTATGGCTCAAACAGCCCGTATTTAATAAATCATTTACTAACGGAAAGGTTGATTCTAGCGCATATAAATACAAGCCTAGTTTCTCACTTCTCTTCTTATATTTTCTAGGTCACAGAGCAGAGCTATACCATTCCCTTGTTCCTACAATTTCTAGAACCTTAAAAGTAGTAAAATAATTATATATATATATAAGTAGAGAAAAGCGAAGAATAAGAAAAGAGAAGAATAAGATCTATTCAGTACGCAGAAACAAAGGTAAAACATGTATCTTAAACTCTAATCTAAATCCAATTAATCCTTTTCCCATATCAGTAATTCTAATAGGTGTATACCCTTTTTATATTTTGGATTTAAAGTAAGTGAGAGTCAAATATTAAGGGAATGGATCTAGATCTGGAGAATTGGAAAGCTAAAGCAAGGTGAGTGGGAAATTACATTTTTGTAATAAGATTAGATTTATATCATTGGAATCTATTTCATCTGATGTTTTGGATATTTTATTGTAAATGCAAAAGGAATAAATATAAATCTCGATTTGGAATATTTAATTAAATATGCGTATTGATTAGAATGATAATAAATGAATCAAATAATAAATTAAATACATGTAATGAAATTGATTACGGAATAGATTTGAGGAAATTGACTATGGAATATATTTAATGAAATTGATTATGGAATAGATTTTATGAAATTGACTATGGAATAGATTTTGACTATTGTTGGGATTGATTGTAATAAGGTTGGGATTTGACATATTTTAATTCATTGGATTGAAAATGGGTAATAATATAAGCCTCTATGAATCATCTAAGTTACAAATAAAGGTGTATTGTTTGAAATAACAAGGAATGTAAATGTAAAGGAAGAGATGTATAAAATAAAGGGAAATTTTGTATTTTGTACCGTCTATTTAAATAAAGAAATAAAGTATAATTTCTTGTAATTTCACACAAAACACAAATCCTCTGTTAAGTAAATTCATAGAGAATTATAGCATTAACAATTCCTTTTGAAGGGGAAAGTAGTTCCGATGCATTAAAATATAATATGCTTAAGTATAATAAAAGTGAAGTAAATAGGAATAAGAATAATAGTTAAAAAGGGAATTTAAGATACACATTTAGACAAAGTGAAATAAACAATAGAGGAAGAAAAAATAATTAAACCAGAAAGGAGACTAAATGTCCAATAGACAACTAAAGATAAAAAGTAATGAATAAACAATAGAATACACCGAAAGAGTTAAGTAAACTTAAATGACAAGGAACATCTTAGTTAGTAAATTAGAAATAGCAATGAATGACAATGCATAAAAGTAATTAAAAGGCAAGTTATGTAAGACTTATTGAACATCAGTGGTTGAAAGTAAAGTAATAGTTAAATGATTGTATATGCAGATATATATTATGACTGGCATGAAATATGTACGTATGTAAATAACATAGTAAATAAGAATGACATAGTCATTTGAATGAGTTTGAATGCGAGTTCAGTAGTGTTACACAATAGAAGCCTGCCCACCGTAAGGGGCTACTGGCAGTTATGTATATGTTATTCTAATGTGCAACATATCCTACTGTAGGACCCGTGGAGAGTATACACCCGTGGAGAGTATACGCTTGTATATAGATAAAGGAATACCCAAATAGAAAGTGGAGTCTACTTCGAAAATAGGAAAGGGGAGGTATTACCCTAGTTGCGTTAGGCAATCTAAATAGGATAGTGGAATGCTCGACAGTATGTCAGCAAGCGTGGACCAAATCAGGAGTAGGAGCTACATAGGTTGAGTGCGTCATCAGTCCAGAGCGGTCAATTGGAAAAGATAAGGTTACATCTAACGGACTGCACCTCCTACTAAGATAGGAAACGTTAGGTAATGCACGAACATAATCATTTGCTAGTTTATTTGTTAGAGAAAGGCTAGTTAACCTATGGAAAAGTTCTTTCAAAAATGAATAGGGTAGTCTGTGGAGCTGAGTCCGCAATAGGAAGCAGACAAGTAGTATATCCCCAAAGCAAAGCGAGATAGAATAGGGCTAAATTATAGTGACACTGTTATGAGGCATTAACCGGAGGTTCTACTTTGTATGCAGGCAATTTGGCTTAGACATTGATGATGATGCCCGACGATGCAGAATTACGGATACTAGCGGGGATAGTATCTAGGTCCAATAGGGGACCGTGGTACTTATATTCATATATATGTACATGCCTATAATCGTGGTACTTATATTCATATATATGTACATGCCTATAATCTACTAAGGGTAGATGGGTCGTATTGTATGCGGATGAGATGTCGAAACGACTAATTAAATAATAAAAGACATATCATGTGATAGAAGACAATTAGCATAAACTAGTGTTATGTATAAAGTGTTAATTTACCAGTCACCAAAACGTTGTTCTGACCCCCTCCATGTTCTTACCCACATGATAGCTTAGATGGACAGGTTCCCTTGGCATGCTCGACACCGACAAGGACACTAGACATCTGAAGTGTCAATCTTGGTCAGTAACTATGTGGCTTATATATTTTATTATTCCACCATGAGTCATATCGTTAGTGCTTTGATATGCATTCATTTTATATGCAGGATACCATACCGATGATCCGTACTTTGGTGGACTTGGGTTTTCGATATGGCGAAAATTCGGACCGACTGAGGTGCAGGTTGTTACATTTGGTATCAGAGCTTAGGTTAGTCGATGTCGAAAAATTAGCAAAAGTTGAGTAAACGTATTTGTATTTTGCTTAAATGTAAATATATTATACGCCAACCCTAAGGATTCCAACTATAGAGTAGTTGCATATGGAAGGTCCCTGAAGCTGGATAGTACATGACTCCCTAACCAGGCCCAGATAGTCCAATGGTTGTAGATCCCAATATGATTATTGATTGATGATGTACAGTAGGTGCAGATAAGGGGAAAACAAGAATCCATATGTTGTAGATATCTGGAAGCAGTAGTTTCCCAAAGGAAGGTGTGAAGTAGTCAATCCAATTTAATAGCCAGATTTCTAATATTGGAAAGAAGATAAGTCAGTAAGTTGAAGATTAGAAGTTCTAAAAAAGAACTAATAAAAATCCACATTGAGTCCAATTCAATAAAAAAATAGTTTTAAAAGTTGAGAAAAATATATAATTAATATATTTGAAAACAAAAGTAAGCAAATATTGGATTTTAAAAAACATACATGAATATAAATATTTAGTTAAATTCAAAACTTTTCGTAAATGGGTTTTACAAAAGGCAATTGTTGAAAAAAAAATATAGAGTGTATATAGCCCACTAGTTTTTTTGTAAAGAAAGAAAAATGTTGATATGAAGTTCTAGTAGAAATTAAAATTCATTAAAATCTTAAAATTTCAGTAAAGGAAATTTTGTAAAAAGCTATTTCTTTTGAAAGAAAAATGTTACAGCAATATAGCTCGTGGGTTTATATGTAATGGAAAAAAAATTTAAGCTCTAAAACCAATTTTAGGGATGGACAACAGGAAGTGGTATAAGTTTGAAATAAGGTAAATAGTACGGGAAAGAAGATTCAAAACTCTAAAACAAAGCTGTAGGCGAATGCATTACAATGGTTCAAGTAAGAAGACAATTAATTGAGAGAAAAACAATTCAAATAAGGGTAAGTTGAAGAAAGTTAAATAGTAGTAAAATTTTGAATAAAATTAGAAACAAAGTTAGAAACTCTAACAATAATTATTAGAAACAATAATAGGAATTCTTATAAAATGATGTTAGTAATTAGATACAATAACGGAAATTAAAAAGAACAAAGACAAAAGGGATAGTTTTCATAATAAGTGCGCATTTATTGCAAGTATCTTTTAAAAGTCCCCCTCGCATGATTTTAGAAACTCGGTCAAGGATTGGAAGTGGAGATAGTATGAGTGATAAGAAAATGGTAGAGTGAGAATTGTTCTTATCTACTTCAGTTTTTATTGTTTAAAATTATAAAATATGTCTACAAAATACTATAAAGTGAATTTTTAGAAAGAAATGGTTTGGTGTGACAAATGAGTTTTTTAAAAGAAAACTTAATATATAGTTGAATTAAAAATCCCAATTTTTAGGAAGTAAAAGTTGAAAAGGTCTTTAAAAGGAAAAGTTGATTTGAAGAAAAAAAGGATACCTTTTAAAATTTTATTTGCTAACATTTTCTTTTAGACTTAATGAATAAACTAAATTCAAAAATTTTAACTTGTAGTTTTAAGACACCAAGTAGTTTTGAATTTAATAAAAGGTTTCTAAGTTGTACTTTTAAAGATAAAGATTTAAGGATCAAGTATTTCAAAATTTTGAAGTTTTTAATTTTTGAAAAAAATAGGTGAAGACAAAACCAAAATTTTAAATTTGGAGTAGATAGGGATGACTGCCTAGGTAAGACGGGGTAAATGGTAAGGCCATGAGGAAGATCGCGATTACTACTCATAGAGTAGCAATAATGGGATCCCTGTTGTGTGTAAATAATATTGGTGATAACCTAGAAATGTTTTGATAGACATGTATGCAAGCATAAGAAGAACCCGCAATGGAATGGTAAATGGTATTAAAGTACACTACGAGTTCTAGGGTATGCACGTAGGAAAGGTCAAGAGTAAAGGAAGTAAATACCAAGATTTGAGAATACTATCAAGAGATTGAGATTAAGAGAAGATAGTGATAGAGAGTAATGAGATGGAAAACATACATAGAGGACATTGGTAGACTCAATGTTAAGGAAGGCAAGATAGGGCGGAAAAGTTATTCCGTCAAGTCTGTTGCCAATGAGTTATTCAAAGTGTGCATAGTTTGTATTTCTTACTCCACTACAGTGTGGGAGGAAGCACAATTTATTCCATAATTGGGTATGGTAATGGAAGTAGTGGATGGACCTTATTCATTAGAAGCCATAAAGGGAGGTTAAGATATGTAAGTTGGAGAATGATGGAGCAAAAAGTTGACATTTGAGATAAACCCTATTTTAAAACTTTAAAGATAAAAAGAAATTAACTATGCAAACCGTGCTTGGAAAATGTAACAACTCGCTTTTTTGTACAGTTCAAGTTGATAATAAACCACACATGTCCAACCCAAATTAAACGGAAAGATGGATAGTTATGGGAAACAAAGAAGAAAGAAGAAGAGAAGAGAAGAAGAAGAAAAATAAATTGAAAAACAACAAAAACGCAGCAGAACAATATATAATATATTATCAATGATCTTTACAAAAGAGAAACTGTTCTATACATACATCCATCAGAGTACAATAACAAATCATAATCATCAGTCTGGACAGTTATAACAACTTGTCCTCACAAATGCTGATGATTTCAACAACAAAATAGCGGAATATAAACATATACATGAATACGCTTGAAGACCTCCAACTTGTCTCTTGAGCTCCAATGCATCCAAAAGCAATCTTAAATATGCTCGGTCTGACCCGGGAATTATAATAAAATAACACCCGAGTCAGTCTGGAAAACCAGCATGAGAAAACACACCCAACTGGATTTTAAAGTTATAAAAACCTTTGGAAACAAAGGTATCTCGTAAGACCAGATCGCACATAAACATGGATGGGTTTTTACCTTACGATAACCAAAACATTTCATATGAAATCCTCTGGTATTATAATAATGTCTAGAATACAAATACTTATTAATCATATCCAAAATTGTTACATTATTAAATTCCAGCATAATATGTATCAATCAAGTCTGAAGGCGCTTATTGGAGAATGGATTCCAACTACGAAAGGGTAAGGGTCTACCCGCCGAATCCGTACACCTTTAAGTAAAATGTACGGGAGGCTACAACATGTTGCATCTCAGCTAGTCAGGACCGGCCCTACCCCTTACTGGATAGCACCGAATATGATCACCCCTTGGTTGCGATCAAACAACCACAATGGGCCCCGAAGCATACATAGAGATATCGACACTAGATCTTGGGATGATCATACCCTAATGGGAACGACCCACATAGCCCTGCCTCATGTCCCTACTTTAGTCATTTTCCCCGTTGATGTGGCTTGTGGATACGATTACCATTTTATATAGCAATTCCTACTTAGAATGCTAACACTGCCTTTCAGGCAACAACACAATACCAGCATTCATCGTTCGTTCTGGGACTGAACGAAACATTTGAGAGCTCCGTCTCTGAATTCCTATCCTCCTTAAGATGTCTTCACTTTGCAACGCTTAAGTTGGATCAAAGTGGTTTTCGAATAACATATCTGATCCCAGTCTCTTCGAAACAACAATTGATAGTTTTCGGTAAACTCAACCCCGATTTTTTAGGAAATAAACAGCCAAAGATAAGAACGGAGATCACCTCCTAACCGTTAGTAGACGAATTTCCTTATCATTGTCCTAGGAAAATGAAATAAGATTTATACGCATAGCACAACATCGTCGGAGATGATTGTGCTATATAACTCACGTGTTTCTCCTAGATATTTCCAAAGTTACGTTTGGGTCCAAATTCGATAGTCGGTTATTTAAATATTGAGTAATAAACATTCAATTAGGGATTTAATTCCATAGGGAAAACCAACATTTGGTTAGGAAGTTATCTGTGAATGCCTTTTTTTATACGATTGTGCTGTAACCGCATTTGTTTGCAACTCTAGCTTTGCAGATTCTTGTGCATATTTTGAGCAAGTAAATAAAGTATCTATTTTAAAATAATCACATTGAACATCCTTTGCACTTCTGTTCTTGTAATCTTACTACATTTATAGGAAATTATAAGAAGGAATATTCAAAATGCTTGTTAAAAGCCGTGGAGATCATTTGAAGAATAATAATATTACAAATGGTTATGGATATTATATTATATTATATTATATTATATTATATTATATGCATAAACAAATTGTTAAGAAAGATAATACTTATAATATTTGTGAAATATTATAAAAATGTGCATTCCTGTAAATATAATATTTTACAACAATTAGAATAAGTGGCTAAAATTAGGTCCACAATGCTTATCAAACACACTTGAAATAACAAATACAACACTTGAAAACAAAATTGTATTATGTATGTTGTTACACCTGTTCTTACCCCGAACCACATTGGAAGAAAACAAGGCAGGGTGCAAGACCAGGAAAACTACCCTCATACTGAGAAGGTTAGATGGAAAGAAAAAAGAATTGGAATCAAGCAAACGCGTACTACACAGGGAATCATCTTGAAGCTACAGTGATTAACCTGTCCCGAACCTTGCAATCAAGAAAACCACAGTAGAAGAACAAATACTGCACTCATAAGGAAACAAATATAGTACATGTTGAACTAAGAAATGCATCTCTAATGCCCATACTCTATCAACACCTACAAGAACAAGCCTACACCAACACATACCGAGGGTAACCTAGGTAGTACCACAAGGGGTCACGAGCACTCCAAAGGGTTGCATACAGGGCCACTTACGATACGCTTCAACGCAGAACCATACTTAAAGGTAGACGACAAAGATATGGAGCTCTTCCTTCTTCACATCGGCAACCCGAGCATGCTGGCAATAGGGCAACTCAAATCGCAGTCAGATCATGTCCATAAGCACAATAGACTAACGCCTAAGATAAAGCAATGAAGTACAACTCCACCCAGATACGAGGCCAAACAAATAGGCGCAGATCTGATAAGCAACAAAGATACAAGCACTGCAACACCATCAGTCAGTGCAGATACGGTGGTAGTAACTTGAGACCAACGAGCGACACCTGATTTCCCTATAAGGATTCACATACAAGGTCAATTCAAATTTGAATTCTTTTGCCACCATTTGAAATATTCCCGTTCTAATTTTGGGACTTCCCGCCTTCACTCAAGCTTCCCGCCAAAGACATGACAGCAATTCGAACACGTCAAATAGACAACACAGATAGACAACATCTGGAAGAATCCAAGGGCTGAGGCATAACGGCGAGAAAAGAATTATATTAATCTACATGCATCTCAAGACTATAAATAGAAAATGCACTATAACATGAAAGGGATTTTTTACCATCTTCTCTTTTTGATACATTTAAGATTTGTCGTCTTCTCTACCATGGAAACTTGTACCAAAATACCGAAAAGGGAAGAAAGAGAAATTTTCCCTATGGGCGTAGGATTTCTTAAAATCTGAACTACGTAAATCCCCTGTGTCTTTTACTATTTCTTACTTTTATCATTTTCCTACTTAGTTTATACTACCATATCTAGCCTTATTTGTGCTTGAATTAAGTACTATTTGTACTCAACATTTTAATGAACAGTTAAAGTGTAACTACCTGATTGTATCAGCATCCAGTGACATAATCACTACTTCACGGAAAAGTTAAGACTACTTAACTTTGCTAATTCAAATTAGTAAATTAGTTAGTGTGTTAATTACTTTATACTTAATTGAGGAGTTGGCAATGTAAAAGTTCTCCCAACGTTTTTTGGTGCTGGAAGGAGGGCTAGAACCTCCGCTCACTTCTTACATCTAGTAAAACTCTATACCCCATACCATGAAATCTACCAATTCACCTATTACTCCGATCCAAAAACCTTTGCACTTGGCAGCGAAGACCGCTAACAAACCACTTATACCTTCGAACACCCAAATTAAAGCAGGGCCTCAACCGATGCCCCCGCAGACTCTATCCTAGTCGCATTCCAATCCTACACACACCAGATAAACCAACGCATGGAAGGATTAGAAAAGATAATGACCCAACACATCATTCGCGGGCCATCCTCACCTCCTTATTCTCCAGCTCACCGTCATCGCACCCATACTACGTTGGACCTTCAGTCAGGGAATGATAACCGCACTCCAATAAATGGGAACGATGACCTTAATCTAAAATCTAATGCTAGGCTGAAAAGAAAAATCTAGGCTAATCCTCGAATAAAAATCAAGCCAGCCAATATAAACCCCTACTACTAGAAAAACAAACCAGATCTACCAGAAATGATGGGGATGCTACATCTGATGGTAACTCATCCAAGGTTTACCCAAGAGAATATGAAGTCCATCAGCTCAGAGATCAGGTAGAGCGGCAAGCGAATATTTGCCAGCAAAACACCAGAGAAAAGGCAGAGGAAGGAATTCGCATCTCTTTCAGTGAGACCGTTATCAAGGTATATTTTCCCGATAACTTCAAAGACCCCACAATTGAGAAGTTTAATGGGACTACCAACCCAGAAGATCACCTCAGCACTTTTGAATACTTCATGGACATCCTGAAGTTGGAAGGATGGCATGAAGCAAGTTATTCCCTTTGTACTTATCCGATGCAGCCTCACGGCGAAGTACGGATTAGTGAAAGTTCGATCTTGGAGACAATCATCTATAGATTTTCTATGACAATTCAACTCAGGAAGAGAAGACTCTCCAGACATTAATACCAAGTCATGTGTGATGCAGGGGAAGAGTAAAAGCCTACGCAGTTTCATTAAGTGCTTTAAGGCAAAAGCACTCCGAATTGGGGCGACCAGCAAAGAATCATTACTAATGGTGGCTCGCCGAGATTAGGATATAACTGCTACGTGGGACAAAAATAGTATGAAGTCTTGCCATACCATTAAGGCTTTCTATGAAAGGGAAACCGGTTACATTAGGATGGAGGAAGCCGAATCAGTAGCATAATCTCAAGGGACTTCTGCCTCCAGTTATGATAGAAAATAGGGCAGATGGATATCACCCACCAACGAAGTGGTAGAAGGAGCTAAACCTCACTACTAAAACCCCCCTCACTCATACTGCCAGAGAAATATATGAGATCACAAAGGCTGAGTTTATATACAACGTGTCGAATAAGGGAAAGAAACCAGAACACAATTGAGGTAGAACATACTACATCTTTCACCGAGCAAATGGTCATCATACCGACACCTGTTGACACCTAAAGAATGAGATCAAGAGGTTGATCGAGAATGGTTATTTGGGTAGCTTTCAGAGGGTAAATGGTAAAGATAGGACTGGAAATCTGACTCCCGATCCTAATGAACACCAAGTTGGCAACCCTTTGAACCTGATAGATTCAACCCATGGAGGACCACATCTTGTTGTTTCAAGCAAAAAGGCACAAGAGAGGTATGTGCAGGAGGCCAAGACCTGTAAGACAAACTTCCACATCAAAAAGAAACCTACACCAGAGATAACCTTCATAGCGGCTGATGCAACAGGAGTTATGTTCATAAACCAAGACCCAATTAACATTACAATATAAATATCAAATTGTACTATGAAGAAAATCTTTGCCGATTTTGGAAGTTCAATGAATGTTATCTTCAAGTCTGCTTATGATTAAATGAAATTACCATCAGAAATCCTAAAGTCCAGCCTTGAACCAATCTTTGATTTCAACAACAATGCTACCATTTCAATGGGGTCAGCACATTTGCTCGTTATAGTTGGAAAGACCTTATTACACAAGTCATTTTATGCAAGTTTCTTAATCATCGATCAGCCCTCACCCTACAATGCTTGAAAGACCTGCTCTGATTGACGTGGGGGCAATCATCTTCCAAAAGCGATTCATCACTCTAGTGGGAATAGGGTCAGTGAGAGGTGAACAATATTTAGCTGGGAAACTATACAATGTTACTCTTAACTCTAGCAATAAAATTGTTCCAAACTATTCTGCTGTCTATTCTGGTATTTCTAACGATAAAAAAGAAGTCAAACTAGAACTTTAAACTGCAGCATTGTAGGATACTCAAACTAATACTGAGGTGAGTAATCCGGTACCCCCTGAATCCTAATAAAAAAGAGAAAAGAACATACAAGCACATGTTTGGCACTGATGAATATAATTTGGTTTATGCATAGTATTTCTCTGAGGAAGCTATGAAACATGCATCTTCTATGAATTCTCCACCATAAGAGGAATTGGAAAGTGAAATAGACCCGAGGTTAGGGCGACCAAGAAAGAACTAAATTCAGTAGATGATCTCAAAGACATACAAATGGATTCATAGGACCCCACAAAGGTTCTTAAAATAGGAACGAACCTTAGTGGGGAGGCAGGGGATGAACTAATAGACTTCTTAAAATTAAAAGTCAATAGATGTATTTGCTTGGACTCATTTAGATATGGTAGGAATAGACCCAGCTATCATCTATCATGCACTGAACATCGATCTAGATGTTCATATGGTCAAACAGAAGCGTAGAACTCTAGACCAGGAAAGGTACAATGTTTTACACGAAGGGGACAAGAAGTTAAAGGAGAATGAGTTCATATGGGAGGTATGCTACCCGAAGTAGATTGCTGACCCAGTACTCATAAGTAAGCCCAATGGGAAATGGAGAACTTGCATAAACTTCACCAATCTCAATAAGGCTTGCCCAAAGGACAGTTTTCCTTTGCTAAGGATCGATCAGTTGGTAGATGAAACTAGTGGGCACGAATTACATTCATTCATGCATGCATATTCGAGATACAATTAGGTAGCCATGTTCGAACCAGATCTGGAGCACACCGGTTTTGTGATGGATAAGGGCTTATACTATTACATGGTAATGCCATTTGGTTCGAGAATGCAGGGGCAACCTACAGAGGTTGTTCAATATGATGTTTGCTAAATAGATTGGAAAGAATCTTGAGGTATATGTAGACGACATGCTAGTTAAGTCAAAAGCAGCATCAAACCATGTCAAAGACTTGGAACAGACCTTTATAGTCCTGAGGCAATACCAAATTAAGCTAAATCCTCAAAAATGCACCTTCTTCCTCCAGTTAGGAAAGTTCCTAGGGTATATAGTGAGTGCACGTGACACTGAAGCAAACCCTAAGAAGATTAAGGCCATAAGAAAAATGGGAATCCCAAAGGAACCGAAGGACTTGATAAGTCTAAAATGTAGGGTAGCAACCCTTAGCAGATTTATATCTAAGGCCACACACAACTCCATCTCATTCTTTGACCAAGTGAAGAAGGGATGAAACTTCGAATGGAATGAAGGGTGTGAAGCTTTTTTCCAAAACCTGAAAGATCATTTGGTCAATACTCCTATATTATCGAAACCAGTGACAGGTGAGAATTTATACATTTATTTAGCTGTAACTGATCAAGCTATTAGAGCTTCCGTGGTACAGGAAGATGAAGGGGTGCAAAGGCCCATTTATTTCACAAGCATGTGGTTATCCGGGACAGAGCTAAACTACTTACTTGTTTAAAAGCTTACGTACAACCTGCTCCTGGTAGTAAGGAAGTTACAACCTTATTTTCAAGCGGATCTAATCAAAGTCCTCACAGACAAACCTCTTAGGCAAATATTGCACAAGCCAGAGACATCGAGTCGCGTATTGAAATAGGTAATGGAGCTTAGCCAGTATATCTTCAACTATTGTCCTAGGAGGACAATCGAAGGCCAAACACTTTCAGATTTCATCAAAGGATGCACTTTAACAGCTGAACCCCATTTAGATGGAGAAGCAAACACCTCACAGTTCTAGCAGTCGCTCATAGATGGAGCATCGAATGAATAAGGGGCATAAATTGGCTAGGTATTGATCAACCCAAATGGGTAGAAGCTGCATGGAGCAGTGCATCTCGATTTTAAAGCAACTAACAATGTGGAAGAATATGAGGCTCTCCTTGCAAGCCTACGAATGGCCGAGGTAATGAAGGTAACCTACATTAAAATTCAATATGATTCCCAATTAGTTGTGAATCAAGTATAGGGCAATTACCAAGTGAAGGAGCCGACCTTAGCCAAATATGTGGAACCATCTAAGAAATTACAAGAGCGGTTCGAACAATCAGAGATAGAGCATATCCCATGTGAAAGCAATTCATCTGCCAATACCTTAGCTAAACTAGCTAGTACCAAAATTTCTAATAAAATGAAGGTAGTACCAATTAGGAATCAAGCAAAGCCGAGTATAACAAAATCAAATCAAATACTGGTCATGACCCGAGACTAGCTTGCCTTCATTTAAGGCACACAAAATTAGGATACAATGGTGAGCTAAGAGCAACCCACCAATGGGCTCCCACCTCAGCAAACTAAGGAGAATAACTAGATGACTCGCATCAAACACTTCCTCTTAAACAAAGTCTTACCTTTAAATAGAAATGAAGCTCGGAAGATAAGATACCAGGCTCCTACTACTCTTTATTGATGGCACATTATACAAGAGAGGGTATTCTACCCTTTATCTTAGGAGTGTTTCCAAGGAAGAGGGGTTGCAGATCATGAGTGAAGTACACGAGGGCCAATGTAGAGATCACTCTAGGAGAAACAAATTAGCAAAAAAGGCGCTGAGACACGGCTACTATTGGTGTACAATGCTCCAAGATGTAAAGGAATTTGTAAATAAGTGCGACAGATGTCAACAATTTGCCAGTATCCCTAGACAGCCATCCCATGAGATTATCCCACTTGCAAGCCCATGGTCATTCGACATATGGGGGATAGACCTGATAGGACCACTTCCAATGTCAAAATGAGGAGCAAACTATGGCATAGTGGCTATATATTACTTCGCTAGAGGAAAAACACCTAGCCACGATTACTTCAAAGAAGATAGTCGCTTTTGTAGTAAGGAATATAATCACTAGATACAGAATACCTCATAAAATCATTATGGTACCTAGTTTGAAAGCAAGGAATTCATGGAACTTTGTGAGAAGAATAGCATTATAAAAGTTTCTCCCCAATTGCTCACCCGGAGACTGATGGACAGGTTGAAGCCGTAGACAAAACCATCAAAAACTTCTTAAGAAAAGGTTGTAAAAAGCGAAAGGAAAGTGGCAGTGGAACTCTCTTTAATGTTATGGGCCTACTGGACATCAACCAGAACTCCTACAAGCCACGCTCCTTTTATGCTAACCTACGGATATGAGGCCATGCTACCCATCAAAGTAGAAGTACCATCACATAGAAGAATATCATATACTACAAAAAGAGTAAGAGATTGAAAGAAACTACCTTTGATCTTATCTAGGAGAGAAGGGATAAGGCAATTGTGGTAGCGGCCACATATTGATAAAGAATTGAAAAGAATTATAACGCACGACTCAAAGAAAGAAACTTTCGCAAAGGAGACTTGGTACCGTGGAGAGTAATGGCCAATACAAAGGATCCAGTGGATGGGGCATTAGGGCCAAATTGGGAAGGTCCACTCGTCATAGTAGAGGTTCTAGCAAACGGGGCATATCGGTTATCGAGACCTGATGGCAACCTAGTTCCAAGAACTTGGAACTCAGAGTACTTCAGGCCTTACTTTATTTTATTTACATTGCTTATGAAATGTATATTGTAGTATTATAAAAAAATAATGGTATAATAAATTGGATGTAGGGATATTAGATAGCTCGAACCAATATAAAATCTCTCGTTAATGACTCTTTGACATGATCTCACTATGCACGTTCGCAGTTCACCACCAATAGTCTCTGATCAAGAAAAATACGAGGTCGGTAGACAAAAATGGCACTCTAAAAACTGAGAACGGTGAAACTAGACTCAAACACTTGGAATTGCATTAACGCAATCCAGCTCTTCTGCCAAATTACTGCACTAGACATAGTGTTATTGACTGTCGTGCCCTAGTATAAATATTCCTATGATTGCAATCATATCATAGTCGAATTGGTTATAGGGATATTGGATGGTCCGAACCATTATAAAAAACCCTCTATGTTAACTAATTTAACATAACACACTGGACGTACATATATTAAATAGCCAGAACCAGCACAAAAAATCATACACATGCGAGGGTTGCATATGCACGGCCTGACTTCTCATTCAAATACAAATATACTAGTTTGCACCCAAATAGCGGAGCAGATCGTATCGTGCGCACGAAAAGGGCTTTGCAGCCTTACCGCTATTTTCAGAAAAATGAACATACTATACAAAACATGAACGACGACAACACTTCCTCAAATGAGAACTGTGATGCTAAAACTAAAGCCACAGTCTGCCCCAAAACAGTAGGGAAGACCGTGCCAAACGCATGAACAAATTACTCTTCGTAGTTCACCGCCATCGTAACTTATGAACGAGAACGACAATCTCAGAGATTAGAATGGTGATGCTAGACAATGATAAATTCAGGCATACATATGATGTTACGCCCCAAACAAGGAGGCATGTCATACTAAGCATACGACTAGGCCAGCGTGGGATACTACACCCAGAAAAAAGATCAGATCGTATCAAAAATGCGGGAAAAGACTACGGCCTAAGGGTCAAGACCAGGAGGCATAAGCTACCTCAGGAGCCTATTTTAAACATAGAAAAAAACCACAGTACATGGAATGTACTACAAGTTAACGATTAGGTACAAATCCAGACACTACTCAAAGTTTACAGAGTATATATCAAGAAGCCGAGTTACTAATACTTAGTTAGCTCCTTACATGCCTACCATAATGCAATTGTTTATTTTAAATATCTGTACCAAACTTACTCAAATTTTTCCAGCAAGGGTCGCATCATGAAGTGATACCTCTTAATGAAAGCTATGTTAAAGAATCCGATTCAAAATCATAAGGCTAGCCAAATATGACTGTTTAGCATCAGTATGACCTGCTGGAAATCAATGTCGAAAGCTAAGAAGAAGCATTTGTCAATCAAAGAGCACGGGATTGATCATCCTACTCGATAATCACAACTGATGATTGGATACGAGTGACGCTACCATGAGCTGAACTGCATTGGCACATGTACAAGAGCATTAAATGCAAGAACAGCCGAAAAGACTTTTCTCACTACCGAAAGGAAAAGAAGGTTAGACAAAACTAATAGGATATGCAAACCGGGAGTTCAAGATGGTAAGTCCACACCGACCTGAGGTTGTTGTAGACTTGGGGGGCAAGTGTTACACCTCTCTTACCCCAAACCGCATTGGAAAATCCTTATGCAAAGTTATTTTTATTTGGCATACAAAATACAAAGAGTGTTAAAGTTTATCAATGTATATGACAATGGCAATAAAAACATTGTTAAAGTGTATAACAAAGTTTATTTACCATTGTAAAAGCAATATTTTCTTATAGTATGAGATAACTATAACCATAATTGTTAGGTCAGTGCTTATAATCATTAAGGAAGAATAATGATTTTATTCGGTTTGAAAAGAAACTTAAACCATAAGTTAAGAAGAGTGCACCATACAGGTTGAGATAAAACAAGTGAGTTGATAAAATAAAAAACTATATCATTTTATAATATATGTTGAAAATCATAGTCAATAATGTCGAAACTACTATAATCAATGGTGTATTAAAGTCCAGATGCTATTTATTGTAAAGTTTAGATCTCTTGCATTACTAAACTAAGTTAGTAAATGTGTTTGATATCAGTTTTGGTAGATTGATAAAGTTAGATATATTTACATTACAAATTAAGGTAAGGATTTATTACTCTAACTGATATTATAACATATTATCTGCCTTGTAATCATAATATCAAATAATGGATAATTCAGTTTATCCTAACATACACCTACATTTTGATATTGATAATTTAAAGAACATATACAAATATATTTTTCTTATAAAATACTTCAAGAAACCAAAAGTTTGTCTATGTAGTCTAAAACCATCATGAACGGAAAGTAATTGGAGAGTTTAACAATATTTATAATGACAGTTCTTTTAATAGTTTCAACAATACCTACCAAGCAATATATATATATATATATATATATATATATATATCAAACAAAGTCACTCACTGAATCACATAAATTATAATATTGTGCAAGCTTATTTCTAAACGATGCATAACAACATATATGCATTCAAACTAAAGTAAAATTAATCACCGAAAATGAATTGACAGAGAAAATTTGTGACAAAATTAAAAATCACCTGAAAATTAATCTTTCAATTCTCAATTTATAGATTGCATTAATTCAACACAAAATCTACAATAATTGTAACGACTCATATTTTTAGCTATTTTAAATTATTAGATTTAATGTAATTATTAAATAAAAATAGTTAAAAATAAAATTTAATGAATTATTAGTGTAGTTGTTGAATATGAACTTGAATACAAATTTGAAATAATAAATTCCGAAGATTTAGGCAAAAACAACTATTGAAGTGAAAATTCTATTTATTGAATGTGTTTGTAATCGATATCTATAATTAGAAGATGAATGTTGAATTATTCAGATGATAATAAAATGATTGTTAATAAATGGTGATTTATTGAAAATTAAATTGTTAAAATTTAATATTGGAATTATTTAAATAATTGAATCTTAAATTAATGTAAATGAAAATGGTATCAAAAATTGATTTAAGTTTTATTTAAATATGATTGAAGATTGTTAGCATTTAAAATTGGATTTAAAAGTGAATAATTAAAAATTGAAAATTTTATATTATAATTAATGAGTAAAAATAGCCATTTTGGCCACTATCTCGGATTTCGATGAAACCAGTTTCATCGGACCGTAATAGTGAGTTATTGTAGGATTTCAAGTTTCATCGCGATCGACTTGTCGTTTGACCATGTGAGCTTGAAATGTGTTGAATTTAATATTGAAAATTTAATATTATATTTGGGTTCAAAAGGCTATCTTCTGCATACGATCGAATTAGGTCTCGAAACTTGTTCCATTACGTTCGGAATAGGGGTATAACATTAGAAACGCCGGACAGCATGCCTTGATAGGGATTCGAAATAAATATCTAGACATTTTGAAATTAAAAAGAATATATTTATATCGATTTAACCTTCAGCCCATATTCTTTCAAATTCGAGCCACCCTATCACTGAGAAGCAGACCTATTTTGTACGTATAGCCGCCATCCCCTTCGTTTAAAACACGGCCTCCTTTTTCGTTTTCCCCTTCAGATCGAATAATGATTCAAAACGAAAAAAAAGCCAAAATCAAATTCGCGATCGATCGAGGGAGGCTCGGCCTGGAGGATAAGCGAAGCCGCTATCACTCGTGACCATCTGGATCGAAGTCGCGATGGGGTGTGTGTGGGTAGGGTGCGATGGTCACGGAGGCGTGGCGTTCGATTTTGGTTCGCGTTCATGGTGGTCGCGGCGTTCAATAAGGCGGATTGGGTGTTTTGGGTTCTCAAGTTTGATTGATGCATTCCAGCGACTATGGCCAGCGGCGTGGAGGAGCACATGGCCTGAGGCACCAATGGTGAGCGTTCGGCGAAGTCTAGTCCACGTCTGGAGGAGCAGTGGAGCATTAACGTGGACGTCAAGGTTGACCTGGAGATAGCGTGCTTTGAGTGGGAGATTAAAAATCTTAATGACGTGATTAGGGTAAGTTTAATTAACGTTTAATTTAATTGATTAATATATATTTAAGTTAATTTAATTATAAAGATGTTAACGAAATTGTATCTCTCTCGTACGAGATCGTATTGCACGCAGTCGTTTGATCCGTATCGATTTCGTCTACATCATGAAGTTGACTTTCGTTGCTATTTGGTTAGTTTGAATTTTCTGATTCAATAAAAGGTGAGTGTTTTATATGCTCACGTTTGACTAATATATTTTTATGTTAGTAAAATTTATATCGTGAAGTGAATTGAATTTATTGATTTCTGTTTGATAAATTTAATTGACATTTAAATGGATATCTGAATTAGTTGATAGAATTTGGATTGATAGTTAAACTGAATTAGAATTTAATTGCCAGTAAAATACCCGATATTGATAGCTATGAAATTGTTGTGAATTTTATTGACTTTTTGGATGATTGATTGCGATGGATGTTATTGGTTGATATTTTGGATGTTTATTTATTTTGATATATCATGTTATCATCCTGTATATTATTTACAGTATATAAAACTATAGATTGAATTAATTTGAATAAATTAAGAAATAGGTTGAAATGATATATACCTATAGAATTTATTTTGGATTGAAATGATATATATCCATTCCTGAATTAAATTGAAATAATTGATTAACTTGGCCATAGGATATAAAATATATACATACACGGATGAGTTAAATTAAATGATTTTAAAATTTTGATTTTTAATTATTTAAATGATCCGATTTAAAGAGATAAAAATTGAATTTATGAAAATCGAACTATTTTCGAACTTGAGCTCGAAGTTTTGAAATATAAATTTGATAACTGGAATTGTTAAAATAATTGAAGTTGAGATTTTGAAGTTATAATCGAAATATGATGTGAATTTCAGAAATTGATTTGTTTTAAAAGGTTGGACTTTTATTCGAATTTGAATATTGCTAAGTAAAAGTGATATAAAATGATATTTCAAAATTGAGCTCGGAATTGAATTATATTTGAAGATTTGATTTTAAATTGGACATTGAAGGTTAAATTGATTTAAGTGTTTTGAATCGATATTTGAAAATTGAACTCGAAATTGATGTAAATTGAAATGGTTTTAGTTTGGAATTAGAATTAAAATTCAAGTTGGAATTGGAATTGAAATTAATTTGGAATCGAAGTAAAATTCAACTTGAAGTCGGAATTGAATCCATTAAAATGGAAATTAGAATTGATTTTGAACTGGGAAATTTGGGATTGAATCCATTTGACTTTGAAACTATTTTCTAATGAATTATTTTAGTATAAACGATTTAAAATCTATATTCTCTAAATATTCAAATTATTTTGATTTTCCAAACTATTTTACTATATAAACCATTTTAAATACTAAAGCTATTTTCTATTAAACTATTTTAACTATTTGAACTATTTTCTAAAATTCAAACTGATCAGAATGGGAAATGTCTATATTTAAATCTTGGATTTAAATGCGAATTGGGTTAAAGTGAAGTTATAACCTAAATTGTAATTTGAATCAAAATTTTGAAGTGAAATCGATATATCAAACTGAATTGACATTTTGAAGTAAAGTATGATTTTTGAAGCGAATATGATGATTTCGAAATTGATTTGATTTTTGAAGCAAATATGATATTTGGATATCAAGTACGAACTGTTTTCGAAATGTAAAAGAACCAACCAGTGATTAAAACGATGTTTGGTTGTTAAAGAGTCCGGAGCCTCTTATTGGCATACTCTCTGTCAATATTGGAACCACTTTAACAACTGTGTATGCGGAGGAGACTCCAGAACGAAGTGGTTGGATTGGCGTAGTTTGTTAGATTTGAAAAAGAGAACGATGATGGATTGGCTTGACACTTGTGTCAATTTGAAATGACTAAAACAAGAGTCGTACCGGCCAATGAGGTTAGCTACCTCTAGCGGACACACTTCTTCGTATTACTATCATGACATTGTTATCGATTGGTGTGCACCCTTTGATTTTTGAGTATTGGACGCGTTGGGCCGTTAGGGGTTACCACCAGCAGGGAATGGTAAACTGGTAGTATCCTACCTTGGGCATTGCCTCACATGCCTTGTCATACTTTAATCCTTATACGAGACCCCTAAGATTTTGGTTTAGTGTTGTCGTATCACGGCGCATCCCTATCCACTGACTGTTTACTGGTGTTTTATAAGCAAACTATATGACAATGCTTAAAAACGCGTTAAGGGGGATCAATGTAAAGCCTTAACTCTATTTTGATATTTTATATTACTGGTAGACATTACATATGTAGCGTATTCTAGTACATATAAATATTTTGACGGATCCTTAAGAGATGGAAAATCCCATAACATCTCTTGAGTTATTGCACGCACGTTATACACTGGATAGGAGATGTGAAAACCCGTAAACATCTCTAACGCCATTGCACTCATGTCATATGCGATATCGATTTAACTCACATAAGAATATTTTAGTACTAGCTTGAGTGTTTTATTTTTCATTACGCTCGGGTCAGCCCTGAGTATTTCAGTGCATTGAAGATCATTTTTGAGGAGGATGAAGACAAAGATTGGTATATTATTACTATTATTATTCCCTGCATCATGTTGTTCTACTGCATTATTTATTTATCCCTGTTGTATATATAACTTTGATAAATGTTCTATAAATTATAATCAAATGTATTATATAAACAGCTTCATGAACTATCTATTTGATTATTATATTTTATCATTTCGCTGCGAGATTATATGTTTGGTTTATTCTTCTTTTCTAATTTTTCTTAATTAACCCCATTGATTATCTATATTCCGAATTTATTAAGTTGGACTTGTGTGGATTATTGTCAATTTAAACCTTCTAAAATGTGGGTCGTCACAGTTGGTATCAGAGCTTTGGTTTGGCGATAACCTTAGCTTTGTGGGGTTTGACTCATTAGAGATATGGTAGTAATACGCTAGAATGAGTATGTTTAAGTGTATATATACGAGAGAGCGTATTTGTTAGTGTTGTATAAAATGTTTATATTGTGTTGTTTGAATTGTTAAGTTTGAATTTTGGGTTTTGATCGGTATGTGGGACGCTACTATATCTATTGGGATTCCAAAACACTTGAACAAAGCAAACCAACACAATTTTGTATGCGAAAATGAAATAATTTTACCTAGGATTATATTTTTCTGAAAATTAGATAGTTAAATGAATTGGTTGTTAGGAATGATAATATTGATCATTATCGTTTATTGTTTGATTAGTCAATATTCCTAAATTATTAGCTATTATATGATTATAAGAAAATGAAACTGTATAAATGTGATTTATAAAATATAATTTGCAAGTAAAATGAATATAAAATTGAGAATTTGAGAAATTTAAATTTCGGTGTTTCTGAAAAAGTTTTCAAGGTTTGGAAAATAACATCAGTATTTAAAAGTAAATAAAAATACAAATTGTTTTCAAATAAAATTTAAAAGAATGAATTCCGTACTCTCCTCTTCTGTCGCTAGAAAATAATTTTGGTGATGACTGTGCAACATCATTGACGTTCATTTTTGAGTCTCAAAGTGGGGGAGACTTCCGAGAAACTTTTCTTTTGATAAACGGATTTTGGTTTAAATTCCAAAAGTATGATTTGATATACAAAATATATAAGTATATATACTTATTTCAAATGATTTGAAATGAACCTGGTATTTAAATTTTTTAAGTTCTGACAATTAATAATCTTCAAATTATTTGAATAAAATTGAAATATTTGAATAACCAGAACTTATAAAATAAGAGAATTAAGAAATCTAAGCTAAATGTTTTGAGAAACTGTAGAGTTGAAGTTTGCAACTCTAAAATTGAAAGTAAAGAAAATTTAGACAAGTTAAAATAAGTGAACATTCTAATTAAGTAAAATGAATCAGATTAATTTGTATAATACCAAATTGCATTCTAATAACATATACTAAGACTTACCAAATGTTAAAAGTTAAAATGATGATTTGGATATGTAATGGGATATTATACAAGTAAAAAAAAATAAAAGTAATTAAAATGTATATAAATGGAAATTTAGTTGTAATAATAAATGTTATATACTTAATTAGTATATTATGAAATGATTAATGACTAAATGGAATAAGTAAGTGGAACTTAAGAAAGTAGACAAATGAATTAAATAATTCTTTGTAAATTGGTTATAGAATTAAATATAAATTTGCAAAGAAATTTTGAAATTGAATTTGTAACTTTTGAGATAATTATAACTTATATAAAGTCATAAATAAGAAGTTGGACTTTTATAGAATGATTATAAACTAAAGAGATGATTGATAAAATGTTTCACAAATAAATTTGTTATTAAATGAACTCGTGAAAATAAATGTGAATTATGTTGTAAAGAAACTTAAGTAAGGATATAAGAAATAATTCATTAATGATGTTGATGCTTAAAATGGAGATATGAACATTATAATTCAAATATTTCGCGAAAATGTAAAGTAAAGTTTATAGTTTATAACTTTGATAAATGTTAGTTAAACAAGATGTTAAATTAATTGAATATGGATGTTAAAGGAAGGAAGCTAATATTGAATTATGAAATGAACTTTAACTTATGAAAAGCGAACCGAAATGAATAAATGGATGAAATTAATGAAACATATTAATAAAATGAGTAAATGAAATAACATTGATTTAAAATGAAAATGAACTTAAGTGTAGAATGAATGTGAATAAATGAATTGATATGAGATGTTGCTAAACGTAAAATGAAACAATTGAAATTTAACAAATTGAATTGAATAAATTGAATGCAAATGAAATAGATTTGAATAAATTAGTTGTAAATCAATTAAATGTTGATGAAATTTGGATGTTAATAAGAAATGAAGTGTATAAATTAAATATTGACATGGGAAGATGTAAATAACATAGGTATGAGTTAATTGGATTAATTGGATGAATATTAATAATTGAATGGTTTATTTTGTTGTAAATCGTCGTTATAACTGTTTTGAATGCATATGATTGTTGTATGTCGTGTATTCGTGCTTATGTTTATGGTACAGATTCACAATTCATTCTATGTGATTCTAACTCATATATGCTTTCTATATCTGTCACGTACCGAAATTTTCGACTTTCAAAAATTCGACATCGATACTCACTTTATCGACTGTCGAGCAATCGAGTGCCGGAAACTCCAATAGTGATGGTTTAAGAAAGAAGAAAAAGGCAGAAGAAGAAGAAAACAGAAGAAGAAGGAAGAAGAAAGAAGAAGAGAAGAAGAAAATAGAGAAGAACAACAGAACAACATCAGAAGCAGAAACAATATCAGAATCTTACACATCGCAGCGGAACAATATATAATAAATAAACACTAGTCTTTTAAAACAAAGAGCTATATCAGTTTATACATACATCAATCATCAGAGTCAATATACAACAATGGACAGTTATATAACTTGTCCTCATACAGAATACACAGCGGAATAATACAAAGTATAGGTGATACGTTACGCCATCCAGCTTGCTTCCACAACTCTAGAATATCCAGAATATCCTGATAATATAACTCTAGGCTGCCCGTGTGGAAATTGGTGGGCACCCAGAGTTTAGAAGGGAAACAATAAACTCCGAGTCAGTCATGGTGACTGGTGTGAGATCGTAAAACAGTTATTCTTTATAACAACAAAATAATTTTAAAGTCAATTCGAAATGCTTTTGGAAAATGAAACTACCATAAGACCTCCCGCCACACACACAATGCAAACGCAGAATTGGAGGAGATTTCTTCTTATGATAGTCAAAGATGCTTACTACGCAAAATCAAATCATTTTTGATATTATTATTAGTGCATAGTGTAGAAAACATTTCGAAAGTAGAATATAAATCTTAGCCAGCATAGGCATTTCACACTTATGCATACTATAGCTATCATCCAAACAGTGGTGACCACCATAAGTGAATGATAGGTTCTACAACTAAAACCGTACAAGTCTCGTATTGTTTCTTTGGATTTCCAACAAATGGTCAGGCTAAGGAACTTCCTATTCCACGAATAGAACGCCTCTGGAATGACGTCCCGAGAAATAACCTAACATTACGGTTAGATCTCTGCCAACACAAGGTCGGGTTACCTCTGCAAAAATAGGTAACTACTGACACGCGTATGCCATCCCCCGATCGTAACCGATCTTCCCGAGGATCCCCGATTCGCAACAAACCACATAATAAGCAGTATCAACATAGGTTAAGTATCTGGGCTCCATACCATGATACCACCTCTATCCAGAAGGAATGACATACACTAAGGGGCGCTACTCCCTAGAACCTTGCTGCATCCTTCCTGTTTTGACCATTTCCGGGGTGTGAGGCTCGATGAAGTCTCGTCCACAAAGCTACGCTTCTCAAAAATCCATGCTTCGGGTCAAACAAATGATCAACCTATGATCACAAAGATATAAGATCAAACAAATGATCATATCGCAAATGATCAAACACTGATCATTTCACAGCAACACTCAGTATGCCACGTTACCAAATTGGGAGTATATCGCTGATAAATTTCAACTACATAACCTCTGAGCTCGTACGTCTCAGAGAAGGGTGTTAAGCTAAGAGAATAAATTCTCTGCCACCAACAGAAATGTATTTGAAAGAAATCAGCTTTATATCTCAATTTGTAACGTCAGACACACAATCCATACAAGTCTGTTCCGGGATCGAACAGAACCGAAGGCACTTCTCACGAAGCCCTTGCACATCCGGATAAATTTCTAATCACGTCCGGACTTCCCGTCACTAAGGGAGATAAAACCTCTAAATCGGAGATCAGCCGATGTAGAGTAACTCGACGGTAATCCTTCCGTTTTCAAAAATATCCGGTCTTCAACACCGGTCTTCGAATGCAATCCATAACGACGTATCACATATTCGGAATGGGTTATAATACCCCATGGTCCTTTTCCGGCTAACCCGAATAGTGAGCGTTTATTCAAAAATAAGTGTGGCATTCAAATTCATCAAATCACAACAAATACCTATTCAAGGTAATTATTGATAGTCGGTTATTTAACTATCAATAAAGATGCGCAACATCATCAGATTCCAAATAATTTTCCAAATTATTTTATCTTCCAAAATATCTTTACTAGATATAAAATTTCCACACTTCAAAAATAAATCAATGTTTATTTTTAAACAACTTCCCTTTTCTTTTATAATTTCCATATTGAATTTATATTTTTCGAATATCTACTAATATTCGATTTTTCAAATCGATTTCAATATTCACTTTTAATTTATCTTAAAGAAGATAAATTCTCAAAACGTTCATTTCATATTGGAAAAGTATTTCCTTGCTTATTTAATAATAAGTATTTCACAAATCTTTTATTTTCATCATTTGAAAATATTCGATATACTTAAATCAAATTAAGTATATATTCATTCTTTAAGGAAAACATTTATTATAACAACATCTATTTGAGTCAAAACGAATGTTACGTAAAACATCGTTACGACGACTCAAAATCACTAGTATAGGGATTCGGAATTAAGATAGGTATATAAATCCCAATACTAGATAAAAATATTTCCTTTCGGAAATCATTTACTATAACAACAGTGTTATAGTCCACTATTTCCTTATTTTTCGAAAACGTCTATTTCAACAATGAATGTTGAAATCTATGCTTTCGATTCATAATACATTTTAAAACATCTTTAAAATGTTTAACTTCATTTTTAATGTCACTTCTTCAAAAATAAATCCATTTTACTTAACAATATATTCACTGTCCAAAATCGTGAATACACTTCACTAACCACATTTCAATATTTTCTACACATTTTATTTCAATAATAATTCGCTATCCAAAATCGTGAATATATCTCCTTTAACAACCTTATATATTTAATTTATCAAATCCAATTGATTTCGAATTTATAAAACAACGTTTATAAATTCTATTTCAATTTTCAAACAACTTCAATTTAATAAATCTCCTTTATTAACAATTCGATTCATAACTCAAATCTTATACCAACAATCCAAATTATAAGTTAATAACTTATAATTCCTTTATTTTACAAAATCATTTCCATTTATAAGTTCACAATTTATAAATTTCATTTATTTATAAATTCTTAAAAATTCATTTTAACGCTTATAAAAACTCGTTTTATAGTACCAACATTTTAAAGTTATAAATATTCAATCTTGTACATCTTTTACATACATCGTTTTTAATAATTCAAAAATTCCAATTAAAACCATTTTATAAATTTCTTAACTATTTATTTCAAAAGAAATTACCTTTTGGTTATAATTCACAAATCTTAACTTTTATAACTTTAAAGTTTGAACATTCTTAACTATTTATTTCAAAAATTAAATAAAACGTCTACTTTCAAAAATCACTTTAAAATCCTTTTAAAGTAAAAGTCGTTATTTTTAAACTTCAAAACTGAATCCGATGATGCAACAACACCAATTAGTCAATCACAACAACAAACATCATATATCAATATGATAACAGAATATACATCAATATCTGTAAATAAATAAATACTGGTGAGGAATCCAGTTGGATCCCTCCAACCTGTTTCCCTGCATCCACAGACGTTAGCACAATACCAATTCCACTTCGAGGTGGAATATCGCGGTATATGGGTTTTATAAAAATCATCCGCTTACTAACGGCGCAATAGGGTCTCATCCGCTATACGAGGCGGGAAATCAATCAATCCAATATATACATATGCCAATATGTATATATTGCTATATATATATAGATATATCCTACTATATCTAATATCACATCCAATAGCAACCATCAATCAATAACTGAAAAATCAAATTTCATTTGAGTGAGAAAAATCTCACCTTAGCTTTTACTTTGCAATCCATTTCCATCTCAGTTTGTTTTCTTCCATTCTTAACCTTGTATAAACAATTTTATACAAATTATAAATATTCGAATTAAATTGAATAATCAATTTTCATTTGGTAATTTAATTAACCAATTTTTTATTTTAAACCACTCATCTAATTTTATATAAACTCTACAACACTTAAAATTTCCATGTATTTCTTTTAACAACTTTCCTATATATATATTTCTTCTTGTAGATAAAAGTTTCTGTTATTATATATATATTTTTTTCTGTGAATATACACATACACTTGTATATAATTTTTTTATATATACTGAATTTAAATGTTAACAACCCATACAGATTTTAAAATCTAACATTTTAAAAATCCCCACATATATATACATCTACAAATTTCTGTTTTTTTCCTTATCTATACCAGTATACGATTTACTAAAATAAAAATATACCTTACTGCGAATTTAAACTCGAAGATACCATCGACGAACGCAGACTACACCACCAATCGCCGAACATCACCGAGATCCCACGATGTCGCCCAGTTCCCAAACCTCTATCAATACGTGAAATCGAACCCAGTGCCTCGATACACCACGCGATCCACCATTTCCTTCTTCGCGAGCTCCTCTTCGTTCGCGACTACATCGCACGGTCGAATACCATGTGAACGCGCCCAGATTCTATTCGCCGCCGACAACCCTTCGAATGATACCTCGTCGACCACTGCAGGTCGAACGCGTCGCCACTCGAAGCCTCGCCTCGTGAGCTGCTCGACATCGCCACCCTTAATCAAAACTGCCCTAAATCACTCGCGAGCTTCAGTCTCGTTCGAGTCGAACGTCTCCACCCCTCCTCTCGATCGATCGAACAACGATCTCCTTAATACCGCGATTTGTTTACTGAAATAGAAGGGCTTGTGACTCGGTTGCCATTGAAAATTTGAACGAGAGTTTTTATTTTAATTTGTGAAGCGGTCTCGTGAATAACTGGAGGGGAAAAGAAATTTGGGGGAAAGAGGATTCGTTCGGCCATTGTTATTCCCTTTCGAAAATTTTGAGCGAGATTATTTTGAATTATACAGGGAAGGGGGTTATTTAAAATTGGACGAAGTATGGCCATCACGATCTTCTTACGTGATCGAAGGCGTGATAAAAGGCAGAAACAAAGGGCGTGATTCTCTGCGTGTCTTAAGGGAAGAACGTGATGTTTGTTCACCAATTTAAAGTTTAAATTTAAATTGAATTCAATTTAACTTCAACGCGTTTTGTAACCATACGGTCACAAAATAACTCTGATAAATATGAAAATTTAAATCCGGTAATAACAAACTATTACGGACCCAATGGAACTGGTTTCGTCGAATTCCGAGACTGTGCCCCGGACGGCTATTTTTAAATATCGATTCGAACGATTTAATTTCAAAACTGATCAAATCACTGAACAATTCAATTCTGAAGCTTCTATTATTTCCGGTATTGTCAATACGAATTTTAAAAGCTTTCGAAATATTTTTCTTCAACTTAAAATTGAAGATTCAAATTTTTATTCAACACTATATAGATTAAATCTTAAAGTTTAATCGCAAAATTCAGAGTTATATCGGGGATTCAAATTAAATCATCGTTCAAATATTTAAAATTAATTAAATATCCTCAATTTAATTTGTTCAAAATTCTAGGTCATTACAATATCTTCATAAGTGACTAATATTCTAAATTAAATTGAGATAGGTACATACGAAGACAGTTTGGACATATACACGGATTTTATATGCTTTTGCTTGCTTAATATGAGCGAACTCGCTCGTATTAATAATAATAAGGTACATATTTCAGATTACATACTGCGCTTTTATATTTTCCCCTATGGGATGCCTCATCATTGAGATGAGATGTATATTTGATATATATTGGATATATTTGGGTTATATATTGTATTGTAAAAAATTTCCGATAGAACTGCGCAAAGGTGACTCTACCGAAATTTTCCGTAAATCCGAGAGTTAGAAAATTTTTGAAGTTTTAAAAATTTTATAACATGTTTTGATAACTAACTTGTAAATTCTGTAAGCCGATCGGAGTAGCGTAGTAGAAACGTAGTTATGGTTTTATAAATGAGATTTAATGTTTTATAAGTTGATAATTTTGAATAGAATATATCAAATGTTAAATTCTGTACTTAGTCCCTTTTCGAGGATGAAAAGTTTTGAGTGGGGGAGAATGTAACGTCCCGTATTTTTAGCTATTTTAAATTATTAGATTTAATGTAATTATTAAATAAAAATGGCTAAAATTAAAATTTAATGAATTATTAGTGTAGTTATTGAATATGAACTTGAATAAAAATTTGAAATAATAAATTTCGAAGATTTAGGCAATAACAACCATTGAAGTGAAATTGTATTTATTGAATGTGTTTGTAATCGATGTCTGTAATTGGAAGATGAATGTTGAATTATTTAGATGATAATAAAATGATTGTTAATAAATGGTGATTTATTAAAAATTAAGTTGTTTAAATTTAATATTGGAATTATTTAAATAATTGGATCTTAAATCAATGTGAATGAAAATGATATCAGAAATTGATTTAAGTTTTATTTAAATATGAATGAAGATTGTTAGCATTTAAAATTTGGTTTAAAAGTGAATAATTAGAAATTGAAAATTTTATATTATAATTAACGAGTAAATGTAGCCATTTTGGCCACTGTCTCGGATTTCGACGAAACCAGTTTCATCGGATCTGTAATAGTGAGTTATTGTAGGATTTCAAGTTTCATCATGATCAGACTTGTCATTTGGCCGTGCGAGCTTGAAACGCGTTGAATTTAATATTATATTTGGGTTCATAAAGCTATCTTCTGCATACGATCGAATTAGGTCTCGAAACTTGTTCTATTACGTTCGGAATAGGGGTATAACATTAGAAACGCCGGTAGGCACGCCATGATAGGGATTCGAAATAAATATCTAGATATTTTGTAATTAAAAAGAATATATTTATATCGATTTAACCTTCAGCCCACATTCTTTCAAATTCGAGCCACCCTATCATTGAGAAGCAGACTTATTTTGTATGTATAGCCGCCATCCCCTTCGTTTAAAACACGACCTCCATTTTCTTTTTCCCCTTCAGATTGAAGAATGATTCAAAACGAAAAAAATAGAAAAAAAGAAGAAAAAAATTAAAACCAAATTCGCGATCGATCGAGGGAGGTTCGGCCTGGAGGACAAACAAGGTCGCAATCGCTCGCTCGCATCTGGATCGAAGTCGTGATGGGGTGTGTGTGGGCAGGGTGTGATGGTCACAGAGGCTGGGCATTCGATGGGGTGAAACTGCGATGGCGGCGTCGTCGTTTTGGACATTGGTGGCGAGTGCAATTTGGGGAGCTGAGGCGTGGCGTTCGATTTTGGTTTGCGTTCATGGTGGCCACGGCGTTCAATAAGGCGGATTAGGTATTTTGGGTTCTCGAGTTCGATTGACAGTTTCCGGCGACTATGGCCAGCGGCGTGGAGGAGGACATGGCCTAGGGCACCAACGACGAGCGTTCGGCGAAGTCTGGTCCATGTCTGGAGGAGCGGTGGAGCATTAAAGTGGACGTCGAGGTCGACCTGGAGATAGCATGCTTTGAGCAGGAGATTAAAAAGCTTAATGATGTGATTAGGGTAAGTTTAATTAACGTTTAATTTAATTGGTTAATTTTTATTTAAGTTAATTTAAATATAAAGATGTTAACGAAATTGTATCTCTCTCGTACGAGGTCTTATTGGCGCACGGTCAGTCACGTTGGATTCGTATCGACGTCGTCTACATCATGGAGTTGATTTTCGTTGTTGTTTGGTTAGTTTGAATTTTCTAATTCAATATAAGGTGAGTGCTTTATACAATCGCCTTTGACTAATATATTTTTATGTTAGTAAAATTTATTTCGTGAAGTAAATTGAATTTATTGATTTTTGTTTTATAAATTTAATTGACATTTAAATAGACATCTGAATTAGTTGATAGAATTTGAATTGACAGTAAAATTGAATTAGAATTTAATTGCCAGTAAAATACCCGATATTGATAGCTATGAAATTGTTGTGAATTTTATTGATTGTTTGGATGATTGATTGCGATGGATGCTATTGGTTGATATTTTGGATGTTTATTTATTTTGATATATCATGTTATCATCCTGTATATTATTTACAGTATATAAAACTTTACATTGAATTAATTCGAATAAATTAAGAAATAGGTTGAAATGATATATACCTATGGCATTTATTTTGGATTGTAATGATATATATCCATTCTTGAATTAAATTGAAATAATTGATTCACTTGGCCAAAGGATAGAAAATTATATACGGACACCGGATTGGTTAAATTAAATGATTTTAAAATTTTGATTTGTAATTATTTAAATGATTTGATTTAAAAAGATAAAAATCGAATTTCTGAAAATCGAACTATTTTCGAACTTTAGCTCGGAATTGAATTATATTTGAACTTTTAATATTGCTAGTGATATAAAATGATACTTCAAAATTGAGCTCGGAATTGAATTATATTTGAAGATTTGGATTTTAAGTTGGAGATTTGAAGGTTAATTTGATTTAAGTGTTTTGAATTGAAAATCGAACTCGAAATTGATATAAATCGAAATGGTTTTAATTCGGAATTAGAAATAAAATTCAAGTTGGAATTGGAATTGAAATTAATTTGAAATTGAAATTAATTTGGAATCGAAGTAAAATTCAACTTGAAGTCGGAATTGAATCGATTAAAATGGAAATTGGAATTGATTTGAATTGAGAAATTTGGAATTGAATCGGTTTGACTTTGAAACTATTTTCAAATGAATTATTTTAGTATAAACGGCTTAAAATCTATATTCTCTAAATATTCAAATTATTTTGATTTTCCAAACTATTTTAATATATAAACCATTTTTAATACTCAAGCTATTTTCTATTAAACTATTTTAACTATTTAGCTATTTTAAAACTATTTGAACTATTTTCTAAAAATTCAAACTGATCAGAATGGGAAGTGTCTATATTTAAATCTTGGATTTAAATGCAAATTAGGTTAAAGTGAAGTTATAACATAAATTGTAAGTCGAATCACAATTTTGAAGTGAAATCGATATATCGAATTGAATTGACATTTTGAAGTAGTATGATTTGTGAAGTGAATATGATGATTTCAAAATGGATTTGATTTTTGAAGCGAATATGATATTTTGATATCAAGTACGAACTATTTTCAAAATATAAAAGAACCAACCGGTGTGTAAAATGACGTTTGGTTGTTAAAGAGACCGGGGCCTCTTATTGGCATACTCTCTGTCAATATTGGAACCACTTTAACAACCGTGTTTGCGGAGGAGACTCCAGAATGAAGTGGTTAGATTGGCGTCGTTTTCTGGATTTGAAGAAAGAGAACGATGATGGATTGGCCTGACACTTGTGGCAATTTGAAATGACTAAAACAGGAGCCGTACCGGCCATGTAACGACCCGTAATTTCCGATAATTGAAAATAGTTAATTTAATAAGGTTTGGTGGTTTAATGTTGGAAGAAATAAAAATTTTGATTTAATAAAAATAATATAATTGGAATGAAATGTAATAGTATTAATTTAAGGTAATTGATAACTGCTTTAAATGTAATGCCAATTAATTGAAATGATTAAAGAGTTATAATTGGTGATAGATTGTAAATAAATTGTAATAATGTGTGTATTAATTGAAAATTGGATTAAAAGAGTAATTGATAATTTAAATGTTGATTAATTAATGAAACAATGTATAATAAATTGAAATTGGATAGAATTAGTGTAGTGTAAGTTATTATAACATTTGTTTGTAAATAATAAACTTACAAATGTTATTAAATGTAGAAATGGTGACAATTGTTATTTGTTACTACTTTATTTAATCAATTATAATTAAATGAAATTAAAATGTTACGTAAAATGAGTTAAGACGATAACTCTAAAAGGTGAATGCAATAAAATGTATAGAAGAGTTAATTATATTTACAAGGCAATAATTGAATGAAATATCAAATAATTGTAACATATTGGAAAGTTACATCGGTTAGAAATTGTGAATAAGAATATAAAATCAATATGAAATTATTTGTTTGGTTTGTTAACAATAAACTTAGAAATGTGTTTAATTTTGAAAGTTGTAACAATAGTTAATTAATTCATTGGAATTTAATTTGTTATAAATGATAAATAAGAAATAAATCAAATGTTATATTGATTGGTGGGATAATATGTAATGAATTGTAGTTGAATAAAAGTAGTGTTGTGGTAGTGGTTATGACATTTGTGTGTCGATAACAAACTTACAAATGTTATCAAATTTAGTAAAGGTAACGATTGTCATTTTTTACCAATTTGTTTAATTGTTGAATTCAATTTGAAATCAATTGCAATTAAATGTAATTAAATATTACGTTAATGGAAGTTAAGATGAAATTGGAGAATATTAATATAATAAGATATAAACCAATGTAACTATGTCCATAAAATAATGATAGATTGAACAAAAAGATGAAAATCAAATTTAACCAATGTATTGGAATATAATTATAATTAATTGGATTTAATTACAGTTGAAATTGAACACTGAAGTTAGTGTAATATTTAACACAGAATTGATATGTAAATTTGTATTTAATCATTGTAAATGTCTAAGTGATCGAAAAATGATGAAATTTGTTAATTATCAAATTTGAAAGGAAAAATTGATTTAATTAATTTAATATTTATTTATTTAATTAATGTGAAAATAGCCATTTTGGCCACTGTCTCGGATTTCGACGAAACTTATTTCATCGGATCCGTAATGGTGAATTATTATAAGATTTCAAGTTTCGTAGCGATCGGACTTGTCATTCGATCATACGGACTCGAAACGCCTAAAAATCAATTTAATTGAAATCAATTTGAAATAAGCTGATTTTAAGCTAACTTCTTCATACGATGGAATTTGGACTTGAAACCTATTCCATTGAGTTTAAAAATATCGAAAACATCTATTTGATATATGGGATGACCCACTTTCGTTTCGGAAGCGAAACGGGCTTTTGGGTCGCTATCTATCGTTCGTGCTAATTGGATACGTGTTTATCTTCTTATCGGGCTTTGTCAATATAAATAGTCTTGTTTCCCCAAACCCCAGCAGTCATTTTTCTTGTTCTATATGTACAACTCCATCTGTTTGTTCCTCCTTCTCAAATGGCAGAAACCCAAATCTCTAGATTCAATTGCAAATCAAAATCAAATCAAAAAATTAAAACTCCTCAAACTATATCGAATTATATATCATTAGAAAGCTCTCGACGAGTGCAATCTAGATCTGCAGTTTGTTTTTCGATTCAAGTCACCGTTTGAATGAAAATCATCAACCTCGACCGTCCAATTTAGGGTTTTGACGATCCAACGGTGGATCGTCGACCGTTTGACGATCAGAGGGTTGCTTTGGGAAGAGGAGGTAGAGCAGGTCTCGGGGGTGTTGTCGTTCGCGTCGCAGGTCATCGGAAATCGCCGAAACAGGCCTAAGAAGGCGGTGGCGGCGGTCAACGCCTGAGTGTGTGGAGGGGTCGCTCGAGGGGTTGCTATGGGCGGCCAGAGATGTGGAAGTGGCTGGCGACGTTGGATCTAGCTATAGGCGTCTTAGGCGGTGGCGAAAATTGGTTGAAGGGGGCGGCGGTTTCAGGCAAGTTACAGGGTGTCGCGTGCGAGAGTTGGAGCGTTAGGGTTTCGTGAGTGATACCGGCGTGACGTGGAAGGTACTTGTCATATTTTCTGTAATATTTCTTTTTATTTAATTTTTTAAAATCATTTAACTTCTAATGATAATAACTTTTGCATACCAGATCTGATTCACACGCGGTTTGTTTCGTTGTGATCGTATTGAAATTCCGGACATTATGGAACTAGTTTGGACTAATTCTGAGACTGTTAATTTTTAGGCCTTATTTTGGATTTCAAATCGATTTGGAATCAAAGGTGAGGGTTTTGACCCACTCACAATTACTAGATTATCTTATGTTAGTTAAATTAAATTTATGATGTGATTAGAAATTAATTGATTAAAGTTTGGTATGTTTAAATTGTCATTCTAGTTAAATTTGACTTTTATTGCATTTAATCATCGTTTAATTTAATATTGAATTTAATTTTCAATTTAATACCAGTTAATGATATTCAGTTATTTATTGATGTTTATTGGTTCATTTGGATGATGATTGTGATGGATGTTTGATTGTTGATATTGGATGTTGTAATTTTATATTATTATAACACTGCAAGTTCCCTATGGGTTGAAATGATACATACCCGAACGATCTATAGATTAGGGAAAAATTGTTATGGGTTGAAATGATAGACTCTAGCGATTTTATGGATTTTATTTAATTCGGGATTGTGGTTTGAAATGATATATAACCGTAAAATTTTAAATTGCGGATTGAAATGATAAATATTCGTATCACTTGACCATAGGGTAGAAAATTATATACGGACAACGGATTGGTTAAATTAAATGATTTTTAATTCTTTAAATTTTGAATTCAGTTAACTGGCATTTTGAAAAAGAAATTGATTTATATAAACTGAATTATTTTCGATAATCCAAGCGTTAATGCTAAAATTGGAATTGATTTAATGAATTGTTCAAAGGATTTAAATTGGAATTTCAAAGTTGAAGTGTCAAATATAAATGAATTTATCATAATTGAGTTATTGAAAATGTTTGGATATAACTTTGAAATCTCTTTAAACTAATTTAAACTATTTTAATCAATTTAAACTATTTTAATTTATTTTAATCCATTATAACCTATTTAATCCAATTTAATCTATTTTACCTATTTTAAACCAATTAAATTTATTTAATCTATTTTAAATCTATTTAATATAATTTAAATCTATTAAATCTATTTTAAATCTATTTAAATAATTTTAAATCTAATTAAATCTAATTTAAATCTATTATAACTATTTTTACTATTTAAACTATTTTAACCTATTTTAAAACTATTTTTAAAACTATTAAAACTATTTATGACTATCTAAACTATTTTTCTAAAATTTTAGACTGTGTAAAGTTGAATTATTTATATTTAAATCCTTGATGATGATACAACCTAAGTTGGAATTTGGAATTAATACCTTTTTTGTGAAATGACATATTTGAGTAAATATGATGATTTTGTAACGAGGATTTAATTAACCTATCTTATCGATAAATTCAAAAGTGAATATGATTTTGAAAGTGAATATGATTTTGGAAGTGAATGTGATTTTGAAAGTGAATATGATTCGAAAGTGATATGGTTTTGAGAATATGATATTTTGAAATCAATTATGAATTGGTTTTGGGAAATGTAAAAGAGCCATCCGGTGTGTAATAAGCATTTGGTTGTTAAAGAGACCGGGATCAGATATTGTCATACTCTCTGCCAATACCGAGAACCACTTTGACAACTGTGTATGTGGTGGAGATTCTAGAAATGAAGTAGGATAGTTTGGCGTACGATTCTGTATGAGGTATTTACGTGACCCTGACTCTCGTGAGTCAGCTTAGATTGACTAAAACAGGAACCACGCTGGGCCAAGTGAGGTCATTCCTCCTATCAGACATGCTTCTTTGATACCATATTATGACTTTGTGATGATTTGGTGGCCACCCCTTGATTTTGATTATGGGAGTGTGTTCCAAGGTGGGCGGTAGTAGCTACTATGCGTTACCACCAGTCCGGATCCACAATTGGTATATCTACCCTGGCATTGCCTCGAGTGCTGTGTTCACATGCCCTATTGCACCTTCTACGAGTTTGTTTTGTACCATACCTATGGAGTGCCCTTTGGGTAAACCACACGGAAGTGCATACGGTACTGTATAGACTATGAAAATATATAAAATGTGTTAAGAGGGATATGGGTAATGCCTTAACGCTATTTTAATAATTTACTTTACTATAGATACTATTATAATAGCGTATTTTACTATGTATGTAGATAGTTTAACGGATCCTTAAGAGAAGGAAATCCCGAACATTCTCTTAAGTTATTGCACTCACGTTGACACTGGATAGAAGATGTCAAACCCCGTAAACATCTCCGACGCCGTCACACTCATGTTTATTTACTCGAGTGTTTTGTCTTTTCAATTCGCTCGTGTTAGTCTGAGCTTTTCAGTTTATCGAAGACTTCTTTCTGGAGGATGAAGACAAAGGTTTTGTACTATCATTACTTATTATATGTATTCCACTGCATCATGTTGTTCCGCTGCATTTTTTTCTTGATTTATGTAACTCTGGTCTGTATTATAAAGGTTTAATCAATGTTATTTATAAACAGCTTCATGAACTGTTTATTTGATTATTATATTTGTCATTCCGCTGTGAGATTCTGTATTTGTTTTCTTGCTTCTCTGTTTTTCATATTTACCCCATAACAATCTGTCCTTTTGGATGGTTTGAGTCCGACATGTGTGGTTTATCGTCGATTTAAACCGTCCAAAAAAACAGGTCGTTACAGTTGGTATTAGAGCTTTGGTTTAGTGATAACCTTAGCTTTGTGGGGTCTGACTCATATAAATAGGGTAGTAATACCCTAGAATGAGTCGCTGAGTGTATATATATGAGAGAGCGCATCTGTTAGTGTTATAAAAGATTTTTGTGTTAATTTGTTCCATTTTGTATTTATAACTCTTGGTCGGTACATAGGACGCTATGACATCGATAAGGATTTCTAAGCACTTAATAGGGTAGACCAACACAATATTTGTTTTGAAATATAGATGAATGAAATAATTTACCTATTATATATTTTGTATATAAATTAATAAATTTTATAAATGATATAGTTGGATGTAATATGTTGTTTGTTAGGTAGGGAAATTTTATAAATAGTGATTTTAAAATAGGATTTACAAGTAAAGTAAATATAAATTGGAAATTTAGAACTTAAGTTCCGGGATTTTTAAGATTTCTTTCAAAAGATTTTGGAATATAATATTTATATTATTTGGAAGTATTTTATGATATAAATATTTAAATGTGATTTGAAATAAATGTTTTAAAGGATTTTGGAAGGAAATAAGTTCTGTACTCCCCTCTCTGTCGTAGGAAAATAATTTCGGTGATGAGTGCACGCATCATTAGCGTTTATTTTCGAGTTTCAAAGTGGAAAGACCGTTGTAGTAGTTTTACTACACATTTGTGTTGATAAATAAATCTTGATTTTGAACCCTAAATATGACTTGATCTATAAAGGATAAATATATATATATTATTTTCTAAGTGACTAAAATGAACCCGGTGTTTAGTTCTTAAATTTTCTAATAATTAGTAGTTTTCAATTATTGAAATGAATGACATCTTAATTATTTTAATAATTGGAAGTTTCTAAAATGGAGAAAAATATAAGTAATTAGATGCTAAGTGGTTAATGGTATATATGAGAAATCAGAAACTTGTAAACTTAAGAATAATGATAATCTAGAAGATGAATTATTAAACTTTGAAAAAAAAATGAACAAGATGAACTTGTGTAACTTTCAATTGCATTCTTAAGACATATATATAACTTACCAAAATGTTAAAAGTTGTAATGTTAATAAGAATATGTAATGGAATATTATACAAGTAAAACTTCAATAATGAAAATGTTCAATGTAATTATGTTTTAAAGGGAGAATTTAGATGTATAAGCTTATTGCAAACCTAAGTAAATAATTTGAATGCTACTGGTTAAAGTAATAAAAAGGTAAACACTGTAAGTAAATAATTATAAACTTAATTTAATGTTGAAGCCATTTATAATTAAAATGAGTATTACGTTGATTGAATGGTTATAACTTCAAAAAGCATTGAAATGATTTAGAAATGGATTTAATATTCAACAATACTATATATGGGAGAATGAATGTGAAAAAGAAATAATCCATTAATGGTGAATTAAATTGTAAAGAGATTTACATAATAAATAATCTAATAATTGAAATGGAAATAACTTATGTAAGCAATGAATGTAAAGAATGAAAAGAAAATGGTATTGTATAAATGAATGGAAAATGAATTTTGTAAGTGAAAACGAACAGCGAATAATGTGAAAACGAAAGAGTAATAAGAATAAAACTTAAATATTATTTGAAATTACTGTTTGTTTGACTTATGGATTGGCTGGGAAAGGATACTTCTATTGTGTAGGATGTATAAATGATCTATTGAGTTTTATCTAAGACTGTTGAGTTTATGGTATACTTAGTAGTTTATTTATCATTTTATACGATTAAAAGTTTCTGAACCCAAGCAAACCCTTTGTTTTGATTGCTATGGATGGATGGCTGATTGTTTTGATTGCGTGCGATGATTGTATGGTTTTGTTGCTTGTGACTATTGTATGTTGTGTTGATTTGGTTGTGACTAATAGAGATAACATAAATATTCTCTTTTATATAATTATTAACTCTTTTGGATTATATAAGCAAAATACAGGTAATGGAAGCAATAACTACTGCTTTTTGTTTCATAAATTAAGCGTTGTTTGCCCGACAAATAGGTACGTTCTTGGATTACAGTATTCTAGCGGTATTATATTGTTTTTCCATGGTTTGGGATATATTATTTCGAAATATATGATATATATTGTTATTATTGATATTATTATTTCTCCCAGACCTCTCCATACAAAAGAGACTCTGCCGAAATTTTCTATGAATTTTGGACTTAGAAAATTTTGTGAAATGTTTTCCAAACTTTTGTTAACTTGAATATAAAAGGATTTAATTATTTTAAATTGATATATTTTATTTAAATTATTTAATTATGAAAATTGATGGTTTATAAATTTAATATTTTGAATAAGATATATAAATCCCTTACCCATTCTTTTTCCTTTTCGAGGACGAAAAGTTTTGAGTGAGGGAGAGTGTAACGACCAGTAATTTTTAATAATTAAAAATAGTTAATTTAATAAGGTTTGGTGGTTTAATGTTGGAAGAAATAAAATTTGTAATTTAATAAAAGAATATAATTGGAATGACATGTAATAGTATTAATTTAAGGTAATTTATAACTGCTTTAAATGTAATTCCAATTAATTGAAATGATTAAAGAGTTATAATTGGTGATAGATTGTAAATAAATTGTAATAATGTGTGTATTAATTGAAAATTGGATTAAAAGAGTAATTGATAATTTAAATGTTGATTAATTAATGAAATAATGTATAATAAATTGAAATTAGATAGAATTAGTATAGTGTATGTTGTTATAACATTTGTTTGTAAATAATAAACTTACGAATGTTATTAAATGTAGAAATGGTGACAATTGTTATTTGTTAGTAATTTATTTAATCAATTATAATTAAATGAAATTAAAATGTTACGTAAAATGAGTTAAGACAATAACTGTAAAAGGTGAATGCAATAAAATGTATAGAAATGTTAATTATATTTACAAGGCAATAATTGAATGAAATCTCAAATAATTGTAATAAATTGGAAAGTTACATCGGTTAGAAATTGTGAATAAGAATATAAAATCAATATGAAGTTATTCGTTTGGTTTGTTAACAATAAACTTGGAAATGTGTTTGAATTGGCAGGTTGTAACAATAGTTAATTAATTCATTGGAATTTAATTTGTTATAAATGATAAATAAGAAATAAATCAAATGTTATATTGATTGGTGGGATAATATGTAATGAATTGTAATTGAATAAAAGTAGTGTTGTGGTAGTAGTTATGACATTTGTGTGTCAATAACAAACTTACAAATGTTATCAAATTTAGTAAAGGTAACGATTGTCATTTGCTACCAATTTGTTTAATTGTTGAATTCAATTTGAAATCAATTACAATTAAATGTAATTAAATATTACGTTAATGGAAGTTAAGATGAAATTAAAGAATATTAATATAATAAGATATAAACCAATGTAACTATGGCCATAAAATAATGATAGATTGAACAAAAAGATGGAAATCAAATTTAACCAATTTAATGGAATTTGATTATAATTAATTGGATTTAATTACAGTTGAAATTGAACACTAAAGTTAGTGTAATATTTAACACGGAATTGATATGTAAATTTGTATTTAATCATTGTAAATGTCTAAGTGATCGAAAAATGATGAAATTTGTTAATTATCAAATTTGGAAAAAGTGATTTAATTAATTTAATATTAATTTATTTAATTAATGTGAAAATAGCCATTTTGGCCATTATCTCGGATTTCGATGAAACCTGTTTCATCGGATCCGTAATGGGGAATTATTGTTGGATTTCAAGTTTCGTAGTGATCGGACTTGTAGTTCAATCTTACGGATTCGAAACGTCTAGAAATCAATTTAATTGAAATCAATTTGAAATAAGCTGATTTTATGCTAACTTCTTCATACGATGGAATTTGGACTTGAAACCAGTTCCATTGAGTTTAAAAATATCGAAAACATCTGTTTCGATATATGGGATGACCCACTTTCGTTTCGGAAGCGAAACGGGCTTTTGGGTCGCTATCTGTCATTCGTGCTAATTGGATACGTGTTTATCTTCTTATCGGGCTTTGTCAATATAAATAGTCATGTTTCCCCAATCCCTAGTTCCCATTTTTCTTGTTCTGTACGTACAACTCCATCTGTTTGTTCCTTCTTCTCAAATGGCAGAAACCCAAATCTCTAGATTCAATTGCAAATCAAAATCAAATCAAAAAATTAAAACTCCTCAAACTATATCGAACTATATATCATTAGAAAGCTCTCGACGGGCGCAATCTAGATCTGCAGTTTGTTTTTAGATTCAAGTCACCGTTTGATCGAAAATCGAGGTTGAACCTCGACCGTCCATTTTAGGGTTTTGACGATCCAACGGTGGATCGTCGACCGTTTGACGACCGGTGGGTTGCGTTGGGAAGAGGAGGTAAAGCAGGTCTCGGGGGTGTTTTCGTTCGCGTTGCAGGTCATCGGAGATCGCCGAAACATGCCTTAGAAGGCAGTGGCGGCGGTCAACGCCTGAGTGTGTGGAGGGGTCGCGCGAGGGGTTGCTATGGGCGGCCAGGGATGTGGAAGTGGCTGGCGACGTTGGATCTATCTACGGCGTCTCAGGCGGTGGCGAAAATTGGTTGAAGGGGGCGGCGGTTTCAGGCGTGTTCCAGGGTGTCGCGTGCGAGAGTTGGAACGTTAGGGTTTCGTGAGTGATACCGGCGTGACGTGGAAGGTACTTGTCATATTTTCTGTAATATTTCTTTTTATTTAAATTTTTAAAATCATTTAACTTCTAACAATAATAACTTCTGCATACCAGATCTGATTCACGCGCGGTTTGTTTCGTTGTGATCATATTGAAATTCCAGACATTATGGAACAAGTTTGGACTAATTTGGAGACTGTTAATTTTTGGGCCTTATTTTGGATTTCAAATCGATTTGGAATCAAAGGTGAGGGTTTTGACCCACTCACAACTACTAGATTATCTTATGTTAGTTAAATTAAATTTATGATGTGATTAGAAATTAATTGATTAACGTTTGGTATGTTTAAATTGGCATTCTAGTTAAATTTGACTTTTATTGCATTTAATCATCGTTTAATTTAATATTGAGTTTAATTGTCAATTTAACACCAGTTAATGATATTCAGTTATCTATTGATGTTTATTGGTTGATTTGGATGATGATTGTGATGGATGTTTGATTGTTGATTGTAACGACCCGTAAATTTCATTGGTTTTATTTATTTAATTAATTGAATTTTTGTGAAATTTTAAATATTAAAATTTTGAAATATAAATTTAATATTTGGAATACGTCTGTTTAAACATAGCAACTGGTAAATTTTCATCAGATAATTTGAAGGTTTATTTTCTAGTGTAATTTTATTCCAATTTATATAAGTTAAAAATTGATGGTAATAAAATGTTTTCCAAACCTAAATATATTTACATAGAAAATTTGTAAATCATCTTCTGAGTGAGATGCCATCCTTCGTTTCGTCAAATTTGGACATCTATTGCTCCATCGATCTTATTTTTGGCAAAATAGCAGCATTTTCGGTACCGATTATCGACTTTTGATCGGATGATCGTACCACTAATATTTGTATACCGTTTTGATCGTCTCGTCATGCTGATCTCTACGGTATATTCGGTTGTGTGTTTCGAAGTCCGGGAGACAGCGAAATCTACGGATATCGGTTCCGCAAATTTGGCTTTAGGATGTGACCATTCATTTCTCACCTGTGAAAACCAATAGCCTCAGGACTATTAATGTTTTCTGAATTCACACCTATGCTATTCCTAAGTTTCATTTATACTTGGTTTGTCCTTTCACATCTCTGTCACGTTACTTCAAAACAAAGATTTATTTTTATAAAAAGTTTTCTACTCATTTTATTTTCTCTGCAGAGGCCTATTCCCCTCCCCAACTCATTTCTTTACCTGCTCCTTCTTCCCTCTTCATTGCTTCACCGCACCCTTCACTTCTTCCACCGAACAAACCCAAACACCACCTTCCTCTCCTCTTCAATCATCACTCCTCCTTCCCTAGGCGCTACCTCTCCCTCTCCGTCATACCACCTCCGCTCACACCCTTCCCACCACGCAAATCACCAGACCGAGCCACCGTCTTAGTCACCACACCGCTCGGTTCATTCTCCTCCTCACCTTGCCTGTCGTGCCTACTCCCTGTAGCCGAGGCCTTGTCATCGGTGGCCATTCTCTCGTATTGAAATTTATATTATAGAGGTAAGTTCATTAAGTTGTTATATATAAACATATATATGGTTCAGGTTACATAGATATTAGCTATGTATGTTGTTATATAGATTTTATCAGAAGCTATATATATTATTATCTTATATATGATGTTTTGAAAGGTACAATTATTTGTTTATTTAATAAACAATTTTTCTATATATATATATGTTAGTCGTATGCTGTTGTATTCATAAAATTGGGTAAGTAGTATATCATCCGTCATACTGTATATATGTATACTTGTTTTTCTTTCTCAAATGCCTACTTTCGTTATTTATAATATGTGTAAGTTATTGTGGTCTCTTCGATTCTATATTATTTATAGTATTATATATTTATATATTTTAGTATTCGACTTTGGTTATAAACATTTACTTGAGTATTGGGTTTAGAAAAAATGTGATGCATACATATACTTAGATTTTAAGATGTGTTAAGGATTATAATATCGGTTGTATATATTTGTATTGTTTTCTTTTGCATAAAGATAGGTGATGTCTGTCATATATTTATACATATATTAGATGATAAAAAGTCAAGTCTGCCTTTTGCCGCATGCATATACTAGTATATAGGAGCAATATATATATATATATATATATATATATATATATATATATATATATGTATGTATGTATATGTATATGTGTGTGTGATAAACAGAGAAGAACATTTTGTTCCTTTGCTTTGTATACTATAAAAGTATATATATTTCAGTATACGAGTTATTTTTGGTCTACATACACTATATGGAATCTTCGAAAGATCACTGTTCTATACATATTATTTTTAAATCTATACATATATACACGCAAGTTCATCTACTGGCTTATTCATCTTAGCTCAGTCAGGTATTTTGGGTACAGTGTATATTTACATGTTTTCTTGAATGTGTTTTTTAAATATTATAAGCTTATCAAGTATGATTTTTTTTATGAATAGATATTTTGATATGTGTATGGTCCGTTGTTTGTAATTATATATACAAAATTTGTAAGTCTATACATATATAGATTTCTGAAGCTTTCGACTAGGTCCTAAGTGTATTGGTATGTATCCAGTATATAGGGATTTGGTTTCAGACTATAATAGAGATTTTTATATGTGCATAGATTCTATTTCTGTAGATTCTATTTTATGTATATACTGAATTGAAATTTTGTATATAGATTTAAAGCTTTAAGTTATATCGAGTCACGTGGGTTTATGTCAGCCTACATGTGTACACATTTACTTTCAAATTTGTAGAGATAAATACATTTAGCATATATATAGGTAAATTGGTATATCAGTTATAATTGTTATATATATCAAAGTATATACATAGGTGAGTTGTATATATATGTTTATTTTTATGTGTGTTTTAAATTGAAACAATAAATTTGAACTATATATACATATATTTAATTTAATATATGTGTGAATTTAAAATGTGATCTTATATATATAGTTTTATATAATTATATATATGTGTTCACTTATACCAATTTTATTCATCGATCCGGTTCTGATTTGATTTCGTCTATTCCCATTGATCAGCTTTGTTCATCAATTCGTGCCCATTTCACTTTGCTTTGGAATTCGCGACTGGATTTGTAATTTACTTCGTTGTCAAATTCCTCTGGCCCCGAAAGGTGAGCAATCACTCACGATTAATATTCTTTTATTTATTAAATTTGATTTCAATTGAAACGACAATTGAAATATGCTGCTGTAGTTAGTTACACTGTTATATATGCTATCACCTGAATCTGTTCACCTATGACATCTGACACCATTATCTGTTATATATACAATGACAATTCAGTTTGGTTGCTAAGTGATTGATTGTTTGATGTTGACATTGGACATTAAATTGTTAATGTAATAAATGATAAATAATTTGAAATTGAAATTGACGTAGGAGTTAATAATTTGAAATCGACATATGTGTTGAATTTGATTTGTTAAATTTGTATAATATGACCCCTTGAATGTTTAATTATTTGACATGTAGTAAAATAGTTAATTACCCTTGAACCATTTGAATTTATGTTGTATTAACTGATGAAGTAGGAAATTGAATAATTGATGTCAAGTGTAGAATTGCATAGAATAATTTGTATAATAACCTTTAATCTACATGAAATGATAGTGTAGATTCTAGAAATAATTATATTAATTCGTACAAATAACAATGCGAATTAATACGATTATTTCGGGATTATTTGAATTGATTATTGGATTGTTATTGATTGTTGTTATTGCTTGTTTATTTACTTTGACACCATCCCAGTTATCACACTGCAAGTTCCCTTGTTATGTTTTGATTTTGAATTGAATTGGAATCGGGTTGAAATGATAAATACCCAAATTGAACTTTGACCTAGGATAGAAAATTAAATAAAACCCGATTGGTCAATAATTTAATTTTCTATCCTAGGTCAAAGTTCAATTTGGGTATTTATCATTTCAACCCGATTCCAATTCAATTCAAAATCAAAACATAACAAGGGAACTTGCAGTGTGATAACTGGGATGGTGTCAAAGTAAATAAACAAGCAATAACAACAATCAATAACAATCCAATAATCAATTCAAATAATCCCGAAATAATCGTATTAATTCGTATTGTTATTTGTACGAATTAATATAATTATTTCTAGAATCTACACTATCATTTCATGTAGATTAAAGATTATTACATTACGGTTTCCCTTGTCATCTATTACAATTTCATACATCATCAATTTAACAACATACATTCAGTGGTTCAATATGTAATTAAACAAATCCTACGTGTCAATAAATTCAACAGTTAAAGGGGTCATATTATACAAATGTCAGTTAATCAAATTTACCATTTAATCATCCTATATCAAGTTCAATTTCATACTGTTTATCATTTTAACATTAACAATTTAACATTAACATATATATATTTGTAAACTAAATTTTCATTTACCTACCCATAAACAAATGTATATAACCATATATACAAACCTACACACACGTTATATATATTTATCACTTCCCTAAATATTAATATAAAAGTAAATATAACAAATTATATAAATGTACCCATACCAAGATGTTAACCAGAACTTATATTTTTTATAAATCGATAGATTTCCAAATATATGTAGATATACACGTTTCAGATATATTATAAAATCATAAATATACTTTATTATAGTAACGTGTATATATAGTAGGCTACAACTTTATTATATAACACCTATCTTTCTTCTTCTTTTGTACATTTATGTATAAAACTAACAACTTTTTTTTAGGAACAAAGATAACGACTCACAATACAACCCTCTATAACTCCATATACAGACTTACATACGTTTATAACTGACATTATGAATCGAACATAGATATAAACAGCCAACAGGTATAATATATGTATTATTTGAAAACCAATATTTAATATAAAACTATTGTAAAAATAGATAACGTTATATATTTTAACTATATAGACTACAACTGTGCACTATTATAAAGTAATACCAAGCAAGCCTACATGCTGCCCTGTTATTATACATGTATATAATACTGTAGTGTATACTATACATTATATAACTTACATTATTATTTAACATATTATATAAATATTTACATCCCACATTGTTAACAAAGCAAAATCTTATGTGATATACTTTGAAATCAAACTCAAGTGCTTATGTGCAGTAGATATATGTGTAATACCAGCATTTTATACAACAGATTTTATTATTTTTATCCAAACTCATGTATATATAAATATACTTTCTTCCATATAAAATTCACAGATGTACATATACTGAGAAACTGATTTTATACAAACACATATTTTATATAGAGTCACTTATATACTTCCTAGTTACCACACGTGTTATATCTTTTACATGCAACATAATGTAAACCTTAAACTACTATATATAACAAGTATTATATGTATACGGTAGACTACTTAAACATGCATAACTATCAATATATACGTATAAACAATAACGCACATATATAATACCTTAACAAGAGGCGAGGAGGGGTTCACGGCGGAGGTCAGGCTGAGGTCGGCTGCTGGTTGCGTGGGAGGAGAGTGGAGATGAGAGAAGAGTCGAAATCAGAGCGGAGGTTGCGGCCTTGGTGGGTAGGTGGAAGTGAGTGTAGTGCTGTAGGTTGCTCGAGAGGTGGTAGGTCGGAGAGGGAAGACATTGGAGGGATTTGGAAGAAGAGAGGCCGAGAGAGGAAGTTATGGGTTTGGTTAGGAGGGAGAAGGCTTCAGGCATTGTTTGCAAAATGTTTTAAACTCTTTTGAAAGAAGGAAAAATAAAAAAAATCATTGCATAACAAGGGAACTTGCAGTGTTATTTGTACGAATTAATATAATTATTTCTAGAATCTACACTATCATTTCATGTAGATTAAAGATTATTACATTACGGTTTCACTTGTCATCTATTACAATTTCATACATCATCAATTTAACAACATACATTCAGTGGTTCAATATGCAATTAAACAAATCCTACGTGTCAATAAATTCAACAGTTAAAGGGGTCATAATATACAAATGTCAGTTAATCAAATTTACCATTTAATCATCCTATATCAAGTTCAATTTCATACTGTTTATCATTTTAACATTAACAATTTAACGTCCAATATAAACATCAACAATCAATAAATTATCAACCAAACTGTATTATCATTGCATAAATAATTAACAGATAATGGTGTCAGATGTCACAGGTGAACTGATACAGGTAATAACATATAAAACAGTGTAATTAACTAACAACAGCATATTTCAATTGTCGTTTCAATTGAAATCAAATCTAATAAATAAAAGAACGTTAATCGTGAGTGAGTGCTCACCTTTCGAGGCTAGAGAAAACGGAATGAGAAGCAACTGATACGGATACGCACACGGACATGGGCACGACAAGCTAGCAACTGCTGCGATAAATCGATATTGAGTTGGTAAGCTGAGATGGACAAGAGATTGATGAACGAATCATATGTTACGTATGTACGAAATCGATATCAAATTTGACGCAACTAAAATTATATGTGTTTCAAAAATCATTGATTTTATTAGAACATATATATTAAAATCAACCATATATTTAAAATAATATATATATATTTTTCAAATCATAATTAAATCCCAACCCATAAAGATATACATATATATTTGTAAACTAAATTTTCATTTACCTACCCATAAACAAATGTATATAACCATATATACAAACCTACACACACGTTATATATATTTATCACTTCCCTAAATATTAATATAAAAGTAAATATAACAAATTATATAAATGTACCCATACCAAGATGTTAACCAGAACTTATATTTTTTATAAATCGATAGATTTCCAAATATATGTAGATATACACGTTTCAGATATATTATAAAATCGTAAATATACTTTATTATAGTAACGTGTATATACAGTAGGCTACAACTTTATTATATAACACCTATCTTTCTTCTTCTTTTGTACGTTTATGTATAAAACTAACAACTTTTTTTTAGGAACAAAGATAACGACTCACAATACAACCCTCTATAACTCCATATACAGACTTACATACGTTTATAACTGACATTATGAATCGAACATAGATATAAACAGCCAACAGGTATAATATATGTATTATTTGAAAACCAATATTTAATATAAAACTATTGTAAAAATAGATAACGTTATATATTTTAACTATATAGACTACAATTGTGCACTATTATAAAGTAATACCAAGCAAGCCTACATGCTGCCCTGTTATTATACATGTATATAATATTGTAGTGTATACTATACATTATATAACTTACATTATTATTTAACATATTATATAAATATTTACATCCCACATTGTTAACAAAGCAAAATCTTATGTGATATACTTTGAAATCAAACTCAAGTGCTTATGTGCAGTAGATATATGTGTAATACCAGCATTTTATACAACAGATTTTATTATTTTTATCCAAACTCATGTATATATAAATATACTTTCTTCCATATAAAATTCACAGATGTACATATATTGAGAAACCGATTTTATACAAACACATATTTTATATAGAGTCACTTATATACTTCCTAGTTACCACACGTGTTATATCTTTTACATGCAACATAATATAAACCTTAAACTACTATATATAACAAGTATTATATGTATACGGTAGACTACTTAAACATGCATAACTATCAATATATACGTATAAACAATAACGCACATATATAATACCTTAACAAGAGGCGAGGAGGGGTTCACGGCGGAGGTCAGGCTGAGGTCGGCTGCTGGTTGCGTGGGAGGAGAGTGGAGATGAGAGAAGAGTCGAAATCAGAGCGGAGGTTGCGGCCTTGGTGGGTAGGTGGAAGTGAGTGTAGTGCTGTAGGTTGCTCGAGAGGTGGTAGGTCGGAGAGGGAAGACATCGGAGGGATTTGGAAGAAGAGAGGCCGAGAGAGGAAGGTATGGGTTTGGTTAGGAGGGAGAAGGCTTCAGGCATTGTTTGCAAAATGTTTTAAACTCTTTTGAAAGAAGAAATGACAAAGGAGAAATGGGTAGTAATGGAAGCAATTAACTCCAACGTGTAGAAATGGTAATAGCCACAAAAATTTTGGAAATATGAAAAGGCTATTGACTGTTGATGGGAAGAGTAAATGCAAATTGCCAGTTGGTTTTTTTTCTTTTTCCTTCTTTCACGGATGAGCACACAAAAGGACACCGAGCGTACCAAAAGACCCGGATGCGCAACCGATTTCGAAATCGTTCCGTAGATTTCGCCGTCTCCCAAAAATCGAAACACACGAACTATCATACCGCGGAAATCAACATGTCGAGACGATCAAACGGTATATAAATTTTAGTGGTACGATCGAATTATAAAAATTCGAATTTTCTAATAGCGGAAAATGCAAGAAAACACTGAAAAATAAGATCGACGGAGCCAAAGATGTCCGAATTTGGAAAAACGACAACTAACATCTTGCTCAGAAGATGGTTTAGAATTTTTCTATGTAAAAATATTTAAGTTTCGGAAACATTTTATTTTCATCGCTTTTTAACTGATTAAATTGAAGTGAATTTACGCGCGAAATAAACTTTCATATTTTCGGACGAAAATTTACCAGTTGCTATGTTTAACTAGACGTATTCCAAATATTAAATTTTTATTTCAAAGTTTTATCGTTTAAAATTTCACAAAATTTCAACTAATTACGTTATTAAAACAGTTGAAATTTACGGGTCGTTACACTTTGCTTGAAGATCCAGCCATCTATTCTACTTTCAGTATTCGATGATTCCAGTTATGTATTCTGATTTGTATCTGATGTATCGTGTTACTCTTCCGTTGTATCTGGTTTAACTCTGATGTAACTTATATATTTATATAGTAGCTTCATGAACTACTATCTCTTTTATTTCCGCTGCATTTATTACTCTGTGTCTGTGATCTGTGTTCTATTTATTTACTATATATGCTCAGTTTTGCCAATTTAAATTAACAACGCGGTATTTTGAATTATTCAAGTCCGACATGTGCGGATGCGAATGGTCCAAAATAGCGGGTCGTTACATTGATATTGGATGTTTTATTTTTATATTGTTATAACACTGCAAGTTCCCTATGGGTTGAAATGATACATACCCGAACGATCTATAGATTAGGGAAAAATCATTATGGGTTGAAATGATAGACTCGAGCGATTTTATGGATTTTATTTAATTCGGGATTGCGGTTTGAAATGATGTATAACCGTAAAATTTTAAATTGCGGATTGAAATGATATATAACCGTAAAATTTTAACTTGCAGATTGAAATGATAAATATCTATATCACTTGACCATAGGGTAGAAAATTATATACGGACACCAGATTGGTTAAATTAAATGATTTTTAATTCTTTAAATTTTGAATTCAGTTAAATGGCATTTTGAAATAGAAACTGATTTATATAAACTGAATTATTTTCGATAATCCAAGCGTTAATGCTAAAATTGGAATAGATTTAATGAATTGTTCAAAGGATTTAAATTGAAATTTCAAAGTTGAAGTGTCAAATACAAATGAATTTATCGGAATTGAGTTATTGAAAATGTTTGGATATAACTTTGAGATCTTTTTAAACTAATTTAAACTATTTTAATCAATTTAAACTATTTTAATTTATTTTAATCCATTAGAACCTATTTAATCCAATTTAATCTATTTTACCTATTTTAAACAAATTAAATTTATTTAATCTATTTTAAATCTATTTAATATAATTTAAATCTATTTAATCTATTTTAAATCTATTTAAATAATTTTAAATCTAATTAAATCAAATTTAAATCTATTTAAACTATTTTTACTGTTTAAACTATTTTAACCTATTTTAAAACTATTTTTAAAACTATTAAAACTATTTGTGACTATCTAAACTATTTTTCTAAAATTTTAGACCGTGTAAAGTTGAATTATTTATATTTAAATCGTTGATGATGATACAACCTAAGTTGGAATTTGGAATTAATACCTTTTTGTGAAATGACATATTTGAGTAAATATGATGATTTTGGAACGAAGATTTAATTAACCTATCTTATCGATAAATTCAAACGTGAATATGATTTTGAAAGTGAATATGATTTTGGAAGTGAATGTGATTTTGAAAGTGAATATGATTCGAAATTGATATGGTTTTGAGAATATCATATTTTGATATCAATTATGAATTGGTTTAGGGAAATTAAAAGAGCCATCTGTTGTGTAATAAGCGTTTGGTTGTTAAAGAGACCGGGATCAGATATTGTCATACTCTCTGTGTAACAACCCATATTTTAACAAATATTTTAAATTAATTATATGATGAAACTTTTATTTTTAAAATGATTTTAAAATTGAAATATTGGAATTTAACAATATAATTTTGGATTTTGTTTGTAATTTAATTTCAAAATATAATAAAAAGAATGATTTTCTGAAAATTTTATATTTTGGTCAACTTTGGTCAAACTTTGACTTTCAGCTGAAATTTTTAAATTTTAATTTTAAATTTATAATCTTCTTCTTTGAAGCAATATTTATTTTTGATATCAGTCTGCTTTTCGTTTCGTCAAATTCTGTTTTTACTTTTTTTAAATTTGATAAAATTCAGTGTTTTACACGCAATTATTTTTAGTATCTCATTGTTATTTTCTATTTTATTTCTATTCTCTATATTTTTATTATTTTTCCATTCTCTACTTTCTATTTTCTTTTATTTGATTTATGGCTTAGAAATTCAAAGAGACTTGAGTTACATGTTTTAACTTATGACTTTTCCTTTGCCTAGCCTCTTCATTTCCTAGCCGTACATTTCACTTCTTTAGCCGTCCATTTCCTTTCTCATTCACGTACAAAACAAAAACTCCTCATCTCATTCACGTACAAAAACATTTCTCATCTCCTCTTTCTCATTTTCATGGCTTCTCCTTTCCTCTTTTTCCATTTTCTTTTTCCTCTTTTCTTTGTTTGCCTCAAGCTATGCTCGGCCTCCACCATGCATCATCCCTAGCCGACCTTATCTCCTCTACCACCATCACCATGACCGGCCATCATCACCTCCCCATCACCACCAAGCCTTGCCGTGACCCCTAGATCAACTCCACCACCAAACCTTGATGAAACCCTAACCGAGCCTTCTTTGTTCACCAATTCCCTTGCCTCTTTGCCTTCCATAACTTGTAACTTGCACCTCTTCACATTCTAGCCATAGCCGAGCCTACTTGCATCAAATCAAGTCATGGTCGAGCCATACCTGATGTTGGTTGAGCCTATGTGTAGTGTGGACAAGCCTACTTGTATAGGTGAACCCATTTTATCTCATTTTAATTCATATTTTTCATTGTTTAATTTTTAATCTTTTGTGTTGAATTATATACTTATGTATATTTTGTATGTATTGTTACAAGATTTGAATCTGGGCTCTTCTTTCACTCACATCTATTCGTGCTTTGTCGTGGCTTTCGGAGTGTAGTTGTGTGTCTCAAATTTTCATCTCTAGCTTTAGAAAGGTTAGTCTATCACTCTCGACATTCGTACTTATATAATTGTGAAATGATGACAAGTGAATGTGTATTATTGATATGCTATAATGATAGTTCATATATGCCTGTGATATTGTTATATGATGATATTACCTGATTTTATACCTGTTGCATCACCTGACATCATATGATATGTTTTACTGTTTATTTATTTTCTATTTCTCACACTGCAAGTTCCCTGCTAGTATAGAATCACTATAGGTTGAAATGATACATACCCGAACGAACTTTAGAATAGGGAAAAGTCGTTACGAGCTGAAATGATAGGCTCGAGCGATTTTTATTTGACTTGGGATTGCGTGTTTGAAATGATAAAACCCGGAATTTTAACTAATTATGGATTGAAATGATATATTATCCGTATCACTTGACCTAGGTTAGAAAATATTATACAGACCCGTGGTTAATTTTAAAATATGATTTTCTAGAAATCATTAAGTATTCTAAATGAAAAAAAATGTGAAATTTTGACTTAAATTGGATTTAAATGATTTAAACAGTGATTTCCTAAAAGTTAAAATTGTATAAGTTAATAAATGGTTTAAAAAGCAATTTAAAAATTTGATTTAACTTAATAGTTGAAATTTGATTAAAAATGGGATTTATAAATTTTTAAGTATTTTTAAATGTAAAAATATGAAATTTTGACTAAAATTGGATTTAAATGATTTAAATAGTGATTCTTTATAAGTTAAAATTTTATAAGTTGATAATGGTTTAAATTGCAGTTTAAAATTTTGATTTAACTTAATAATTGAAATTTGATTAAAAATGGGATTTATAAATTTTTAAGTATTTTTAAATGTAAAAATATGGAATTTTGACTAAAATTGGATTTAAATGATTTAAATAGTGATTCTCTATAAGTTAAAATTTTATAAGTTGATAAATGGTTTAAATTGCAATTTAAAATTTGATTTAACTTAATAATTGAAAGGTTGATTAAAAATGGAATTTTAAGCATAACTTAGTAATTAATTTTTTTTATGAAATGGATATTTTAAAGTGAAGAAATTATCAAGTTATTTGGAAAAATTAAAAGTTAAGCAACTTATATTGAAGTTTGACTTAATATAAATGAATTATAAATTAATTGGATATTTATTAATAAAATGTTAATTTATAAGTTAAATGATATCCAAATAATTAATTTTTGAAAAGTGAAATAAGTTTGATAAGTTAAAAATGAGAAAAGTTGAAGTTATATTGTTTAAATTGTATAGTAAAAGATTATAACAGAAATGGTAGCATTTCTAAAATGCTGTGGTTTTAATATAGTGTTTTTCAAATTAGCACTGTACTTACAGTAGCAGTTTATAAGTGCTGCTGTTTCTGAAATATATTGGTTTTTCAAATTAACATTGTAGCTACAGTAGCATTCTGTAAGTGCTGCTGTTCTGAAATATGTTGTTTTTCCAAATTTCCACTATACCTACTGCAACAGTTTATAAGTGGTGTAGATTCTGAAATGAACTGTTTCCAAATTTACACTATACTTACAGCAGCAGTTTATAAGTGCTGCAGTTTCTGGATTGTATTGTTTTCAACCTATCATTATACTTACAGCAGCATTTTCTAAGTGCTGCGAATGCTGAAAATACAATGTTTTGAAATATTATAATTGAATAAACGAACATAGAAACTGCTACAATTTTGGAAATTGAATATTTGATTTGAAAGTATGATGACTTCATATTTAAATGGTTTAAATGAATATGTTTTGATTTAGAATATAAACCATTTTGAAATTTATAACCACGGGTTATAATAACGGTTGAATGTTATAAAGTGTGGCTAGAGGTGGGCAATTGCTGCAGCTTTGCGCTACCCCTGTCACATTAGCACTATTATTTTGATAGTTTACTTTACTTAGGACACTAATATAATGGCGTATATTACTGCTTATTAGATAGTTTAACGGGTCCTTAAAGGATGGGCGATCCAAGCATCCTTTAAGTTATTTGTGCATTCCTGTTACAGTTCACTTGAGTTGGTTTACATTATATAAGTATGTATATCCTGACTCGAGTGTTTTGTGTTTTGCTTTATGCTCGGGTCAGCCTGAGTATCACAGCTTTGGATTCATCTTCTGGAGCTAGAGATTCGTTGGAGCTTAGTACATATCTGTCTTCTATTTCCCTTTTAGTTATTTCCTATTCAGTATTGCTTTTGTATTAGTTGACTTATGTATTCAGACTTCTGTTGTATTTGTTTTTCAGACTATGATATTTTGTATCTGTTTTGAGATTAGTTATGTAGTAGCTTCATGAACTACTATGGTATTTTATTTCCGCTGCGAGTTATTCTGATATTCTGTGTCTGTGATTCTATGTTTGATTTTATTTGCTCCAAATTTTCTTAACAATCCACTGTTTGGAAGTATTCAAGTCCGACATGTGTGGATTTATTGTCGATTTGAATGGTCCAAAATAGTGGGATGTTACATTTGGTATCAGAGCTTTGCTTTTAGGCAAACCTTAGCCCGCGGAGCAAAAACTCATTAGAGATAGGGTAGAAATACCCTATAATGACTGAAATCAATCTCAGAATCATTTCTTTGTGAGAGAATGTATTTTCAAAGTATAAAATGATTTCAAATTATTTTCAAAGGATTTTTCAAAGATTATTTTGATATAAATTTTTCTTGTTTTGAAAGCAAAATTTTTCTAGACCTTATTCCTTTCCTTATCCACCTTGTTAGTAATTTCTTTGATTTGGATTCCTTTGAATTTTGGAACGCTCCCACTTTCTCTGAAATCCATTCTTGTCTTTCCCTATTTGTATTCTTTTGATTCTGGAGCATTCCATAACTCCACTTCGAATGACCTCTATAAAAATCGGCGATCCCGCCAATCTTTGAATGATTTGTAAAGGGGTGAAACTCCCTTACAATTGGCATTGATTCATCGGAGATTCCTATACTCTCGGTTTAGATGCTTCTATCTTTTGCTATGCTGAATTCTATCTCTGGCGATCGAATGTCGATTTGCCTTGGAATTTTGCATTGATCATATTCCTGAAGTCACGGTTGAACCGGTTAAGGTCGCCCGCGATTTATAAAGTATATCCATCTACTGTTTCGTAATTAATTATCTCATCTTCGTTCGAGCCTATGTTCGAATCGGAATTCTATTTGATTAGAGTTCCTCTAATTTGAATCTCTATCTTTGTTTTGAAATCCATTCTTGAATCATCCCTTGGAAGGAATTTGTGTTTGTTTGTATTTTAGAAATCGTTTATATATCAAAATTATTATTTTGATAAGAATGATTATTTTATATATAGAAGTGAAATGTTTTAGATAAGAATTATATACCTTTTAAAAAAGAGAATTTGAAGTTTCGAAAGGATTTGAAATTTTGAAAGTTATATAAGAAAGTGATTTATATAAAAATGATTTATAACTGAAGGGTTTGAATTTGAAATTTGACAGATTGAACTCCGGTATTTTTAAACTGGTTTTAAGATTTTGAAATATATAATAATACGGTCTGAAAGTATTTTCCGAATAAGAAATGTTTCAAATGACTTTAAATGAGTTCCAATGATTTCAAAGAAATTTCAAAGAAGTTCTCAAGAAAATAGAAGTACAGAACTCACTTATGCCGCTGGAAAATGATTTCGGTGATGAGTGCACACATCATCGACATTGATTTTCGAGTTTCAGAGTGGGGGAGAGGCCACTTTGGTAGCTTTGTTATGCGATTGATTTGTGAAACCAAAATTTGATTTCAAATTTTGAAGTATGATTTGATATTCGAATGATACATGTATATATTTGAAACAGTTTGAATGAGCCCGGTGTTCAGTCCTCGAGTTTCGGATTTGATTTGGTATAACCCTATCTTTTGAAATTGATTTACTGATTTGCTGCTGATTTCCAACTCTTGGATTGGAAAATTTGATTTCTCCGACTATTTTGAATGTTCGAACACTTTTAAATCGAGGTTTGGTATAAAATTGGTAATCATTTGGGTATAATTAATTTTAAGATAAAGATTTGGTTTTGAAAATAGATTGGGATTTAAAATCCAGTATTTATATGATGATTTCGGAAATGAATTTGTTTGACATAAAATATGTTGATTTGGAAACAAACTTGGATTATTTTCTAAACCTATTACCTTGGAAACTTTGAAACTGAAGATATTTAGTTTGGAAGAAATAATTTGGTGAAATCGTATATGATTTTGAAACTGAACTGATATTGAAACAAATTGAAATGGAGAACCTTATTTTACTAAATACTTGATTTGGGAGTTATCGAACTTATATAAAATGATTTGTATAAATGTGAAGTTGATTTGAAACTATTGATTTGGAAAGGTACTCAATTTGAAAAGTGAAATCTTATATAATCGAAGTCTATATAAGTGTGATTTGCTATACTATTGATTTGGAAAGTAATCGATTTGAAAATGAAATCTTATATATAATGGACTTTATATAAGTATGATATTTGAAATTGATTTGAAAAGGTACTATATGATACATATTTTCGAAGTAAAGATATGGAAAGTGCCTTCTGCTTGATATCCGCTTTGTGGCCACATTGTGGATTCATTCTATCGATATTATTCTCTCTGATTTGGGTTTTCTGGATATAATACTCGAGTGTCCATCGAATTCCATAGCGTTACCCATGGTCTTACGAACTCGACTGCATAGCGTAATTCGCAGGGGCTATGACTGCCTACAAGTACTGATGTTTCCTAGGGGATCCAGGCGTAACCATTGTGTATCTGCGATTCTATGGGTCGTTTTGTAGCGTAATCTGCAGGGGCTGTGACTACCTACGGGTACGGATGTTTCCTTGGGGATCCAGGCGTAACCATTGTGTATCTGCGGTCTACAGTTGTTATCATGGCGAAATTCGCAAGGCAGCAATTGCTTAAAGGGTGCAGATGTTTCCTGGGGGATCCAGGCGTAACCATTGTGTATCTGCGATCCATGATTCGGTTTGATTTGGTTGATTTGTTTGGATAGGAGATGTCAAACCCCGTAAATATCTCTGATGCCGTCACGCTCATATTTATTTACTGTTGATATAACTTATGTAAGATCTTTTAGTTCTAACTCGAGTGTTTTGTCTTTTCAATTCGCTCGGGTCAGTCTGAGCTTTTCAGTTTATCGAAGACTGCTTTCTGGATAATGAAGACGAAGATTTTGTACTATTATTACTTATTATTTGTATTCCACCGCATCTTGTTGTTCCACTGCATTTATTTATTTTTTATTCTTGTTTTATATGACTCTGATATGTATTATAAATGTTTAATCAATGTTATTTGTAAACCGCTTCATGAACTATTTATTTGATTATTATATTTGTCATTCCGCTACGAGATTCTGTATTTGTTTTCTTTCTTTCTCTGTTTTTCTTATTTACCCCATAACAATCTGTCCTTTGGAATGGTTAGAGTCCGACAAGTGTGGTTTATCATCGATTTAAACCGTCCATAAAGACAGGTCGTTAAAGGCCAATGTGGTTAGCTACCTCTAATGGACACACTTCTTCGTATTACTGTCATGACATTGTTATCGATTGGTGCGCACCCTCGGATTTTGGATTTGTTGGACGCGGTGGGCTGTTAGTGGTTACCACCAACCGAGAAGGGTAAACTGGTAGTATCCTACCTTGGGCATTGCCTCACATGCCTTGTCATACTTTTATCCATATAGGAGACCCTTACGATTTTAGTTTAGTGTTGTCGTATCACGGCGCTTCCCTATCTGCCGACGGTTTACTGGTGTTTTATATGCAAACTTTATGACAATACTTAAAAACGCATTAAGTGGGATCAATGTAAAGCCTTAACGCTATTTTGGTATTTTATATTACTGGTAGACATTACATATGTAGCATATTGTACCACATATAAATATTTTGACGGATCCTTAAAAGATGGAATATCTCGTAACATCTCTTGAGTTATTGCACGCACGTTATACACTGGATATGAGATGTGAAAACCCGTAAACATCTCTGACGCCACAGCACTCATGTCATATGCGATATCGATTTGACTCACATAAGAATATTTTAGTCCTGACTAAAGTGTTTTGTTTTTCCATTACGCTCGGGTCAGCCCTGAGTATTTCAGCGCATTGAAGATCATTTTCGAGGAGGACGAAGATAATACTATTATTATTCCCTGCATCATGTTGTTCTGCTGCATTATTTATTTATCCCTGTTGCATATATAACTCTGATAAATGTTGTATAAATTATAATCAAATGTATTATATTAACAGCATCATGAATTGTTTATTTGATTATTATATTTTGTCATTCGGCTTCTGTGTTTGTTTTAGTTTTCTTTTCTTATTTTTCTTAATAACCCCATTGATTATCTATTTTCCGGATTCTTTAAGTTGGACATGTGTGGATTATTGTCAATTTAAACCTTCTGAAATGTGGGTCTTCACAGTAATTTAAATATTAATAGCTAAAATAATTTCCATATAAAAAAACATGAAATGCATAAAAATGAAAATAACATTAAAAGTATGATAACCAATAGTGAAATAAATTCTAGAAGTTACTATAAGGTTTAAACCGTTTGCATCTCTAAACTAAATAAATGTATTTAATATCAACTTTAGTATCGTGATAAATTTTTTTATATTTACACTACTAATTAAGCTAAAATTTTGTTACTCCAACCAAGATATAATTACATAATAACCTTCAAAAATTAACCACAAGAACATATTATTTTCCTTGTAGTCATAATCACAAACAATGACTCATTCAATTGATCATGACGTACACATGCTCATGCACATTATGATTAACAATTGAAATAGGTAAATTTAATGTGTTTGTGTAAATGTAAACGAAATGTATATATTTAATCACTTCATGAAATAATTTTTCTTTTTTATCTGTTGTAAATTCTAATTTCCCACAAAGAAAACAAACATAAATCTAGTAATTAATGCTATAGGCATCTCAAACGTGTAATGAAAAAAAGCTCAACAACCACTTTTTCAAATTTATAGTTCCTTGCTTTCTAGTTTGTTCTTCACTTTTTCAAATCAACATTAATTTACTACATGGTGTAGTTTTACAATTATATAAATGTATTAGATAGCTTAACATGCCTTTTTCCCTTTTCACAATTCACCTAAACTAATCATATATTTCTTTATATTTCCAGTTCTTGTTACAATCACTTACCCTCCTTCCATTAATTCTGTTTGAATTTCAATATGACATTTCATTTAGAATAGTATAAATGTCTGAGTTTACCATTCTAAAATTAGGAATTGTATAATGGTATTTAGTTTATTTTCTAAATATGCTTTTTTCATTTTTCATATGGATATGAAATTTTTAGTTGGTTTGTAAATTATTGCATGTTGGACAGAGTTAACGTAATATACAAGTTGAAGAATTGAAAGATTAATTTTCAGTTTTTTTTAATTTTGTGGTAACTTATCTCTATTTATTCATTTTAGGTGGTTAAATCAATGTTGTTGTGAATGCCTATATGTTGTTATGCATCTCTTGGAAATAAGCATGAAGAATCATCTAAAATGAACAAATAGATATAAGTAAGCACAAAATTAGAAAATGAACTAAAAACCATATATAATTATTGATGTTAGAATGTATAGCTCAAAATGTTATATTATTATGAATGGAAAACTTAGATTGAAAGTAAAAAAAATTAATATTCGACGTTAGTTAGATCTAGCAAGGACTGAAAGCGTAAAGAAGTAATATGATTGGTTTTAATGAATTGTAGAAAGGGACAAAGGCATGTTAAGCTATTTGATACATTAGGATAACATCCAAAACTGGATTTTGGATGAATATTGTTTATCCTCTTTTGCTTGCGACTTAATAGGTCACGACTTAACGGGCTCCGAGTTAAGGAATACTCCGACCTAACAGTGTACGAGTTAAAGTAGTCTCCGACCCAAACACGTACGACTTATAAAGTGTGCCGACTTAAGAAATGCTCCGAGTTAGGGAAGGCTCCGACTCAAGAAGAGGAGCGACTTAACCAGTTACGAGTTACGAAGATCTCCAACTTAACAGGCTACGACCTAAGAAAGCTCCGACTTAACAGTTTGCGAGTTAAGGATGGCTACGACCTATGGGGACTTACGACCTACCGGGTTAAAGAGTTAACGACTCAAGAGGATCAGCGACCTAACAACATAACACCTTACGACATACCTTATATCGTGAGCGACTTAAGCAGGTAGATGAGATGCCGCATCTAGTTGACTCGTACGCGATTCAGGACTTATGCTATTATCTGGAATAGACAAGCTTACCTATTGAGTCACGTCCTACGACCTAAGAGGCTAACGAGCTAAGGAGTTCATGACCTAAAGCTTACCGACCTAAGAGCTTCACGACTTAGCAGACTACGAGCTACCGACCTAAAAGCCCAACGACCTAAAGACTTCACGAGCTAAAAGCAGAGGAAGGAGCACGACTTACTTTAAGTCGTTCACAACCTAGCAACGTAAGGGATATAACAACATACAGCCCCACGGCCTATGATAGGTCGCTGACGACCTAAGCAGGCAAAGACAAGATCAAAAGGGCAACCGGTATAAGGATTCCCTAAGTCGTCACCAACCTACGACTTAAGACCTAACTTAGGTCGTCTCCGACCTAGGACTTAAAGAACAGAATCTCACCCAGAACCAATCCTATAAATAGAGCTCCAACTCCAACGAGCAAGGGACTTTTGGCCAGCCATTTCTTGGAGCGTCATTACTCTGCCGAACTCTCAACTCAATCAACACACGAAGATCTTCAAATACTCGAGACACTACAACAAGCTTCGGGAGGAATTCCATACATCCGACACGGATTCATCGAGTTTCATTATCGAAGATTGAGCTAATAGTCAAGAGTGTTTTCGTGATCAAATTGTGTTGTGTTTAGAAGAACATTGTACCGAATTGTAATCAAATCAGCAATAAAAGACTATAAAGTGGATGTAGGCTCAGTTACGGGCCGAACCACTATAAATCTGTTGTTATTTACCGTTTTACTGCTATTTTCAGCTTGTATTCTGTTCCCGTACCAACGGGTGGTGCTTTCACGATTCTATTATACACACCGGGTGTTAGCGTTCACTTTTTGGCGTTAACATTTTGGTGCTTTCACTGAGAACCCAACTCAGGCGATCATCCACCGTTGCCTCGCAAAGACTCATAAAAAGAACCTCTCTCAAAAACCAGAAGTACATCTGAAATAATGGCTCCTGGAAGAAGAGGTAGACCTACCAGATCCGGAAATGCTCATGAAGGGACTTCCACTTCCCCAACAGCAGACCAAGCAACTCCTACCGTTGGAGTCACCAGGGCTGAATTGGATGACGCAGTTTCGGGATTATACCAACAAATTGAAGCTCAAAACGCTTTAATGATGGATAGATTAACTGCTCTGCTCGGGGCAAATCGTCAACCAGAAAACCATCAAACAACCTTTCCTGAAATGCCACCTTTCCAAGCTGAGGGTTCTATGCCGCAGCCAACTTATCGTGAACATGCGCCCGGGCAAGCTTCCGAGAGAAGGACTGATGCCTGTCCGGAAATGTCTCTGAACAATAAAGAGTACCTATCCGAAATGGATAGCCGCATCATGAAAGAGAGCATGCAAAGGGAAGAGAATGAGAACGACTGGGGATTTGCACCAAGCAGAACTCCGTTTACGGAAAGGATCCTGAAAGCGGAATTTCAAAGGAAATTTGCACCTCATACTATCCAAGCCTATAGGGGAACGAGTGACCCTAATCATTTCCTATACAAGTACGATTGGCATATGACCGGTGCAAGAGCGTCAGATGAGATTAAGTGTCGATACTTTCCAGTGTACTTGGAAGGTGTGGCCTTACTTTGGTTCACAAAGCTTCCAATTCGGTCAATAGATCAATTCTCTGACTTGACGCAAAAGTTTAAAGAACAGTTCAGATTGTATGCTTCAAAAGCCAAGGATATAATGTCATTATCTAGTCTTGAACAAGCTCCCGGAGAATCAATCGAATCTTTCTTAAGCCGTTTCAATGTAGCTGTAGCCGAAGTGGATAATGTAGAACCGCGTATGATCTTGACCTACTTGGTGCGAGCCATTGACAAATCGAGTGAATTTGGAAAATGGCTAAAAATGAAAGAACCAAATTCCCTTGAGAAGTTTTATAAAAAGGCCGATGAATTCATGCGCCTGGAAAACCTTTCCGCCTCAGCAAAAGTATTAGTTGCCAAGGACAACAATAATGAACTTGCTTTCAACAGAAGAAATTCTGAGAATCAGAAAAGGGAAAACGATGGAGGAAAGAATAAAGGGAATGAGAAGAAACTCCACCGCTTCGATCTTTCAGATTTTACTCCTTTAACTGATACACCAAAAAATATCTTTTTTGCAACAAAGGACGTTGTCAGGTATCCTAAGCCACCTGAGATGAAGAGAGGTGCAGTGCGTAATGGAAAATTCTGCCAATTTCACAATCAACCTGGCCATGACACTGACCAATGTCGCCAATTAAAGAATGTGATTGAAGAATTGCTGGAGCAGGGTAAACTCCAACAATACGTTAAGAGAGGCGGAGTCGATCCAACCTCATCCACTCAGGGTCAACAACGTCCTACCCATCAATCCGATTCTCGCAACAACACTGCAGTGCAAGATTCAGAAAAGCTTGTCATTAATGTTGTCACAGGAGGTCCATACCCAGCAGGCAGAAGTTGGGACGATTACTAATTGTCCACAAAACTGCGACTGGGGCATCTTTCACTTTCTTTGGCATATAAATCCGAAGCTGCGAATCTAGTGCAAATGGAAAATTAGTCCGGAGATTCTGAAACAACAATCACTAGCATCCATTTTTTACTTAACAGCATTGCTTAATTTGTAAAAATGATAATGGATGTGTAACTTCTGCATTGTAAACCGCTGAGAAATCAGTGTGACTGAATAATGAAAAACTATGAATTCTGTGTTTACTATTACAAAATGCCTGTTATATTTCGATATATAAATACTCTAAATGTATTGCTAAAATGTCGATCTAATATTGCAGGTCATTAAAGCAAAGCTCACCCATCGCAAAGCCAAGCGAGCCCTACAAATCATTTATTAAAGCAAATACCAAGCAACAAAAAATTCCATATTCAAATCCTATACAAGAAGAACTTCACATAAAAAGTTGGCAACTCCACTGGGGCAAGCCTTCGTTAACCGGTTGTGATTGTCAATATGAACAAACATCCAACTAAGTAACTCGCGTTTGTCCCGTGAAGTTATTCAACAGTGAAGTCCACTTCTTCGGATAAGGCAATTTACTTGCAAAAGGAAAGAAGATACGCTTGGAAATGATAATAAAAGATCGCTAATGAGTAGATGATGGGAGAACATGGCCAAGCAAACACGGAAGCAGCCAAAAGGAATTATGCCTCTCGATAAAAGGGCCGGTAGAACCACCGAAGAGACACCTTCCCAAGCAGAAGGAACAGGACCCTTGCAAACTGATCGTGATGCATCCGATCATGCAGCTTGCGTCCGTCCCGTGGATCTACTCGCCCCTGAGAAGCAACCTTCCTGGCACATCAACCAACCGATGCTCCTTCTCAAAGGTCAACAAAGCCCTCTAATGAGGCACACCAAAAAATGAAAGTGTTTTCCTCAATCAAAAAAGATTGGTGGAGCCACCGGAGGGGCACCTTCCCAAGCTGAAGGAACCGGGCCCTTGTTAGTTAATTGCGATCGTTTGTGCAAACGAACATCCAATCAAGCAACTTGCGTCCGCCGCGTGGATCCACTCAACCATGAGAAAGTAACTTCCAGGCTAACAAGCCCTCTTCGGAGGCACATTTCACCAGTGTAGAAGTGCAAAATGCCCTTCTTCGGAAGCCCACTTCACCAGAGATGAAATGCTAACAAGCCCTCTTCGGAGGCACATTTCACCAGTGTAGAAGTGCAAAATGCCCTTCTTCGGAAGCCCACTTCACCAGAGATGAAATGCTAACAAGCCCTCTTCAGAGGCACATTTCACCAGTGTAGAAGTGCAAAATGCTCCTCTTCGGAGGCCCACTTCACCAGAGATGAAATGCAAAATCGCTTCTCTTCGGAGACCAAAATTGCTTCTCTTCGGAGACCAAAATTGCTTCTCTTTGGAGACCAAAATTGCCTCTCTTCGGAGACCAAAATTGCTTCTCTTCGGAGACCAAAATCGCTTCTCTTCGAAGACCAAAAGACCTCTTTGGAGGCACACTTCACCATGCTTGAAGTACCAGACATAAGCCCTCTTCAGAGGCACAAAAACAAAGCCTTCTTCGGAAGCGCTAAACAAATCAAAAAATTCTTCAGAAAGTTCACTTCACTGCATAGGAAAATTCACTTTTAACAAATAAAAGTGATCATCCCCAAAGGTTGAAGTGTTCTTCAGAAAGAAAGAGAAAGTAAAAACTTCTCTAAAGACTAGATATACTCTATTAAAAGCAGAATGATCCTTCCCTTAAAGGTGGAGTAATTATTCTCTGAAATAAGAGTACCAGTCTTGATAAAGCTAGAAATATTGCAATGCACTTACGGTATGGGGCAATACTATACAATTCAATTATATTAATAAAAGCAACATACCACAAGTTCATTACAATATCACGAAAAATAGATGTGGAATAAATGCATTCCCAAACACAGACAAAAAAGTTTGTACAAGTAAAAGGAATCGTTTATTCTACACTAAAAATGAGAAACAGATGCATTCTCACATACACAAGAATTTACACAAGTAAAATAGCTATTTTATTCAATACTATGAAAACTTTTTACATTGTGCAGATCACAAAAAGAAGCGGAGACCGGTATCCGCACAGCTTTCGGTCAGTACATGCAAAAAGCAGAAAAGGCAAAATCAAGCTCATTTCTCCTTCTTCCCGCCTTTAGAGCTTTTACCCGGCCTGATAATTAGCTTCGGAGGCCGTTGTGATTGAGTCGGAGAAGAAGGAGAAAGAGGTGCAACCGGATAACCTTCTGCTTCCTCTCTAGCGGCAGAAGAGCTTTTCTTGCCTTTCTTCAAAATTGCGCGTTCCCCCTTCCTTTTCGAGGAAGACTCACTACCGGGAGTAAAAAACTCTGAAAGCTTCGTATCGTCGTCATAAGACTGCTCTGGAGTCTTCTCGCCTTCTTCAAGTTCCCCTGTCTTTGGCTCTTGTCAAACAACCGGATCGTCCAAGTCTCTGAGAGCTTCAATTTTCTCTTCTTGCGATCCTGGTTGAGAAGCTGGAGGAGGAGTAACTTGAGAAGGAGGAGGAACGGCAGCTGAAGAAGGAGAAGCTGGCGCAGCTTTCGGTGCTTCCGCTACAGAAGAAAAGAAGTTAAAATCAGTATTCTCCAAGATAAGAGAAGATATTGGTTCATTCAGGCTTAAGTAATAAGTAAGAAGTTCATCAAGCTCAGTCAAATCTAATAAGTAGTTCACTGGAGATGGGTCGACGTCAAAGTTACCTGGAGAGGTCGGTTTGACGAAATCAATCTCAAATTTCTGAGCTTTAAAGTCTTCCATAGCCTCTTCCTCTGTGGGAGTGGTCACAGTTTCTTGGTCAACTTTAGCCGGAGGCGAAGAGTGAGAGCTAGAACCAGCAATATCCACATGAGCTGAAGCCGAAATATGAACAGGGGCAACAGGAAGTATTTCTTTCTCAGGAAGCTTCTCTCCCGTCGCTTCGGCTCACATTCGGGTACACTGCTCTTTTCCTTTGGCAAGGGCAGCGCGGGCGCTCTCATCTAAGTAGGTAGATTGAAGATCTGCTTCAGCATAACCGGCACCGCCGAACATGTCAATGATCGCCTCCCATACTTCAGCTAAAGTGACTTCATATTCCGGTCCCAAAAATGAAAGACTCCCACGCCCCAAGACGCAATGGATATAAAAGTCGAATAAAGTCGTGTCAATGGTGGCTCTGGTTGCCTTATGGGATTCTTTAGCTGCAGCTTTACCAGTGAGAGCTTCATCACGCTCTCTTTCAGCCTTCAATAACTGAGACTGCAGTCTTGTAATCTCCAAGTCTTGGGAGCTGACTTTCTCCTGAAGTTGAGCCGCGTCATCACGATATTTCCTGGTAACGTGCTGCTCTGCTTCCAGATTCACTTCAGCATCCCGCTGAGCAGCATGAGCATTTCGAACCTGCCGTTGGAGCATCTCTTCCTTTTGTGAAAAAGAAGTGGAAGAAGTAGCAAGTTCGTTCTTGAGTCTTTCAACTTCAGCCTCAAGCTTCTCATAACCATCAGAGATGCTCTTCATTTCAGCATCATGCTGCTTGCAAATTTTATCCCATTCTGATTTATCGTTCTCCATGGTCATCATCGCCTCAAGATTCATGTGGTTGACCCTTTGAAGTTCATCGACCAGCTTCTGCCATCCAGACATTCTTTCAATGTCAAGCTTGACAGCATCATGATTTCTCAGCATGGCTTGTTTGTCGATTGGTACCAAATCCAAATCAAAACGCACTCCTTTCAGACACCAATTCGGGAATCGGCTCTGGAGTGTGGGAGGACCATCTCCAGCTTGGTACTGAGGCCTATTAATGATTGCCTGGATGTCAGATTTCTTAAATGCAGGAGAACCGGAAGAAGTATCAGGAGGAATAGAAGCGTCAGTCTTTTCCGGAATTGCAGATGCGTCCTTTTCGTCAAGTTTGGTCCGCTTGCTAGAATCATCAGCCATACGACTCTTCCCCTTGTCGTCAGAAGATTTCCTTTTATGAGAATCGTCACTTCTACGGGAAGAGTCGTATCGCTCGTCTCTATTCCTATAATGTTGTTCATCTTCTATTCTGCGGCTCCTCATAATCCCATCTCTCTCGAGCTTTTTCGAGAGGCCCTTTCTTCGTCGGTCTCCTGACGAGAAGGAAGATAACGCCTAAAATCATAAGCATCGCGACTTCCATGACGCTGAAATTTGTCGTAATACCATCCGCTTCGCCCCATCAGAGAACCTGAAATTGAAGAAAAGACAAGTCTTAGAAATCTTCGAATTGAAGAAGCTAAGTGCATATAAGTGCCAAAAAATCCTAAGTGTAAGTGATGTGCAAACTACGCGCGTCAGACTACAAACCACTTTTGGGTGTGGAAATGGCAATAACTTGTGTGGGGGGTGTTGTAGTTTGTTGCAAAAAGAGGTTGCTTCAACAACAGGAGATATCACTTTTGAAGTATCGTCTTTAAAGAGCTCTTGAGAAGTTATCATTATATCGCTCAAGTTATCGAAGGTGTCATCGCCGCGATACCCAACGGAACTCTCTTTTTCAACTTCCACATCGATTGACTTTTCAAAAATTCGAGGATTCTCTTCCTCTTCAATAATTGGTGCAAGTGCCGGCTTGCTGGATGATCCCGCAACATCGATAGAGGTAGAACACTTTACTAATGCAATGTCTACAGTTGGCTCCTTTGGAACCATCTCTTCCGTTGAAGCTGGGGCATCTGCTGTCTGTGCTGAAGAATTAGAAACTTCACGGGGTTGAATAGAGCGGGAAGAGTCTCAAAGCCCGAAGTGATGTAAAAATTCGTTTGTCAATAAAAATTGAATAGTCCTCTCCTCAATTGGCACCGCCATAAGCCTCTCGAAAGTTGGTTTATGACCGGGATCTCTAGAAGGAGGAGGAAGTGCTGAAAAGAAAATGGGCAAAGTTAACATTTGACAACTCGAACTTTGGAAAGTTTGGAAGAACATAAGAAACAGTGACGAGTGATCTTACTTCCTACTCTCCAGATAGTGTAAAATCCCGGAGGGCAGCGAACATAGAAAAACTGGCTTAGAAATCTGTGAACACTGTCGGGGAGACCAATGATCAACTTACGGTTCCTGGCACTCCTCACAAGTGTGATAGAGGGATGGTCTTTGTTCTTTGCAAATGTGCACAGGAAGCGAATTTCTGCAAAACTGGGAAAACGGTCCAGCGTTCTCCTAAAAAGCACACACAATCCCAGCAGGATGGCGTAGCCATTAGGGTGTAGTTGGAAAGGGGAGATAAATAGTCGGAGGAGAAGTTCTCGAAGACAGTCGTTAAATGGGGGGATAGCTCCACTCAAACACATTTGGCGGTTAACTGCGACAAAGCCATGAGGCGGCCTATCAGCAGTATCATTTATTCCAGGGAACAAAGCGTCAGCTTCGGCAATACCAAATTGAATGCATAATTGACGAAAAAATTTATGACTCAGAGTGGTAGGAGTCCTTTTCGGAGGATCGTTCAATGGAGTAGCAATTGGAAAAGCTTCTCCGGCTGGTTCCAAGTCTTCTTGTTGAGATGCCATTCTACACAATCAGCTGAATGTTCAAAAGTGAAGGTGCACGTTTCCTAAAAGTGTGAAGTGCTGTGCAAAACTAATAAAAATAAAAAAGCAAGTATAACTGGAATTAAACTAACTGACAATCAGTCGATTACAAGATTTCAGAACTTGTTAATGCTCAAGTGCAGTGTTAATGCAGACAAATCAGTTTCAGTTGACTATTACGATTTTGCTTTAATACTTCACTTGAATTGGTTATTGTATAGCGTTTCACTCATACAGTTCATTTAATTTAATTTTTTCTTTATCAAATAATCTGTCATTCGATGTGGGCAGTCAGTGGTAGTATATTCGTCCTAGTATTCTGTGAATGTTGTATTAAGCAGGTTGTTAGCTTTCAACAATTCATAATTCAGCAGTTCAAGGTCCATGCAAAGCTTTAAAGTGTCAAGTGTTAAGTCGCCGATAACTCAAGTGCTAACTCGGCGACGACCTAAGAAAGATTTCCTATGGGTTAAGTTAAGTCGTTGGTTCTCTAATTCTTTGAGTCATCAGCCATAACACTTATAGAGATATGAAGCTTCGTTTTAAAACAACACATCTGCTAACTCGTCCACGACCTGAGGGGCAAGCTATGAGTTAAGTCAAGTCATCGGTCCTTTAAGTCGCGTTGCAAGAAAGAATTTCGAGGCAGAATGAAAAAAATGCATGTCCTAGGTCGTTGCCGACCTACGACCTACGATCTACTTTAGGTCGTCAAAAGTTAGGTCGCGATTTCTGTTTAAATCGCAAAGGCCTTAAGTCGTTCATCCTCCCCATTACAACAATTTGCCTAACACGATTAACTCGTTAACCCATTAGCCTCTCCTTCAACCAAAACTCTCGTTCCCTCAAACGTATTTAATCATCCCGAAATCGCCATAAACTCGGGACAATGCTATTTCATCACAAGCCACGAGTCAAACAAGCTAGATCACCATACTCTATCACCTCGTTCTCACCAACTGTCCAAAACTAGGACAAACCATCTCGAACCCTTCAGCAATCGATTGAAATAATAATTGCAAGGAAACATGACAAAAGAAAAGGGGATTGAAGATGGAGGTAGGATTCATAATTTGATGATCATCGAGGAATAGATAGCAAGCGGATCCACTTACGTGATAAGGAAATAAGGATGATTGGCAACCGGTAGGTTTGAATCGTCTTTGGGAAGCTTGAGAATTCGTTAATGGCAGATTCAAATAGAAGAACAGGTAAAGTTGAGGAGGAACGACCTAAGCAATTTATTCACTGGGGCAGTGAAAGACGAATCGACATACATGATGTACGACTTAAGACTTATATTAAGTCGCTTCCGACCTAACCAAAAGGAGTTAAGAAGAATCGAAGCATATGACCTACGACCTAGGCACACACTTTGAGGGGCAAATGTTAATCCTCTTTTGCTTGCGACTTAATAGGTCACGACTTAACGGGCTCCGAGTTAAGGAATACTCCGACCTAACAGTGTACGAGTTAAAGTAGTCTCCGACCCAAAACACGTACGACTTATAAAGTGTGCTGACTTAAGAAATGCTCCGAGTTAGGGAAGGCTCCGACTCAAGAAGAGGAGCGACTTAACCAGTTACGAGTTACGAAGATCTCCGACTTAACAGGCTACGACCTAAGAAAGCTCCGACTTAACAGTTTGCGAGTTAAGGATGGCTACGACCTATGGGGACTTACGACCTACCGGGTTAAAGAGTTAACGACTCAAGAGGATCAGCGACCTAACAACATAACGCCTTACGACATACCTTATATCGTGAGCGACTTAAGCAGGTAGATGAGATGCCGTATCTAGTTGACTCGTACGCGATTCAGGACTTATGCTATTATCTGGAATAGACAAGCTTACCTATTGAGTCATGACCTACGACCTAAGAGGCTAACGAGCTAAGGAGTTCATGACCTAAAGCTTACCGACCTAAGAGCTTCACGACTTAGCAGACTACGAGCTACCGACCTAAAAGCCCAACGACCTAAAGACTTCACGAGCTAAAAGCAGAGAAAGGAGCACGACTTACTTTAAGTCGTTCACAACCTAACAACGTAAGGGATATAACAACATACAGCCCCACGGCCTATGATAGGTCGCTGACGACCTAAGCAGGCAAAGACAAGATCAAAAGGGCAACCGATATAAGGATTCCCTAAGTCGTCACCAACCTACGACTTACGACCTAACTTAGGTCGTCTCCGACCTAGGACTTAAAGAACAGAATCTCACCCAGAACCAATCCTATAAATAGAGCTCCAACTCCAACGAGCAAGGGACTTTTGGCCAGCCATTTCTTGGAGCGTCATTACTCTGTCGAACTCTCAACTCAATCAACACACGAAGACCTTCAAATACTCGAGACACTACAACAAGCTTCGGGAGGAATTCCATACATCCGACACGGATTCATCGAGTTTCATTATCGAAGATTGAGCTAATAGTCAAGAGTGTTTTCGTGATCAAATTGTGTTGTGTTTAGAAGAACATTGTACCCAATTGTAATCAAATCAGCAATAAAAGACTATAAAGTGGATGTAGGCTCAGTTACGGGCCGAACCACTACAAATCTGTTGTTATTTACCGTTTTACTACTATTTTCAGCTTGTATTCTGTTCCCGTACCAACGGGTGGTGCTTTCACGATTCTATTATACACACCGGGTGTTAGCGTTCACTTTTTGGCGTTAACAAATATTAATATGGATTTGAGAAAGTGTAGAAGAAATTGGAATGTAAAGAACTATAAATGTTTTAATTAAATGAAATGAAAGTTGATTGTGTTTCTTTTCTCAAGTACATGTAATAAAGACGGTTGAGCTTTTTAATACTTTATGTTTGAGGCGCTTATAACATTAACATCGAGATATATATTTTTATTCTTTGTGGAAAAATATGAAATTACCAAGGGTAAAAGTGAAGTTATTCCTTATAGTAAGGAGAAAGCAGTATTCGGTCTGAAATGAAATGTGAAAATAGTTAAATATTTATGAAGGTTTAAATTTTTATCCAATATAATAGATGTGCTTATAAGAATTTAAATTGAATAGAACCTACCCATAGACAGTTTCTGATAAATGTATCTATATATTATTGATCTTAGAACATGACAAAAGGATAAATTTGGTTAAAATGTAATGATTGTACAAAGCGTGAACTCAAACCAAAATTAATAAAGACAAATACTCGAATAATATAAGATAAATAACCGTGGAAGACTAAGTCCAAGAATTAAGTTATCAAAAGGATTAGGTTGGAATATTTTTAAATCACACATCCTTTATATAAAGAAATTAATTACTTAAGAAGAACACGATGACATAGACTATGGATGAAGCAGATAGTTCATAAAGGAAAAATTATTCATGGTTTCTAGATCAAATGTCATTTGAGATGCTACTCCACTATACCAGATATCGATTCACCTATGGCTTTGTATGAATAGATATTAACACATATAGATAAGGATTAGTGGGAAAACCGGTGAAAGAACACTACAAAAGTTGTATAAATGTAAAGTTAAAGTTTGTGAAGTACAATTTTTTATTGTTTTGAGTTTAATAGAAAAGTGACTATTCTTCCAATAACAAATTCATCTATGGTTAACTAAAAAAAATAGCCAAAACCAATCTACGTTAGACCAAGGTCTATAATTTTTATAAACTGGAAAAAATGTTGCTTCCCAAGGATTCAAATTTCAAAAAATTGAGTATCAAAAGGTGTTTCACTTGTAAACCAACTTTGTAAACAAATAGGCATTAATACAGGCGATCAAATTAAGAACTAAGAAATTGGATATACATACTAGCTTTAGGTAAAAATAGAGATAAAGTTAAAAACAAATTAGCTCATACATTGATCAAAATTCAGCAGAGTTGAAAAAGTCTGAACATTTAACTAAACCAAAGTACATCATTGCTTGTTACAAAAGAAAAGATAATAAGAAAATGGAAAGAAGAAACATGCATTATTTCATAGTTCATATAACACCTAAAGACGCAAAGGTTGCATTAAATTGAAGGAAACAATATTGATTGTAGAGCATAACGATGAAGTATAGGATGATAATAAAATATTTATAAATTGAATGTATTTATTATTTTTATATACATACACACATTTGGTTCGCGTACTATTTTATTAAATTATTAAAAATGAAAAAAAGGAGAGAAAGATTACGTGGACAAAGGTGATAGTAAAAGTTTTTTTGTAAAAGTTGGATAAAGGAGTGGTAAAGTGTAAAAAAAATAGAGAGAGAAAAGCATATGAGATTCGATAACAAAGTAAAGGTACTGAATATGTTGTAGGTTGTACTACAACTAACATATACAAAAAAATATTCCTATGAATAAGGATAGTTCAAATCGGCAACCTCAAGAAAATGGTAGAGCAGTAAGTTTTAAGCTTTATATAACAACTAAAAGTGTGATAATCATGAAATTTAACACATATGAATATTGTTTAATCGTATGGTAATTAGTTTTGTGATATGAATGGCATTTTCTATTCAGGCTTTTTATTCATTTCTTTAGATGGTATATCACGTTTATTTGCAACATATACCTAACCAAAGAAACAAAATATTGTATCTTAGTTAAACGAGGAACTTTCTAAAACATGAACATTAAATTTTCAAGAAAAGAGTCACTGTAACGACCCAGAATTTCACACAAATTAAATTGAGAATATTTAATTAATTTTAAATATTTGAACGATGATTTAATTTAAATCCCTGATATAACTTTGGAATTTGCGGTTAGACTTTAAAATTTAATCGATTGAATGCTAAATAAAAATTTGAATTCTTCAATTTAAAGCTGAAGAAAAATATTTCAAAAGCTTTTAAAATTCGTATTGATAACACTGAAGATAATAGAAGCTTCAGAATTGAGTTTGGAAACAATTTGCTCAGTTTTGAAATTAATTGTTCGAATCGATATTTAAAATTAGCCGTCCGAGGCCCAGTCTCGGAATTCGACGAAACCAGTTCCATTGGGTCCGTAATATTGAATTATTATCGGGTTTCAAATTTCATATTTTTCAGACTTGCCGTGTGAGCATACGATAAGAAAACGCGTTGAAGTTTAAACTGAATTCGGTTTGAATTTAAACTTAAAATTTTGTTAAACGACAATACGTACGAGCCGCACCCAATTTGTCTCCCTCGTACCTTCTATTCTTCGAGCAGAAAACAAAATCATTTCGTTCGATTTTAAAATATCTTGCCTCCTTCTGTACAAATCAAAACGCAGAAGAAATCATCTCGTTCGATGTTAAAAATGGCAGTGATTCCTTTTAAATTAAAACTCGAGCCTTTTTCCTTCCATCCTTCAAAATTCAATACCACGAAAACAAATCAGTTCGAACCTCGTTTCTCCCTTTTCTCCCAATCCAGGTCGAGATTTTCGTTTGATGGCAGGAACCTAAATCGCGAGTTCGCGTATGACGAAGGGGCTGCGGCGTCGCTGGGCTCGTATTCAAGAGGAAGAAGCGGTCGCGAGCACGAGGCGTTGGCGAAGTCGAGGCAGTGGATTCAACAATACGGCATAGGGGTTCGCGATGACTGGAGGAGCTCGCGAGCGAAGAGGGACGTAGGTGATGTCGAGGCCAAAGTCGAGTAGCAGTGCGGCGAAACGAAGTCAGGCGAAGTCGAAGTCGTGGTGGCGGTCGTTCGATTTGGGTGGTTTCAATTTGGAAGCTGTTCGACTTTTGCTGCTTGGGTGATTGAGGTGGTCGCGATGGCCAGAGTTTCGATCGACTGGAATTGATTTCGTGTTGATCACGATTTCGCCAGTGAGGTATTTTCTACCCATTTTGTTAAATTTTATTTATTTTTAAAGGCAGAGTAAATTTTTAACAGTAATGTATATAAGCGTATCTTTCAGTTTATGCAGTAAAGTCAGGTTTTGATTCTGAAATAAAGATATATATATGGTTTCAACTGGAAATTTTATATAAGAATTTTTAAAGTTGGAAATTTTAAATGCATTAAATTGGGAAAGGTAAATAAAATTTAAAGAGTTTATATAAAATTTGAATTTCTATCTATATAAATTGATTTTTACAAGTCTGTGGATTTCTAAGGGAAAAATATAAGAGTATAAATTATCTATATAAATATATATATATTTCCAAACTAGTTTATTTTAAAATAAGGGATTATAGTGATTAACTTGGTTAAATTAGCCTACTCAATTATTTTAGTTGCTAAAAAGTTAAAGGAAAATTTGTTTAAATTAAAAATTTTAGTTAATCAAATTAATAAATGATATTATCCCATAGTTCAAATGTTAATAAATCATAATTTATTATACAAGGTCAAAATCGCAAAGTAAACGAACTGGAATGGAAATTGGATTTCAAATTAAAAGCTAAGGTGAGATTTTTCTCACTCAAGAATTGATTGCAGTTATTGATTGTTTGATATGATTGCTATGTTGATTGTGATATTAGATATTTTAGGATATATCTATATATATAGCAATATATACATATTGGCATATGTATATATTGGATTGATGATTTCCCGCCTCGTATAGCGGATGAGACCCTATTGCGCCGTTAGTAAGCGGATTTTTATAAAACCCATATACCGCGATAATTCCGTACTGGAGCGGAATTGGTATTGTGCTAACGTCTTTGGATGCAGGGAAACAGGTTGGAGGGATCCAACTGGACCCCTCACATTGATTTAATTTATTTCTATTGTGATATGAATCTGTGAATGATTATAGTGATGCTATTAATCATATTGATATTTGGAAATTGTTTGAAAGCCAAAATTTAGCTGAATGGATGTTTTGACATCGTTGGATTCCAAAAATAAACGAAATTGAATTTTTGGTAATTCAAGCAGAAAATTTTAAGTGAATTGATTTTTGAAATTGAATAAAATTTGAAGAAAAGAATTTAAAGGTATAAAAGTTCATTTTTAGAGTATTATCGAATTTATTCCAGAATAAAGTGAAAATGTTAAATAAATGGATTTCGTAAAATAGTGATTTTATACTGAAGAATTTAATTTAAAATTTGGATTTTTAAAATAGATTGAAAGAAACGATTGAAATGTATTTTCTTAAAAAGGAATTTTATTTAAGAGAAGATAAGTTGGAAATCCTATTAGAAATTTAATTGGTAAATTGAAACAAATTGGGAAATCAATGTAAAATGATTTCAAATTGAAGAATCCATTGTTAAAAACAGAATATTGAATAATTTGAGGAAAATAAGTGTATTATAGAAATTAATAAAAGGAGATTTATAAACCGAAGTTGTTATAAAACAGAAATGGAATTTATAAGCGTTGTTTTATAAATTCGGAATAAATTGAATTTGATGAATTAAATAGTGAAATGTGATTAGTGAAGTATATTCACGATTTTGGACAGTGAATATATTGTTAAGTAAAATGGATATTATTTTGGGAAAGTGATATTTGAAATGAAGTTAATTGTTTTAAACGATGTTTTTAAAATATATTGAATATCGAAATCATAGATTTCAACAGTTCTTGTTGAAATAGGCGTTTTCGAGAAATTTAAGGAAATGGTGGACTATAACACTGTTGTTATAGTAAATGATTTCCGAAAGGAAATGTTTTTATATAGTATTGGGATTTACATATCTATCTTAAATTCGAATCCCTATACTAGTGATTTTGAGTCGTCGTAACGATGTTTTACGTAATATTCGTTTTGACTCAAATAAATGTGTTTAAAGAGAATGATTTCCTTAAAAGAATGAATATATACTTAATATTGATTTAAGTATATCGAATATTTTCAAATGTTGAAAATAAATGATTTGTGAAATACTTATTTTTAAATAAGTATGGAAATGCTTTTCCAATAGGGAATGAACGTTTTGAGAATTTATCTTCTTAAAGATAAATCGAAATTTAATATTGAAATCGATTTGAAAAAAATCGGATATCAGTAGATATTCGATAAATATAAATTCACTATGGAATTTATAAAAAGAAATGGGAATTCGTTTAAAAAAATAAATATTGATTTATTTTTGAAGTGTGGAAATTTTATATCTAATAAAGATATTTTTGAAGATAAATAATTTGGGAAAATTATTGGAATCTGATGATGTTGCGCATCTTTATTGATAGTTAAATAACCGACTATCAATAATTACCTTTAGATAGGTATTTGTTGTGAATTGGATGAATTTGAATGCCACACTTATTTTTGAATAATCGCTCACTATTCGGGTTAGCCGGGAAAGGACCATGGGGTCGTATAACCCATTCCGAATATGTGATACGTCGTTATGAATTGCATTCGAAGACCGGTGTTGAAGACCGGATATTTTTGAAAACGGAAGGATTACCGTCGAGTTACTCTACATCGGCTGATCTCCGGTTTAGAGGTTTTATCACCCTTAGTGACGGGAAGTCCGGACGTGATTAGAAAATTATCCGGAAATGCAAGGGCTTCGTGAGAAGTGCCTTCGGTTCTGTTTGATCCCGGAACAGACTTGTATGGATTGTGTGTCTGACGTTACAATTTGAGATATAAAGCTGATTTCTTTCAAATACATTTCTGTTGGTGGCGGAGAATTTATTCTCTTAGCTTAACACCCTTCTCTGAGACGTACGAGCTCAGAGGTTATGTAGTTGAAATTCATCAGCGATATATCCCAATTTGGTAACGTGGCATACTGAGTGTTGCTGTGAAATGATCAGTGTTTGATCATTTGCGATATGATCATTTGTTTGATCTTATATCTTTGTGATCATAGGTTGATCATTTTTGTTTGACCCGAAGCAGGGCTTTTTGAGAAAGCGTAGCTTTGTGGACGAGACTACATCGAGCCTCACACCCCGGAAATGGTCGAAACAGGAAGGATGCAGCAAGGTTCTAGGGAGTAGCGCCCCTTAGTGTATGTCATTCCTTCTGGATAAAGGTGGTATCATGGTATGGAGCCCAGATACTTAACCTCTGTGGTTACTGCATTATTATTATCTATGTGGTTTGTTGCGAATCGGGGATCCTCGGGAAGATCGGTGACGATCGGGGGATGGCATACGCGTGTCAGTAGTTACCTATTTTTGCAGAGGTAACCCGGCCTTGTGTTGGCAGAGATCCGGTTAGGTTCTCGGGTCGTCTATTCCAGGGACGTACCCATCGTGGATAGGAAGTTCCTTAGCCTGACCATTTGTTGGAAATCCAAAGAAACCATACGCGACTTGTACGGTTTTAGTTGTATTACCTGCTATGGAATGTGGCGGTAACCTGCTATTGAACATAGTAGCTATAGTAGGCATAAGTGCGGAATGCCTATGCTGGCTAAGATTAATATTATACTTTCGAAATGTTTTCTACACTATGCACTAATAATAATATCAAAAAGAATTTGATTTTTGCGTAGTAAGCATCTTTGACTATCATAAGAAGAAATCTCCTCCAAGTCTGCGTTTTGCATTGTGTGTGTGGCGGGAGGTCTTATGGTAGTTTCATTTTCCAAAAGCATTGCGAAATTTACTTTAAAATTATCCTGTTGTTTATTTTAAAGAATAACTGTTTTACGATCTCACACCAGTCACCATGACTGACTCGGAGTTTATTGTTCCCTTCTAAACTCTGGGTGCCCACAAATTTTCCACACGGGCAGCCTAGAGTTATGTTATCAGGATATTCTGGATATTCTGGAGCTTTGGAGATAAGCTGGATGACGAGACGTAGTATTTGTATCTAATAGTATTTATTCCGCTGTGTATTCTGTATGAGGACAAGTTATATAACTGTCCATTGTTGTTTATTGACTCTGATGATATGATGTGATGTAATGTAATAACAGATATAATTCTTTTATTTTTAAATGATATTCATTTATCTATTATATATTGTTCCGCTGCGATATGTGAGATTCTGATATTGTCTCTGTTCTGTATCTGATGTGTTTTCTGTTGTTCCTCTTCTTTCTTCTTCTTCTCTTTTTTCTTCTACTTCTTCTTTCTAAAACCCTCACTATTAGAGTTTCCGGCGTTCGATTTCTCGGCAGTCGATAAAGTGAGTATCGATGTCGAATTTTCGAAAGTCGAAAATTTCGGTATGTGACAAAGTGGTATCAGAGCATATGGTTAAGCGACAACCCTGCTCTGTTGGGTGTTACTCATTATAGATAGAGTCAGTAGTACTCTAGGATGAGTTGAGTGTAATAATAGATATGAGCGCGTATTTGTTAGTGAATATAAAAATTGTTTTGTATTGTGATGATTGGTTTATTGAGTGGTATATGAACCTTCGTCGGCACAGTCTTGCAAAACTGTATCGAAGGGGTTTCTAAACGCTCGAGTAGAACAATTCGGCACAATATTGTTTTGAATAGGGTAAATGAAATAATTTTACCCAAAACTATTTTTGTATAGAAAAGAAATGATTTTCTATGAATTATTACAGTATATGGTTGCATGGATGTTAGGAAAGTGATAATGTTGAAATGTTATCAATATCATCACTAAAATTGAATAAGAAATCGAAATAATAACCAAGTTAAGAGATAAATTCACATACCAATGAAATTAAGAATGTAAGTTATAAATGTGATTTGTAATTTAAAACGGAATTCCAGAGAAGTTTTGGAAATGTTTTGAAAGAATTTGAAAATTTTGGGGATTTGGAAAGTTTAAATTTCTTTTTGATTTGAAAATGAATTTCAAAGGTTTTGAAAAGTATTTGGAGAGTTGAAAGCTCTAAACTCTTTTCGGTCGCTGGAAAATAACTTCGATGATGACCGCGGCATCACCGGTGTTCATTTTTGGGTTTCCAAAGGAGGAATTGCTGCCAAATTGTTTAAATGGAAGTTGTCTTGAGAATTTGGATTTTTGTTTTAGAAAATTCAAAGGATAATTCGAATTGTTTTCAAAATGATTTTGAAATGTTGCTAAGACTCTGGAATACTATGAAATATAACTAAGTTGATAACTTATACAATTTGAATTTTGATCGAATAAATTTAACTTAAGGAATGAAGTCAAATCAAAGTAAGTATAAGTGAATCAATTAAATGAAGAGTGAAATTCTTTAAGTGAAACTTGATATTGAAATTATTCTAAGTTGATAATTGAACAAAAGAATAAAATTGGGATTCGAATTGAAAATGAAAGAATGTGAGAACAAACAAATAAAATTGCAATTGTAAGTGCAAGAGAGTAAAATTGAAATGTTAAGATTCATTTTGAATTTGTAAGAATGTAAGACTGAATTTGAATTGGATTGTGAAGTATTAAACTAAAATTAGTAAGTGAAGCTAATTGAATGAAGATAAAACTGGAATTGAAACTGAATGTTGAAAACAGATTTGAATTTGTAAGTGGATTAGAATTAGAAATGAATTAGTAATTGAAACTAATCGATAAAATTCAATATTCAGGAGATAAATAGAATCCAAATTGAATTGAATTGAAATGGTAAAGTAAATTCAAATGAAGTTTGAAATGTAAAGATTGAACAAAATTGAATAGGTGTAACTTCAATAGTGAAGTAATGATGATATAAGCAGTTATATTGAAAATTTTGTAACAGAATTTGCAAAATGATTTGAATATATGTAACTAGATATTATGGCTAGTAGGATATACAGGTACAAAGGAATTGGATTGATTTCAAAGATAAATTTGATTTGCTCGACAAAAGGTAAGTATTTCAATTTGAATATGAGATTTGATGACTTATTTCTCTAGCCGCTTGGCTTTTTCTTTTTCTTTTTGAAATCTGAGAGTCCGTAGGGACGTTTTGTAGTCGTGCCGTATTAGCCGCGCAAAGGAGACGCTAGCGAAATTTTTCGAAAATTTAGAGTGTTAGAAAATTTTTGAGAAATTTTGAAAGTTTAAAAATTTGAATTTAAACTTGAATTTGAATTTTGAAGTAAACAATGCTGTTTGAAACTTATAATTGAAATTGGAAAGTTAGTTGAATTGATAACGAATCCTTAATGGAAAGATTTGTTTTGATGAATTGAAAATTGATAAAACTATTGGATTGTGAAAGATAGTAGACGAGTTAAGGACTTTTTTTTTTTCCTAACTTGTAATTTCGAGGACGAAATTCTTTTAAGGAGGGAAGTCTGTAACGACCCAGAATTTCGCACAAATTAAATTGAGAATATTTAATTAATTTTAAATATTTGAACGATGATTTAATTTAAATCCCTGATATAACTTTGGAATTTGCGGTTAGACTTTAAAATTTAATCGATTGAATGCTGAATAAAAATTTGAATTCTTTAATTTAAAGCTGAAGAAAAATATTTCAAAAGCTTTTAAAATTCGTATTGATAACACTGAAGATAATAGAAGCTTCAGAATTGAGTTTGGAAACAATTTGCTCAGTTTTGAAATTAATTGTTCGAATCGATATTTAAAATTAGCCGTCCGAGGCCCAGTCTCGGAATTCGACGAAACTAGTTCCATTTGGTCCGTAATATTGAATTATTACCGGGTTTCAAATTTCATATTTTTCAGACTTGCCGTGTGAGCATACGATAAGACAAAGCGTTGAAGTTTAAACTGAATTCGGTTTGAATTTAAACTTAAAATTTTGTTAAACGACAATACGTACGAGCCGCACCCAATTTGTCTCCCTCGTACCTTCTATTCTTCGAGCAAAAAACAAAATCATTTCGTTCGATTTTAAAATATCTTGCCTCCTTCTGTACAAATCAAAACGCAGAAGAAATCATCTCGTTCGATGTAAAAAATGGCAGTGATTCCTTTTAAATTAAAACTCGAGCCTTTTTCCTTCCATCCTTCAAAATTCAATACCACGAAAACAAATCAGTTCGAACCTCGTTTCTCCCTTTTCTCCCAATCCAGGTCGAGATTTTCGTTTGATGGCAGGAACCTAAATCGCGAGTTCGCGTATGACGAAGGGGCTGCGGCGTCGCTGGGCTCGTATTCAAGAGGAAGAAGCGCTCGCGAGCACGAGGCGTTGGCGAAGTCGAGGCAGTGGATTCAACAATACGGCATAGGGGTTCGCGATGACTGGAGGAGCTCGCGAGCGAAGAGGGACGTAGGTGATGTCGAGGCCAAAGTCGAGTAGCAGTGCGGCGAAACGAAGTCAGGCGAAGTCGAAGTCGCGGTGGCGGTCGTTCGATTTGGGTGGTTTCAATTTGGAAGCTGTTCGACTTTTGCTGCTTGGGTGATTGAGGTGGTCGCGATGGACAGAGTTTCGATCGACTGGAATTGATTTCGTGTTGATCACGATTTCTCCAGTGAGGTATTTTCTACCCATTTTGTTAAATTTTATTTATTTTTAAAGGCAGAGTAAATTTTTAACAGTAATGTATATAAGCGTATCTTTCAGTTTATGCAGTAAAGTCAGGTTTTGATTCTGAAATAAAGATATATATATGGTTTCAACTGGAAATTTTATATAAGAATTTTTAAAGTTGGAAATTTTAAATGCATTAAATTGGGAAAGGTAAATAAAATTTAAAGAGTTTATATAAAATTTGAATTTCTATCTATATAAATTGATTTTTACAAGTCTGTGGATTTCTAAGGGAAAAATATAAGAGTATAAATTATCTATATAAATATATATATATTTCCAAACTAGTTTATTTTAAAATAAGGGATTATAGTGATTAACTTGGTTAAATTAGCCTACTCAATTATTTTAGTTGCTAAAAAGTTAAAGGAAAATTTGTTTAAATTAAAAATTTTAGTTAATCAAATTAATAAATGATATTATCCCATAGTTCAAATGTTAATAAATCGTAATTTATTATACAAGGTCAAAATCGCAAAGTAAACGAACTGGAATGGAAATTGGATTGCAAATTAAAAGCTAAGGTGAGATTTTTCTCACTCAAGAATTGATTGCAGTTATTGATTGTTTGATATGATTGCTATGTTGATTGTGATATTAGATATTTTAGGATATATCTATATATATAGCAATATATACATATTGGCATATGTATATATTGGATTGATGATTTCCCGCCTCGTATAGCGGATGAGACCCTATTGCGCCGTTAGTAAGCGGATTTTTATAAAACCCATATACCGCGATAATTCCGTACTGGAGCGGAATTGGTATTGTGCTAACGTCTTTGGATGCAGGGAAACAGGTTGGAGGGATCCAACTGGACCCCTCACATTGATTTAATTTATTTCTATTGTGATATGAATCTGTGAATGATTATAGTGATGCTATTAATCATATTGATATTTGGAAATTGTTTGAAAGCCAAAATTTAGCTGAATGGATGTTTTGACATCGTTGGATTCCAAAAATAAACGAAATTGAATTTTTGGTAATTCAAGCAGAAAATTTTAAGTGAATTGATTTTTGAAATTGAATAAAATTTGAAGTAAAGAATTTAAAGGTATAAAAGTTGATTTTTAGAGTATTATCGAATTTATTCCAGAATAAAGTGAAAATGTTAAATAAATGGATTTCGTAAAATAGTGATTTTATATTGAAGAATTTAATTTAAAATTTGGATTTTTAAAATAGATTGAAAGAAACGATTGAAATGTATTTTCTTAAAAAGGAATTTTATTTAAGAGAAGATAAGTTGGAAATCCTATTAGAAATTTAATTGGTAAATTGAAACAAATTGGGAAATCAATGTAAAATGATTTCAAATTGAAGAATCCATTGTTAAAAACAGAATATTGAATAATTTGAGGAAAATAAGTGTATTATAGAAATTAATAAAAGGAGATTTATAAACCGAAGTTGTTATAAAACAGAAATGGAATTTATAAGCGTTGTTTTATAAATTCGGAATAAATTGAATTTGATGAATTAAATAGTGAAATGTGATTAGTGAAGTATATTCACGATTTTGGACAGTGAATATATTGTTAAGTAAAATGGATATTATTTTGGGAAAGTGATATTTGAAATGAAGTTAATTATTTTAAACGATGTTTTTAAAATATATTGAATATCGAAATCATAGATTTCAACAGTTCTTGTTGAAATAGGCGTTTTTGAGAAATTTAAGGAAATGGTGGACTATAACACTGTTGTTATAGTAAATGATTTCCGAAAGGAAATGTTTTTATATAGTATTGGGATTTACATATCTATCTTAAATTCGAATCCCTATACTAGTGATTTTGAGTCGTCGTAACGATGTTTTACGTAATATTCGTTTTGACTCAAATAAATGTGTTTAAAGAGAATGATTTCCTTAAAAGAATGAATATATACTTAATATTGATTTAAGTATATCGAATATTTTCAAATGTTGAAAATAAATGATTTGTGAAATACTTATTTTTAAATAAGTATGGAAATGCTTTTCCAATAGGGAATGAACGTTTTGAGAATTTATCTTCTTAAAGATAAATCGAAATTTAATATTGAAATCGATTTGAAAAAAATCGGATATCAGTAGATATTCGATAAATATAAATTCACTATGGAATTTATAAAAAGAAATGGGAATTCATTTAAAAAAATAAATATTGATTTATTTTTGAAGTGTGGAAATTTTATATCTAATAAAGATATTTTTGAAGATAAATAATTTGGGAAAATTATTGGAATCTGATGATGTTGCGCATCTTTATTGATAGTTAAATAACCGACTATCAATAATTACCTTTAGATAGGTATTTGTTGTGAATTGGATGAATTTGAATGCCACACTTATTTTTGAATAATCGCTCACTATTCGGGTTAGCCGGGAAAGGACCATGGGGTCGTATAACCCATTCCGAATATGTGATACGTCGTTATGAATTGCATTCGAAGACCGGTGTTGAAGACCGGATATTTTTGAAAACGGAAGGATTACCGTCGAGTTACTCTACATCGGCTGATCTCCGGTTTAGAGGTTTTATCACCCTTAGTGACGGGAAGTCCGGACGTGATTAGAAAATTATCCGGAAATGCAAGGGCTTCGTGAGAAGTGCCTTCGGTTCTGTTCGATCCCGGAACAGACTTGTATGGATTGTGTGTCTGACGTTACAATTTGAGATATAAAGCTGATTTCTTTCAAATACATTTCTGTTGGTGGCGGAGAATTTATTCTCTTAGCTTAACACCCTTCTCTGAGACGTACGAGCTCAGAGGTTATGTAGTTGAAATTCATCAGCGATATATCCCAATTTGGTAACGTGGCATACTGAGTGTTGCTGTGAAATGATCAGTGTTTGATCATTTGCGATATGATCATTTGTTTGATCTTATATCTTTGTGATCATAGGTTGATCATTTTTGTTTGACCCGAAGCAGGGCTTTTTGAGAAAGCGTAGCTTTGTGGACGAGACTACATCGAGCCTCACACCCCGGAAATGGTCGAAACAGGAAGGATGCAGCAAGGTTCTAGGGAGTAGCGCCCCTTAGTGTATGTCATTCCTTCTGGATAAAGGTGGTATCATGGTATGGAGCCCAGATACTTAACCTCTGTGGTTACTGCATTATTATTATCTATGTGGTTTGTTGCGAATCGGGGATCCTCGGGAAGATCGGTGACGATCGGGGGATGGCATACGCGTGTCAGTAGTTACCTATTTTTGCAGAGGTAACCCGGCCTTGTGTTGGCAGAGATCCGGTTAGGTTCTCGGGTCGTCTATTCCAGGGACGTACCCATCGTGGATAGGAAGTTCCTTAGCCTGACCATTTGTTGGAAATCCAAAGAAACCATACGCGACTTGTACGGTTTTAGTTGTATTACCTGCTATGGAATGTGGCGGTAACCTGCTATTGAACATAGTAGCTATAGTAGGCATAAGTGTGGAATGCCTATGCTGGCTAAGATTAATATTATACTTTCGAAATGTTTTCTACACTATGCACTAATAATAATATCAAAAAGAATTTGATTTTTGCGTAGTAAGTATCTTTGACTATCATAAGAAGAAATCTCCTCCAAGTCTGCGTTTTGCATTGTGTGTGTGGCGGGAGGTCTTATGGTAGTTTCATTTTCCAAAAGCATTGCGAAATTTACTTTAAAATTATCCTGTTGTTTATTTTAAAGAATAACTGTTTTACGATCTCACACCAGTCACCATGACTGACTCGGAGTTTATTGTTCCCTTCTAAACTCTGGGTGCCCACAAATTTTCCACACGGGCAGCCTAGAGTTATGTTATCAGGATATTCTGGATATTCTGGAGCTTTGGAGATAAGCTGGATGACGAGACGTAGTATTTGTATCTAATAGTATTTATTCCGCTGTGTATTCTGTATGAGGACAAGTTATATAACTGTCCATTGTTGTTTATTGACTCTGATGATATGATGTGATGTAATGTAATAACAGATATAATTCTTTTGTTTTTAAATGATATTCATTTATCTATTATATATTGTTCCGCTGCGATATGTGAGATTCTGATATTGTCTCTGTTCTGTATCTGATGTGTTTTCTGTTGTTCCTCTTCTTTCTTCTTCTTCTCTTTTTTCTTCTACTTCTTCTTTCTAAAACCCTCACTATTGGAGTTTCCGGCGTTCGATTTCTCGGCAGTCGATAAAGTGAGTATCGATGTCGAATTTTCGAAAGTCGAAAATTTCGGTATGTGACAGTCACAGGTCCCTGTTTTTGATGTTGTTATACAAAAAGTCCCTGCAGAAATGAATATGTAAATTTGGTCCCTATTTTTCAAAAATAAAAAAACGAAATGTGTCTTGCACTTTTCTGACAGAAAATGCAAGATAACTTGCACTTTTCTAATTTTGAAATATTTTTCGAAATTTTCGAAAATTTTGAAAAGCGCAAGTTAACTTGCACTTTTTATCAGAAAAGCGCAAGCTAGTTTGCGCTTTCTAATTTTGAAATTTTTTTGAAAATTTTAAAACTTTTAAAATTTTTGAAAAGCGCAAGATAACTTGCGCTTTCTATCAGGAAAGCGCAAGCTAGTTTGCGCTTTCTGATTTTGAGAATTTTGAAATTTTAAAAAGCGCAAGCTAACTTGCGTTTTCTTATTTAGAAAAAATAGAGACTTAATTTACATACTTATTTCTACAGGGACTTTTCTTGCAACACCATCAGAAATAGGGACCTTTCGTGCAAAGCCCCTTAAATTTTAGTACTTGAAGGAAACTCAGCAAATTTAAGGGGAACAACAACAAAACGTAAATTTAACAATCCAAAACCAAGATTTTTCACCTAAAATGAGATTGAATTTTTTTAGCTTCATCAATTGTAATCGAGCGCTAACCAATTAGGAAAATAACAATCATATATAAAGGTCTTTCATTTCAAATGAAATGACATCTAAATCGTCGCATCCTGAAGTTAGAAAAGCCAAAAAATTATGTTTTTGGTTCCTGAAAACCAACATACGACAAAGAAAGCATGAACTAAAAAAACATTTTACATTTAAAAAAATCAACACTGAAAATTATAAAACTTTTATAAGAAGTTAAGTTAGAATCTAGGATCTCACTATATGTAGGAGCAACCATTGGATCATACAACGCCATACCTCATCAAATTAAGCATTTAATCTTTGGCATGGGCGCAAGATTTGGATCCAAGATATAACAATAACTTTTTTTCATAAAATAATGGTTACATATTAGAAAGAAAATGGTGGAAAAGGATTCAAGTAGGGTTGACAAAATAAGAGCTAAAGGTGGAAGCGATAAGGAAACAAACTAACCCCTATATTTTCCATGGGTTGAAAAATGGTTAAAAGGATGAAATGTTAACCACATGTAAGAAGCCTGGAGGGGAAAATGGACCAAATTAGAAGATAGGAGAGTAAATGATGAGGGTCCCATCTTTGATCTTTAACGGTGTGGTATGTGTGACAATCCACACTATTTTAAATTATCAATTAATTGTCATTGAATGCATAATTTTTTACTAGTATGTTACAATGGGTATTAATTCAAATGGTTGTTATAATCAATTTGTATTCAAATAGTAGTTAATCTAGCTTTTACGTTTTTTTTAATTTATCATAGATATGTTACTTCTCGCTATTTATTTCATTTGTGTGTACATGTACATATTTATTTATTAAAGTAGCGAATATTTACACAAAGATCAATTTCTATTTCATTATGCTTTATTGTTATTGTTGTTGTCGTTACTACCATTTTTTTGTGAACCCAGAAGAACCCGACAGGTCGGTAAACTCCTAAGGAGGGTATAATAAAGCCGCCTGCTGATCCAAGCCCTCATACCCTCGGGTAAATTCATATAGGATAGGGAAGCGCATTGTAGGAATTGAACCTAAGTCTTTTTACCAGAACCCAAGCCTCCTTTCCACTGCGCCACACCCACGGACTGTTACTACCATTTATTTTATTATTATATAGCGATGAGCTAAAATGCACTCTGTTAGTGCCACAATATTGTTGATTTACCAGTAATTGTATGGTGATAAACTGGTAGTTGTTACGGTTGTGATAAATTAGAATTTTGTACAAAAAAATCTAAAACTTTGTATTTCTATAATATGCATATGTTCCACCATATATTTTTTGTATAATTTAGTATATGGCTTTAACAAAAATAAAATGAAGTACAATAGAACCATTTGAGCTAAATTTAAAGACTAAATTCTTTAGTAGCTTGGTACATTTGGAAAAATATATTAATTAAATAAGTATATATAAATAATTCATTAAATTACCATGATCGATGATTTTGAAAAAATTGGCCAATGTAGAATATAGATGCAAGTTATAAACTAATAAATATCTTTTATTAATATTTTAAAGCAAGTTTCAAAAAACTAGCAACTATAAATGTTTATTTTATAAACACGAGTTTATATTAAAACGTATGTTTACTTAATATCCAATCAACAATACCATAAACATTTATAGTGAAACATGTGTTTAGAAAGTAATGCCATAAATTTTCTAACAGACTAAATAAATGTTTTTTTTAAATAAAAAAACAATGTTAATGGTTAAATATTAACATAAGGAAACTAATACCATTAAGAATTTAGACCTTTTCACTCTCTATATATACTGCAATTCTAGTACATTATCTATCTTGTATTTAGAGATTTCCTCTACTACTAAAAGTCTCTATTCCTAAAAAAAACTATTACCATGTCACTATCAAAAGACGAACTTGAGTTTATTGGAAAGAAATTAGAATTCACACCTGATTATATAAGGTTCCGATCAGTTTGTAAATCTTGGCGTTTTGCAGCACCAAAGTGTCCACAAATTCCATGGTTGATAAGGTACAAACAAATATATTCAGATATATCATTTAAGCACTTCACCTTTTATCATCTCTCCTTGAAAACAAACAAAGTTACCCCTATCCCAGAATTATTGGATTGGCCAATAATATCAACTTCCATACACGAAAACCAAACAACTATTTGCATCGGCTCTTCTCGTGGTTGGTTAGTTTTATTTAATCTTTGGAGTTCTTGTGTTTTGCTTTTCAACCCCCTTACGAATTCCACTATCGACCTTCCAAATCTTGAGAACTGGATGGACAATACTTTCACTCCACAAATACATAGTAACCAGTCTAATATTTACTTAACTTCGGATCCGGGTGAATCTTTGAAAGACTGTTTTGTTGTTATTTACTGCGCTAAACGGATTTTATACTGTAAAGTAGGATGGGGTGATTGGATCCAAGTGTATCATCCAGAATTTGAATACTTTAAAAATGTCAATTTTTGCTACTACAAAGGAAAATTGTTCATTGCTTCAGTCGGTGATGTATTTATTTGTAATTTCGGTTGGCTTGGTTGGAACCCAAGTATTTACAAGATTTTTTCTATCTATTCGAACAGTACTAGAATAAGAAATCTCCTACTTAGAAATGTAGAGTCTTTCTTGGTTGACTCAAATGGGGATCTTTTGCTCGTTCTTGCTAACCAATCCCATAGCGCATACCTAGATGAATTCAAGGTATTTAAAGTAGAGTTTGGATGGAAGCTTGTTATGTTGATGGAGTTAAAAAGCTTGGCTGACAAAGCATTGTTTCTGAGCCAGAGAAATACATTTATTCTTACTGCAAGCAAGTACCCTGGATGTGAAGAAAATTATATCTACTCACTTTACTCTTGGTATGATTCTGAAGAGGGAAGCATAGTCCAAAAGCTTAGAATCTATAACTTTAAGACAAATATCTTTGTGAAAGCAGAAGAAAAAGTTGGTCAGGATTCAAGTTTAAATATTTGTACTTGGTTTTCGCCTAGCCTTTTAACTGGAAACAATTAGAATTTCAGAAGTATCTCTGAATTTGTTGTATTTAGTTAAATATGTTTTCCTTAATGTTTGTGTTTTAATAGTAAATTTCTTTTAGTGTATTGGAAGGTAAAAACTCATTAGTGTTTGTGCTTACTTTTAATGTTATATTAAATTAGCACATTGATAACTCCATTTCAAATAAGATTAACAAGATGATCTTAGCATGGACAAAATCCTATATCTTAAAAACATGAGACCTCACATTCTTGATACATCCCTCATTCATTAATTTTACTTTATATTATTTGATTCATCCATGTAATTAATGTGTGATGTATATGACATGGCAGACATATGATATGTTTCAATTTAGCATTTATTAATAGCGCAACAAATTGCTAAAAAATAGAGAAATCATGTATCTTCTTTTAGTCAGCTATCACGATTAGCAAAAGGTGATCAAATATTTCATATATATTTAAACATTCTTATATGGTATCTCCATCGAGAAGAAATACCCAACATTAAGTATGAACTTTGAAGTACTTAAGAAACTAGGACTTTTTTTGCAAAGATAAAAGTTCTCTTCTTAATTGTTCACAATAGTTAATGTAAGATCAACTATGTTTGTTGGCTAGATAGTTTTGATAATATTTCATTTTCTAGATATAAATTAAAGGGGGAATTAATTTAAAGGACAAAAATTTGTATATTTTTAGCCTCAAGGACACGACCTCAATATTTTAACCACAAGGACAAACATTCTCCTAAAAATTATACATAAGGACAAACATTCTTTCAAAATTATTCATAAGGACAAACATTTTTTCAAAACTGCTACCGAACTACAAACTGATACCTAAAAACTGCTAACGATAACTACAAACTGATACCTAAAAACTATAAAAACTGATACCTAAATGAAGTTGTCCTTCAGGCTAAAATACCGAAGGTCTGTCCTTGAGGCTAAAATGCTGAGAAATTTTGTCCTTGACAATAATTTCCTGTAAAAATTAAACAAGAGACCTGGATGTGTCAACGTAATAGCTTTAAATTTACCAAAAAACAAATAAATGTATTCATCTAAAAAAATAGTTTCATTAAATTTTTAATAATAACCTTAATAAATTATTAAATATGAGGTACCCTTTTATCTGATTAAAAATAAAATATTAAATTAGAATATTTTTCGAATTATGTAGTTTATGATGTACAATTTTGAATAAGTTATTTGAATATACGTAGGTAATTTTAAAGATATTGAGTTGCTTTGTAGCTTTTAGTAAAACCATATGGGAAGATATCACATTGAGCAAATTAACAAGAAAATGGTAAGATTTTGTAATTTGGAATGAATTGATGAAATGTTACAAAAAGAGAAAAATTAAAGGAATAAGTTTATTTGGATATAGCTTGGTGAGAAGAGTTGAGGGTAATTTGGTCATTTTACAATATATAAATAGTACAATAAAAATATATGAATTTCTCCCTTACAATTTTTTACACTTCCTCCGTTTTTCCCTGATGAATTACTCACCTTCGCCATTTTTTATTTCTCTTAACAAATTCCTTTTAATATTTAAAAGATAATCTTAATTTCTAATTTACTTTAGGTTACAATCCTTCCCTTTATTTTATTAACCGTGTCATGGAAGAGTTGGTCATTCTCTTTATGTTTAAAACCTAAAATAATATAAGAAGTAAACTACAAATTTTATTTTATAAAAGACTTATGGGCTATGATTAGTTTTATTTCCCTATTTTCTCTAATCGATTTAGCATGAGTACTTCCATCGTAATTGATCGATTTACAATTATCATACCAATACCATGCAATTGGTAATCAACATTGACTGCGTTATATCAATATTATCTATATGGTAATGATAAATTTACCATTATCAATTGTAACATCGCCCACTTGGAGGCCCAAAACAAACGGCTATGGATGCTGCAGTCATCCATAGTTATTAATTCCCAGTGACCAAATGCGGTAATGTTTGATATATTTACATAACAAAAACATATTAATATGAAAAAAAATTAAACTCATAAAACAAATTTCTCATTCCACTTCATTCTCTTTTCAAATTCATTAAATAACTCCAATTTCATAAACCACGTTCAAAGAAATATAATTACTAAAAAATATGCTAAGAGCAACATATGAAGATGCCCCCTTGGATGATCAGAGTCTAAACATAGGCAATTAAACAATTTTTCCATTACAACCAAAATATACTGGAATCAAACAGAAAGAATTCCTAATAGCTATGTTACCTCCTACATGTCTCTGGAAGCTTATTCGTCTAAAGGAGAATCTGAAAACCTTAACTCCCAAACTACTCAAAATGAATTGAGCACCCGAGAGTTTAAGGGAAAAATATAAACTTCGAGCCAAACAAAAAGTCCGGTATGAATAATTACCTACCATCTCAAACCATACAGATATCTAGTGATACCATGCCGCTTAGCAGAACGAGTTATCCCCTCACTAGTATCTTAAATCAATTTATTATAAACATATACTGTGCACCTCCATCCACAATGGCTAAAACATAGCATAATAAAAGGTATTATGATGATATGCAAACATGCAAATATGTCCTGGATTTTCCATCTCCATTTATCTGACTATCTATCTCAAGTTATAGTTTCTAGGGTCATTATTAACTTGTTAGTTTTCATGGCCTAACTAATAACATGTAATTCTTTATGGAATTCCTATCCACTTTCATAGTTTTCATGGGTTCATTATGAAACTATTGGTTTCTACCAATGCTATCATCCAATCATAGTTTTCAGGAGATCTCTATGAACCTATTGGTATCTACCAATAACTTTCTCCAATCATAGTTTTCATGGGCTTACTTGAACCTATTGGTATCCAGACATAGTTTTTATGGGATCACGAAGAACCTATTGGTCCCTGCCAATAACTATTTCCGTACATAGTTTTCATGGGCTTACTAAGAACCTGTATAAACTATAGATCTTTGATAAGTCTTTAGGCATCCTATATATTGGTATGCCTGACATCCTGGATGCAACTCTACTAACACAGGAGTTAACTCAATGTTTATTCACTACTGGGTCAACCTAACCCATTATTCAGCCCTTAACACCCCAAAATGCACTTATGGGTTAATTATTAAGTGAATATGTTTACAAAAGCATACATGATAGCTGATCGATATAAACATCCATGATTAAACTTCCTTGTAATCATGCTTCTAATGAAATATGGTTAATACCCTTAACCCACTATCTTTAGCAAGGAAAGCTTCTTCAAAAACTCCAAAATTAAATGCCATTTCAAAGCTCTTTCATATTGCTATGGTTTACTTTTAAAAATTGAGATTGTGTTTCTTGTTTGAAAACTAAGGCTTTCGAAACCTTAGGCCTTTTCTTTCGAAATCATTAAAGATATACCTTTCAAAACTGTAACGACCCGCTATTTTAGACCATTCAAATCGACAATAAATCCACACATGTCGGACTTGAATAATTCAAAATATCAGATTGTTATTTAAATTTGGCAAACTCATCATATAAAGTAAATAAATCAATCACAGAATCACAGACACAGAGTAATACAATAATACACAGCGGAATAGATAAAATAGTAGTTCATGAAGCTACTATATAAACATCAGAGTTAGAAATAAAATACAACAGAATATCTCAAATGCAGTGAAAAGTCTCCAGTACAACAGATGACTTCTCTGGACAAATCAACTAGAAGAGCTGAAAGCTGAGGCGATAGTTGGATCTCCAAAGGAAGCTCCAAACTCCAAGGGTGAGTCTCAAATGCTGTATCACTCGGTCTGACCCGAGCGTAAAGCAAAACACAAAACACTCGAGTCAGGATTAACATTCTTATACTAATAAATCCAACTCAAGTGAAATATCAACTGAAATACAAGTAACTTAAAGGATGTTTGGGATAACCATCCTCTAAGGATCTGCGGAACTATCTACAAGGTGGAAATATACACTATAACACCGTGGTCATTTTAAATTTATTTACTTCAAAATCAAAATATCATTTTCATTCAATATATCTATTTTCCAAAATAGTGTATGTTCATTAAATAATTTATAAAGTAAAGTATTTATAATTTCCTCACGTCTCACAAATCGATTCAAATTAACTCAAATTCCAAATTTAAATTTATTCAAAGCTCAATTCATCAATTCCATTCAGTTCTAAATATACCATTTAAATTTTCAATATATTTCAAAGCTTTAATATTCAACATTTTCAAAGTTAAATTTAACAGTTTCATATAGCACTTGATTTAACTTTATTATTATTTAATCAGGGAATATTCACTTAATAAATTCAATATCATTTAACTAGCCTTAAATTTCATTTTACTAAGTATTTTCTTAAATTTATTTAAATAAGAAATATTCATTAAATTAAATCAAACTCAAGTTATAAATCATATCTTAAATCCCAATTTCAATAAGTTTAAATCGGTTTAATTAAATAAAATTCTTTACTAAATTCAAATTATCTTCCCAACCTTAACTTATTCAAATTATTACTGAAATCTATTTTGAAACATAAATTTAAATACTCAACCATATTATATGTATTTAATCAATCATTCCCATTTATATAATTATTTTAGGCTCAACATTTTAAAACCATATATTCTTCCCAAAACCATAGAATTCATTTTCAAAATATTTATATATATGGACCAACGGTGTCTGTATATATATTCATCATATGGTTAAGTGATACGGATATTTATCATTTCAATCCGAAATTTAAATATATATGGGTAGATATCATTTCGTCCCGTAATCCCAATTCAATTCAAATGAAAATCGCTTGGGTCTATCATTTCAACCCATAACGATTTTTTCCTATTCTAAAGTCCGTTCGGGTATGTATCATTTCAACCCATAGTGAATTCTATACTAACAGGGAACTTGCAGAGTGATAACAGATACTAAAAAATATAGCAACAGGCATATATCATCAGTATAATAACAGATACGGGTGTCAGATGTCACAGGTGAATAGCTACAAATAATAGTAATAACAGGCATATAATACTAGATACTGGTGTCAAATGTCACAGGTGAACAGTTATAGATAATAGCATATATAACAATGTAAATAACTACAGCAGCATATTCAATTGCTATTTCAAATGAAATTAAATTTAAATAGTAAAAGAACGTTAATCGTGAGTGATTGCTCACCTATCGAGGCTAGAGAGTTTGACAACAGAGCAAGCTACGAATTCCAAAGCAAAATGAGATGGCACGAATTAGATGGAGAAAGCACGCACGACGAATCAAGAGCTGATAAATGGGAATCGATGAGAACCAAAATAATTTACATATTTTTATATTTTCAAATTCAAAATCATTGTTTAATCAACCACATATATAGAAATCAACATTATAATTTAAACATACATATAACAATATAAAATCTTTATATATCCCAAGGTTACTTTATTAAACCAAACATATAATTAAAACACATACATTTATTTCAAATCAGTATTGAATCCCAATATGTACAATATACAATTGAAAACTAAATACACATGTAGGTTATAAATTAAAAATCAATATTGTATAACATACTTTTAAAACAATGATACCATAACATATATACACTACAGGTTATATACTATATCATAATTTTAGTATAAACAAACATATCACAAATTATAATATTCAGTCTGTAAATAAATGTATAAACTTCATTGTAAAATATTTCACTACAAACACACATATAACTACATATATGGCGAGTCTATTAACTATACAGTTATTGTATACAAAAAAATGTAAAATATAACATACCTTTATGAAATATTATAATATAGCAAGCGACCTATGTTGAAGCCATACGTAATATATTTACTCTTTGTTTATAACTTTATACATATATAACAATAAAAGAAATGGGGCATGGGTGCACGCATAAATATGCAGACATGTAGACAACTCTCTAATGCCATCTTTTAACCGATTATAACTATATATACCTATAATATATCTAACTGTAAAAACTTTTGCTCTATAACCTCATATACACGCATATATATATAAACCCATATGTTTTTAGAAATAATCATACTGTCTCAAAAACTTAATTATAAATTCACAGCTAAATACAGAATATACTAATACATATATTTTGTAATAAAACTAATGAATATGTATATAACTGCATCTTATATAAATATATTACTAACATCACCCTTTATATATAAAGACGCGTACAACTATATATTATATCTATATGTAAAATTCATAAAAAAACTAACCTATATAACTAGACAGAAAGTAGAGAATAATTATATACTTACAAATGCCCAGAGGAGCATGCGAGTGAAAGGAAAATAGAGCAAGGCGGAGCAGGTGAGGGCTCGGGTGGCTCAGGACTGCTGTCGTGGGATGGCCTGTTGTGGCGAAGGCAGGGCGCGGAGGCCGATGTGGGTGGATGGGACGGTGGAAAGGTGGAAGCGTGTGGAGATGGGTGCACTTGGTGGTGCAAGCTGAAGGGGAAGAGGGAAATGCTCGGGATGGTTTTCAAGAGGAGGGAGTGGAGCTTGGGCTGTTGTGGTCGTTTGGAAAGGCGGAAAGGCTAAGGGGCGGAGTGGGGAGCTGGGAAGGCATGCGATGAGAATTTGGGTGGGCGTTGGGAGAACGCGGAGGAGGTAGGCAGATCTGGGAAGATCTTGGCTTAGGTTTCGGCAATTTAGAGGAAGGTCATGCTGAGTGGGGAAGGGAAGAGATGAGCATGAAGAAGAAAAGAATAGTTCTGGCAATAAGAAAATAAAACGGCTGAGGTTAATAAAGGCTAATAAAATAAATACATTAAAAAGTGAACCGTTCAAATGAATACAATGTATACCAATTCATACGTTTAGATTTTCAAAAATAGTATGGAACGGAAATGGTCACCCTGGAATTAAGCTGGAAGATTAAAGCAATTGATGGTTGCTTGGATACCACGGTTATAGTTTAAAAAAAAGCAAAGAGAAATAAAAAGTCACGGATTCGGTACCGATACAATATATAGTTTGATTGTTTCCGTCGTGTACCGGATCTCAAACACAGAAATGAATATACCGTTAAGATCAACACGATGAGACGATCAAAACAGTACACAAATATCAATGGTACGATCGTCCGATCTAAAGTCAATAATCGGTACCGAAAAATGCTGCTACTTTACCAGAAATAAGATAAACGGAGCAGTAGAAGTCCAAATTTGGAAAAACGAATTTCGCAGTCTGATTCAGAATGATCTGAATAAATTTTCTCCTGTTGACATATTTTGGTTTCGTAAAACTTTTAAATTCACTGTTATTAACCGGTTTGATTTGAAATAAAATTTCACGGGAAAATAAACTTCAATATTATCAGATGAAAATTTACCAGTTGCTATATTAAAATAGACGTATTCCAAATAATATTTTTTTTTTCAAATTTTATTGTTTAAAATTTCACAAAATTTCAATTAATTTAACAAATAAAATCACTAAAAGTTTAGGGTCGTTACACTCTCCCCCACTCAAAACTTTTCGTCCCCGAAAAGGAAGGAGGTAGGAGCATAGAACAACCAGAAATAAAAGTAGATTGGAAGTCAAGATTAAACAATTAATTTGAACTATATAAATTTAATTAAAATTTGAAAACTTCATTTGCAATTCAATTATCTTATATACTTTAAAACCTTTCAAAAAAATCCATTTGTAAAATTTCTTGCTTCCTTTATAAATACCATTTATATGTTTAAATGACACTTTTATAAATATATGAAAACCATTTGAAAACAATTATTTACATTATTACTTATATTTACAAAGAAGCTATTTGAAAACATTAAATCCATAATTTATAAATTTATTAATTTATCTCAAGATACTTTCAAATATTATTAATAAACAAATAATCATTTACTTTAAATTGTTTATTTAATTTATAACTTCTAAAAATTTATAACACTAAAATTTCTATTAAACCATGTAGTCAATAATTAAACAATACTTAAAAGAATATAGTCAACAAGGAAAGGAAGGGGAATTTGGAAAACAGAATATAGGTGAATAAATAAAGCTGAGCAGATAAGGTAGATTCAAAAGAATGGTATCGGGCATGAATAATTAATTCAAACCATAAGAATTTCAATTTCAAATATTAGTATAGATTTTCTTTGTTGGAAATACTTTAATAATAAAATATTTTTATAACAAAATACTTTTATAACTCGATGTTTCAACAAGTTTATCCTCGTTCCTGTAGACTCTGGCAGTGCGTTGATCAGGCGCAAAACTAGAATTCTCCAGGTACTTAGTAGACCTGTTTCAACACCCAGTGAAAATACTGGAAAAACTTTTAAAACAGATATGGAAAGTACAATCCAAACAACAAAAACGAACAAAACCTTTGTCTAACCATGGTTCGCAGATACACAATGGTTACGCCTGGTTCCCCCAGGAAACAATCCATATCCGTAAGCTTTCTCAGCCCTGCGAGTTACGCCATGATGACTAGTAGAATGCAGGATACACAATGGTTACGCCTGGATCCTCCAGGAAACAATCCGTACACCCAGGCAAGACTCAGCCAAGCATTTGCGCTACCATTCGCGACCTACACAGATTGCAGGATACACAATGGTTACGCCTGGATCCCCCAGGAAACAATCCGTACCCCTAGGCAAGACTCAGCCAGGCAGTTGTGCTATGCAGTCACGATCGTAAGACCATGGGTAACGCCATGGAATTCGAAGGACACTCGAGTATCATATCCAGAAAACCAAAAATCAGAGAGAATAATATCGATAGAATGAATCCAAAATGTGGCCACAAATCGGATATCAAGCAGAAGGCACTTTCCATATCTTTACTTCGAAAATATGTATCATATAGTACCTTTTCAAATCACTTTCAAATATCGTACTTATATAATATCCATTATATATAAGATTTAATTTTCAAATCAAATACTTTCCAAAATCAATATTATATCAAATCATACTTATATAGATTTCAATTATATAAGATTTCACTTTCAAATTGAGTACCTTTTCAAATCTATAGTTTTCGAATCAATTTCATACTCATACAAATCAATTTTATATAAGTTCGACAACTCCCAAATCAAGTGTTTAGTAACATAAGGTTCTCAGATTTCAATTTGTTTTAATATCAGTTCAATTTCAAAATCATATACAATTTCACCAAATTATTTCTTCTCAAATTAATTATCTGTAGTTTCAAAGTTTCCAAAATAATAGATTTAGAAAATAAATCCAAATTTCCAAATCAAACCAATTCATTTCCAAAATCAAATGTTTTCAAAATCATTTTATACTTACGTAAGGTCTATCTTATATAAGGATAAATTTTTCAAAATAAATTTCGCTGTATGAAGAGCCATATGGGATTGAATATCTTTGCTTTTATGGGTTATATATCTTTGTAATTTAAATTGGAAATTTTCTTTTAGTAAGCAAAGATATTCTAACATGACAGCTTTCAATTTCAGCGTCAAAATCTCAATGATATTAGAATATAAGATGTACATACGTCATCATTTCGCAGAATCACATTTAATCGCTCGCTCGATCACACAAGTTCGCTTTCGAACTAGTATTGTCCATTCGACTTCCCTAATGCGGACTTCGATATGGTTTCTCGACTAGAAGCCATCAGTCTCCTTGCATAGCCATATACTATGATAGAGAATTCTAGGATCAAGCCCAAAATCCATATCAAATATTCGCCCTTAAGAATCGAATGAAAAATCCTAACACGAAATGGTGTAATCCACCTCGAACTTGTGTACTCAAACCTGGATCAAATTAATTATGCGAATAAAACAGCATACATACAAATTATATATTTATTCCAACTTGTTAAATATATAGTTTCATAAAGATGTTACCCAGTTAAAACATTTAACTAAATTTTATTCAAAATATATTGAAGACCAAATTCTTTTCAAAACATTTCAAATCTAAATTTCATATTAGAAAAATTCAAAATAGCCTTATTAATTTACTTAGAAAAGCAGTTTCAACTTTTTTAATTATATTACTACATACTTTAACATACATACCAAACTTATATACTTTATTTTTCGAAATTTCTTAGCTTTGAAAAGTTAACCTTGATTTGGAAGTGCTCGAACCTTCAAAATAGTCGAAGAAATCATTTTCAAATTCAAGAGTTGGAAATCAGCAACAAATCAGTAAATCAATTTTAATAGATAGGGTTATATCAAATCCAAACTCGAGGACTGAACATCGGTTCATTTCAAATCGTTTCAAATATATTTACATATATCTTTCGAATATCAAATCATACTTCGAAATTTGAAATCAAAATTGGTTTCGCAAAATCACTCGCATAGCAAAGCTATTGAAGTGGCCTATCCCCAACTCTGAAACTCGAAAATCAATGTCGATGATGAGTGCACTCATCACCGAAATTATTTTCCAGTGACATAAGTGAGTTCTGGACTTCAATTTTCTTAAACTTGTTTTGAAATTTCTTCGAAACTCATTCAAATCATTTGAAACATTTCTTATTCGGAAAATATTTTTAAATCATATTATTATTATATATTTCAAAATCTTAAACCAATTTCAAAACACCGGGGTTCAATTCTCGAATTTCAAATTTAAAATCCTTTAGTTAAAAATCTTTTTAGATAAATCAAATTTCTTATGTAAATTTTCAAAATTACAAATCCTTTCGAAACCTCAAATTATTATTTTTTTTAAAAAAAGTATATAATCTTTATCGAAAACATTTCACTTTTATATATAAAATAAAATCATACTTATCAAAGTAATAAATTCGATATATAAAACAATTTCTAAAATATAAACAAGCCCGATTTTTCAAAGGATGGTTCAAGAATGGATTTCAAAACAAAGATAGAGATTCAAATTGAAGGAACTCAAATCAAATAGAATTCTGATTCGAAGATAGGCTCGATCTAAGGTGAGATAATTTTATTTCAAAATGGAAGATGAATATACTTATATAAACCGCGGGCGACCATAACCGGGTCAACCGTGACTTCAAGAACAAGATTGATGCAGAATTCTAAGAAAAATCATCATTCGATCGCAAGAGATAGCGACATCTAAACCAAAGATGTAAAAATCTCCGGTGAATCAATGCCAATTGTGAAGGAGTTTCACCCCTTCACACTCATTAAAAGATTGGTGGGATCCTATTTTCATAGAGATCATTCGAAGTGGAGTTATGGGATACTCCAGAATCAAAAGAATACAAATAGGGAGAGACAAGAATAAGTTTTGGAATCGTAGGGAACGTTCCAAAGTTTAAAAGAATCCTAATCGAAGCAAATCCCAACCAAGATTAGAGGTATATAACCTATATCGATACAGAAGAATTCCGATTCAAAATTTGGAAAGACTCGAATTCATAACATACGAAAACAGAAGCATAAATGTCTCCAGTTTGACAACTTCACCTAAGCAAAAGATACAATAGAGTTTGCTTAAAACAACCTAACATATAACAGATAACAAAAGGTCCACAGATTTACCACTCCTATATAAACAAAGCATCAGTATTAATTCTTCCAGGTGGTACATCAATGGGTCCAGAACACTCCCCCTCAATGTGCCCCCAACATCTGCATTTCTGGCATAGGTGCACTACACTCCCATCTTCCTTAATGAACTGCGGGTACGCAACCTTCTTTCCATACTTTCGCACAGAACAATTCCTGGCTATATGCCCAGGCCTCTTACAGTGATAGCAAATGGTTGATTGGTCGACTGATGTAGTGGGTGCAGATTTCACTTTCTTCACCTTCTGGCAGCGACTGGGAAAGTGCCCCTCACTACGGCATCTAAAACAGAAGATCTTGGATCGAAAACGCTTGCCCTCCTTCTTCCTTCCTACATTCCTTTTCCCGCACATGACTGCATAGTGTCCCTTTTCCTGACACCGATAACAAATGACATGGTCATAAGGACCCGGTTCTGCTCTTTCTCTCCACAACCTCTCTTGTTCCTCGATTGCTTCCTCCCGTTCCTTACGGGCCAGTGCTCTTCGTGCCCTACGGGCTGCTTTCTGCTCTTCTGATTTTGCCATTACAAAATAGTTTCCTATCATTCAAATATTCAATGAGTCCAAATCAAAAAGATAGAAGTTCAAAATTTAAGGGAAATTAAACCAAAGGGAGTTTCAAAACAAAAGGGAAAGGACTCGAATGAAGATGAGATAATTAAAATTCAAAAAGAGAAGATGGATATACTCATATAAGAATATAATTAGGGAGAAGCCAGAACAAAAGTGATTCCGCAAATCAGTTTACCATATATGTTAAGTTTGCCTAGAGCCAAAGCTCTGATACCAACTGTAACGACCCGCTATTTTGGACCATTCAAATCGACAATAAATCCACACATGTCGGACTTGAATAATTCAAAATATCAGATTGTTATTTAAATTTGGCAAACTCATCATATAAAGTAAATAAATCAATCACAGAATCACAGACACAGAGTAATACAATAATACGCAGCGGAATAGATAAAATAGTAGTTCATGAAGCTACTATATAAACATCAGAGTTAGAAATAAAATACAACAGAATATCTCAAATGCAGTGAAAAGTCTCCAGTACAACAGATGACTTCTCTGGACAAATCAACTAGAAGAGCTGAAAGCTGAGGCGATAGTTGGATCTCCAAAGGAAGCTCCAAACTCCAAGGGTGAGTCTCAAATGCTGTATCACTCGATCTGACCCGAGCGTAAAGCAAAACACAAAACACTCGAGTCAGGATTAACATTCTTATACTAATAAATCCAACTCAAGTGAAATATCAACTGAAATACAAGTAACTTAAATGATGTTTGGGATAACCATCCTCTAAGGATCTGCGGAACTATCTACAAGGTGGAAATATACACTATAACACCGTGGTCATTTTAAATTTATTTACTTCAAAATCAAAATATCATTTTCATTCAATATATCTATTTTCCAAAATAGTGTATGTTCATTAAATAATTTATAAAGTAAAGTATTTATAATTTCCTCACGTCTCACAAATCGATTCAAATTAACTCAAATTCCAAATTCAAATTTATTCAAAGCTCAATTCATCAATTCCATTCAGTTCTAAATATACCATTTAAATTTTCAATATATTTCAAAGCTTTAATATTCAACATTTTCAAAGTTAAATTTAACAGTTTCATATAGCACTTGATTTAACTTTATTATTATTTAATCAGGGAATATTCACTTAATAAATTCAATATCATTTAACTAGCCTTAAATTTCATTTTACTAAGTATTTTCTTAAATTTATTTAAATAAGAAATATTCATTAAATTAAATCAAACTCAAGTTATAAATCATATCTTAAATCCCAATTTCAATAAGTTTAAATCGGTTTAATTAAATAAAATTCTTTACTAAATTCAAATTATCTTCCCAACCTTAACTTATTCAAATTATTACTGAAATCTATTTTGAAACATAAATTTAAATACTCAACCATATTATATGTATTTAATCAATCATTCCCATTTATATAATTATTTTAGGCTCAACATTTTAAAACCATATATTCTTCCCAAAACCATAGAATTCATTTTCAAAATATTTATATATATGGACCAACGGTGTCTGTATATATATTCATCATATGGTTAAGTGATACGGATATTTATCATTTCAATCCGAAATTTAAATATATACGGGTAGATATCATTTCGTCCCGTAATCCCAATTCAATTCAAATGAAAATCGCTTGGGTCTATCATTTCAACCCATAACGATTTTTTCCTATTCTAAAGTCCGTTCGGGTATGTATCATTTCAACCCATAGTGAATTCTATACTAACAGGGAACTTGCAGAGTGATAACAGATACTAAAAAATATAGCAACAGGCATATATCATCAGTATAATAACAGATACGGGTGTCAGATGTCACAGGTGAATAGCTACAAATAATAGTAATAACAGGCATATAATACTAGATACTGGTGTCAAATGTCACAGGTGAACAGTTATAGATAATAGCATATATAACAATGTAAATAACTACAGCAGCATATTCAATTGCTATTTCAAATGAAATTAAATTTAAATAGTAAAAGAACGTTAATCGTGAGTGATTGCTCACCTATCGAGGCTAGAGAGTTTGACAACAGAGCAAGCTACGAATTCCAAAGCAAAATGAGATGGCACGAATTAGATGGAGAAAGCACGCACGACGAATCAAGAGCTGATAAATGGGAATCGATGAGAACCAAAATAATTTACATATTTTTATATTTTCAAATTCAAAATCATTGTTTAATCAACCACATATATAGAAATCAACATTATAATTTAAACATACATATAACAATATAAAATCTTTATATATCCCAAGGTTACTTTATTAAACCAAACATATAATTAAAACACATACATTTATTTCAAATCAGTATTGAATCCCAATATGTACAATATACAATTGAAAACTAAATACACATGTAGGTTATAAATTAAAAATCAATATTGTATAACATACTTTTAAAACAATGATACCATAACATATATACACTACAGGTTATATACTATATCATAATTTTAGTATAAACAAACATATCACAAATTATAATATTCAGTCTGTAAATAAATGTATAAACTTCATTGTAAAATATTTCACTACAAACACACATATAACTACATATATGGCGAGTCTATTAACTATACAGTTATTGTATACAAAAAATGTAAAATATAACATACCTTTATGAAATATTATAATATAGCAAGCGACCTATGTTGAAGCCATACGTAATATATTTACTCTTTGTTTATAACTTTATACATATATAACAATAAAAGAAATGGGGCATGGGTGCACGCATAAATATGCAGACATGTAGACAACTCTCTAATGCCATCTCTTAACCGATTATAACTATATATACCTATAATATATCTAACTGTAAAAACTTTTGCTCTATAACCTCATATACACACATATATATATATATAAACCCATATGTTTTTAGAAATAATCATACTGTCTCAAAAACTTAATTATAAATTCACAGCTAACTACAGAATATACTAATACATATATTTTGTAATAAAACTAATGCATATGTATATAACTGCATCTTATATAAATATATTACTAACATCACCCTTTATATATAAAGACGCGTACAACTATATATTATATCTATATATAAAATTCATAAAAAAACTAACCTATATAACTAGACAGAAAGTAGAGAATAATTATATACTTACAAATGCCCAGAGGAGCATGCGAGTGAAAGGAAAATAGAGCAAGGCGGAGCAGGTGAGGGCTCGGGTGGCTCAGGACTGCTGTCGTGGGATGGCCTGTTGTGGCGAAGGCAGGGCGCGGAGGCCGATGTGGGTGGATGGGACGGTGGAAAGGTGGAAGCGTGTGGAGATGGGTGCACTGGGTGGTGCAAGCTGAAGGGGAAGAGGGAGATGCTCGGGATGGTTTTCAAGAGGAGGGAGTGGAGCTTGGGCTGTTGTGGTCGTTTGGAAAGGCGGAAAGGCTAAGGGGCGGAGTGGGGAGCTGGGAAGGCATGCGATGAGAATTTGGGTGGGCGTTGGGAGAACGCGGAGGAGGTAGGCAGATCTGGGAAGATCTTGGCTTAGGTTTCGGCAATTTAAAGGAAGGTCATGCTGAGTGGGGAAGGGAAGAGATGAGCATGAAGAAGAAAAGAATAGTTCTGGCAATAAGAAAATAAAACGGCTGAGGTTAATAAAGGCTAATATAATAAATACATTAAAAAGTGAACCGTTCAAATGAATACAACGTATACCAATTCATACGTTTAGATTTTCAAAAATAGTATGGAACGGAAATGGTCACCCTGGAATTAAGCTGGAAGATTAAAGCAATTGATGGTTGCTTGGATACCACGGTTATAGTTTAAAAAAAAGCAAAGAGAAATAAAAAGTCACGGATTCGGTACCGATACAATATATAGTTTGATTGTTTCCGTCGTGTACCGGATCTCAAACACAGAAATGAATATACCGTTAAGATCAACACGATGAGACGATCAAAACAGTACACAAATATCAATGGTACGATCGTCCGATCTAAAGTCAATAATCGGTACCGAAAAATGCTGCTACTTTACCAGAAATAAGATAAACGGAGCAGTAGAAGTCCAAATTTGGAAAAACGAATTTCGCAGTCTGATTCAGAATGATCTGAATAAATTTTCTCCTGTTGACATATTTTGGTTTCGTAAAACTTTTAAATTCACTGTTATTAACCGGTTTGATTTGAAATAAAATTTCACAGGAAAATAAACTTCAATATTATCAGATGAAAATTTACCAGTTGCTATATTAAAATAGACGTATTCCAAATAATAATTTTTTTTTATTTTCAAATTTTATTGTTTAAAATTTCACAAAATTTCAATTAATTTAACAAATAAAATCACTAAAAGTTTAGGGTCGTTACAAAAACACTTGAAACTTACCTTTCGAAACACTTAAAGCTTACCTTTCGAAACACTTAAAGCGTACCTTTTGAAGGTACTTAGTTCAAGAAAAATTAATGAAAGCATGGCTTCGAAACCATTTGAAAGTATCTCTTTCGAAATCATTGGGTTAACATTAAATAAAACCTCCGAGGTTAAAGAAATCGAAAGCGAAAGTAACCCTTTCGAAAGTATTGATTTTAAGTAAAAGAATTTAGGGAAGATGATAGTTTCAAAACCATCCTTTCGAACCATTGCCTTCAAATCTCTTATTAAAAACAGCTCAGACTACCTTTTGAAAGCATTGAGAAGGCAGCTTCAAATTTTACAAGGGAGAAAGCTTCCCTTTCGAAAGCATTGATTTAAAACTTATAAAGAAAGTGGCCTTTAACTAATTCGAAAGGTATGAATATGCCGGCTAGGTTTCGAATAGATTCAAAAGCGGTTAACTTTTCGAAAGCTCCTTTTCAAAACTAAATATACAGTAACTCATTCGGAAGCTTCTTTTAAAATAAAGGAAAGTGGCAATTCATTCGAAAGCTTTCATTAAAAAAAAGGCACGTTGATTGATTCGAAAGCTATTTAAAAGTAGCCTCAACCCCATCAAAAGCAAGCCTTCGACACTGTCCCCTCCACTTTCTCCAATACACTACATACCAACTTCTTGATACCCTGTGCATTGGTTTCGAATGGGTTCGAAAGGCCTACTGGGAATGATTTCGGAAACAAGCAAAAGGAAGTGGCAAGGTAGTAATTTAAAATAGAACTGATTTTATGTCATAAAAAAATTCCTTTTCAACTAACTTTCCTAATTTGTCAAAATATGATTGGTTTCCAATCCTTTATCAAATACTTTTTCTAAAAAAGGCTGCTGAATTCATCAATTAATAATAAAAAACGCTTTAGCAAATAAACCCTTCTCCTTAATAAAACAATTAAATCGTTTAAGTCTCCAAACTTAATTAATTTAATTTCCATAGTAAATCACTTAGGAAAAATCCCCAAAAATCAAAACAATTCACTTTTAATATGTTTACTATCATACATAGATTTTCAGACCCGAAAACATTACATTATTTCCTTAAGCAATGTAAACCCAAAATAACTATTTCTTCCATTCAAAATTCATAATAAATTATCCATAGCTTGGAATATCATGAAAATCTAAACCCATCTCCAAAATAATGTTTTACATAACATATGCAACCATCATGGCATTCAAAACCCATTTTATACGATTTTTACCTTAAAATCGAATTATAACTTTACATAAAAATCCTTGTTTAAGTCAAACATGGCATATAATCAAAGCATGTCATCATTCAATCCATCCAAACGGTTTCAAACCTTAAACCTGAAATTTAAAATGTTCAATAAAACATATAAGAGATGTTTTATATTATTATTCACCTTGTTTGGATAAGAAACTTGAGATTTGTTCTTGCTTAATTCTTCCTTGCTTGAATCTTAGCTTCTAATTAATTTTGATCTCCTTTTCTCCTAGGGTTATGGCCGGCCTTGATCCCCTTTTGTTTATGTTTTGTTTTTATGAAAGTATGAATGAGAATGAGATAAGGGTTCAGCGGTTATAGGGTTATATACAGCTATTCTCATATTACTTTTGCCTTATTCCCTTAGGTATTTAACTTATAAAACCATTTTATAAACCCATCTAGTTAAGGCACAACTCTATTTAGTTTTCAAATCTCAATCCCCTTATCACTCCAGTCTCTACTTTATTCTGTTTAATTTATCTAATTAAATCTCCTGAATAATGTTATTTAAAGTTAGGGGTGTTATAGGCTCCCCTCCTTAAAGAATTTCTTCCTCGAAATTCAGCAAGGACTAAATACTAATCATAGCAATCATCTGTAACATCTCCTAATTACCATATAAACCTACCTGACTAGAAAACAATCTATATAAAGCAAGTGTAGAACATACCCTTGCAACAGAGGTATTTCTAATCCTGTCTTTTTTCTCCCAAGTACAGTCCTTCTCGTTGTCGCTCTACTAAACTTTCACCAACTTGACTGTCTTGTTTCTTAACCTCTTCCCATCTCTCGCAACAACCCAAACTTGTTGTCTAACAAAGGTCAGATCTGGTTCTACTATTAAGTCTTCCAATGTAGTTGGAGGAATAGTAGTCTCTGGATCATGTACATACTTACGAAGATGAGATACAGAAACACATTATGGACACCTGCCAACCTGCTTGGCAACTCTACTTTGTATGCGAGCCTTCCGATCCTCTTTATAACTGGGAATGGTCCAACATATCTTGGTGCCAGTTTCCCTGACTTTTCGGATCGTAACACATCCTTCATCGGTGATACTTTAATGAAAACCCTATCTCTAACTAAGAACCATGGATCTTTACGCCTCTTATTTACGTAACTCTTTTGTCTAAACTGAGCTTCCTTCATCCTACCTCGGATCAACTCAATCTTTTCAGTTGTCTCTCTTACTAGATCTGGACCTAAGACTAATCTGTCTCTAGTTTCCAACCAAAATACTAGTGACTTGCATGGCCTCCCATATAAAGCTTTGAAAGGCTCCATTCCTATATTAGTCCGGTAAATATTATTATAGGAAAACTCAACTAAGTGTTGGCGATCTTCACAAGTTCCATCAAAATCTTGCACGCAAACTCTTAACAAATCCTTGAGTACCTTGTTGACTCTCTCTGTTTAGGGGTGCCACATAGTACTCATCTTGAGCTTGGTACCTACCACATCCTGTAGACTCTTCAAGAATTCGCCAATAAACAAAGTATCTCTATCACTTATTATACTACTAGGAATTCCATGCAGTCTAACTATGTTCTTCATAAACAGTTTAGCTAAAACAAGTGCCACCCTGGTTAACTTAATTGGAATGAAATGGGCACTCTTGATCAGCCTGTCCACTATGACCCATATACTTTCATTTCCTCGATCCGACCTTGGCAACTCGTCTATAAAATCCATGGATATTGAATCCCATTTCCAATATCTCCAAAGGTTGAAGCAACCCACTCGGCTTCTGATGTTTGGCCTTCACTTTTTGATAGTTCACACGCTGCTTTACCCATAAGCCAACATCATTCTTTATACCTTCCCGGTAGAAACTCATCTTCTTTTCTTGATACATCTTGGTCCTCCCCTGGATGAATCGTAAATTTTGATCGATGACATTCTCTAAGGACCTCTTTCCTCGGATTCTCTACATTCGGGATACATAATCGTCCCTTTTTTCTCAACCACCCCTTCTAGTCAAGACTAAAATACTTCAGGTCATCAATCTCGGTTTTGACCTATAGCCTTCTGATCTTCTCGACCAATAATGGATCATCTTTCTGCTTAGAAGCAATCCTTTCAATCAGAACTGGTCGGACTTCCAAGCAGGACAACATGGTAATGCCCTGACTAGAACTTGCATTCGACCTTAACTGCACTCTAAAAGAAGTTAAAGCTTCTAGGTCCTTCTACTCTACTAACATAGCAAACACCACATTCTAATGTTTTCTGCTAAGAGCATCTGCTACTTTATTTCCTTTTCTAGGTGTGTACTCTATACTAAAATCATAAGCTGCTAAGAACCCCAGCCACATCTGATGTCTCATATTCAACTCCTTCTGAGAGAATAAGTACTTTAAGGACTTATGATCTGTGTATAACTCAAATCTCTCTCCTAAGAGGTAATGTCTCCATATTTTCAATGCGAAGATCACTGCCACCAACTCTTGATCATGAGTAGGATATCTCACTCCATGTGGTCTAAGCTGTCGTGAAGCGTAGGCAATAACTTTGCCTTTTGCATCAACACGGCTCCTAACCCGGTTCCACATGCATCTGTATACACCACTAACTCTTGATTCCCATCTGGAACTACTAATACAGGTGCATTAGTCAACAAATGCTTTAACTTAAGGAATACTTCTTCACGTTTATCAGACCAAATAAACTTTACTTCCTTCCTAGTTAGCTTAGTCAAAGGTGTCGCTATCCGCGAGAAATCCTTAATGAATCTCTGGTAATAGCCAGCGAGTCCAAGAAAACTTCTGATCTCAGTCACTGTCTCTAGTCTCTTCTAGTTGTTAAAAGCTTCGATTTTATCTGGATCAACTGACAAACCCTTCTCTGAGACCATGTGACCAAGGAACTTAACCTCTTTCTTCCAGAAATGATACTTTGAAAACTTCGCTTTCAGTTGATGCTCCCTCAGCGTCTCAAGCACCACTCTAAGGTGAACTTCATGCTCTCTCTCATCCTTGGAGTATACTAAAATTTCATCTATGAGTACCAACACGAACCTATCCAAGTACTCTTGGAAAATCCGGTTCATCAAATCCACGAAGAAAGCTGGCACATTCGTTAACCCAAATGGCATTACTAACCATTCGTACGAACCATACCTAGTCCAAAATGCCATCAACGGAGTACTATCCTCTACCACCCTTGACTGATGGAAACCTGTCGCCAAATCCAATTGGAAAAATACTCTGGCTCCACTCAACTGATCAAATAAATCACCGACTCTTGGCAAAGGATACTTATTCTTGATTGTCTTCACGTTCAACTTACAATAGTCAATACATATCCTTAACAAATCATCCGGTTTCTTAACGAACACTTCGCCCGCTCCCAAGGAGAACTACTTGGTTTTAATAAAATTCTTTCTTTCTGAATCCACTAGCTGCACCTTCAATTCCATCATCTCGGTAGGTGTCATCCTGCTAAGTGGTCTACTTACAAGATCTGCTCCTGGTACAAGATCTATCTAAAACTCAATGGCTCGCTTTGGTGGTAGCCTGTGACTGGCTCAAAAACGTCTGCAAACTCTTTTGCTACCAAAACCCGATTCAACTCTTTTTCTACTTTCATAGCACTCAACAAAGCACAAGCAGTCCAATCTGTATTCTCCACTGAGTATATAATTCGGTAATGACTATTAGGGTTCTTTAGAGATATTTCCCTATCATAGCAAAATATCCTAACATCATAATTGTCCAACCAATCCATACCCAAAATGATCACAAAGCCTACAAAATAAAAAAACATACAAATTGCATGCAAACTTTTGACCTAACAATTCAAGTTCTAACGGGTCACATCTCATCCCCATAGTTGCATACCCTCCTATCGAATTCGCAACCCTAAAGGAAGTAACAATGTATGAGGGTTCTAAACATAACTTATCTACCAAACACTGAGATATAAATGAAGGCGATGCACTGGTATAAAATAGTACACTAACTGGTATACTATGAACCAAAAGCGTACCTTCCATCACAGTCTTTCCTTTCTTAGTAGCAGTTGGTCTAGAAGAAGATGGTTCCAGAGCAAAAACTTTCCCCTTGTCCACTCTGACTGGTTTTGGACACTGATTCTTATAGTGTCCAATTTGGTCACAGTTGAAGCACTTCACCTCCTTCTTATCAGCAACTTTTTTCCCTTTTTCAATTCGACATTCACGAGCATAATATCCCTTCTTGTGCAACTTAAAGCAAACTAGATTAGCCTTTGTCTTCTTGGTGGCTCCTCCATTTTGGGTTCCTTTCTTCTTAAAGAATTTCCTCTTCTTGCCCTGAAAACCCTAGGTTTGAACCTGCTTCTCCTTCTCATAAGAAGAAAGCATATCTTCATTCCATATTGCCATCTCCATAACTGTACTTGGATCACGAAGATGCGACATAGTCACTATAGCAATCTAAGGTCTTAACCCTCGAATAAGCTTCTCATTTCCTTTAATGACAGTGTCAACGGTAACATATCCATATCTGGACAACTCATCAAACTTCGTAGCATACTCAATCACCGACATTTCACCTTGCACTAAGTCCATGAACTTTCTCAACAATACTAACTTGGCAATTTCAGACAAAAACCTCTCTTTGAATCTCCTATGAAACTATGCCCAAGTCAAATCTTCCTCGGGAACTCCCACAGTAACACTATTCCACCAATGAAGTGCTGCTCCCTACAACTGTCTATAGGCAAGTCTCCTCTTCTGTTCATCATCTAATCTCAAGTCATTAAAAATCCTTTCACAGTGCAGTAACCAGTTATCAAGAGCAACCTCTGTTCCCAAAAACAGCTTCCCACCAAGACTGGTTTAATCCCTGCTCAGTTTGGCATAGTTATTTCCAACTGGCGCCACGAGATTAGCTCCTCCAACATTCACAGAATTTCCACCGGCTACTCCTACAACCGCTCCAGCTTGCACCGGATTAACAAAGAACTGATACATCATCCCCATATATACACGTGGGGTTCCAGCACCTACGTTGACATTTGCGTTTGGATTAGCATTTGCCTATCGATCCGGGTTCCTCCTAGTATTGGGTTGAGCATTTCCATTGGTTGTAGTGCTTCCTCCACCTAGATTTCCACTTTCGTTTCCTGCCTCCATATCCTCCTTTCTCATATATTTGCATACGAGCCTTAGTAAGATACAGAAGAACGGTCTAAGAGAGAGAGAGAGGGAATACGTACTTATATATATATATATATATATATATATATAACAATTACAAGTATGTTACTATAGCATTAAGCTAAACCTCGATCTTATTTTCTGATTTATTGGGATATATTTTGAAAATCCAATAGGTTAAAATTTCTTTTAAATTTACATAAACCTATGCTATGATACCAACTTGTAACATCCCCCACTTGGAGGCCAAAACTAACTGCTACGGATGCTGCAGTCATCCATAATTATTAATTCTCGTGACCAAATGCGGCAATGTTGTTTACATTAATATAACAAAAACACATGAATATAAAAAAATTAAACTCATAAAACTAATTTTTCATTCCACTTCAATCTCTTTTCAAATTCATTACATAATCCCAATTTCATAAACCACGTTTAGAGAAATATAATTATTACAAAAAACGCCAAGAGCAACATATGAAGATGCCCCTGTGGATGATCAAAGCCTAAACATAGGCAATTAAACAACTTTGCCATTACAACCAAAATATAGCGGAATCAAACAGAAAAAACTCCTAATAGCTAGATTGCCTCCTGCACATCTCCGGAAGCTTATTCGTCAAAATGAGAACCTAAAAAACTTAACTCTCAAACTACTCAAAATCAATTGAGCATCATAGAGTTTAAGAGGAAAACATAAACTTCAAGCCAGACAAAAAGTCTGGTATGAATAATAACCTACCATCTCGAACCATATAGATATCTACTAAGACCACGCCGCTTAGTGGAACAAGTTTTCCCCTCACTAGTATCTTAACTCAATTTATAATAACCATATACTATGCACCTACATCCATAATGGTTAAAACATAACATAATAAAAGGTATTATGATGATATGAAAACATGCAATATATTCTGGATTTTCCATCCCCATTTGTCCGACTATCAGTCTCAAGTTATAGTTTCTAGGGTCACTATTAACCTATTAGTTTTCTTGGCCTGACTAATAACCTGATAATTCTTTATGGAATTCATATCCACCTTCATAGCTTTCATGGGGTCACTATGAACCTATTGGTTTCTACCAATACTATCATCCATAGTTTTTAGGGTATCTCTTTGAACCTATTGGTAACTACCAATAACTTTCTCCAATCATAGTTTTCATGGGCTTACTATGAACCTTTGGGTTTTCCAACAACTTCTCTCATGTCATAGTTTCATGGGATCACTATAAACCTACTAATCTCTTTCAATAACATAATCCAGACATAGTTTTCATGGGATCACTAGGAACCTATTGGCCACTGCCAATAACTATTTCCACACATAGTTTTCATGGGCTTACTAAGACTTGTCTAAAGAATAGCCCTTTGATCAGTCTTTGGGCATCCTATATTCTGGTCTGCCTGACCTCCTGGATGCAACTGTACTCATGCAGATGTTAACTCAATGTTTATTCACTATTGGGTCAACCTAACTGGTTATTCTGCCCTTAACACCTCAAAATGCAGTTATGGGTTAATTATTAAGTGAATATGTTCACAAAAGCATACATGATAACCAATCAATATAAACATCCATGATTTAACTTCCTTGTAACCATCATTCTAACGAAATATGGTTAGTACCCTTAACCCACTATCTTTAGCAAGTAGCTTCTTCAAAAACTCCAAAGTTAAATGACATTTCAAAGCTCTTTCATATTGCCATGGATTTACTTTTAAAAATTGAGATTGGGTTTCTTTTTTGAAAACTAATGCTTTCGAAACCTTAGGCCTTTTCTTTCGAAATCATTAAAGATATACCTTTCGAAACACTTGAAGCTTACCTTTTGAAGCACTTTAAGCTTACCTTTTGAAACACTTAAAGCTTACCTTTCAAAGGTACTTAGTTCAAGTAAAATTAATGAAAGCATAGCTTCGAAACTATTTGAAAGTATCTCTTTCAAAATCATTGGGTTAATATTAAATAAAACCTCCGGGTCAAGAAAACAAAAGCAAAAGTAACCCTTTCGAAAGTATTGATTTTAAGTAAAATAATTTAGGGAAGAGGATAGTTCGAAACCATTGCCTCCAAATCTCTTATTAAAAGCGGCTCAAACCAACCTTTCGAAAGTATTGAGAAGGCGGCTTCAAATTTTACTAGGGCAAAAGCTTCCCTTTCGAAAGCATTGATTTAAAGTTATAAAGAAAGCGGTCTTTAACTAATTTGAAAGGCATGAATATGGTGGCTAGGTTTCAAATAGGTTCAAAAGTGGCTACCCTTTCGAAAGCTCCTTTTCAAAACTAAATATGCAGTAACTCATTCGAAAGCATCTTTTAAAACAAAGGCAAGCGGCAATTCATTCGAAAGCTTCCATTAAAACAAAGGAACTTTGATTGATTTGAAAGCTATTTAAAAGCAGCCTCAACCTCTTCGAAAGCAAGCCTTCGACACCGTCCCCTTCGCCTTTCTCCAACACATTATGTACCAATTTCTTGATACCCTGTGCATTGGTTTCGAATGGGTTCGAAAGGCCTACTGGGCATGATTCCAGAAACAAGCAAAAGGAAGTGGCAAGCTAGTAATTCAAAACAAAACTGATTTTATGCCATTAAAAGAAATTCTTTTTCACCTAACTTGCCTAATTTGTTAAAATATGATTGGTTGCTAATCCTTTGTCAAAATACTTTTTCCAAAAAAGGCCACCGAATTCAATAATTAATAATTGAAAACGCTTTAGCAAATAATCCCTTCTCTTTAATAAAATAATTAAAATGTTTAAGTCCCCAAACTTAACTAATTTAATTTTCATAGTAAATCATTTAGGAAAAATCCCCAAAAATCACAACAATTCAATTTTAATATGTTTTCTATCATACATAGATTTTCAGACCCGAAAACATTACATTATTGCCTTAAGCAATTTAAACCCAAAATAACTATTTCTTCCATTCAAAATTCATAATAAATTATCCATAGCTTGGAATAGTATGAAAATTTAAATCCATCTTCAAAATAATGTTTAACATAACATATTCACCATCGTGGCATTCGAAACCCATTTTATATTATTTTTACCATAAAATCGAATTATACCTTTACATAAAAATCCTTGTTTAAATGAAAATATGGCACATAATAAAAGCATATCATCATTCAATCCATCCAAACGATTTCAAACCTTAAACTTGAAATTTAAAATGTTCAATAAAAGATATATGAGATGGTTTGTATTATTATTCACCTTGTTTAGATAAGGAACTTGAGATTTGTTCTTGCTTAATTGTTCCTTGCTTGAATCCTAGCTTCTAATTGATTTTGGTCTCCTTTTCTCTTAGGGTTATGGTTGGCCTTGATCTCCTTTTGTTTGTTTATTTTTTGTTTTTATGAAAGTATGAATGAGAATAAGGTAAGGTTTTAGGGGTTATGGGGTTATATACGGCTATTCCCATATTACCCTTGCCTTATTCCCTTAGGCATTCAACTTATAAAACCATTTTATAAACCCATTTAATTAAGGCACGACCCTATTTAGTTTTCAAATCTCAATTCCCTTATCACTCTAGTCTTTGTATTATTCTATTTAATTTATCTAATTAAATCTCCTGAATAATGTTATTTAAACTTAACGGTGTTACATCAATGGTAAATATAGCGGTAATAAACATCAAAACTAGTTTTTGTAAATTTACCATCCATATTGATATAATTTTTCACTATCAAATTAATCATAACAACAAACACTTTTAAATGTACAGCAGCTTTTAAGAAGATGTTTCATTTGGTTCAATGTCTAAGAGTAACAATTTTTTTTAGAAACTCCTGATATTGAGGACCTCCGGGAGGGACGTGGACTGACCGACTCCAATGTATAAGATTAACAAAGTTATTGTTTCATATTATTGTAACACGTTAACTCAAGAATTTTTTTATGTCAACTAAAATAAGTCAAAACGTTGATGTAAATATTAATGGAATAAGAATCAGGAACAATATAGTCGCTTTTTATTATTATTTTCAAATATTTAATGCTATAAATTTTAATGTTTCATTTACTAGTATATTTACCATTACCACTTAATGGTTACCAGATTATTGGTATACCAATGATCATTTTGTTAATGATAACTGTAAGTACATAAAGCTTTTTTTACTTGTCCAATAGTATCGGTATGGTAATAGGACAATCTTTCCAACATATCTCATTTTTCCTCATTTCATATCAACCTTAATACTGCATTCATTTTATTTTAAGGAACACTTTTGCTATTTGCCCGAGCAAAATCTTCATTGTTTCACAAATCCTACTAATGTTAACATGGCAATTAATGGTATCTTATGTCAAATGTGTAAAAGATATAATCTCAATCGCTCTTGTAATTTGTGTTATATTTCTCTTGGTATACTTTTTTAAAAGAAATTAGGTACTTAGGTTGTAGTATATAATTGTCCTAGATACAAGGCATAAGTAGTATATAGCACATACTACTTGTCAACTTATGTAAGTGTCAGATCATACTACGTAGGATTGAAACTTGTGACCACACAACTAAAGTCGGAGCATCTAAACACTTGGACAGTGGGGCTATAATTTTGATGAACTTAATCTAATAAACTATTAACATTTGTTTATTAGAAATAAATGATCATTCATCCGCGATATATTTTACCTTTCCATAAATAAATATTAGTTTATATTTCATATTATCATTTTACAATTTATTTTCTTTTGTGTATTATCATTTAGCAATGTTTACAAACTAAGCAGAGAATTCAATATGTCTTTATCCTTCATTAACTAAAATAGTTGTCTAATATCCTTATAGTCCCAAATCTTAATAAAACTGTTTGACCTCGATTCATTTCTTTGGTTCTTAGTCTAATATTTATTTTCCATTATGGAAATAATCAAAGAATGTATTCGTAATGACATGAAAATTTGACGATGCTAATTTTAAATTAATTAAACATTGAGTTTTAGTTAAAAGGGGAAGCAAAAAATTGTTCTTTTACCATTGCAAAGGTCTTTCCAAGCTGATCGGTTTAATATAACATTTTGACAATTTGGAGTTATGGTTTGTGAAATAAGTATAAGTGATGCTCTGAAACCCTAACCGTCACCTCTATCTTTATTTTTCTATCTAATTCATGAAATTCTCTAACCATCTGCTAATGGAAGATGATTATCTCTACCACAAAAATTGATTCAAAATTTTAATTATCCAAACCCTATCGAATTATATATGGATTCAAAGCTTTCGACAAGGCAAATAGGTGTGTAAAATTTATTTTTCCATCCAATGCTTTAGTTGATCAGAAATCAGCAAGGAAGTTTCAACCATCCATTCTAAGGCTTATCGATAAACGGTGAAACAATGACAATTGGATGATCCATGGCCATGATAGTGTATAGGACATCAAGGGGAGCCGACCAATAGTATGATTGACGTAAGAGGCTATGAATCAACCAAAATTTTCTAAATTCCATCTAAAAAATCACATGGCGGTAGAGCTAGTGGCCGGAGGTAGTGGCAAGGTGGGAAAACATGCGACCTTAGACGTTGGTGCTGCTGTTGGTGGTCAATTGAAGAAAAGAGGGGTGGTGCAGCGGTGGTAAGCGATTGAAGGTGGCAACTATTAGTGGGTTGTGTGCGTGAGGGTTTGATGAGGATAATGAAATATGCATTTTAACACTTGTAAATTTACATAATAGACCATATAACTACTAACCACTCAATCTTTCACATACGAACTCTGATTCACTTGCAGTTTCTTCTGTTAGACTCATGGCGGAGTTTCGGGGATTTAGCATTGGATTTGCTAAGTTTGGAGGCTATCAGCAAAAATACGTTGGTATGAACTATTTAATTTAATTAACTGAATTTAAAATTATAAAATACATTCCTTTTGATGAAAAGTCATATTACTTTATATATGTTATGTCATATGAATGATAGCTTGATTATTATAATATTTTAGATGTAATATGCCTTGATTGGTTAATTATTGTTGACCGTAGTATTTTATGTGTTTAGTTAAAATAAATATTTGATTTGGATTCGGAAATATTTAATTGAAATAAGAGACTTAATAATGAGGAAATTAGATAAATAGTGGATAAATAAGGTTGTTTACAAATTTTGGATGGTTTCTGTAAATAACGATGATTTAACAAACTTCAATGAAATTAAAATACTGAATTTAGTAAGGTAATTACTTATGAATTTATATGGAAATTCATAAATAATAACTATAATTATATTTTAAAAAAAATATTTGGGGTTTATTATTTATAAAATAGAATGAGATTTTAAATAATAATAAGATAAATTTCGATGAAAATAGTATCATTTTGTGAGAACAACTAAATGATTGAATTTATAGTATTTATGGTAAACAATATTATAATTATTGTTTGAGAAATAAAATAAAAGGCTTTTCTGAATAATAATAATAGTAGCAGTAAAGAAGTGTTTTCTAAAAGTGTTTTTGAATAAATAATTACTATTTGGAGATAAATAGAAAGAAAAGGAGCTTCGATGATTTGAAAATAAAATATGTTATTTTTGGAATAAATATAAATAAATTTATTTTGAAAAGTATTAAAGAAGTTTTAATATACATATATACATATATATATATATATATGTATGTATGTATGTATGTATGTATGTATGTATGTATGTATGTAAATAATAATAACAATATCATTGAAAAAGACGATTTGATAAACATTATGATTTATGATTTAAAATGGGATATTTCGAAATATTTAGAGAAATGGCATTATAATAAAGAATTTCAAGAGTATATGACCATTTAAAAAAAGCCTTATTGTTTTGTGACGCAATAGATAAATGGAACTTTTATAATCAACATTAATAAAACGATTTTATACCTGGGTGAATAATGGTCATAAATATATTATTCAGATGGTTGTAGCATGTGTGATTTAGTGCTGATTGTAACACATATATTTGATGTTTGATGACGATATCACATTTTGATAAGTGTGTGATATCCTACCATTATAGTTACTTGATGATGTGTAGTTAATTATGGTTATCAGATGATTTATGTTGTGTTGCTAATGTTGATTTGATTGGTACACATTTAGTGATTGATGTTGTGTCACTATTATGAGGTGACTGATACATATTCGATGACTTATACTTACATTGATGAACATTACTATAGTTGATTATTAGTATGTATGTAAGTATATTCATGTTGCTTTCTTATTTGATGAATTGAGTTGGCAATGAGTATTGTTGATGTTTGATGGTTGTAACTATTGTTATTGTTGTCCATATGATAATTTATCGTGATGGATAAGTAGGAATGTTGTTTTCTACTTGCATTGTTTGCATTGGTTGTAATGGTTGCATCGATATTATGGTTGTTATATACCAACAAGTATTTAGATGTAGAAGTAGCAGAGAATATAACTACGTGGGCTTGATCCCCTAAAAGGGGTGCATAAACAGTCTTTTTCTATCCAATTTCCCATGGTTCACTTGTGATTAGGTGTATAGAAATTGACTATGTCCCAAATATAGTTGACACAATTTCCCTTTATTATACGTAAACATGTGTATTTGTAAGTTTGTAGGGGGGAAGCATAGAAGGGAGCAAAGGTCGTGGAATGAGTCATACTGCAGAATGGTTCAGTAAATCTCCTGGATCATGGTTATAAAAACGTTGTTGATAATTGATGTATTAAAATGTGTAAATAAGGTAGTGTATTTTATTTGAGTAATATTTAATAGTTAAAGCGATTTGTATGTATATGTATACGTTGATATTTAAATTCCGCTACGAGGTTTTTTCTTTTTATTCATATTAGAATTGTTTAATTTTTTTTGAAACATGTACTTTATGTTCTTGGAATTACAAGTTACAAAGGTGTAATCATTTTGGGAAAAACTGTGGCAATAGTATTCAGAAACATTCTTACTCAAAAGCCACAGTAGTAGCTCTAAAAGATCATGTCCTAAAGAAGAAAAACCAGAAAACAAAAGAGTGCAAGGCTAGACCATATACTAATCTAGTACAAAACAACTACACACCGTATGACTAAAATAAACAAGGCTTCATTTAACTCAACCACTAATTTAAAAACTAAAGACCATTAAATAACTATTTTACATCCGCTAGATCCATGGCATTTTCAGCTTCTTCATCAAGCGCCATTCTCAAGCGAAGGTCTTAGGTTGTTTTAGGTCCACTCACAAGCTCAGAGCATTGTCTGATTAAGATTTCTCTGCCTATCGAGGGATCAGAATCCATCCGCTTCAGGTTTTCGATGTGGTAGAGGGGAATTATATTCGAACTCAACAAAGATATGCTCCCTTCCCGTCGTTACCTCCTCTTTAATACATGCTCTCTTTAGTAATTGTCTACAATCTGATTTGATCGATTCGACTTTGAATTGAATCAATGTTTCAATTTGTTGGAACGTTCTTATGTTATGTTCTATCCAAATGTGCCAAATGAGTGTGGTTATAACTATATCTATTAATTTGTTATATGCCACATTGTTACTGTATCTATTAAACACGTCATAAAAAACTTGATTAATTTCATTGTTACCGGTGTTATGAAGTTGTAATTTTTCTCTGAAGTTTTCCCATGGCCTATTTGAAAACAGAAATATGAAAAATAGGTTTGAGCTGGATTCTGATTCCTGATGACATAAGCCACATAGCGTTCTACTAAATTGTTCTATTTACTACTAAAGAAAAAGAAAACTCCCCATTATTTTTCGGTTTCCACGTCCATGGTCTTTAGACCTACTATGATTTATTGTTATATTGTGATTATCCTATATAATATGCAATGGTAAATAGTAGTTATCCTCTTTCCATCTTCCATTGGAGATTAGAGATGAAACTTTTTATCTTGCCAAAGTTTTGAAATAAAAATAGCATTCGTCATGTCTCTTCTCTCTTCACAAACTTACTAAGGTTAAAGGTGGAAGCTTTGGATGTTTGATGATCGTAGGAAGTTTTTCTAGTGTTCTAGTGCTTGTGCCTTGTATTTAGAATGGATTTAAGTGAGTTATCTTGTAACGATCTGCCCTTTCTTACACCTAAAGACAACACTTAATACATCCTTGGTATTGGTGTACCAATCATTTAAGTGCTCGAAAGACATGTCGTTTTGAGTGAAGAAGGAAGAAGACAAAATAGAATCTCACAAAAACAAAATGAGTAACATATAATATATAAATCAAGTCTTTACAAAAGAAAGAACTTTATTATAAACAATCATCAGAGTACCCTATCTATTATCAGCCTGGATAGTTATAACAGCCCGTCTTTACAAATGCTGAAAAATACAACAATCAATATAGCGGAAAAACAAAGAACTACGTAGATATGTCTTGGGCATCTAGCTCATCTCATGAACACTAAAGCATCTGAAGCTAATCTGGAAAATATGCTCGGTCTGACCCGAGCGTTAAAATAAAATAACACCCGAATAAGTTTGGAAATACCAGCGTAAGAAAACTCAAGTAATAGGGTGAACATATAATAATTCTATAAGACCACGCAACTAACATGGAACGGGTTTTTACCTCATAAGATCAACATTCATAGATGAAGATTTAGAAAACAAATTAGAACTATAGTCCATACAAGAATAAATGAGCATAAGGAAGATAAAAATTCAAACTTAAAGAACGAACACAAATAATTAAATATCGAGAAGAACCTAAGTCACTACTTAGTGCAATTAAGAAAAGAATTCAATTATTTGAATTAACAATAAAGAAATGAATTTTCCCACAATATATGTAGGACCATGCCGCCAAATGCGGAACAAATTTCCTTTCATAATAACAATATCTGATATCAACTATGTATGCGAATAATTAAACATCGCGGAGTGTTCTTCACATTTCCCGATGTAAATAAGAAAGAAGTTAATTTAAAAACTTGGAATTAGATGAAAGAACAAGGAAATTTTTCAACAAATGACTAAGAGGGTGCGCCCTCTACCGAAAGTATGCCTCTAGAAATATACTTGAGAGGGTTATATACTATGTGACACATCTCGGAAATGTACTAGACAGACCCCGATAATCTACCTCGTATCCGAGTATTTCACATCTCAATGCGCAAAACCGAATCCAATCTAGAGTGGATATGAATATATACTAATAGGAGCAACCCCACATAGTTAGACGTCCACTCGCGCTTTAGGTTTAGTCATTTCCGAAAAAGGATAGCAAAGCTCAAAAGAATAATTAGTAGTTTTTAAGGCGACGATACACCAAGAAGAAAGCTGAACTGATAGTTGATAAATCAACTATTAGGAAAAATTAAAAATGGTCATATATGGAAATTAAATTTCATATTCTTACCTCTAGGCATTGCCTTGACAACACTTTTAACGTTCGAGATGGAAACGTGTCCATGCCTTGACAATTAGTGTTAAAGTATGATTAAATCTTTTCCATATAAGCGATATCGTTTACAAAACTACTTTGCCGTAACCGAATCGAACTTTTACTTTTAAAACTAAACTTGTGCTAGGATTTCACATTTTAAATCATAACTTAGCAAAATGATTGATTAACTTCAAACCCAAATTTATTACTTTAATATCATTATTTAAAATGATCAATTAACTTTAAATACTATTTATTATTTCAAAACAGCTTTATTTAAAATAATCAATTAACTTTAAAACATTATTATTAGAATAATTAATTAACCCTTAAACATAATTATTAAAATGATTAATTTTAAAACATTATCATTAAAGTGATAAATTAATCTTAAAATATTATTAGCAAAATGATTCATTTATTTTAAAACACCATTATTAAAATAATTAATATATTTTAAATCCTTATTGTTAAAATAATCAATTAATTTTAAAACCTTACTATTGAAGTAATTAGTTTATTTTAAATCATCCTTATTTAAATAATTAATTATCTTTATAAAATCCCTGCATAAGATTTAACAAAAATACTTTAAAGGTGACAATGTTTTCATTCAAACATTACATACACTAAGTATGGGTATATATACAAATGAAAATAACAACTTTGCACATATTAAAACATCACCTATCAAATATTAATCTATTGGCATACAATTCAATGTCCAAACAATATGATAGCAGAACGAGGATTTATTATGCTAAATGGATGTTATTTATATTTTATCTAACCAAATGATAGGAGAATGGGATTTTATTCTCCTAAGCAGATGTCAATTACAATTTAATTAGCAAAATAGTATTTTATTCTGCTAAATAGATGTGTTGGGTTTCATATTCAAAATTGGGGTTACTTAAGAGTAATCGACAAAGCTATCCGTTGGATTTAAAAATATTCTTTTTTTTAAAAAGAGTTTGCTTTCAAAATAAAACCGATGGTTTATAAATAAAGCAATTTTAAATTTAATTTTTTATTTAATAATTAAATAACATTTAAGCTCTTTATTTAATAATAATTAAACCATTAAATAACAAATAAATAATAATTAACTATTGATTAAATAATTAAAAATTAATAAAATAGTTAATCTTTAAATAAACCATTATCTACTAATTAATCTCAATTAATAATTAAATAATACTTAATTAAAACTTAAATAATAATTAAACCTTCATTAAAAATAATTAAATCTTAACTTAACAGTAATTAATTAAACCCTTTATTAGATGAATAAATAAATAAAAATTAATCACTAATTAATAATTAAACATAAATTAATCCTTAATAAATTATTAATTAATAAAAAATCTTTAATTAATTAACTAATTATAAATAACTTAATTAATAATTAAGTACTAATTACTTAATTTATTAATTAAATAATCATTAATCAAATAATTAATTAATTAATAATTACCTTTTAAAACTTGTATTAAGTTTTGAAAAAACTTTTCAAAAAGTAACTTAAGTTAAAATATTTTAATTCAAAAAGAGTTCGTTTTTCACGAACTGCATTTATAGCGACTATCGCTATATGACCCGAAATATCAAAACTTTATTTCATGTCGACTAGCTTTCCAAAACTTAAAATTTTGTATTTCAATTACTATAAAAACTTTGAAACAAGTTTTAGAAAACAAAGATAAGATTTTTAAAACTTTTATAAACATTTCTAAAAGTAAAGTTAGAAAACAATTTTTCAAACCCAAGAATCTCGATGTCGTTTTAACAACTCTAAAAACTAACTCCATTAACCTACAAATTTGAAAATATGATTTCAAACAAATATACATGCCATAACCTTACAATATAAGCAAAAGGTCTCAACTTGGAAACTTTTACTAACTTTTACATCACTTTTCCAAATTTAACAACATTTACGTCTAACCTATACATATATCCAAACCAAAACAACATAATGCACCCAACAATCAACATACTAAATAACCAAATAAGAAATAATTATTTCATCATTAAAGTTTAAAATTTTTAAGTAAAGAAAAAATAAATTTTCTCACAATTATGCTTCCAACTTTTATCTGAAGCGACTCGAGATGCTCCCAGCTAACAACAACAATACGACACCCTCCTCCTCCTTTCCTTGCCAAATGGGCTTGGCCCAAGGTATGGTGCACACGACCAAGGGTGGTGGTGTTGGAAAATTCCAACATGTGGGCCACATATGTAAAATAAAATGTGTTGTGCTATTTTGGTATAAAGCCTATTTAAAGTGATCGAATTATGAATTAAAGGTAAAAGGCTTAAAGGTTTAATTATCATGGTATTAATGTGTAGATACCGGAGAAATTCTAATTTGTTGAAGGGCCAAATTAGAAAATGGCAACATTATAAATAAGGGGTTATGGCCTTTAAATTACATAAGTTCTAGTTATTCTCCTAATCTCTTCTAAGAAAATAATTCAAATCTAGGGTTTATGTCAATCTGTGAAGATCAGATCCAACTCTTATCTTTTAGATCTATCTTTTTCTCTTAATCTATCCATAAAAGCAGTAGTTACAGACTCGGATATAATATAAGATCTAAGACTGGTATCAATATGGAAAATCAAACCAAATTTACTTTTTCGATCAGCAATTATGGATTCAGGTATGGTTTTCGAATTCATTTAGTTTTCTTCGTTTTTATCTCGATCTAATCAATATGGGTCACCTATTCAGATCTAGGATTTCATAATTAATCTACCCTAAAGTATATTGAAATCCTAATAGGTGGAGCTCGGCCTTGAAAGGTAAAGGGGCTTTGGATTATCATCGAATTCACAAAAATCAAACCCGAAACTGGGTCATCTTTCAACTAATTTTTGGATAAGTTACTCATGAAATTTGGAAAAGGTGTCAAAGAAAAAGTCCTTGGAAATTCTCTTCTCTACAAATTTTATAATAAATCACTCAATTTGGATCTGTTTTGAGGGAGATATGGCCTGAGGAATAAGAGGTGTTCTCGGAATAAAAAATATGGGGTCCGAAAACACTCTGCAAAGAAATGAGATTTGGATATGGCTAAGCTCAAAATTTGAAGAAGTAGTACACATGATAATTGTAGCCACTGAAATATTTTAAGGGTTTAAAAAAAGAAAAACTCCATTTGTATAAGATATGAGGAAGATATGGTAGAAGGAAAATGGAGGTTAAATTGAAGAAGTGAAAGGGCTATTTATAAGTAAGAGAACAAAGTAAATTACCTTAATGCCCTTAGTCCTTTACCCTCCACCATTTTGTGCCACCTCAACACCTTGTCCACTTCTCCCTTTACCCTAGAACTCACGCCCCCAACATGTTAAAACATGTTTTAGTTGTAACGACCCGGAATTTCGAACGAATTAAATTAAGAATATTTAATTAATTTTAAATATTTGAACGATGATTTAATTTGAATCCCCGATTTAAATTTGAAAGCTTTTAAAATTCGTATTGATAACACTGAAGATAATAGAAGCTTCAGAATCGAAATTGGAAGTGAATTGTTCAGTTTGAAATTTTATCGTTCGAATCAATATTTAAAAATAGCCGTCCGAGGCGCAGTCTCGGAATTCGACGAAACCAGTTTCATTGGGTCCGTAATAGTTTGTTATTACCGGATTTCAATTTTCGTATTTGTCAGAGTTAATACGTGACCGTACGATATGCAAACGCATCCGAATAAAATCAAATTCAAATTCATTTTTAATTTAAATTTTTGGTCAACTCAGCCACCCTACTGCCTACTTTGTCTCCTGCCTTTTCCAAGCACGTACGCATCTTGTCCCTTTTATTTCGTTCACAGCAGAACACTTCATCATTTCGTTGAAAAGAAAATTTATGGCCGCGTGCTATTCTCCTCCTTCTATTCAATCGCGAAAACAAATCATGGCAGATACTTCTTCCCTTTCAATTCAATTTGTTCGTTCCCTCCCCATTTACCTCTTGTATTCCACCGCGTGCCCCTCTCTCAAAAAAATCGAAACCCAGAAAAAAAGAAAAAAAATGGAGAAGAGGGAAATGCGTCAATCGATTCGCGATCTAATCGAGCTCGAGCCTGACGTTCTCGAGGCTCACGCGGGGTTTTTGGGGTAGGGTGTCGTGAGGTACTCGAGTTAGGGTTGCGACATCGGTGGCTCGGGAAGGTAGCGCACGCGTTAGGGAAGGCGACGCGTGTTGTTATCTTGGCGACCGCGTGGATTTTAGGAGGAGGTTCGACAAGATGATGTTGGAGTGGGCTCGCGATTTGATTTGGAGCGTCGACGAGGATTGGGGGATCGAATTCGAGGATTGGTCGATGTCGTGGCCAAGGCGTCGAGGTCGCGTACGTCGCGAGTAGAGGAGGAGCGTGGTATCGCCTGTCGCGGCAATGGCAGCGCGTACTCGAGCTCACTGGGGTTCGAACGACAGTAAAGGAGTATGGGGGGAGCAAGTCGCGAGTTTTGTTCGCGCTCGAGCATGTGGAAGCAGGTGGCGATGTCGATCGAAATTCGTGAGGCGGTGGCGTTCGTCATCAGGTGGGGCAGCTGGGGTTTCGTTCGCGAGGCAATTCGCGTTGGCCTGGGTTGCTCGACTTAGCAGAGAAGGTATTTTCTATTTGTTCTGTTAAAACATGTATATACATATTTTAGTCGACAGAGAATGTGTATATGATATAAATTTTTTTACAAAAGATTTAAACATGTTTGATTCAAAGAAAATGAAAATTAATTGTTTTAAAATATAGTAAGGAGATTAACAGTTTATTTAATGGTTGGATCTTTAAATGTATATGTATATAGGCTACTTTGATAAAATGTGTATTTTCAAAATATGGAATTTTAAAATATTAAACAGTTTAAGATTTTAATATATATTTTGTAGGAAAAGAAAAAAAATGATGATGAAAATAAAAGAAGAAAAATATATACATATTTTTAATTTGCTTGATCTTAAAACTTATTTATTAAGTTTAAATAGTTAACTAATTTATTTATTGGGTTACAAGAAAAATGAAGCTTTAAAGGAAATTGTTTGAAATAAATTGATCAGATGAAAATGAATGGTTCGATTTATTTTGGATATTGATAGAATTGTATAAATTATTTATACAAGGTCTAAATCAAGAATCAAGCCGAAATGGAAAGGAATTGCACAAATTAAAAGCTAAGGTGAGATTTTTCTCACTCGATTTAAAAGTGGAATTTCCAGTTATTGATTTGATTGCTATTGATGTGTGATATTAGATATAGTAGGATATATCTATATATATAGCAATATATACATATTGGCATATGTATATATTGGATTGATGATTCCCCGCCTCGTATAGCGGATGAGACCCTATTGCGCCGTTAGTAAGCGGATTTATAAAAACCCATATACCGCGATAATTCCGTACTGGAGCGGAATTGGTATTGTGCTGACGTCTTTGGATGCAGGGAAACAGGTTGGAGGGATCCAACTGGATTCCTCACCGTATTGATTATTTACAGATATTTTGATATATTCTGTTATCATATTGATATATGATATTGACTGTTGTGATGGACTAATTGATGCTGTTGCATCATCGGATTCAGTTTTGAAAAGTAAAAATAATGACTTTTACCTTAAAAAGGATTTTTAAAGTGATCTTTGAAATTATATGTTCTATTGAATTGTTGAATTGATTTATTTTAAATAAATAAACGTTTAAAATTTTGAAGTTATAAAAGTTAAGATTTTTGTGAATTATGACCGTAAGGTGATTTTTGAAATAAAAGTCGATTTATTTATAAAATGGTTTAAGCTAGGATTTTGAATAACTATAAACGATTTGTATAGGAAGATTTATAAAATAGATATTTTATTAATAAAAATATTGGACTTATAAAACGAATTTTTATAAGTGTTGAAAAGAAGTATAAAAGGATTTCATAAGTGAATGAAATTAATAGATTTATAACGTGAAGTTATAAAGTGAATAGATGTTGTAGAATAAACGATTTATAAGTAATTTACTTATAAATTAGATTTTTGCACTTAATTGGGATATGAATAGAAATTTCTAAATGAAATGATTTCATAAGTTGAAATTGTTATGAAGTATAAATGTGATTTATAGACGTTGTTTATAAATCCGAAATCACTTATTTTGATAAGTAATTTTAGAAGTTAATAAAAGGAGAATTTTATAAATCGAAGTGTTAGAAAATATAAAGATGGATTTATAAACGTTGTTTTATAAATTCGAAATCAATCAAATTTGATGAATGTAATATAGAAGTTATTAAGGGAATTTTATCCACGATTTTGGGTAGTGGATAATTCTTGGAATAAAACGTGTAGAAAAGATTGAAATGTAATTATTGAAGTATATTCACGATTTTGGATAGTGAATATATAGTTAAGTAAAATGGATAGTTTTGGAAAAGGGATATTAAAAATGAAGTTAAACATTTTAAAGATGTTTTAAAATGTATTATAAATCGAAAGCGGAGATTTCCGCAGTTCTTGTTGAAATAGACGTTTTCGAGAAATTTAAGGAAATGGTGGACTATAACACTGTTGTTATAGTAAATGATTTCCGAAAGGAAATGTTTTGATGTAGTATTGGGATTTATATATCTATCTAAATCCGAATCCCTATACTAGTGATTTCGAGTCGTCGTAACGATGTTTTACGCAACATTCGTTTTGACTCAAATAGATGTTGAAATTTATGATTTCCTTAAAGAATGAATATATACTTATCCTTGTTTTAAGTATATCGAATATTTTCAAATGTTGAAAATAAATGATTGTGAATTACTTATTTTTAAATAAGTATGGAAATGCTTTTCCAATATGAAATGAACTGTTATGAGATTTTATCTTCAAAGATAAAATGAAATGTGGAAATTGATTTGAAATTGTTTTCAAACGGTTAAGTGTGGAAATTTTATATCTAGTAAAGATATTTTTGGAAGATGAAAAAATTTGGAAAATTATTTGGAATCTGATGATGTTGCGCATCTTTATTGATAGTTAAATAACCGACTATCAATAATTACCTTTAGATAGGTATTTGTTGTGAATTGGATGAATTTGGATGCCACACTTATTTTTGAATAATCGCTCACTATTCGGGTTAGCCGGGAAAGGACCATGGGGTCGTATAACCCATTCCGAATATGTGATACGTCGTTATGAATCGCATTTGAAGACCGGTGTTGAAGACCGGATATTTTTGAAAACGGAAGGATTACCGTCGAGTTACTCTACATCGGCTGATCTCCGATTTAGAGGTTTTTATCACCCTTAGTGACGGGAAGTCCTGACGTGATTGGAAATTATCCGGATTTGCAAGGGCTTCGTGAGAAGTGCCTTCGGTTCTGTTCGATCCCGGAACAGACTTGTATGGATTGTGTGTCTGACGTTACAATTTGAGATATAAAGCTGATTTCTTTCAAATACATTTCTGTTGGTGGCGGAGAATTTATTCTCTTAGCTTAACACCCTTCTCTGAGACGTACGAGCTCAGAGGTTATGTAGTTGAAATTTATCAGCGATATATCCCAATTTGGTAACGTGGCATACTGAGTGTTGCTGTGAAATTATCAGTGTTTGATCATTTGTGATATGATCATTTGTTTGATCTTATATCTTTGTGATCATAGGTTGATCATTTTGTTTGACCCAAAGCAGGGCTTTTTGAGAAAGCATAGCTTTGTGGACGAGACTTCGTCGAGCCTCACACCCCGGAAATGGTCGAAACAGGAAGGATGCGGCAAGGTTCTAGGGAGTAGCGCCCCTTAGTGTATGTCATTCCTTCTGGATAAAGGTGGTATCATGGTATGGAGCCCAGATACTTAACCTCTGTGGTTACTGCATTATTATTATCTATGTGGTTTGTTGCGAATCGGGGATCCTCGGGAAGATCAGTGACGATCGGGGGATGGCATACGCGTGTCAGTAGTTACCTATTTTTGCAGAGGTAACCCGGCCTTGTGTTGGCAGAGATCCGGTTAGGTTCTCGGGTCGTCTATTCCAGGGACGTACCCATCGTGGATAGGAAGTTCCTTAGCCTGACCATTTGTTGGAAATCCAAAGAAACAATACGAGCCTTGTACGGTTTTAGTTGTAGAACCTGCCATTTAATATGGTAGCTATAGCAAGCATACTATAATGGTACCTATGCTGGCTAAGATTTATATTCTACTTTCGAAATGTTTTCTACACTATGCACTAATAATAATATCAAAAAGAATTTGATTTTTGCGTAGTAAGCATCTTTGACTATCATAAGAAGAAATCTCCTCCAAGTCTGCGTTTGCATTGTGTGTGTGGCGGGAGGTCTTATGGTAGTTTCATTTTCCAAAAGCATTGCGAATTTGTTTTATTTTCTTTGTGAAAAATAACTGTTTTACGATCTCACACCAGTCACCATGACTGACTCGGAGTTTATTGTTCCCTTCTAAACTCTGGGTGCCCACAAATTTTCCACACGGGCAGCCTAGAGTTATGTTATCAGGATATTTTGGATATTCTGGAGCTTTGGAGATAAGCTGGATGACGAGACGTAGTATTTGTATCTAATAGTATTTATTCCGCTGTGTATTCTGTATGAGGACAAGTTATATAACTGTCCATTGTTGTTTATTGACTCTGATGATATGATGTGATGTAATGTAATAACAGATATAATTCTTTTGTTTTTAAATGATATTCATTTATCTATTATATATTGTTCCGCTGCGATATGTGAGATTCTGATATTGTCTCTGTTCTGTATCTGATGTGTTTTCTGTTGTTCCTCTTCTTTCTTCTTCTTCTCTTTTTTCTTCTACTTCTTCTTTCTAAAACCCTCACTATTGGAGTTTCCGGCGTTCGATTTCTCGGCAGTCGATAAAGTGAGTATCGATGTCGCATTTTCGAAAGTCGAAAATTTCGGTATGTGACAAAGTGGTATCAGAGCATATGGTTAAGCGACAACCCTGCTCTGTTGGGTGTTACTCATTAGAGATAGAGTCAGTAGTACTCTAGAATGAGTTGAGTGTAATAATAAATATGAGCGCGTATTTGTTAGTGAATATAAAATTGTTTTATATTGTGATGATTGGTTTATTGAGTGGTATATGAACCTTCGTCGGCACAGTCTTGCAAAACTGTATCGATGGGGTTTCTAAACACTTGAATAGAACAATTCGGCACAGTATTGTTTTGAATAGGGTAAATGAAATAATTTTACCCAAAACTATTTTTGTATAGAAAAGAAATGTTTTCTATCAAGTACTATAGTATATGGTTGCATGGATGTTAGGAAGTAATAATAGTAAATTATCATCACTGAAATTGAATAAGAAATTGAAATCGTAACTCCAAAGTTAAGAGATAAATCCATGTACAAATGAAATTTAAGAATGTAAATTATAAATGTGAATTGTAATTTGAAACGGAATTCCAGAGAAGTATTTGGAAATGTTTTGAAAAGAATTTGAAAATTTTGGAGATTTGGAAAGTTTAAATTCCTTTCTGGTTTGAAAATGAATTTCTAAGGTTTGAAAAGTATTTTAGAGAGATGAAAGCTCTAAACTCTTTTCGGTCGCTGGAAAATAATTCCGATGATGATCGCGACATCACCGGTGTTCATTTTCGGGTTTCCAAAAGAGGAATTGCTGCCAAATTGTTTAAATGGAAGTTGTTTGAAAATTTGGGTTTTGTTTTGAAATTCAAAAGATAATTTGATTTGTTTTCAAAAACGATTTTTGAAATGTTGGTAAGACTCTGGAATACCATATTTGTGAAATATAAATAAGTTGATAACTAATACAGATTAAATTTTGATAGAATAAATTTAACTTAAAGGATGAAGTTAAGTTAAAATAAATACCAGTGAATCAATTAAATGAAAGTAAGATTAAATGTTGAAATTCACTTCGAATTTGTAAGCGATGAATTGAATTGAATAATTATAAATGAAAGATAAATTCAATATTTCAGAATTGAAGTTAAATTGAATCCAAATTAGATTGGAATTGTGAATTGAATTCAAATGGAATCTTGAAATGCAAAATTGAACGAAATTGAATATATAACTTCAAATAGTGAATTAGAGATGATAAAAGCAGTATATATTGAAAATTTTGTAATTGAATGTACGAAATGGTTTGGATATGTAACTAGATATTATGGCTAGTAGGATATACAGGTGTAAATGAATTGGGATTTTGATTTCGAAGATAATTTGAATTGCTGGAAAAGGTATGTATTTAAATTTGAATATGAGATTTGATGACTTATTTCTCTAGCCACTTGGCTTTTTCTTTTTCTTTTTGAAATCTGAGAGTCCGTAGGGACGTTTTGTAGTCGTACTTTATTAGCCGCGCAAAGGAGACGCTGGCGAAATTTTTCAAAAATTTCGAGTGTTAGAAAGATTTTGAGAAAATTTTGGAAGTTTAAAATTTGAATTTAAACTCGAATTTGAATTTTGAAGTAAACAATGTTGTTTGAAACTTATGATTGGAGTTAGAAATTTAGTTGAATTAATAACGAATCTCTAGTAGAGAGATTTGTTTTGAAAGTTTGATAAAACTATTAGATGTTGGAAAAATAGTAGACGAGTTAAGGACCATTTTTTTTCCTAACTTGTAATTTCGAGGACGAAATTCTTTTAAGGGGGGAAATCTGTAACGACCCGGAATTTCGAACGAATTAAATTGAGAATATTTAATTAATTTTAAATATTTGAACGATGATTTAATTTGAATCCCCGATTTAAATTTGAAAGCTTTTAAAATTCGTATTGATAACACTGAAGATAATAGAAGCTTCAGAATCGAAATTGGAAGTGAATTGTTCAGTTTGAAATTTTATCGTTCGAATCAATATTTAAAAATAGCCGTCCGAGGCGCAGTCTCGGAATTCGACGAAACCAGTTTCATTGGGTCCGTAATAGTTTGTTATTACCGGATTTCAATTTTCGTATTTGTCAGAGTTAATACGTGACCGTACGATATGCAAACGCATCCGAATAAAATCAAATTCAAATTCATTTTTAATTTAAATTTTTGGTCAACTCAGCCACCCTACTGCCTACTTTGTCTCCTGCCTTTTCCAAGCACGTACGCATCTTGTCCCTTTTATTTCGTTCACAGCAGAACACTTCATCATTTCGTTGAAAAGAAAATTTATGGCCGCGTGCTATTCTCCTCCTTCTATTCAATCGCGAAAACAAATCATGGCAGATACTTCTTCCCTTTCAATTCAATTTGTTCGTTCCCTCCCCATTTACCTCTTGTATTCCACCGCGTGCCCCTCTCTCAAAAAAATCGAAACCCAGAAAAAAAGAAAAAAAAATGGAGAAGAGGGAAATGCGTCAATCGATTCGCGATCTAATCGAGCTCGAGCCTGACGTTCTCGAGGCTCGCGCGGGGTTTTTGGGGTAGGGTGTCGTGAGGTACTCGAGTTAGGGTTGCGACATCGGTGGCTCGGGAAGGTAGCGCACGCGTTAGGGAAGGCGACGCGTGTTGTTATCGTGGCGACCGCGTGGATTTTAGGAGGAGGTTCGACAAGATGATGTTGGAGTGGGCTCGCGATTTGATTTGGAGCGTCGACGAGGATTGGGGGATCGAATTCGAGGCTTGGTCGATGTCGTGGCCAAGGCGTCGAGGTCGCGTACGTCGCGAGTAGAGGAGGAGCGTGGTATCGCCTGTCGCGGCAATGGCAGCGCGTACTCGAGCTCACTGGGGTTCGAACGACAGTAAAGGAGTATGGGGGGGAGCAAGTCGCGAGTTTCGTTCGCGCTCGAGCATGTGGAAGCAGGTGGCGATGTCGATCGAAATTCGTGAGGCGGTGGCGTTCGTCATCAGGTGGGGCAGCTGGGGTTTCGTTCGCGAGGCAATTCGCGTTGGCCTGGGTTGCTCGACTTAGCAGAGAAGGTATTTTCTATTTGTTCTGTTAAAACATGTATATACATATTTTAGTCGACAGAGAATGTGTATATGATATAAAATTTTTTACAAAAGATTTAAACATGTTTGATTCAAAGAAAATGAAAATTAATTGTTTTAAAATATAGTAAGGAGATTAACAGTTTATTTAATGGTTGGATCTTTAAATGTATATGTATATAGGCTACTTTGATAAAATGTGTATTTTCAAAATATGGAATTTTAAAATATTAAACAGTTTAAGATTTTAATATATATTTTGTAGGAAAAGAAAAAAAAATGATGATGAAAATAAAAGAAGAAAAATATATACATATTTTTAATTTGCTTGATCTTAAAACTTATTTATTAAGTTTAAATAGTTAACTAATTTATTTATTGGGTTACAAGAAAAATGAAGCTTTAAAGGAAATTGTTTGAAATAAATTGATCAGATGAAAATGAATGGTTCGATTTATTTTGGATATTGATAGAATTGTATAAATTATTTATACAAGGTCTAAATCAAGAATCAAGCCGAAATGGAAAGGAATTGCACAAATTAAAAGCTAAGGTGAGATTTTTCTCACTCGATTTAAAAGTGGAATTTCCAGTTATTGATTTGATTGCTATTGATGTGTGATATTAGATATAGTAGGATATATCTATATATATATATAGCAATATATACATATTGGCATATGTATATATTGGATTGATGATTCCCCGCCTCGTATAGCGGATGAGACCCTATTGCGCCGTTAGTAAGCGGATTTATAAAAACCCATATACCGCGATAATTCCGTACTGGAGCGGAATTGGTATTGTGCTGACATCTTTGGATGCAGGGAAACAGGTTGGAGGGATCCAACTGGATTCCTCACCGTATTGATTATTTACAGATATTTTGATATATTCTGTTATCATATTGATATATGATATTGACTGTTGTGATGGACTAATTGATGCTGTTGCATCATCGGATTCAGTTTTGAAAAGTAAAAATAACGACTTTTACCTTAAAAAGGATTTTTAAAGTGATCTTTGAAATTATATGTTCTATTGAATTGTTGAATTGATTTATTTTAAATAAATAAACGTTTAAAATTTTGAAGTTATAAAAGTTAAGATTTTTGTGAATTATGACCGTAAGGTGATTTTTGAAATAAAAGTCGATTTATTTATAAAATGGTTTAAGCTGGGATTTTGAATAACTATAAACGATTTGTGTAGGAAGATTTATAAAATGGATATTTTATTAATAAAAATATTGGACTTATAAAACGAATTTTTATAAGTGTTGAAAAGAAGTATAAAAGGATTTCATAAGTGAATGAAATTAATAGATTTATAACGTGAAGTTATAAAGTGAATAGATGTTGTAGAATAAACGATTTATAAGTAATTTACTTATAAATTAGATTTTTGCACTTAATTGGGATATGAATAGAAATTTCTAAATGAAATGATTTCATAAGTTGAAATTGTTATGAAGTATAAATGTGATTTATAGACGTTGTTTATAAATCCGAAATCACTTATTTTGATAAGTAATTTTAGAAGTTAATAAAAGGAGAATTTTATAAATCGAAGTGTTAGAAAATATAAAGATGGATTTATAAACGTTGTTTTATAAATTCGAAATCAATCAAATTTGATGAATGTAATATAGAAGTTATTAAGGGAATTTTATCCACGATTTTGGGTAGTGGATAATTCTTGGAATAAAACGTGTAGAAAAGATTGAAATGTAATTATTGAAGTATATTCACAATTTTGGATAGTGAATATATAGTTAAGTAAAATGGATAGTTTTGGAAAAGGGATATTAAAAATGAAGTTAAACATTTTAAAGATGTTTTAAAATGTATTATAAATCGAAAGCAGAGATTTCCGCAGTTCTTGTTGAAATAGACGTTTTCAAGAAATTTAAGGAAATGGTGGACTATAACACTGTTGTTATAGTAAATGATTTCCGAAAGGAAATGTTTTGATGTAGTATTGGGATTTATATATCTATCTAAATCCGAATCCCTATACTAGTGATTTCGAGTCGTCGTAACGATGTTTTACGCAACATTCGTTTTGACTCAAATAGATGTTGAAATTTATGATTTCCTTAAAGAATGAATATATACTTATCCTTGTTTTAAGTATATCGAATATTTTCAAATGTTGAAAATAAATGATTGTGAATTACTTATTTTTAAATAAGTATGGAAATGCTTTTCCAATATGAAATGAACTGTTTTGAGATTTTATCTTCAAAGATAAAATGAAATGTGGAAATTGATTTGAAATTGTTTTCAAACGGTTAAGTGTGGAAATTTTATATCTAGTAAAGATATTTTTGGAAGATGAAAAAATTTGGAAAATTATTTGGAATCTGATGATGTTGCGCATCTTTATTGATAGTTAAATAACCGACTATCAATAATTACCTTTAGATAGGTATTTGTTGTGAATTGGATGAATTTGGATGCCACACTTATTTTTGAATAATCGCTCACTATTCGGGTTAGCCGGGAAAGGACCATGGGGTCGTATAACCCATTCCGAATATGTGATACGTCGTTATGAATCGCATTTGAAGACCGGTGTTGAAGACCGGATATTTTTGAAAACGGAAGGATTACCGTCGAGTTACTCTACATCGGCTGATCTCCGATTTAGAGGTTTTTATCACCCTTAGTGACGGGAAGTCCTGACGTGATTGGAAATTATCCGGATTTGCAAGGGCTTCGTGAGAAGTGCCTTCGGTTCTGTTCGATCCCGGAACAGACTTGTATGGATTGTGTGTCTGACGTTACAATTTGAGATATAAAGCTGATTTCTTTCAAATACATTTCTGTTGGTGGCGGAGAATTTATTCTCTTAGCTTAACACCCTTCTCTGAGACGTACGAGCTCAGAGGTTATGTAGTTGAAATTTATCAGCGATATATCCCAATTTGGTAACGTGGCATACTGAGTGTTGCTGTGAAATGATCAGTGTTTGATCATTTGTGATATGATCATTTGTTTGATCTTATATCTTTGTGATCATAGGTTGATCATTTTGTTTGACCCAAAGCAGGGCTTTTTGAGAAAGCGTAGCTTTGTGGACGAGACTTCGTCGAGCCTCACACCCCGGAAATGGTCGAAACAGGAAGGATGCGGCAAGGTTCTAGGGAGTAGCGCCCCTTAGTGTATGTCATTCCTTCTGGATAAAGGTGGTATCATGGTATGGAGCCCAGATACTTAACCTCTGTGGTTACTGCATTATTATTATCTATGTGGTTTGTTGCGAATCGGGGATCCTCGGGAAGATCGGTGATGATCGGGGGATGGCATACGCGTGTCAGTAGTTACCTATTTTTGCAGAGGTAACCTGTAACGACCCGGAATTTTCGAACCCGAAAATTCCAGATAGTTAGAAGAAAAAGAAAGAGATAGAAGAAAGAAACAGAAAGAAGAAAGAAGAACAGAGAACACAACATCTCACATTCGCAGCGGATTAAATATAATAACAAATAATAATAACAGTTATACAAAGAAAAACTGTATTTGTTAATTACATTTTAATACATCAGAGTTACAACATTCACAAATGTACTAGACAGTTAAAATTAACATGTCTCAGACAACTATAATATCACAACGGAATATACTCCATACGTTCCTGCCATCCAGCTCGCCTCCTGAGCTTCAGAACGTCCTTACCTGAAATCTGTAATACTCGGTCTGACCCGAGCATTACATCAAAGTAACACCCGGGTCAGGCTGGAAACCAGCGTGATCTAACATGAATTACAAATGCCTACAACTTATATATATAACCCGGGGTAACTTGTATCAATTAAAATTCACAAATTGTTATAGACATCATTTATTTCACTCACCAATTTCTAAGTATCAAAACTTAGATTTAGTGGTCCAATTACATTCCAACTTATTGATTTCACATATAGATCTATAAAGAATTATAGATTACTAATCGAAGTGGTTCCGGATATCGTTGATATCCGATCCCGGTCTCTTCGAATTTAAATGTCATCTTAACCCAAGTTATTTAAATGCAATACCATTCAAATTGAAATACAGGATGTCACTTTTACCTAGTATTTCATCATCAATAGATAACCACATTTTTACTGTTCAACCCAAACATATAATATCACAAAACTTTTCATATCAGAGATATCAATCAATTCAAGGCATTCAATATAATCCACAATTAGGAATTATTAATCCATATTAAAATTTTATTTAATTAATTCAAATTAAATTAGTTACTTAAGAATTAATCACTAATTCCCTGCTTAATCAATCATTAATTAATTACAATCCTTTAATTAATTAATCACTCCTTAATTACCTTATACTCTCATTAATTAATCTTTAATTACAGATTAATTATTCTTTAACTATTAATTAATAAACCTTAATTATTAATTAATAAAACTTAATTTAAATTTAATTTATTCTTAATTATAAGTTAATCAATCCTTAATTGGTCAATTGATTAATTTCTAATTACTTAATTTACTAATACTTAATTACAGACTAATTAACCTCTAATTAACTAACTTTTAACTCTTAATTATTAATTTATTAATCTTTAATCATTAATTTAATTTTTGATTAATTACTCCTTAATTACTTCATTAATTACCAAACCTTAATTATGAAGTCAATTAACCTTAATCAATCTTTAATTAATCACAAAATAAATTAATCACCTTGATCAATAAGTCTTTAAGTAATTACATAATTAATACATTTAATTACATTGGGTTATTTTCCTTTCATTAAGTAATTTATCTTTAATTACTTTCATTAATTTATCATTTAATTAATTCTTTATTTATCCACCTTAATTAATTAAGAATAAACCTTTTCATATTAATTATTGACTTAATTATAACATTAAACTTCATTTGAAAACATTTAAGAATTTGTTAAATAATTATTTTCAAAACGAGATCAAAATTATTTAAATCACATTTGAATTAAAAGTTTAAGTTTAAAATTTGTTTAACAAAACAGGATAAATACTTCACTTACCTTTTTAAGCTTTGAAAATCTGTTTGAATTTTAAAACCTGTACCAGATTTTATTTTTAAATTTGAAAACCTGTCAACACTAAAATAACCCGAGATAGCTTCGAGTTAATTTCCAAAATACCCTGCCTTTCTTCGAGTAACACGCGTTCCACCTTTCTTCGAGACAAACTCGTGAAAACTTTGAACTCGACCCGAGCATCTACCTTCTTCCCCGAATACCCAAACCACCAGATACACGTGATACTTCGTGCACGTGTACACGAGTTTGCCCACGATCTAGCCAACTTCGACATCACCTACCAGTCTCCTACGACCCAACTATCACTCCGACCACCCAGCTCCGACGATTACGCCTGGAATTAAAATCGAGCTATTTAAACCACAGAAACTCAACTTCATCAACGTAAACCAGCTCGCATCACCACCCTCGATTGCCAGAGATCACGCGATCACATCTTGAGCTCTGCCATGACACCATACTTCGATTTCCCCGCTATCGATCGACTCCGGTACACCCTTGACCATGAAATTTTCTCGATTTCATCATCGACAAACACAGACTAAAAAGCCCTAGTTCGACATCGATCGTTCTACCCACTCAATAAAAAAAACAACTACCATTTTTCCTGAGTATGCTAGACCTCCATCTTCCTCTAGTGACGAGCACGGCATCCCACTTCCAACCGATCATCAGATATCATCAGAAAACCCAATATTGATCAATTTGTAAAATCTTAACACACCCAAACTTAAAAATTCAGAAATTGTTACCAAAATTCATTATTTACGAGTTCGAGTCCAGTTACAAAATCAGAATTTGAAATCTATTCGCTTGATTTTTGACTAGAATGATTTTCCACAGTGATATCTTAACTTTCTGTATTCTTTACTTGTAAATTATACTTAAAAATATTTTCTAAACTTCAATCATGTTAATCCAACATATTTTGTTTAATAATTTAAGCCTATACAAGAATGGGTAAAGGATTTTGGGGTTTTAATTTGTTTCAACTTCTGAACAGAGCAAGTTTTCTTGTTTATAAACATGCATACCTCATTTTCATATATTCATATACATGCAAGAAATTTTTTTTTATATCAAAACTTCAATGAGCATTTTATACAGATCAAAATACAAGTGGTTTTGAAAAGTTTAAAGAGCAGTTCTACTCACCAATAACCTGGAACAGAGAGTTATTGTTTGAAAACCAGAAAACTGGAAATGGTTTGATCTTGATCTTCTTAGATGAATTTTGAGTCTTGAATTGTTAGCTTGCTTGTATTTTGAGCTGAGTCTTTGCTTAGCTTCAGGTTGAATATTTGAGCAATTGAAGTTGTTGGTGTATTTGTTTGAAGCTTGAGTTGATCTCAGATTTGAAAACAGTTTTGATCTTATTTTCTTTTTAGTTTAAAGATGAATGAAGGATTTAGAGAAGAGAACGAAAATTTCTACTGAAAAGAATAAGTGGCCAGGTTTCTCTAACCTTTTATTCATATAATTCAATCTTAAAGGAACACATTGCCACTTGTTAATTTGCATGTCATCTCAAGTTACAAATGTTTAAATGTATGTATTACAAAGCTTAAAATGTTTTAAACCTTTATTTAATATTTCTCATGTCTTTATATCTATTTTTATCAATCTATGTTTATATCTTTATATACAAATCATAATTAGTACATGTAAAAGAAAGCATAATAAACTCTTTTATTTGAATCCTATTTAACTATCATACTTTTAATAAATATTTATCTCTAGAGTTTTTTTTTTAAAATTTAAAATTTAACTTGAAATAGCTTTTGAAAATTATTATATTAAATTCAAATCATAACTTCCAAATCACAATATATATATATATACACATATATATATATATACATACTTATATACTTATATGAACACACTTAAATTTTCAACATTATAAAGTTTGCACATATCTAATTATATATTTGTTAATTTACTATAAGATTTATCATTTCCAGATATTTATAATTCAGCATTTATTATAGTTCAAATCCATTTATATACATCCAGATATTTTCTAATTATCAAAGTTTTATTTGTTAAACCAAATAAAATTAGTTAATTATTCAATTACCGGATGTCCAAAAATCCGGGTTATCACATAACCCGGCCTTGTGTTGGCAGAGATCCGGTTAGGTTCTCGGGTCGTCTATTCCAGGGACGTACCCATCGTGGATAGGAAGTTCCTTAGCCTGACCATTTGTTGGAAATCCAAAGAAACAATACGAGCCTTGTACGGTTTTAGTTGTAGAACCTGCCATTTAATATGGTAGCTATAGCCAGCATACTATAATGGTACCTATGCTGGCTAAGATTTATATTCTACTTTCGAAATGTTTTCTACACTATGCACTAATAATAATATCAAAAAGAATTTGATTTTTGCGTAGTAAGCATCTTTGACTATCATAAGAAGAAATCTCCTCCAAGTCTGCGTTTGCATTGTGTGTGTGGCGGGAGGTCTTATGGTAGTTTCATTTTCCAAAAGCATTGCGAATTTGTTTTATTTTCTTTGTGAAAAATAACTGTTTTACGATCTCACACCAGTCACCATGACTGACTCGGAGTTTATTGTTCCCTTCTAAACTCTGGGTGCCCACAAATTTTCCACACGGGCAGCCTAGAGTTATGTTATCAGGATATTCTGGATATTCTGGAGCTTTGGAGATAAGCTGGATGACGAGACGTAGTATTTGTATCTAATAGTATTTATTCCGCTGTGTATTCTGTATGAGGACAAGTTATATAACTGTCCATTGTTGTTTATTGACTCTGATGATATGATGTGATGTAATGTAATAACAGATATAATTCTTTTGTTTTTAAATGATATTCATTTATTTATTATATATTGTTCCGCTGCGATATGTGAGATTCTGATATTGTCTCTGTTCTGTATCTGATGTGTTTTCTGTTGTTCCTCTTCTTTCTTCTTCTTCTCTTTTTTCTTCTACTTCTTCTTTCTAAAACCCTCACTATTGGAGTTTCCGGCGTTCGATTTCTCGGCAGTCGATAAAGTGAGTATCGATGTCGAATTTTCGAAAGTCGAAAATTTCGGTATGTGACATTAGTACTTGGTGTACTCTATGTTTGCTAACGACTTAACATTTTTTACATTTATTTATTATTTTCATCAAATATCATATCTCTTTTATAAATATATACCAAAATATATATACACACACATACATACATATACACCCTATAACCCTAACTCGTTATATTTGTAAGTGTATAATTATACAATAGAGTGCACAATATTTCCAGCAACTTTTACCCAATAAAAAGTCAAAAATTAGGAAAACGAATTTCGATCACATTTTCGATTTTCTTTGAACTACATATTTTTGTAAACTAAATTGGAAAACTATCTTACCATCATTATTGTAACGACCTAAAATTTTCAGCCATTCGTATCCACATATGTCGGAAATTGAATTGCTCAAAATATCAGATTGTTAATTTAAATTTGGCAAAACTCAGCATATACAATAAATAAACAAATCACAGAATCACAGACAAAGAGTAATAAACGATAAGCAGCGGAAATAAAAGAATAATAGTTCATGAAGCTACTATATATATATAACAGAGTTAAACAAGATACAACAGAAGTCTCGAATACATAGATGTCTCAATACAATAGTCAAATACAAGATCTGAATACATCACTGGAATCAACTGAATAACTAATAGCAGAATCGATAGATAGCTGGGTCTCCAAGCGAAGCTCCAACTCCAAAGGTGAGTCTCAAATGCTGTATCACTCAGTCTGACCCGAGCGTAAAGCAAAACAAAAAACACTCGAGTCAGGATTAACATTCTTATATCAATAAATCCAACTCAAGTGAAATAACAACTGAAATACAAGTAACTTAAAGGATGTTTGGGATAACCATCCTCTAAGGATCCATTAAACTATCTACTATGTAGTAATATACGCTATTATAATAATGTCTAATATAAAATAAACTTACTTTTAAATAGCGTTAAGGCTTTACATTTTCCACCTTAACACATAATAATCCCAGTAGTATATCCGATATCAGCATACCCCCAGATCGGGAGCTACCCTCAATACTCCACAGGCTATGGCACAAAACCCAACTCGTAGTAAAGCTTGATATGGTAGGTGACACGGCACAACAAGGCAATGCCAGGGTAGATATACCAATTACACATCCGGGCTGGTGGAAACGCATAGCAGCCACTACTGCCCACCTCGGAACACACTCCCAAATCAAAATCGAAGGGTGGCCACCAAATCAATCACAAATTAATAGAAATGTATCGAAGAAATGCGTCCGATCAGAGGTGCTACCTCATTGGCCCGAGAATCGCTCCTGTTTTAGCCACCTTATGCCAACTCACGGGAGTTGGGTCCACGTTCATACCTCAATAGGATCGTCGCCACCATCCTACTTCATTCTGGAATCTCCACCGCGTACACGGTTGTCAAAGTGGTTTTCGGTATCGACAGAGAGTATGCCCATATCTAATCCCGGTCTCTTTAACAACCTAACGTTATTATAACACCACGGTCATTTCAAAATAGTTTATACTTCAAAACCAAAATATCATTTTCATTTCAAAACCCAAATTAATACGATATCAATTCCATTTCAAATATATCCATTTCCAAAAATCACATCACTTTCCAAAGTTATAACGGTTTCGAAATCAAAACACTCGAAATTAAACACTTTCAAAACATAATACTTTGAAATTCATAACTTTGAAACATAACCTTCCCCACTTAAACAGTTTAGATATTAAAATACTTTATATAATAAAATAGCTTCTCAAATTTCACAAATCGATCCAAATCAACTCGACTTCCAAATTCAACTTAATGAAATCTCAATTCATAAATTTCAACTCAATTCAATTTCTTAATAAATCATTTCAAATTATATCAATTTCAAATACATATTTGAACACAAATAAACCATTAAATCCCAATATATTTCAAAGCTCTAAATATTCCACATTTCCAAAACTAAATTCGAAATTTTTTATATATATATATAATTCACTTTACAATTATTTAGTTTTGAAATATCAACGTAAATCACTTTAATAATCATCTAAACACAACTTCAATTTACAAATTTAAATAAACAACATATCCCCCTTTAAATTTATATAAGTTTGAAATATTCATTTAAATCACTTTTAATCCAATTCAAGTTATAAACATCTCTTTAAAACTTCAAATTTAAATAAATTTCAAATCAACTTATTTAAGTAAAATTCTTAAATAAATATAATTTCAAACAAATTTCAAATCTGAATTTATTAAAATCGTTATCAACTCTATATTTGAAAATATAAATTTTTGTATAACTACTTAAACATATTATATATCAACTTTAATAAATCTTTAAAATCAATATTTATTAAACTATATATTTATTTTCAAAACCATAAAAATCATTTTCAAAATATATATATAGACCAACGGTGCCTGTATATAATTTTCTATCCTATGGTCAAGTGATACAGATATTTATCATTTCAATCAGCAATTTAAATATATATATACGGGTATATATCATTTCAACCCGCAATCCCAAATTCAATTCAAATGAAAATCGCTTGGTTCTATCATTTCAACCCATAACGATTTTCTCCTATTCTAAAGTCCGTTTGGGTATGTATCATTTCAACCCATAGTGATTTCTATACTAACAGGGAACTTGCAGAGTGATAACATATATGATAATAATATAAAAGACATATATCATCAATATAAATAACAGATAATGGTGTCAGAATGTCAAAGGTGAACTGATACAGATATCAATATATATAGTAATGTAAATAACTAGCAACAACATATTTCAATTGTCGTTTCAATTGAAATCAAATATAATAAATAAAAGAACGTTAATCGTGAGTGATTGCTCACCTTCCGAGGCTAGAGAGGATAGACAATGAAGTTGAGTAACGAATTCAGGCACGAATTTCGAAGCAAGGCACGATGGACTCAAGTTCGACGACGAAGCTGATAAATAGAGTTCGATGGAAACAAATAAGAATCATCTTGATATAAATGAAACAGTATAAACATTATATCCATACACATCTTCTCTAATAATTAATATAAAATTTTAAACTAACTTTTAAATAGCATATATATATTTCTAAAGAAAGATCCAGATATCAACATATATTATGAACCAATATAGACACTTTATTTTAATCTATGATAACTTATAGATATAAACAAATTTTTTATATGAACCACTTTCACTGAAACAATATATTTATAAACTCAAATCACAGTTTATATAAACTTATGTATTAAACAGTTTAAACCGAATGATATACATGTTTTAAAACCCAACCATATATACATACTAATCTGTACAGACATTCTATACATTATTATATACAAATATATGAAACTATCCTACAGGCTTTTCACAAACAAGTATATATACACACACACTATATATATATATTATAGTTAAAAGTAAACATCGGATCTGGCCTATTTATATACAAATATCTTTTAAAATAAAATTTATATATAATATATATATATACTGTACTTGAAACCAAACACTACAGACAACATAGTTTACAACATATAATATATAGGCTGATATACATACTCATATAAATCGACCAGCTAGTATATAAACTTGAATATATAACAAAGTTTTAACTAGAATATCAATATCTCAACATACTTTATATACAAAAGCTCAGATCCAATATATATATATATATATATACTATTTCTTTATCAATCACACAAACACGTGATATAAGCCTTCGATATATATAAGTTAAAACCCAAATATGTACTTGTATACTTAATAAACAAATATACATATAACGTATCAAAACTTATATACCTTATAACTTATAAACTAACATACTTTATATTTGTTCTTTATACTGTAAACATGAAATGTATATACAGTAACCCACATAACATACAAGATAAATATTATATTATAAAATATACGTCTAAAATAAAACCTTATGTTCTTCCATATATTATAAACACTATAATATAAATATTTTAATATATAAAACCTCATATATGCCAACCCATTTTACTTTATATCATAAAATTTAGAAATATATATGTTATTAAAACGTGTATATATATACAACAACCTATTCCAGCAGATCATATATACCCAATATATTGACTCAAACTATATGACTTAAAATATAGACAAACTATTATATATATATATACACATACACACGCATACAAACTCGGTTAAAAATATATATATAAATATATATATATATATACATATTTATATAGCAAATGCACGTATATATATATACCTCGGTATATATCTTTCATCAGAGGAAACAAGTGGTGGCTCGGCTGGGGAGATGTAGACTTCTGAGTTGTGGGAAGTGATGGATTTGGGTGAAGGTGACAAGGCCAGGGTAAGTTCGGCGTGAGCTGATGGGAGAGGAAGGCGTGCTGTGGTAGTGGCTTCGGGTCGGGAAGTGGAAGGCTAGTCATTGATGCGGTGGCCATGGCGTGGGGTGCGGTAAGGCTGAGGCCGAAGTCATGAAGAGGGAGGGAAGAAAAATTGCACAGGGGAAGATAGAAATAGGAGAAGAGGAGAACTGGATTTTTGTGAATAGGCTTGAAATAAAAGGAAACTCTTGTGAAGACAGAAGGGCAAAATGAAATATAACGGTCTATCAAAAGCAAAGCTGGTACACTGAATATCAAAAGTAATAATATCAGATGGCTATTGGAAACGTAAGAATCCAAAGGTCACAAATGATAATTTCTGAAAAATATTGAATGTAGTGACCATTGGGATCATCCGGTACATATAAATGGTCACAGAAAGCCAAAAGGTAAATATTTGAATACCGATACGGTCATCCGTTTCACGGATTCCGCTCTGAACTGGGCTTCAAAACACATGAACGAAAATACTATGGAGATCAGCACGACGAGACGATCAGAACGGCACACAGATATCAGCGATACGACCATCAAATCAAAAGTCGATCCGGACACTGATATACGTTGCTATTCCGTACGGAAAAATCCAAATGGAGATAGAAACGTCCGAAATTCACGAAACGAATTACGCAGTCTTATTCAGAGTATTCTAAATAAATTTTCTCATGTTGACATATTTAGGTTTCGGAACACTTTTAAATTCAACTGTTATTAACTGATTTAAATTGAAATAAAATTACACAAGAAAATAAACTTCAATATTATCTGATGAAAATTTACCAGTTGCTATGTTTAAAAGGATGTATTTCAAATATCAAATTTTTATTTCAAAATCCAATTATTTAAGATTTCACAAAATTTCAATTAAATATATTAATAAAACAAATAAAAATTATTAAAAATTTACAGGCCGTGACAATTATTTATTATTTAAAAGAGTTTTATTTTAATTATACAACCTATTATTTGAATATTTAAAATTAATTAAATATTCGCTAATCAAAGCAGCGAAATCTCAGGCCGTTACATATCTCACCATCTTGTATGTATATTTGTGTATATATGTTGTGTGTAAAAATATAAAGTTATGTAAGTTCATTAACTAATTAAAGTTATTACTTTGGACCCCCTTGCTTTTGAAAAGCAAACGACGCCTTTATATTGTATAACATCACTTGTATGACCTTCTATAACATGTAATGTAACCTTAACATTATGTATAAATGGTTGTTTGGATTTTGTTTTGAAATTTAAAAGGATATGGACTAGTCCATATAGCGATAGTGCCTATGAAAGAACTTTGAATCCTATTGTGTTTAAAATTGTTCAAATTGTTTGTTTGTTAATATATTATGATATAATATATTTTGGTTGTGCTATATAGGTATATTAGTTTATGTGACAGCAAGGAATTGGTTTGAAAAGTTGTAGAACTTGTGAAACAAAGTTGTGAAAGTTAGAAGCGAAAAGATTGCTATGGATGCAATTTGAAAATGCCTTGTGTTCGGCGATTTTCAAATCAATTCTAAATGATATCTTAGGGGTTTCATTGGTATTTTAATAAGTAAAATATGAGTAATTATTACAATAAAAATATTAAAGATTAAAAATCAATAGAACTAGTTGAACAAAGTAGCAAAATTTATAGTGAAAATGACCGCTATATGAGCACTTCGAAAATACCTTGTTTTCGGGAATTTTTAATATAAATATGGTTTTTAATTAGTCTTACTATACTACTTATTGTAAAAAATTAGATTTAAAATCATTTATTTAAGTAGCGAAAATTGGCCACAAAGGCGTGCATTTTCCTAGTGTTCTCTGCCCAGAACTTTTAACAGCATTTCTAGGCACATTTTGCAACATTGATCATGTGGTGTTACTTTTAATACTTGTTGTGATTTAAAAGGTTTAGAAATGATATTTAAACAAAGTGTGTTCTGAAATCTTTTAGAGGCGTTTAATACATCAGTTAGAGTATTTTAAAAGTGGTTTCAAGTTTAAATATATTTTTATTAATTATTTATTAATTTTTAAAGTAAAGAGTTTTCAAATATAAAACATGTTTTTATGATTTTTATTAAATTTCAAAATGTGTTATTTTAAATTAAATTCTATACAAATATTTGAAACCTATTTTTTGTGGAGTATGTGTTTTGTTTGATAATAATAAATATATTTTTATACTTGATTTTGTTTTTAGAGTGTATTGCAATTTGAAAGTCATCAAAGCCCAATTTTGTTTTTGAGTAAATTATCATTCACTACATCTCATATGTCTGATTTACACATATTACATTTCAACCACATCTATTTTTATTTGTAAAATAATATATATTTATTATTATTATTATTATTATCAAAAAAGAAAATATTATCAGATATTGCAGTTTATTTCCTTTTGATAATAATAATAAACATATGTTATATCTAATGTGTTTGTCTAGATTTGTATATTTATAGGTTATTGTTATAAATTATTGGTTGTGGAGAAGTTTCCTTTCAATGTAATAAAAGGCTGCAGGATATATAAAGAAAGGGAAATAAATAGGGATTAGAAGCAAAGAATTGTATACAAAATCAGACGTTGTATTTTGGAAGATATAACATTGTTTATTTTCCATTATATATAGATTTTATTTTCTACATGGGGAAATGAACTATCTCACAAATCGTATCTTTCTCCATATATCCTCACACTTATATCTTTCCATACATACATGTCTCAACTAGCCTATATAAACACACACTACAGCAAAAGAAAAGTCGGATTCACATGCACAATTTAATTCAATATCCGATCATTGATTTTACCATCACCCAAAGCAAATCAATTTTATCATCTTCGCAATAGTTAATCACCCAACTCCATATACCAAATGCAATTTCAATATTTCCAGTGCTAGTAACTTCTTCCTCATCACGTTCATAAGTTTCAAGTCAACTACCAGGTCTAAAAATTCGTCAACAACGAGCCTTTCATTGATCTGCTAACACAAAGATTGCAAGCATCATACTCAATGTCAGAAAACACCATATCTCGGCCATGTTTTAAACCAACCAAACAACAAAGTCAACATCCAACATGGTTCTAGTAATTCATAAACACCGAACGTGTTTTCAGACCACAAAGCAACAATCTAGCTACGCATCTTCTAGGCACAGTGTTTCAAATCTTGATGTTTAGAAGTTCATCGAAGCCACAACAATTCAATAGCAAAGTCACGACCGAAATTTGGATCTCGACGGTGCTTATGGTTCTCGAACCAAGTGGAGTGTGGTGTTATCTATGACATTAAGGTTCAGACGACTACATCATATATGAGGCGGTGTGACAAGCTTGTGGACAACATTAACTTTTGGTTGTTGAAGTCAATTATTTTTTGTCAAAGATTTTTAGGGAAAATCAATTTTCGAAGAGGAAACAAATAATAACGGCCGATGTTAACAAAAGGGTGCACATGACTTTAAAAAGGGAGTGTGATTTATTTTCTATTTACTTTTGTTTTGTTTCCTTTGAACTCAAGAACCATATAATTGGAGCTACGTCCGGTAGTTCGGGGATTCTGAACTCAGGGGATTGAGTTCAGGCATAGTTAGTAGGCATAGAGTTAGAATATCTATTAGCAGTGTCTATAAGTTTACTATTTATTAGCATTTGAATATTTAACTTTATTAATAACTTTGAGGGCAGCAGTAGGCATTAGGCCGAAGCTGGGTATATCTTATTTTATTTATTTTCTGCATTTACATTTCTGCACTCTATTTTATATTTTATCAGTAACTATGCCAAATAAATTTAAGTGGAAAATAGGCACAAGGACAAATTTTCATAAAATTTTTGACTGAAGGACAACAGGTTTTATTTTTAGGTTGAAGGACAAACTTTGAAAGATAATTAGACTGAAGGACAATGCTAATACAACTAGCATTTTGTACAATGTAAAATTGGATATAATGCTAGTTATAATTAGCATTTTGTACCATGTTTGCATTGTACAAAATGCTAACTATATTTAGCATTTTCCTTCAGCCTAATTTTATTTCAAAGTTTAACCTTCAGTCCAAAAATAAAACTTTGTGTCCTTCAGCTTAATTTTTTTTCAAAGTTTGTCCTAATGCCTAATTCCCTCGTTTAATACCCTATTCACTCCCCTCTAGGGTTTATTACTCGATCCTACAAGTGGTATCAGAGCAGGTTGTAGGGAAAACCTGATATCATACCTTACCCTTGCTATTATAGTTTTAGCAAGAGTCGGTTCATTTTCAATCCACCTATTTTTAATAAAATAGATTTTTCATATTGGAAATATAGCATGGAAATTTATTTAAATTATGTTGATTTTCATATCTGGGATATCGTTGAAAATGGATTGGATATGGTAGATAAGAATAATTTTTCACTTAATGCTAATGTTATGAATACTCTTATCTCTGGACTTGATAAATATGAATTTAACCATATCTCCCATTAGTTAACTACACAGGAAATTTGGATCACTCTTGATGCAAAATATAGTAATAAAGTCAAAGATGAAAAAGAACCTTGCAAAGTTGATATGCGAGTAGAACTTTATTTGGCGGGATACACAAAAGAAGATTTAGAAGACCATGATGATAGTGACACAACAGATGATGAGATAAGTGATTTTTCATTTAAAGATGTAGTTCTTTTATGTCACAAATTAACTAAAACTATTGATGGCCTTGAATTTAAAAATAACAAGTTAAAAAACGAAAATTTCAAACTTCGTCTGAAAAATGATAAATTAGAAAATGAGCTTGGAACTAATAAGAAAATTAGAAATATTGATTGCAAAAAATGTTTGAAATACGAAAGAGAGTTTTTTTACTTCAATGAAATTTTTCGAAAGCTTGAAAAGGAAATTTTGATTTTGAAAGAAAAAGAAACCAAGCCACTTTGCAAGAACAATGCTTTACAAAAGAAGTGGGACAATTTTAGAAGTTTTGAAATTTTCAACTGTGGAAAATATACGGATTTCAAAAAGGAATTCATTGAAATCAAAGGAAATTTCAAAACACTTACAAATAAAAATGTGATTTTGAAAAATAGTAAAACTGAAATTATTCAAATAAATCATGAATTGGAAAAGGAGATTGAAAAAATCAAGGCTTTTGAAAATTTTGAATTTGAAAAATGCCAACCTTTTGAAAGTGAGATGCTTGAAGTTAAGCCTAAACTAAAATAGCTCGAAAATGAAAACACAGTTTAAAGAGGAATGATTTTGAAAAAAGAGGGAATGTTATTAGTCATTGTTCTAAGCTAATGAACGAGAATAATCTTTTAAAATCTAAAGTTAATGATCTCGAGTTGATTATTCAAAAAAAATTCGTTGGAAAAAATTCGTTTAATATGTTATTAGGAAATCAACCCTTTGTGAATAACAGAAAAAGGACTTGGATGTGAAAAAGTGTCAATTTATAAACAAACCACTAGTAACACCGCTAAGGGGAGATGTGTATTTTCCAAATGCATGAAGTGTGCTAAAATTGGGAATAATTATAATGATTGTTAAAATAAAAACATAAATAAACAAGTCAAACAAATATGGGTTTCTAAAAGTACAGTTGTTAATATTAATGGTCACCTATACAAACAAATTTGGGTAACAAAGATTTCAAATGTAAACAAAAGCGGTCTTACATCTGTTTTTAGTTCGCTCACTTCTTCTTCTATACGTAGGTACGAAGACGTCTAAGTAGTAACTACGATAGAAGCAAATATTGAGTTGATCTACATAGGTGAGGAGCAATAATTACAATGTTTCTTAGCCTAGGAAAATGAAGTGGAGATCCACACTTTGGATAAAAATGATGAATACAAATGCACTTCAAAAGTAAGCAAAGATGGGAAATTCAAACGTTGGGGCCAATTCGTTTGGTATTGTAGAGTACGTAGTGCGCTTGCTTGATAATTCTTGATTTTCATGCTTGACAATGATGATGAGAACTCATTATACACCATCATGACACGTAGAGAGTACAAGTGGTATCGTTGTCCACCTCCATTAACAGCCTAGATAACAAATGGTATGGTGAAATCGTAATTATTTCTTTCTTGTCGGAACATCTAGTATGACTTCTAATCTTTGTAATTCCTCTAGTTTGATATTTTTGATAACTCATAAGTCTCACGGATTGACTGATATTTCACTCAAATTTTCATGCACATATGAAGAGGTTGCATTTTGCTTTCTGTTTTATTTTATTCTCAAAAATTCAAAATCATGCTTTGTTTTTCCTTCTTAGAATTTTTTTTTGAAAACAAAAAATAATAATAAAAATAAAAAACATGCTTCTTCTTTTTCTTTTTATTATCTTTTTTCCTCTTGTTTTGCTCTCAAAATATATTCATGATATGGATATTTTGAAAAGAGACTTTTTGGCTAAATCTTTGACACAATTTTTTTGATGAAAAACTTGTTTTGATATGAGCGTCTTGAATTGAGAATTCTTTGACTTGAAAATGTTGATATGAATCTTTTTATGAGATGAACTTTTGATATTCTACACTCGACATGACTTTTGAAAACAAGTTTGCAAATGAAAATTTTAAACTTTGAGACAAACTTCTTGAGATGAGTTTGTGAAGTTCAAAAATTGAGATAATTATTGAAGATGAATTTTTTTTTGAAATTTTGAGCTTTATGATGAAATCTTTTGAGATGAGCCTTTGTTTTGTTTTGATATACTAATGCGTACACCCTTAGACCATGTGCTTCTCTTTACAAAATAGCTCTAAAACACATTCATATTGCACCTTCAAGGATTGAATATATAACTGAAAACATCTTTGAGGTATTTACAGAGGATTTACTTTTGCAATCATATCACGATCGATTGAACTTTCTTATGTAACTTAAAAACATTATATTGATTACATTGTTGATTAAGGATATCACAGTTTGTACTTGATTAAATAATGACGTTATGATATTTCTGATAATCAAGCATACGTTATAGTTTCTATAGTTTCTATTTTTTGACTATTGCATATCCCACATAATCTCTGAATATACCATTTGATTATCATATTCTACTGATTCACCTTACTTTCTTTCTTTTCACTATTATTCTCATTCTTATATGAGTTGGCTAAATTGACATGCCTAAAATTTATCGTTGAAAGCCTATGAAAAGTAAAGAAAATTACACATATGATATAACAGACTCCCTAGGCCTCAACATGCCAATGAAATTGGTGTGTCGGTACTCAAGAGACCTTGGGGCAGTGCATGAATGGAAGGTTCTTGCTCTCATCTACGATGAGTTAGGGATTAGATATTTTAACTTAAATGATATTTGTTAGCAACATTCATTCTCAGCTATGAATAAGCTATTTAATCACGTAACATCTTATATGCTATATCATTTGAGCCCCATTACATATAACGACACTTATTTTAGTCAGTCTCTTTGCACATGGGATGTGGCTTTGATCAATATAGCTACTATGATTCATGCTTGATTTTTTATTAAATATTTATTGTCGTATTTACATTGAGTTTCATCATTTAGTATCACTTTCTCATCGTATAATTTGATATTTATACTTTTGATGAAAACAAAAGGAGGAGAGAGCAGTTAAGATTTGATGATATTATAAATTCATTATTAATATTGAAAGAAATATTATTAGCTTAATATTTTATTCTCGAACAGATATACCACATATGTAGTAGGAAGCATATCAATTTGGGAGCATGTTATACATATTGGAACAATTATGCTATGATTTTGATATTATGATATTGAATACATACTCAACACGCGTTACACTTGTGAAATGTTAACTCTTTGTTTGTTATCGTTAAAAGGGGGAGATTGTGGAGTATGTGTCTTTTTTGATGATAACAAATATATTTTTGTTTTTTCAGAGTGCGTTGCAATTTAAAAATCATCAACGCACAGTTTTTTTTCTAATTAAATTGACATCCACTATATCTTATACGCTTGATTTACACATATTACATTTTGACATAATCAAATTTTATTTGTAAAACAATTTATACTTATTATTATTATTATCAAAAAAGGAATTATTGTCAGATATTGCAGTTTATTTCCTTGTGATAATAATAAAAAATATATGTTATATCTAATGTGTTTGTCTAGATTTATATATTTATAGATTTCTGTTATAAAATATTAGTTGTAGAGAAGTTTCCTTTCAATGTAATAGAAGGATGCGGTATATTTGAAAAAATAGAAATAAATAAGGATTAGAAGGAAAGAATTACATACACAATCAGACGTTATATTTTGGAATTTACAATGGAGTTTATTTTCCATTTTATATAGATTTTATTTTCTACACAGGTAACAAAATATCTCACAAATCGTATCTTTCTCCATATATCCTCCAACATATATCCTTCCATAGATACATGTCTCCACTAACCAATATAAACACACACTAGAACAAAAGAAAAGATTATCGGATTCACATACATTGTTCAATTCAATATCCTATCATCAATTTCATCATCACTCAAAACAAATCAATTTTATCGTCTTCTCAATAATCAATCACCCAACTCCTTATACCAACCGCAACTTCAATATTTCCATTGCTAGAAACTTCTTCCTCATCACGTTCATCGGCTTCAAGTCGACAACCAGGTCAAAAATTCGTTAACGGTTAGTCATTCATTGATCTGCTAAGACGAGTATTGCATGCATCATACTAAACATCAGAAAACACCATATCTCGGCCATGTTTTAAACCAACCAAACAACAAAGTCAACATCAAACATGGTCCCAGTAATTCATAAACACCGAACGTGTATTCAGACCACAAAGCAATGATCCAGCTATGCATCTTACCAAGCACGACGTTCCAGATCTTGATGATTAGAAGTTCATCGAAATCACAACAATTCAATAGTAAAGTCACGACCAGAAATTCAGATCTCGATGGTGTTTGTGGTTTTCGAGCCAAGAGGAGTTGTGGTGTTGTCTATGACATTTTAGGTGGCAACATTAGATAGGAGGCAGCGCTGACAAGCTCAAGCGGTTTGACGAGCTTGTGGACAACATTAATTTTTGGTGGCTGAAGTTAATTATTTTTTGTCAAAGCTTTTTAAGGAAAATCAATTTTTGGAGAGGAAACAAATATTAGTGGCTGATGTCAATAGAAGGGTGCACGTGACTTTAGAAGGGGAGTGTGTTAGTTTTATTTTCTATTTACTTTTGTTTTTGTTTCCGTTGAACTCTAGAACTCTATTACTTGTGCTACATGTAGTAGTTCGAGGATTCTGAAATTAGAGGGCTGAGTTCAAGCAGAGTTATTAGGCATAGAGTTAGAATATTTTTTAGCACTATCTAGACTTTTACTGTTTGAAAGCGTTTGAATATTTACTCCAGATTTAGATGCCGCAGTAGGCATTAGGCCGAAGTTGGGTGTATCTTGTGTTATTTATTTTTTGAATTTACGTCGCACTCTATTTTATATTCTATCACTAATATTTGAGATAAATATATAAGAATATATTTTCAAGTATTGAAAAGAGTATAAATAAATAGTGAAATAGTATAATACATTTATATATCTTTTATAAAGGTATTTTAAATACATATATACAAGTAGAAAAAAGAAGTGAATAGAAGCATCACGTATTCATACGGTTTGAGAACATTCGAGAAGGATTCATTCATCTGAAGCGTCTCTTGCTTTTAGAACGTACATATACGAGATCCCCCGAGGAGGACTCCTATAAATAGTTCGCTTACTTCAGAACGAGCTAGTAATTGATAGGCGAAGTTTTATTAGATAAAAGATATTTTACTAATTAAAGATGTTTTAATTAATAAAGGAATTAGTTAAATAAAAAGGGGACTAAAAGTCGTTATGCAACTTAATCGTGCTTTGTGTGTTTACTTGTCTATGGAAAGTATATAGTCTTGTACTTAGCGCTAAAAGCCAACAAAGTAGACTTGTTATATCGGTGAGAGTTAAGAATAAAGTTTCTAAGCGGGGCTTTAAAGCAACCGATGCTCTAACCTACTTGGCTTCTCTCTTGACTAAGGGGTAGTGTAAGTTGTGATAAGTATATGAGAATTTGTTTCCATATGCGATCATTCTCATTGTTATTGAATTTGACCAAAATTAACTTAGTAAATATCTAAAAGAAACATGAGAATTATAAGGTACGATTGTATTTGATGATGCTATACCTTACATATAAACTCATCTTGCTCTTCTACGATAAACGATAAGGAAATCCATCTAGATAGAAGATTATTTCTACCCTTATGCATTGTCTGTTTATTTCTGAAAGAACCGAGGTTAAACCAAGAATATATCGATTGGTTTTAAAGTGTCTGGCAAGCGAGGGAGTGTACTTATATGAAATGACTCAAAACTATAACTATTTCAAAACAAATATACGTGTTCTATGTTTTGAAAGCGGTTGTGAAGCGAAATGCTATAAATTTAAACCATCTATCCTAAAGTTAAGTCCAAGGAAGAGGTTAGTATTAACAATTCGAACAATGCTATCGTGAGGTAATATTTGTCTTGAGGGCGATACCAAGAAACGGGACGGTGTTAGCATTTGTCGCACGACTTATGCTAGGATCCGTAGAGAGATTCTTGAACTATTCGAGATGCTGGAACCTAGAGACAGATTCAAGATCAGTTCGAGATGTTAGAATCCAAAGAGAGATTCGAGATCTGTTCGAGTGATGAAGACTCACGTGTTGAGATGTTGAACGTGACTCCACCATCGGTAATGAAAGAAACCGAAGTAGGATGCATAGCCAAAGGGTTTGGGTAACCTAACGGTATATCAGTTATATTCTAGAGATGCTTTGATGTGCAAGTAAAAGTGTATATTTTTACTTCCATATTTATTCTTTTTTTATCAAAATAAATGAGCAAATTTTAGGGTATTTTACATGTTTAAACCAACATCTAAATTGTTTTCAAATCATCATTCATTCATCGTCATTTGGGGGGAAAAATGGTAATTTTGTGTATGAATTAATTTTGAGAGAATGTATTTGCACATTTTTATTTTTATTTGTAGGAAACTGAGTGCAAATTGGATGGAGCTTTATGGATGTATGCATGCACATATGTTGAAAGCAAATGAAGAAAGGAAATAAAAGAATTTATGCAACATGGAGGAGCCCACATGCCCACTAACTAATGGACCATAATTAAAAGCACATGCACATGTTAATGGAGACTTAAAGACATGTTAGTGGGGATTAATTAATTCCCTAATGATTACTTGGAGGTTACACTATCTCAGGGGCATTTTTGGTAGTCCCCTAAAAATGAATTAGGGTTTTAAGCATGTATAAATACCCATTATGTTTCATGTAATTAGCTCTCTTTTTTGTGCAATTTGTAGCCACAAAATCATGATAAATAAAATATCTTTTTAATGGCTTCTTAACCTTCTTATTTGCTTTTGTTGACATGTTCCTTTCTCTTGTGCTATTTTTTTATGCTCTTTTATTTAGTTTATGCTTCTCCTATTTCTTGTTAGTAGAATAGATTTAATTCTTGCAATTAGTTTAGTTTTATTTCATGCGAGTAGTCTGCTCTCTTTTCTTTTAATTAGCTCTCATTTTTCTTGTTTTTTGTCTTGAAATCACTTTATGTTAACATGTATTCAAATATGAGAAGCTAAACCCCTTAAATTTAGGGGTAATGAAGCTCTCATGAAACATATTAAATTAACATAATGATTTCATTTATGATCTCTCTTTTGTGTTTAATGGAAATTATAAATGATGGTGGTTTATATTTCTTTTTTAGTGAATTTATTATGTTTGTGTTGACATCTCAAATAGTCTATGCTTAATCTAATATAAACATAAATTATTTGATATTTGCTTAAGTGATATTGATGATAAAAGTCAAAATAGAATCAAAATTTGATGATCTATGTTACTAGTTCATGGTAAGTAGATCATGCTAAAAATAGATTTTATTTTTAATTTCATGTCATTTTCATGAGAATTTATAAGTGAGTTTGAATGGTGTGTTAGAGGTTGATGGTTTAAGTTGTGCTAATTAATAGTAAAAATAAACCATACTTATAATAAACACAACAATCATTTCTACTTAAAATTAAAAGGAGAGATTATATATGAACTTTGTGTTGGTTTATATGAATGATTGGAAGTGGATTTGCCTCTAAATTGCTCCTTAATCTCATAGTTTTATTCACTTTTGCTCTAGTTTATTTTCTATAATTTTCTTAGTTTAAAACAATTTCAAAACCTTGGGCTAATTTGATTGAGTAATATTAGAATTTAATTCATTCCTTATGGATCGACCCGTACTCGCATACGTACTACGATTGTACGTCGTGCACTTGCGGTTTTTTTAACGATTATATTTTTCGGTGATTTTATAATCGATAGAAAATTTGTCGACTAACAAGTTTTTGGCGCCGTTGCCGGAGAATGCAATTTGATTTTGATTTTACTCTTCGTATTAATTTTCTTATATTTTGCATTTTCTTTTCTTAAAAGTGTATATATATATATACACAAACTTCATTTCATTATTTGCCTTTGTGCACTTCAATCCATATTTTTTCTTGTGCATTTGTTTTCACTTGTTCACCTTGCAATTGCATTTCATTTTTTTTCAATTTTGTTTGTTCACTGCCTCTATAACGACCCAAAATTTCAGTCATCCGAATTTGGAATATTTAATTGATTTTAAATATTGAAAAGTAAATTTTATAAGTTGAATAACTTATATTTCAAATATAATGATTAATTTGATAATTTAATTGTTAATTTAATATTTGAAATTGATAAAATAATTGAATCTTGAATTTAATGAAAATGATTTATAAAGTTAATTTAAATTCTATTTAAATTAGAATGAAGTTAGTAAATTTTTAAAATTAATTCGAAAGTGAATAAATAGAAATTGGAAATTAATTGATTTAATTAACTGTAAAAATAGTCATTTTTGACACTGTCTCGGATTTCGACGAAACTAGTTTCATTGAATATGTAATAGTGAATTATAGTATGCTGTCAAATGTCGTGTCCATTGGACTTACCATTTAATCGGGCGAATTTGAAACGCTTAAAAATTAATTAAAGAAAATTTAATTAAAATAATTCGATTTTGAAAAGCTATCTTCTGTATATGATGGAATTGGCCTCCGATATATATTCCATTGTGTTCGGAATAGGGGTAAAACATTAGGAACGCCAGGCGGCATGCCTCGATTGGAGTTCGAAAATTTAAAGCGTGAATAGTGTTTTGTGAAATTTTCTATAAATAACTGTCTATTTATTTCATTTGCAACTCTAGAGAAAATTCACAGCTGCCATCTCTCTCCCTCTCTTCCCAGATCATACGGCCACCACCAATTCGAACCACCACAGGCTATATTAGCCTCCAACCCCAACTGCAAAAATGTAGAGCTCGACAATCTATAGGGGATCAACGGTGGAGATGGGTTTTGGTGAGGCGAGGCATCGGAAAATCACCTCCGACCGCGTACAGCAAAATGGGTTTCCGGCCATCATAGTTTCACGTACGCGTGCGTAGGGAGGGGCGGCGGCAGCATGGGTCACGGCAGGGAGCGGCGGTCGGCAGTGCTCGGTCGTGTGGTGGCGTGATTCGCGATGTGCGCGCGAACGATTTAAAAAAATATTCGAACACAGGCTGGAAGCATGCGCGGCCTGGAAGCTTGAAGAGAGGTAAACGAACGAAGATAGGCGAAAAGGTTAAATGTTTAAATAATTATATTTAAGTTAATTATATTATTAATTGTCGAATGGTTATTAATTCGTAACTTTTTCGTACGAGGTCCGTTTCGAACGAAACGAATTTCGTTGGGTTTGTATCTGAAAATACTACGCTATGGAGTTGGATTGGACAAATTCGAAGCTAGTAGGAATTTTGAGTTAAATTAAACGACCGTTCGATTTTAATTCAATCCGAAGCGCTTCGGCGATTTCTGGCATTTTTGTGAGTAAAACTCACTTTCTCTAGCCCGCTTATATTTTATATAAGTGGGAATATTTTTTATTATGCTGTTTTGATGCCTGTTTGGATGATATATGATATATTAGTTGGTTTGGATATATTCCCGCATATTTTAGCCGATGAGACCTTATACGTTCCTCTGAATGAGCGGATGACCCTTGGTACACGCGTCTACCTCGAAGCAGACATTGTACATATTCTCATATGCATATTTGTTGCAGGTTACAGGTTGGAGGGATCCAACAGGATTCCTCACCGCTGTTGATTTATTTTCATATATATGATGATATATGATGTTTGGATGCCATAATGATGTTTTGATGTGATTTGACTTATTTAATGCTATGGTAACACTAGGCCTTGTTTTCGATATTTCGGAAATATTGAAATTGATGATTTTGAATTGAAAAGGTTTTCGAAGTGATTTTTAGAAGTATATGTGTTTTAATGATTTTTGAAACTAAAAAAAAGAAGGAATTTGTTTTTAAATAAAAAGTTATGATTTTTTATGTTTTAAAAATATAGTTTTGAGAAATACTGTGAAAATGGATTTTTGAATAAGATATATACAAAAGTTTATAAATGTGATATTTTTATATATAAGGAGTTGATTTATAAATGAAATTTATAACTGTTGAGTAAAGGGACTTGAAGTTATTTTGTAAGTGGATTTGAGGTTATTAATAAATGGTTTCGAAGTTGATTTGTAAACAGATTTTATAAATAAACTTGACTTATAAAGAGATGGATTTTATAAGTGGATTTTATTAGTTAATTTAGTTTTATAAAAAGATGGATTTATAATTGGGATTTTTAAATGGTTTTGAAATTGTTTTGTAAATGGAATTATAAATGAATTTTATAAATGAATTTGATTTATGGAGAGATGGATTTATAAGTGGATTATGATAGTAAAATTGATTTATAAGAGAATGGATTTATAAATAGAATTTTATGAATAAAATGGATTTTATAAAATTGAAGTTTTATAAAATTGAAAGGAGATTTATAAAAATGGTTTTATAAATATTGAGATGTTTTATGTTGATATTTAAATATGGGTTTTTATTTAAAGGAGTTTTGAAAGTGATGTTTTGATGAAGTTAATGTTTTTAAAGTAATTTATCTCTTGGAAGTAAATGTTTTGGGAAATGATGGTTTTAAATGGAGTTAAATGGTTTTGGAAATGATTTAAAATGTGATATGGAATGAAAACATAGATTTCAACATTTATTGTTATAATAGACGTTTTCTGGAAGGCATGGACTATAACACTGTTGTTATAGTAAATGATTTCCGAAAAGGAAATGCTTTATATAGTATATGGGATTAATCTATATATATTTTATGAAATCCCTATACTAATGTTTTTGGGTTGTCGTAACGATTTTTTACACAACATTCGTTTTGACCCGATAAATTAAGTTTTGACCTTCCATCGTGAAATACACAAATTAGCTCTTATAATCGTACTAAAGGTTTGTTGGTGTAGGAGCATTGCTTCATATACTTAACATCCGTCTGAAGGAGTATGAACTCTGGAGTTATACGGATATAGAAATCTGTTTGGCGTGTCTCCAAATGATAGTGTTATGGAATATGCTTATACCGTTGATATAAGTATATTGAAATATTTTATAAGTGTTGAGTGAAGGGATTTGTGAATATGTTTATGTCGTTGATATAAGTATATGGAAATGTTTTTCAATAATAGTAAGTTTTGAAATGGTTTTGAGGATATATCTTTTTAAAAGATAATTTGAAGTGAATATTTGGAAAGTGATTTAATTAAATAAAAAATTAATTAAAAGGGCCTAGTGATTGCTTGTAGGGTTGGATATGGTTTGTTTGCTTTGATAGTTAAATAACCGACTATCAAATAGATAAATTGGTCTATTTATCGTTGTTGGTCTGAAGAGATCGGGGTCGGAATTATTCCGAAAACCAGTTCAGACCAACGTATGTGCGTTCGAATGTGCAGGTTTGGAAGATATTGATATTTGGGATTTTTCATAGTGAAAGACTGCTTGTTGATAGTTTAGGGATAAACTCCCATTATACATATAGTAGCAGTAGTCTCTTCAGTATGAAATATCTGATGCAAGGACTATTCGCTACTAATCCTAGGGTAACTCCCAACAAGATGTGGTAGGAAATTACCCTCGGTTTCATTCAGTCCTAGAACGAACTTATATGGATGGATGTCTGACATTGCATTTTGAGATTGCATTGTTGACTTTTATAAACGTGCATCTGTTTGGTGGCGAAGAAGGCAACTTCTCTTAGCTTAACACCCTTCTCTGAGATGTATGAGCTCGGAGGTTGTATGTTTTTGAAAATCAATAAGTGATCGAAGGAATGGCAGTGTGGCATTCAAAGAGGAAAGTGATATGTGCTGTGTGAAAGGTAATCGTGACCTTTGGCCTCACACCCGAAAATGACCGAAACAGAGTTGGATGGAGCAAGGCTATGTGGTTCGCAACTATTAGGATATGATCATCCCCTTCTAGATATGTTTCTTCCCGCTATGACGTTTGGGATGTAAATTATTGTGGATGTATGCTATGAGCGCCCTCGGATAGGTCGATAACGACCAGGGTGATGACATATTCGGTACTATCTAAGGAAAGGTGGGTCGGTCTTGTGTTGGTAGGGGAGTAGATGTTCTGTGGTCCTCGGGTACATTCCTCTAGAGATGTACTGCCGGAAGGTAGTCCCTTCACCAGGTCATTTGTATGGAATCCATTCTCCACTACGTGCCTGCTATTTTTTTGTAGAGCCTAGTATGCTGGAATTTAATAATGGTAACAATTTCGGCTATTTTAATTATTAGTTGTATACTAGACACTAGTATAATATAACATGATTTGATATGATAGGTTTTGGTTATTGTAAGGTAAAAACCCATCTGTGTTTATGTGTGGGTGTGTCTTATGAGATACCTTTGTTTTGATAAAATAATGCTTTTATAACTTCAAAATAAATTCAATTGAGATGTGTTTTCTCACGCTGGTTTACCAGACTGATCCGGGCGATCTTCCCTTTTTTAATGCTCGGGTCAGACCGAGTATATTTACAAATGTAGATTTGGATGCTTTGGAGCTTCAACAGGAGAGCTGGAAGTCTTTTGGTCATATTCCACGTATATGTTTATTTTTCCGCTGCTTCGTTGTTTAAATTATCAGAAATTGTAAGGACATATTATTATAACTGTCCAGGCTGATGATTGGTGATTGATTGTTCTACTCTAATGGATGTATGTATATTATATTACAGTTTCTGTTTTGTAAAGATCATTGATATGATATTATATGTTTTTCCGCTGCGATTGTGAGATTCTATAATTGTTTTAGTTTCTTCTGTTTTCTCTTTCTTCTTCTTCTTTTCTTTCTTTCTTCTCTTTTCCTCTCTCTTCTTCTCTCTTCTTTCTTTCTTTCTCATGATTACTCGTATTTCCCTTCGGTTTGGGGCTGGACATGTGCGGTTATTGTCAGTTCTGAAAGGGACGGATTTGCGGGTCGTCATTGCCTCATACCTGCCTGCCACTTGATTCTTACATGAATAATATATTTATTTCAATTTGCATTTCAACTTATCTAAAAAAAGATTTTTGCATTTCATTTCAGTCACTTGCTACAATTCAGTAAAATGCCAATTCTATTCACATTCTATTCTCTATTACATTACTCTATTACATTCTGTTACGTTACAATTCAGTCATTTTCAATATTCCACCACGATCCTACTTCATCAACTTCAACAACCTCTCTGCCGCTAATTGACATAAATTCCTACTTCACTGAAACCCAACTCCTCTTCTTTGCCTCATTTCAATAACCACCTCATTATAATCTACCCTTCATTGCTTCCATAACCTCCATTTCTTCACTTTCAATCACCATAATAGTGAACCCAAATCCAACAACCAAACAAACTACACCTCCATTTCTTACATCAGTGCCTTCCTCATTACAAGAAAATCTACCTTTACTTGCATTTATCGGCAGCGTTTGTAGTGTGAATGCAACAAATCCTATTTTTACCATTTCTTTTTACTTGTTTTTTTAATTCAACGCTGCCAAATTTTTGCCGCCTTCCCGTCCAACCGTAAAAACCTCCACGTTTTTCCCAATTCCTTGTTTTTCCATTGTTACGTTTCTAGCCTCATTCAACAAAATTCCTCATGCTTCTGCATTCATGCTATTATCTCCGTCTCCGCTACTTATTTCGATCAAATCTCCTCTGATCCACTTCATCGATCCACTCTTCCTTCAATCTGCTCGCATTTTCTTTCTGGAGATTTGTTCACAAGCCCTTAATCGACAAATCAAAGTAATCGAAATACCCTAATTTGGCTGAGGTATTTTAATTTCTGCACTATGTTTGTTGTTACTAGAAAACCCTAATCACTATATTTTGTTACTATCATTGGTGTTGATGATAGAATGAGGAAATGTCTTGAAATCATTCGCCTGTTTTGTATTTTTTCTCAAAAGTCTACCCTGGCTATGTATCGAACCTCTATGATTTAGACGAGCGCTATGATCTGTTTATTTATCAAGAGTCAATATTTGAAATCATTCACCCGTTATAGTTTCTCAAGAGTGAATAAATCTATATTCTAGGATGTTTTTTTACGTGGAAACTACTATTACTACATGCGCTATGATCTATTTGTTTGTCCCCTTTAATTATTTGTCCCCATCTCATAGGAAGGAGATGTCTTGATATAGGAAAACCCAACTCCTTGTTTCCATTTTTACTATCTTCAATAATACTCAATACCTTTGCAGTATTTTGTTCTAATCCTTGGCATACAAATTATGGGAGAATTTTTTTTATGTCGATTAATTTTTATAGAAGTAATAACCCTGTTTGAATCTCCATTGAGCTATAGGCAAATTTTTATTACATGTATAACATTTGGATAACTTTTCGCTTAATACTGAAGGTAAACGTCTCTTAAACTAATAGTAAATATTCGTATAATTTTTCGCGCACATTATGCTATTTTTTCAATTAAATTGCCTAGCCTTGGGTATACTTAACTAGACTACTAATTTTTCCAAGATATCGTTTTCAGAAAAAGCTAACTACCAGCTATGTATAGTTACATGTTCTTGTTATTATTGATCAGTTCTAATATCTTATGGGGATTAACTTTTTTGATGGCTAGAATATACATAGTTATGCATTTGTCACTTGATTATGTGCTACTTGCTGAACCTACTCACTTCCATTTTTTATTTCTTGATGTATCGATGATTGTGCATTCTTCTGCATTTAACAAAAGTTTACATTTTAGTTATCATTGTGGTTATGTGGGTTGAATGTGCAATTACATTTGAAATTCAAAATCAACTTCAAATTCCAATATTCAAAAGGTCAGGGAATATCGATACTTATAACAATGTTAAAGATACCTAATAAGCTAGTAATAATGTATTGGGTGACTGATAATTGTAAAACGGATGTGGAGTGGTTTCAGGGTAAGAATTACAATAATAGCACATGTTATGGTTTATATTGTTTGAAACCTGTTTTTGCAATACATATCAAGGATTGACCGTAGAACTATTTATGGTGCGTTCACAGTCAAAAACCGATCGTTTTCAATTTTCATTGATATGTCATGTCCCAAAGGTTCAATTTTGATTAGCTAATCCTATAAATGGGTTACATGTTTTATGTTAAGTCAAGAAAAAGCAATTGGTCAATATAACTGCCACCAATTCTTATCATATTCTATTGGATATATCTACAGATTTATCATTATAGCAACTTGATTACCAGTATTTTCAAATAGATTTTAAAATAGATAGTTTTGATATGTGAAATCAATACGGATTTGTACTGTTGTAGTTTTAAATAATATTCTTTTATTCCAACTGTACAGCCTTCGGCCGTTTAGAGTGCTACAATATCCCAAATCTATTATTTCAACCATTTTTGTGACTATCTATATTTATCCATGAAATACATTGAGCATGCATTTATCAAATATTATGTTAAGAGGAAAATTAGGGTGATTGAAACTTGCATATGTCGACAATTCTTACTTTTCACTCATCTTGAGCTTTAGGAATGATGAGTCATCCATAATATAAGGTAACCTTCATTATTGTAGAGCTAATATAAAATGTGATGCACATACTTATCGGACTGAGTCTTATATATTTTTTAATCATAGTAGAGTTGTAATTTTCTAAGATAGAAACGTGGAGGAGAGCACTTATGCTTTTGACAAGAGGAAGCTATGTAAGTTATCTTATTTTGACATTAGTTAATTTATAATTTGACTTGTGTTGACCTTTTACTTGCATTGATATTGAACATAATTGTAGTTGTCATATTATATTCTTTAGTAAACCACAAATATTATGATTTGGCATATGCACATGTGTCTGCCTATTTACCATAATGAATAATATATAGGTAGATCATTGCCAATTCATATTGCTTGATTAAGGTGAATTGTTTGTGTGTATAATACTTCATGTTTGGTGCCAATCAAAAAGTGAAAGTGGAAATAATGGAGAGACATAAAATTTTTTGGATTTGAATATGATTATGCACTTTTAGTATCAGCCTTGTACAGCCTAAGCATTTAGCTATGCAGTAATTTTTCTGTTCCGCCATTGTAACTCAACCCATCCACGGCAGTTTCTGTCTACAGCCACGCTACATGCTTCACTCTATTTCTATGAATTAGCTTCATGTTTTCCATTAGTTTATAAATAAACAGGTTTTGTCTACTAACACCATGTTAAAATTGCGGTCATAGGCAATCAAATGGTAGACAATTACTTTGTTAAAACTATGGTCAAAAGCAATCAAATGGTGGACACAATAAATCTTATATTCACTGCTATTGGAACTGCTATGGTTCTATGACAGTTTTTCTATAACAAGTATCATATAGCCTAATGTCTGGCTTAATTTACATCCTCCAACTATATACTAAATCGAATTAAGATCATCTAAATGTAACATAATTGCAGTAACCATTTAGCTTTGGCTGTTGAATACAGACCATTGCCACTATAGAAAAATATAAAAATCAATGAAATGATAAATAAAAATTAGCAAAACATGTGAATTTTATTAGCTCTTTACTGTCTCCTATAATTGTAATAGAACCCATATTATTTTATAATACATCTTCAGTACTATTTTATAAGACCACTGTATTTTAATGCTTGCGAATTGCATAGTTTTGGCATGTGCTTCATTTTTATTTCTGTGTTGTACTTAGAATAGCCATAACGTGACAAAAACATTTAGTATTTTTTTCATAGTTCATGTTCATGTATGTTAGATAGCTTTTGGTACTGATAATTTTTTTTAAGAAAAAAGGGTTCTTTATAAATAACCGAGAAAACATATACTTTCATAATATGCCTCATTAAAACCTTGCAACCCCGTAGCCTAAATGGGTACCTTGCAAGGAAAGAGAGTACATATCATGTCCGTATATTAACAGTACAATGTGAAGGAAAAAAACAAAACAAACAAAGCCAAAACCTAGTTGTCAAATAGATGGAGGAGTAATCAAAGTGGATATGCACTCAAAACCATCTATGCGAACACACTTGGGGCAAAGAAAAATAAAAAAAAGGTAAAAACAAAATACAAAGGAAAGAAAGCCACGTGTACTGTACAAGGACAAAATCAATAAAAGAAGACTTCTTCGATCTCAGTTCAATAACTACGAAACTTCCAGAGAGAGAGAAAACGAAACAAAGTATCTCAAACAAAATCAGGTCTGAAAGATTCAACGCCGCTTGAAATGCTGAATCGCTTCTACAAATTAACTCTGGACGATAGCAGAGATAAGAACCTCTACCATGAGCTTACCAGCAACTCGGAACTCACGAAGGATGATGAATCGAGTTTGAATCAATAACGACTCCGAATTCAGCCAAGATAAGATCTAACTCCTTGCTTTTCGTAGTAATATCTAATTTTTGTTGAATTAGTTGTTTACTGTCTTGAATAATTAGCAATTTCCTGATTTGAGTCGGCATTTCAATACTTTGAAAAATATGAGAGTTCCTCTCACACCATATGTGCCAAATCAGAGAATTAAAGGAAATATTAATGAGATGATTATGAAGTGAACTGCTTTTCTAATTTTGACACATAAATTCCATAATTTGGCTGATGTCATAAGAATTTCCGAGATTGATTTTAAGCTTATTCATAATTCATCAAGTAACTGTCTCGAAAGTTGCATTTGAAAAATAAATGGTCTCAATCTTCATTATGGTTTTGACAGAGCACACAAGATAGGTTAATATTAGATTTCCATTTGCTGATCCTATCTTTGGTATTCAATTTATTTAATCTAGCCATGAGACTGAAAATAGACATTTTAGGAGAACATAATTTATCCCAGATTATATTTGTCCAGTTTATTTCTACATGTTTATCTCTAATTTGATTCCATGCCGAATTTAGTGTGAATTGGCCATTATTGTTAGGGATCCAGTACCAATGGTCTTGTTGCATGTGATTGAGAATTTTGATGTTTTGAATTGTTTGATGCATTTGGATAGGAACACCATCAAGTTGATTCTTCCAATTATGTCCTGTTATTACAGAAGAAACTTTTTTGTTGTGTCTATTAGAAGCAGCCATAAAATTCCACCCCAATTTGTCCACCAGAGAGTATCCATTGAGCCATGGATCACACCAAACATTAGTATTGTTACCATTAACAATTTTTCTATCAATTAGCCCTCTGCACCATACTCTAGCATGCAGCAAACATTTCCACGTAGTAAAAGCATTATTATCTATACGAATTGTCCAAAAATTCTTGTTATTGCGGTATTTTTTGTACATCCACTTAAACCATAAAGAGTCCCCCTGAATAAATTTCCATAACAGTTTGATTGAAATAGCTTTTCCAATATCATCAATTTTCCTAATACCAAAACCACCCTCTCTTTTAGTTTTACACACATCTTCCCAGCACATTTTGTGTGATTTATACTTCCATATAAAATTAGCACATATAGAATTAATTCTTTGTGTGACTGAAGAAGGGAGGGGGGAAAACTGTAGCCAGAATTGAATCATGGGATAGATCACAGTTTTTACTAGCTCAATTCTACCACTTATGTTGAGTAATCTGTTGTTCCAATGATTGAATTTTTTGTTAATTTTGTCTGTTAAACACCCAAAATCCCTTGCTTTAAGTTTATTGTTTGATAATGGAATGCTTAAGTATATCACAGGGAGTTGGCCAATACTGATTTTTAACAAATCATCAATCTACTGTTTATGAACTGCTCCTTTACTAAAAAACAAAGTGGATTTGTTTTCATTTAAATTCAGTCCAGTTAACACTTTCAACCTCTGAAACACCTGTTGTATACTCTTTGCATTATCCATGGTAGCCTTAGTCAAAATTAAAATATCATCCGCGTAAAATAAATCAATATGGATATTACATTAAATCAATATGGACTATACGTTTAAGTATGATAAAAATTAGCATGCCTTTTGGTTTGACTAGAAAAGGAGATGGAGGACTTTCTTAACACGGGGCTGAGTGAGAATCTTAGTAAATAGGTGCATTGGCTAACTCATGCAGTTACTTGCTTTACCTGAACTAACATATATGAAAATTCAAGGAGTGAGTTACTTGCCTTAAATGTAGTTAGATATGCGTGAGATTATTAAAGTATAGGTTAATGAGTGTGTTTCCTACAGTTGTATATCAAAAGGAAACTAAATCACGTAAATTTGGTGGGGACATGTAATCATGTAAATTTTGTGCAAGTAATTAGTATTTATGCTTGTTCTTCATATCTAAGTGAGCATGAGTCAGACTTAACGTACTGAGCACACATTACCCACTAATTACACAAAAAATATATATAACATAGTTACAAACATGGCTAAGTAAATTAGAAAACATTTTTTGAGTTGTACTAAAATATAATGTAAAACTTAAGACCTTTTCTTTCTCGAGCTTTCTAGTGTACTCCAGTTAGGTTGTTCATGCCTAAACCATTGTTTTGACCATCCTAAATAATTCCAACTCTTTAACGGCTGCTTTTTTTCAGTCTGCTATGCTGCTTTTGCCTCTATTGTATTTGTTTTGGCTATTCTTTTCACGTTACCTTATTGAACCTACATTAGCTTCCCTAACATCTTATTGGACCTACACCTATCTCAAGTGGAAGTCGGCCCATGCCTTAATCTGAATCACTCTCAGCATACCGCCAATATCTCAATATCCCCACATGAGTTGCACGTGTTTGTTTTTAATTTTGTACCTCACATATGAATGCTACATGTTCTCCTTAATGCTTCTGCTTGATGTATGCTCGCCTAAAGATCACATTATTTTCCCTTACACTTGCAAAATTTTCTCATTGTTATATTACGTTTCGGCTGCTAATCAATAGTTGTGCTTGCAATCACCTGCTATCCTACTATGAACCAACTTATCATTTACACAACATATAACATATTTCATTTTATATTGATCATTAGGCAGTGTGTAGTACGGTTCTTGGAAAACTTCACTGGTATCTACAGGTGGTTAGAAATTTAGAGTGTATGTACATTCAAATGTTAATTCTTACCAACTACTTGAGAGCACAAAAGAAATCGTTTAGGTATATCTCTGCAATCGTTTACAATTACAATATGTTTTTTTCCATAGTTCTTTTACTCTTTTATTTTTTTTACTTGCCACAATTAAACATGATCTTGTTAAATGACAGATGAATTATTGCGTCTAAATCACATCAAGGTGGGATGCAACAAGTGTTAGCCAGAGAACGTAATCCTAACATGTTGTCAATAATACAAGAAATGGTGAGAACTAATTCCTTATTTTTTTTTCTCTAACTATGTATAAACTTCTCATGCATATTCTTGTTTTAGTTCTAGATATCGTTTGCCTAGATTTTTCACAAGCCTAAGCTAAAATATCAAAAACACTGCACTTATACTCAATAGGAAAATCGATAGTGTGTTGTTGATTTGATAACTACTACATATCAAGAGAATAAGAAAATTGCTCAGATGTATTATTGTGGGAAGTTTACAATTCTTGAAAATTTAAAGAATGATACAACAGGTTGTATCCCAAGTTGGTAAATTATTGTGGATTTTATAATAAGCCTAAACTACAAAAGTCTAGCATTGTTAATAGGGCTTCTTTTATTACTTGATATTTTAGCCTAACTAAGAAATATGAATTTTTATTTTTTTAAAGAATGAAATGTCTTTCTACTTAGAACCCTTCAAAAAATAAATAATAATTGCACGTTGCATATTGCATGTACTTTCACTTGCAGAAACTATGGAGTTTTATGCCTTAGCGGTTGAACCTTTACTGATTTCCAGTCCTTAAGGTGATCTCCAAAGTGGTTCTTACTGCAAGTAATCCGAGAAAGTGTTTGAAAGATTGAAATTAGTCTATCGACTCTATAGTTGCTATTGACTTGCCTACATCCTCCAAAATAAATATATATAATGCAACATATTAGATACATCGAAATAAGATAAAATTAAAAATGGAACTTCTATACAAAACTAAATGTTGAACAACTAATCGAATAATTTATCGTCAGCTTCTAAACATCATCAGTGAAATTATTTTTCATGTCAACCAATTCTTTCATCCATAATGACTGGAATATCATTATATTCCCAAGTTTCTATATGTTCTGCTAAATGAATAAAATAAAATATTATTTTACTTAAGTGCGTGAAAATATTAATATAAATTATAGTTTTAAATGCGTATTTTAAAGGCAACTGCAATAACATCTCAGAAATCAAACGCACTGACTACACTACAGTTGATAAGATAAATTTTGAAATAATATTAAATCTACCTGCCATTTTAAAAATATCTGTTTTAGTTTGAGTTCATACTTTAGTTTGGTTTACAGTTGAATTCTCCTGTTACAGAAATTGTATGATCTGCTCATTAATTACTTAGTGCAAATTATTGACATTAAACAAGAATCAATTAGTTATAAGGAACTGCATGTATACCTGGAGTATTATCCTAAAAGTATGTAAAAGAAGATTCTTTTTCTTTTCCTCAAATAAAGTTGAATTCATAATATGCACTTTTGAAAAAGATGTAAACCATAATTTAGTTTCCTTCATAAATATTTCTACCTATTTTATAGAGCTATAAAGTTTAATGACTGACATGTTTTATGTTCAATTCGGTAGTTCAATTCATTCCCATTTCTTTTAGTTCAAGAACTGATCCAAATTTATTTTTGATAACTTAATGCTATACCATCAAAGCTATGCTTATAGGTGACTGATTTCTCACAAAATTACGCTTGTACTTAAAGATAAGAATAAGTATACAATTTTAGCAATTTAATTAGTTGGATCATTGAAGATTCATATTTTCACCCGTATCTTGCATATTCTGACCCTCTGGCTCATGATATACCTTTGCACCTACTATGTATAAAACTATGTGAAGTTCTCAGTTTGTATGCTTGATATTGTATGTTTCAGGAGGAAGTGTGCGAGGTTACAGCTAAACTTATGGGACATGCAATTGGGATATTCATATGGTTCATTTTTTGTAAAGGTCTACTTTTGTTTTTTGTTTTTTTTGTGAAAAAAATTAAATTTTGTTTAGTTTAACAATTTTATTTATAACATTTAAAGACTTTTTTTGTCTCCATATCATGTATATGCAGGATATATCTAGTATGCAATCATCTTATGATATACTAGTATATACATGGTTAGATGTGCGGATTGTTCATCTTTGGTTACGCTATCAGTCCCTCTCGGTTCTTAGATTTCGCTCGGTAAGTTAACAAGTTTGTTGTAGTCCGAAACCTAAATTTTGTTACTATGTCAAATAATAATTTAAAAATGTCACTCGCTTTAGTCAGAAACCTGAATTTTGTTACTATTTTAAATAATAGCACAAAATTGACATCCTACAAAGCATTCAAGGAGGCTACTATCTGAGTATTTACTCTCAACCCTATTATTTTCCTATTTGCTAGATAAATCTAAAGCGTGCCCGAGTGCTTGTGAAATCACGTGTTGCATAATGTGGTTCCAGGTGTGTTACTTCATTTTTTAAGATAAATTATGTTTACAAAGCAATGACAAAAAATTTGTGCCAATTCAGGTTATGTCGAGTGTAACAAAAATGAAAGCATACTGACATGGGAAAGATTCATGCACCCTCGAGTTATCTTTGCTGTATCTATGAATAAAATGATACCTAGTGAATTCTCCATCCATATGGTAATACTTTTTAAAATATGATTAAGAATATAAGTTTATGATTGAAATTTTCATGTTCGATACTTTAACAGGTGAAGGCGCTAGTTGTTGTCTATGCAAAGCAGAAGTACATACTTTTCCCGAACCAAAATGGATCAGAAACAACCGAATACTCTGTCACTTTCAAGGTTGATTAGACAAAAATAATTGCTATTGCAGTTGTAAATTTACTAACCATCTTCAGTTTATATATATGTTTATATTCAGGTAGGTGCTACAAGCATGTCAATGTTGAAAAGCTTATGGCATGTGCATTGGCTTAATGAGCATCCGAACAATAACGAAGATCAAGTCTTGAATTGGCTTGAGGAAAGCCTTCCAAAATTAGAAGAAGGGTTTTCTCAATTTATTGAGCAAATAGAAACAGCTGGTTGGGAAAAAGACCAGATTGCCCTCAAAGTGCCACAGGGTATTATTTTTGATCATGAAGACTTTTCAGCATCTACCCAGTAAAGATGATAATTCATGTTTCTAGAAGAACTTTACAACCAGATATTTATTTTCAGATGTTCCTTGCTTTAGTATGAAATCTAGAAATGAATTAGGCTATTTTAACTTATTAAAACTTACATGAAGAACCAATTATATGTATCAACTCAATATTATATCAGAAGTTAAGAAGCTCATTCCTTGGGGACTATACTTGTTTACCATTCATGTTCATTGCTGTAATTGTTTTGAATTTGCTAATTTCTGGTTTGTTTTGAATTTGCTAATTTTATTTCTTCATGTTTGTTTAAAACTATCTATTTTTCATAGGGAGTGGGGTGGAATATCAATGTTAGCTTCAGGTTACTTGCGTGCTATGTATAAAAGTATAAAGCAAGCTGTTTGTTTTAGTTATATCTTCTAGCATGCTATTCCCATTTATAACGCCAAAATTTCCATACATACCAGGTCCGTTTCTCTATCTTTTTATATCTAAAGACATGTATCTATCGCTTATGCTAGTTTTCAGATCTATGCAATCTACTCTTGCAATCTATATCTAAAGACATGTATCTATCGCTTATGCTAGTTTTCAGATCTAGCATGCTATTCCCTTTTATGCTAGTTTAAGATAATTAAAATATAAGTTATGATATTTTAAGTTTGAGCAATTGAGATAATTTATAAGTTTAATAATGATAATAATAATAATAAATAATGATTTGAATAAATCAACTAAGTTTTATATAAAAATTAACTAAGTATTATAAAAGTAACAAGTTTATAATAATAGTAATAATAATAATAATAATAATAAATTAACTAAGTTTATGAAAAATTATAAGTTTGAGATAATTTATAAAAATTAACCAAGTTATAAAATTTATGTTTGAGATAATTTATAAGTTTAAGTTAATTAAAATATAAGTCATGACATTTAAGTTTTACTAATTGAGATAATTTATAAGATTGAGTTAATATAAATAAATTTATAAATAAGTTAACCGAGCTTTATAAAAATTTAAGTAATTTATATAATTTTTTTAAAAATTAACTAAGAGTTATATAATTTAACTAAGTTTTATAAAAATTAAATAAATTTATACAAATTAATTAAGTTTTATTAGAATTTAACAATGTAAATAAGTTTTAAAAATTAAATAAGTTTATTATAAAAATTAACCAAGTTTTATAAAAATTTAACTAAGTTTTATTAAAATTATTTAAATTTAAGAAAAGTTCAACTAAGGATGTTTGATATACTTTAAATATGAAACAATTTCATAATCATTTTTTGATTGTTAAACTTGTCTACAGGTAATTAGCTTTATAGGAGTAAAGACCAGCTCTAACAAAGAATCATGGGTAATCAAGTAATGAACATGTTTTTAATTGCTATATATACTATAACATTTTGTTAGTACTTGTTGTATAAACTTATTTATGAATGGTTATGGATTTTATGTGAATTTACTCGGGTTGTCTAAAAACTATTATCGAAATGGTTATGGATATTATATTTGATTATGTGATTAACGTGTTTTTTTAATTGTTTAAATACGATGATTATGTGATTGATTGATTGTTTGAATACGACGATTATGTGATTGATTGCTAGTTGTAATACGACTATTATGTGAGCGATGGTTGGAAATGGTACAAGCCATTAACATGAAATACTAGCGTGTACAATATGTTACAAAACAGTTTATAACTTTTACTAGCATTTTAAAAATGCTACTAAAATAAATGTAAGTAGATGTGATACGACTTTTGAAGCATTGAAAAAACGCTACCAAAACTTTTAGTAGCGTTTTAGTAAACACTACAATACGACATGCTACTAAAAGTCTAAAACTTTTTGTAGCGTTTCTAAAACCCTACAATAGGTCAAGTTTTGGTAGCGTTATCTACAAGGCTACAAAAATTTTCAGACTTTTAGTTGCATTGTCATATCGCAGTAACGAAACGCTAGTAAAAGTTTTGGTAGTGTTTTTTCAGTGCTACAAAAGGCCTTTTCTGGTGTAGTGCCTTCACCAAGACATCAACTTCCCTCACCCTCACGTAAACTCAAACCTGAAACTGCTACCATCAAACTCCATGTCGAACACCCTACAACCTACGACCATATATCCTCCCTCCACCACACTGCAACTCCAACCTGCACATCAGCAATTCAACTTCCCTCACCCCTCATGCAAACTCTAACTCCATTATCATTATCTAAATGCAACCTACAGCAATCCCCAAATCTAGCAACTTCAACCTCCTGCCTCACCACAATCATCAACAACATTCATCTGCACCTCTATGACACCAAGCAAAACAACATTCCTCATCTGCATACTTTACAGCAAACTGCTCGCCATTTCACTCCATCCATAATCAAACACTACACAAAACATCCTCCTCCACCTAAACTACCGCTTCAACCCTCAACCCAAATTCTACAGACAACCTATTGCACCTTCAAACTCCTCAATCACAACATTCACCGAGCAAAGCAACATCTCCCTCCTCTGAAACAATGAACAACAAGCATCAACAACTGCTTCTTCTCTCGTTGCACTTCTCCTTAATCACTAAGACACCATCAATCAGCTCTTCGATCACATTCTCCTCAAACAGCCATTTCCTTCTTCGTCCCTGAAACCCCAAACAACCCACGACCTCGCAACTAGCCTCGACCATCTCACCAACCACTTCGCTGCCTCCGCTTCAATCCAACTCCAGATCCAAACCCTAAAATCAAACACCAAACTTTTGAAAGCCAATCAGCAACCATCCATAAATCGCCAACATATCCTCAGCCACAATCAAATTCACCATCATCACAACTCCAATTCCGCCTCACAACCAAATCGACCACCGCATTCCAACCGACAATCCAGATCTGCCACAACCTTCACCACTAACTCTTTGATTTCAAACTTCAAATCGATTCCCCTTTTAATTTTTTTCTTCTTATCGAGTCACGTGAATTTGTTAATTTGATTTGTGAATTTTTTTTTAAAACAACAAAGTAATTAAGAATGGATATGGGTTTAGCATATTTGTAAAAGGGAAGTTGGGCTATTGGGTAGTGGGCTGCCTTATTTTTTTCTTTTTATGTTTTATTATTATTTTTATTTTTAAGCTAAGTGTTTGATTTTGGGTTTTCTTTTACCAAAATTCTTGTTTAAGTTTACTTGTAAATATATATATCGTTTTCAAATCTTTTTCAGGTTGTAGGAAATAAAAAGGAATTGCTGCTATAGACTATGCTTTGCTTACTAAAAAATTACGGTAAAAATTTTATTGCTGCTTTTAAATAAATTTGCTAATAATTCTACATACTCTAGTATAGTATTCTCATCTCCTGCTTTTATTTTTCTTCCATTGTTGGCTGCTTGCATTTTAAATATACAAAATAAAATCAAATCTCATTCATAATTGCATTGTTAATACACGTTTAATTTCTGTTTTGCATTCATTTCATCTTATTTTCTTTTCTAAAGGCAATACCCAACTTCACACAAGGTAGGGGATTTCATCACCCCTTCCTTGGCCCACAAATTGCATTACATCTTAGAATTTGACTAATAATATAGCTAGACGTTGGACTTAAAGGTGCCACGGGCTCATCTAGGGCTTAATTGTATCTTGACAAGTGTCTTCTTTTAACAATCTATTTTCTTGGTGTCTAGGCTATGGCAGAGCAATAATTATTTATAAATATTACAATGATTTGCAATAGTGTTTTTTTCCCTGAACATACTTAAACCTTTGGCTGCATTGCTACGGTGATTCGTGGTGCACCGATAACTCATGTCCGTTACCTGGATTAGAACTATTTTTTGAATTAAGTCAAACTATGATTACACAATTTTAGGTTAAGAGTTACTTAGGGCAGAAAATTTATGGTTAAGTCCTTGCATTCATTTATTTGCATTAGTTCATGCATATATAAAAAACAAAAAAAATCCAAAAGTTAAAAAATTTTACATTTTCCTTAACTTAGTTTGTAAACAAAAATAAAAAAATCTTTTCAAATATTTCCCTTAGGAAAAAAATCCAAAATCCAAAATCAAGCATTTTACTTAAGTTGGTTTTTTTAAAAAAAGAAAAACAAAAATCCAAAAGAAAAAATCTTTTCATAAAAAAACTAAAAAAAACATTTTTTATAAAAAAGAAAAAAAAATTAGGATCCAAAAAATAAAATAAAAAAAATCAAAAATTAATCTTCCTTTTGAAAATAATTTCTTTTTGGTAAATATTTTCCTTTAAAAAAACAAAAGAAAATAAATTTTCACTTCATTTCACTCTCTAAACCGTGTTTCGTTCTCTTAACCTTAATTTTCTCGTCTTTCTTCCCTTGATCTTTTCACGTGTACATGAGTACCTGGACTCATGACACAATAACGAATCATTTAACCTCAACGAACGATCCTCCAACGATGGCTAATGAAAATGCTCCCTAAATTCTCATGGATAGAATCTTTCTCGAAAGAGTTTCTATTCCTTCTTGTATCACATTACCCGCCCCAATGGGTAATCGCTTCGAAATTCATTCAAATCATATTGCCACACTTCCGAAATTTGGCAATTTTGAACACGATGACCCATACCTCTTCTTAACAAAATTCAAACAAGTATGTGCAACCATTAAACTCCAACAATGATGTGATGATGGAATCAAACTTCAGTTAATTCCATTCGCCCTTACCGTACCGATTACGCTGAAAAAATGGTTGTACAGCTTACCTTCGAGTTCGATCAAAACTTAGGACGAACCGTTAAAGTTTTCTAAATAAATTCTACTCCTTGGAAAAAAATGACCAAAATACGAAACAAAATTGTGAATTTTCATCAATCCAGGGGTGAACCTTTCGGAAAATACTTTGAAAGATTTAAAGAGCTTTTGATAAAATGTCCACACCATAATTTTGAAAAATGGACTCTTTGCCAAATCTTATATGATGGACTTGAAAATAGTTCAAGAACCACGCTTGAATCGATGTGCCAAGGCAATTTTCTTGCCTAACATCACGACGGTGCTTGGAAATTCCTCGAGAACTTGGCCGAAAAGTCATCCCAATAGGAACGTTCTAACGAGAAATTCATGATCGAGCGCACACTCAATATGATCATCGTTGGCGTTGGAAGCTAAAATCGATGCAATGATCAATAAATTCGACAACGTTTTCTCACCAATCAAATGAATTAAGCTTCCTAACCATTATGTTGTAAATGCAATGTTTCGAATCACATCGCTGATCAGTGCCCTCACTCGATTGAACAACTCAATGCTTTTAACAAGGTTAAGAATGATGCATTTTCTACAATGTACAATCCTAGTTGGAGAAATCATCCTAACTTTGCATGGAACCAAAATAACTCTAACATGAATTTGGTTCGACCCAATTTTCAAGCATTTCCGACAAATGCTTCGAATCCTCTTTTTCAGCCCGACCACTTTCAACAAAATTTTGTGCCTCTATATCAAAATCAACCGCAACAATCTGTTGCTCCTCAAGACGATAACAATTGACTTCACTTGAGAAAATTCTTGAAACTTTGGCTAAAGTGACCACTCATAACCTCCAATCAAATAGCAATTTGCAAAATTTGTTAACCTTGTACATGGAGAATACGAGTCTATCAATTGCTAAACTTGAAATGCAAATGAATCAGTTAGCCACGTCTGTGAGTAAACAAATCGATAACTAAGTTATCAATCCAAATGATTTACCGTAAGCTCCTCTTGACACTTCAAAAACGACAAGCAATTCTGAACAAAATATTGAGCCAAATATCGAATCAAATTCCAATCCAAATTCTTCTTCTACTCAAGTAGACGGACCTACTGAGTATCAAATTTCATTTCCACATCGACTTCAATCTAAGAAACATTCCGATAAAATGGAAAGGTGTTGGAAATTTTCAAACAAATAAAAGTGAACATCCTTCTTCTTGATAACGTTCAACAAGTCCCAACTTACGCTAAATTCTTGAAAGATTTGTGTACTCAAAAACGACACACTCATGTACCCAAGAAAGTTTTCTTAGCTGCTGGTCTTAGCGAAGTCTTGTCTCGATCAATTCCCATAAAATACAAAGATCCTAGATATCCGACGATCTTGTGTAAGATAGGAGATAAGATTCTTGAAAGACTTCATCATCCATGAAACACAACCCATGAATAATCGATGAGTCAAATTCCATTGATTTTAGGACAATCTTTCTTAGCCACTTCAAGTGCCCTAATCAATTGTCGAAATGGTTCGATGAAAATTTCTTTTGGGAACATGACTTTGGATCTTGACATCTTCAACCTTGAAAATAAATCAAACGAATCACTTGACCAAACGTTGGAAGTTAGCTCCATTCAAGAAAATTTTGACAATGAAATAGTTGACCTTAACAACGAACGCGAGACCGAATACGATCAACTGTTTCATGATGAGCCTAACAAGATCGAAAATGCGCTTCAGTTTGAACTTTGAACCCCTCACTATTGATTTAGAACTTCAACCAAATTCTTTCAATTAGTCTTGCTCTTGTTCAATATCATATCCACTTAATTGATGAAGCCAAGCCTGTTTGTGACGGGCAACGAAGGCTTAACCCCAAAATAAAGGATGCGGTTCGAGATGAAATTCTTAAGCACCTCGATAATGGAATGATATATCCCATCTCTGATAATTTGTGGGTAAGCCCAATTCATGATGTGCCAAAAAAGTCCAGACTTACCATTATCACAAATGACGCCAACGAACTCATTCCAACTAGTACTCAAACAGGTTGGTGTGTTTGCATTGATTATCGAAAATTAAATGCTACAATACGTAAAGATCACTTCCCTCTTCCTTTCATCAACCAAATGCTTGAACAATTAGCTAGTCATGAATTCTATTGGTTTTTTTTATGGTTACTCCGGTTATAACCAAATTCTAATTGCTCCCGAAAATCAAGAGAAAACGACTTTCACGTGTCCCTTTGGCACCTTTCCGTATCGACATATGTCATTTGGCCTTTGTAATGCTTCTGCTACTTTTCCAAGAATTTGACCTTACAATCAAAGACAAAAAGGATCCAACAACATCATTGCTAATCATCTGTCGCGTCTTTAAAACGCACCACCTTCTTTACCGATCAACAAGAACTTTCCTTATAAACAACTCCTTTCCATTTCCATTGTTCCATGGTATGCCGATATAGTGGACTATTTAGTCACTAAGGAAACTCCTTCATTTTGGTCGAAACAAGATAAATACAAATTTCTTTGCCAAGTCAAGTACTTCTATTGGGATGATCCATACTCTTTTAAGTGTTGTTCCAACCAAATCATTCGACATTGCATCCCAGATTGTGAAATCAAGAGTGTCCTTTCGTTTTTTCATGACCAAGCTTATGGTGGTCATTTCGGTCCGAAGAAAATACTGGAAAAGGTGCTTCAATGTGGTTTTTAATGGTCTATACTTTTCAAAGTTCCATTCAAGTTCTATAAAACTTGTGATTGCTAGCAAATGTTAGGAAAAATTTCTCAACAAAACATGATGCCTTTGAACCCTATTCTTACGGTCGAAACCCTTGATGTTTCGGGCATTAACTTTATGAGACCGTATCCCAACTCTTTTGGAAATCTGTACATTCTTCTTCCTATTGATTACGTCTCTAAATGGGTTTAAGCCATTCCATGAAAAATAAATAACCACAAAGTTGTTGTGAAATTTATAAAAGAAAACATCTTTTCAAGGTTTGGAACACCTCGCACAATAATAAGTGATAATGGAATTTATTTCTATAATCAATCATTTGAAACGCTAATGAAGAAATACTCGATAACCCACAAGTTCTCCACTCCTTATCATCCTCAAACTTGAGGTCAAGTTGAAGTTTCAAATCGCCAAATCAAGAAAATTTTGGAGAAAACTTTAAATAAAAATCGAAAAGATTGGTCACAAAAATCGATAGATGTGCTTTGGGCTTAGAGAATTGCATATAAAACCAATCTTGGGATGTCTCCTTTTAGGGTTGTATATGGTAAAGCGTGTCATTTACCTATCGAACTTGAACATAAAGCGTTGTGGCCGATTAAGAACATCAATACCAAGTCCGATCTTGGAGACAATCATCTGTTGATTTTCTATGACAATTCAATTCAGGAAGAGAAGCCTGTCCAGACATCAATACCAAGTCATGTGTCATGTAGGGGAAGAATAAAAGCCTACGCAGTTTCATTAAGCGCTTCAAGGCAGAAGCTCTTTGTACTGGGGCGACTAGCAAAGAAGCATTACTAATGGTGGCTCGCCAAGATTACGATATAACTTCTAGGTGGGACAAATATAGTATGAAGTCTTGCCTTACCATGAAGGCTTTCTATGAAAAGGAAACTAGTTACATTAGGATGGAGGAAGCTAGATCGGCAGCACCATCTCAAGGGACTTCTTCCCCCAATTATGACAGAAAATAGGGCAGATGGATATCACCCACCAGCGAAGTGGCAGAAGGAGCTAAACCTCACTACTAACACTCCCCTCACTCATACCCCTAGGGAAATATATGAGATCATAAAGGTTGAGTTTATATACAACGTGCCGAATAAGGGAAAGAAACCAGAACACAACTGAGGTAGAACATACTACAGATTTCACCGAGCAAATGGTCATCATACCGACACCTGTTGACACCTAAAGAATGAGATCAAGAGGTTGATCGAGAAGGGTTAGTTGGGTAGCTTCCAGAGGGTAAATGGTAGAGATAGGACCGAAAATATGACTCCCGATCCTAATAAACACCAAGTTGGCAACCCTTCGAACCTGATAGCTTGAATCCATGGAGGACCACATCTTGTTGGTGCAAGAAAAAAGGCACTAGAGAGGTATGTACAGGAGGACAAGACCTAGAAGACAATCTTCCACATCAAAAAGAAACCAACACCAAGACCCACTTAACATTAAAATACATATGTCAAACTGTACTATGAATAAAATCTTTGTCGATTTTGGAAGTTCAGTGAATGCCATCTTTAAGTCTGCTTATGATCAAATGAAATTACCATCAGAAATCCTAAAGTCCAGCCCTGAATCGATCTTTGGTTTCAACAACAATGCTACCATCCCAATGGAGTCAGCACGTTTGCTCATTATAGTTGAAAAGACCCATTACACAAGTCATTTTAAGCAAGTTTCTTAACCATCGATCAGCCCTTACCCTACAATGCTTTCATGGAAAGACCTGCTCTGATTGATGTGGTGGCAATCATCCCCAAAAGGGATTCAGCGCACTAGCGGGAATAGGGTTAATGAGAGGTGAACAATATTTTGCTGGAAAACTATACAATGTAACTCTTAACTCTAGCAATAAAATTGTTCCAAACTATTCTGCTGTATCTTCTAGTATTTCTAATGAACAAAAGGAAGTCAAACTAGAACTTAAAATTGCAGCAGTGTCGGATACTCAAACTAATACCGAGGTGAGTAATCCGGTACCCCAGAATCCTAAGAGAAAAGAGAAAAGAACATACATGCACACGATTGGAACTGATGAATATAATTCAATTTATGCGTAGTATTTCTCTGAGGAAGCTCTGAAACATGTATCTTCTATGACTTCGCCACCATAAGAGGAATTGGAAAGTGAAATAGACCCAAGGTTAGGGCAACCAAGAAAGAACTAAAGTCAGTAGATGATCTCAAAGACATACAAATGGATCCAGAGGACCCCGCAAAGGTGCTTAAGATAGGAACGAACCTTAGTGGAGAGGCAGGGGATTAACCGATAGAATTCTTAAAATTAAAGGTCAATGGATGTATTTGCTTGGACTCATTTAGACATGGTAGGAATAGACCCAGCTAATCTATCCTCCACTGAACATCGACCTAGATGCTCATATGGTCAAACAGAAGCGTAGAACTCTAGACTATAAAAGGTACAACGCTTTACATGAAGGGGACAAGAAGTTAAAGGAGAATGAGTTCATAAGGGAGGCATACTACCCGAAGTAGATTGCTAACCCAGTACTCGTAAAAAAGCCTAATGGGTAATGGAGAACTTGCATAGACTTCACCAATCTCAATAAGGTTTGCCTGAAGGACAGTTTTCCTTTTCCAAGGATCGATCAGTTGGTAGATGCAACTAGTGGGCATGAATTACATTCATGCATGCATGCATATTCGAGATACAATTAGGTAGCCATGTTTGAACCAGATATGGAGCACACGGATTTTTGATGGATAAGGGCTTGTACTGTTACAAGGTAATGCCATTTGGCTCAAGAATGCATAGGCAACCAACAGTGGTTGGTCAATATGATATTTGCTAAATAGATTAGGAAGAATGTGGAGGTATATGTAGACGACATGTTAGTTAAGTCAAAAGCGGCATCAAACTATGTCAAAGACTTAGAACAGACCTTTGTAGTCTGAGGCAATACGAAATGAAGCTAAATCCTCAGAAATACACCTTCTTCCTCTAGTCAGGACAGTTCCTAGGGTATATAGTGAGTGCAGTGGCATTGAAGCAAACCCTGAGAAGATTGAGGCCATAAGAAAAATGGGAATCCCAAAGGAACCAAAGGACTTGATGAGTCTAAATGGCAGGGTAGCATCCCTAAGCAGATTTATATCTAAGGCCACACACAACTCCATCTCATTCTTTGGCCTAGTGAAGAAGGGATGAAACTTCAAATGGAATGAAGGGTGTGAAGCTGTTTTCCAAAACCTGAAAGATCATTTGGTCAATACTCCTATATTATCGAAACTGGTGACAGGTGAGAATTTATACATATATTTAGCTCTAATTGATCAAGCTATTAGAGCAGCCATGGTAAAAGAGGATGAAGGGATGCAAAGGCTCATTTATTTCACAAGCATGTGGTTATCCGAGGCGGAGCTAAACTACTCAGTTGTTGAAAAGCTTGCGTACAACCTTCTCCTGATAGCAAGAAACTTGCAACCCTATTTCCAAGTGCATCTCATCAAAGTCCTCATAGACAAACCTATTAGGCAAATATTGCAGAAGCCATAGACATCGGGTCGCGTATTGAAATAGGTAATGGAGCTTAGCTAGTATAGCTCACCTATTGTCCTAGGAGGACAATTAAAGGCCAAACACTTGCAGATTTCATTACAGGATGCACTTTAACAGGTGTACCCAATTCAGATGATGAAGCAAACACCCCATAGTTCTAGTAGTCGCTCATAGATGGAGCATTGAATGAACGAGGGGCATGAATTGGCTATGTATTGATCAGCCCAAATGGGTAGAAGCTGCATGGAGCAGTGCATCTCGATTTTAAAGCAACTAACAATGTGGAAGAATACGAGGCTCTCCTTGCAAGCCTATGAATGGCCGAGGTAATGTAGGTAAACTATGTTAAAATTCACAGTGATTCCCAATTAGTTGTGAATCAAGTGTAGGGGAATTACCAAGCGAAGAAGCCTACCTTTGCCAAATATGTGGAACCATCTAAGAAATTACTAAAGTGGTTCGAACAATCTGAGATTGAGCATATCCCATGTGAAAGCAATTCATCCACCGACTCCTTAGCTAAACTAGCTAGTACCAAAATGGCCAATAAAATAAAGGTAGTGCTAATTGGGCATCAAGAAGATCCGAGTATAACAAAATCAAATCAAATACTGGTCCTGACCCGAGACCAGCTTGCCTCCATTCAAGGCACACAAAATTAGGATACAATAGTGAGCCAAGAGCAACCCACCACTGGGCTCCCACCTTAGCAAACTGAGGAGAATAACTGGATGACTCCCATCAAAAAATTCCTCTTAAATGGGGTCTTACCTCCAAATACAAATGAAGCTCGAAAGATAAGATACCAGGCTCCATACTACTCTTCATTGATGGCACATTATACAAGAAAGGGTATTCTACCCCTTTTCTTAGGAGTGTTTCTAAGGAAGAGGGGTTGTAGGTCATGAGTGAAGTACAACAGGGCCAATGCAGAGATCACTCTGGGAGAAAAAAATTAGCAAAAAAGGCGCCGAGATGGCTACTATTGGCATACAATGCTCCAAGGTGTAAAGGAATTTGAAAGGAAGTGCGACAGATGTCAAGGATTTGCCAGTATCCCTAGACAACCATCCCATGAGATTATCCCTCTCGCAAGCCCATGGTCATTCAACATATAGGGGATAGACCTGATAGGACCACTTCCAATGTCAAAATAAGGAGCAAACTATGCCATAGTAGCCATAGATTACTTCGCTCTATGGGTAGAGGAAAAACCCCTAGCCACGATTACTTCGAAGAAGATAGTCGCTTTTGTAGTAAGGAATATAATCGCTAGATACAGAATACCTCATAAATCATTATGGTACCTAGTTTGGAAACAAAGAATTCATGGAACTTTGTGAGAAGAATAGCATTATAAAAAGTTTCTCCCTAGTCGCTCACCTAGAGGCCAATGGACAGGTTGAAGTTGCAGACAAAACCATCAAAAAACTTCTCAAGAAAAGGCTGTGAAAAGCAAAAGGAAAGTGGCAGTGGAACTCTCTTTAGTGCTATGGGCCTACTGGACTTCAACCAGATCTCCTACAGGCCACACTCCTTTTAAGCTAACCTACGGATATGAGGCCATGCTACCCGTCGAAGTAGAAGTACCATCACATAGAAGAATATCATATACTACAAAAAGAGTAAGAGAAAATTACCTTTGATCTTATCTAGGAGAGAAGGGATGAGGCAATTGTTAGCGGCCGCATATTGATAAAGAATGGCAAAGAATTATAATGCAAAACTCAAAGAAAGAAACTTCTGCAAAGGAGACTTGGTACCGTGGAGAGTAATGGCCAATATAAAGGATCCGGCGGATGGGGCATTAGGACCAAATTGGGAAGGTCCACTCATCGTAGTAGAGGTTCTAGCAAATGGGGCATATCGGTTATCGAGACATGATGGCAACCTAGCTCCAAGAACTTGGAACTCAGAGCACCTCAGACCTTACTTTATCTTATTTACATTGCTTATGAAATGTATATTGTAGTATTATAAAAAAAATAACGGTACAATAAATTGGACCTAAGGATATTAGACAACTCGAACCAATATAAAATCTCTCTTTTAATGACTCTTTGACATGATCTCACTATGCACATTAGCAGTTCACCACCAATAGTCTCTGATCAAGCAAAACACGAGGTCGGTAGACAAAAATGGCACTCCAAAACTAAGAACGGTGAAACTAGACTCAAACACTTGGAATTGCATCAACGCAATCCAGCTCTTCTACAAAATTACTTTAGTGGACATATGGCTATTGACTGTCGTGCCCTAATATAAATATTCCTATGATTGCAATCATATCATAGCCGAACTGGTCATAGGGATATTGGATAGTTCGAACCAGTATAAAAACCCACCTATGTTAACTAATTTAACAAAGTACACTAGACATACAGATATTAGATAGCCAGAACTAGCACAAAAAATCATGTGCATGTGAGGGTTGCATATGCACGAGTTGACTTCTCATTCAAATACAAATATACTAGTTTGCACCCCAAATAGCGGAGCAGATCATATCATGCGCATGAAAACGGCTTCATAGCCTTACCGCTGTTGCTCAGAAAACTGAACATACTATACAAAACATGAACGACGACGGCACTTCCTCAAATGAGAACTGTGATGCTAAAACTAAAGCCATAGTCTACCCTAAAACAGTAGGGAAGACCGTGCCAAGTGCTAGAACAAATTACTCTTCATAGTTCACCGTCGTTATAACTTACGAGCAAGAACGGCAATCTCAGAGATAAGAATGGTTATGCTAGACGACGATACATTCAGGCATACATATGACGTTACGCCCCAAACAAGGAGGCATGTAATACTAAGTATATGAAAAGGCTAGCGTGGGATACTACACATAGACAAAGGATCAAATCGTATCAAATATGCGGGAAAAGACTGTGGCCTAATGGTCAAGACCAGGAGGCATAAGCTACCTTAGGAGCCTATTTTAAACATAGCGAAAAAGCACAGTACATGGAATGTGCTACAAGTTATCGATTAGGTACAAATCCAAACACTACTCAAAGCTTGCAGAGTGTATATCAAGAAGCTGAGTTACTAATACTTAGTTAGCTCCTTACATGCCTATCATAATTCAATTGTTTATTTTAAATATCTATACCAAACTTACTCAAAGTTTTCCAGCAAGGGTCGCACCATGAAGTGATACCTCTTAATGAAAGCTATGTTAAGGAATCTGATTCAAAATCATAAGGCTAGTCAGATATGACTGCTTATATCTCTTACATTACTAAAATAAGTTAGTAAATTTGTTTGATATCAGTTTTAGTAGATTGATAAAGTTACATATGTTTACATTACAAATTAACGTAATGATTTATTACTCCAACTGATATTATAACATATTATATGCCATGTAATCATAATATCAAATAATGGATAATTCAGTTTATCCTAACATACACCTACATTTTGACATTGAGACTTTAAAGAACATATAAAAATATTTTTTTCTTATAAAATACTTCGAGAAACCAAAAGTTTGTCTATGTAGTCTAAAACCATCATGAATGAAAAGCAATTGGAGAGTTTAACAATATTTATAATGACAGTTCTTTTAATAGTTTCAACATTACCTACCAAGTAATATATATATATATATACACACACACATAAACAAAGTCAGTCACTGAATCACATAAATTATAATATTGTACAAGCTTATTTCTAAACGATGCATAACAACATATATGCATTCAAACTAAAGTAAAATTAACCACCAAAAATGAATTGACAAAGATAATTTGTGACAAAATTAGAAACTCACATGAAAATTTATCTTTCAATTCTCAATTTATAGATTGCATTAATTCAACACAAAATCTATAGTAATTTACATAATAATAGCTAAAATAATTTCCATATAAAAAAACAAACATGAAATACGTAAAAATGAACATTATATTAAAAGTATGATAACCAATATTGAATTAAATTCTATAAGTTACTATAAGGTTTAAACCTTTTGCATCTCTAAACTAAATAAATGTATTTAATATCAACTTATTATCTTGATAAATTTTTATATATTTACACTACTAATTAACCTAAGATTTTATTACTCTAACCAAGATATAATTACATAATTACCTTCAAAAAGTAACCACAAGAACGTATTCTTTTCCTTGTAGTCATAATAGCAAACAATGATTCATTCAATTGATCATGATGTACACATGCTCATGCACATTATGATTAACAATTGAAATTGGTAAATTAAATGTGTTTGTGTAGATGTAAACGAAATGTATATATTTAATCACTTCAAGGAATAACTTTGTTCTTTATCCATTGCAAATTCTAATTTCCCACAAAGAATACAAACATAAATCTAGTAATTAATGCTATAGGCATCTCAAACGTGTAATGAAAAAAAGCTCAACTACCACTAATACATGTATTTATGAAAAAAAAAACTCAATCAATTATCATTTTATTTATTAATCAAAATTTATATTTCCTTTCTTTCTAGTTTCTTCTTAACTTTCTCAAATCAACATTAATTTACTACATGGTGTAGTTTTACAATTTATATAAATGTATTAGATAGCTTAACATGCCCTTTTCCCTTTTCAAAATTCACCTAAACTAATAATATATTTCTTTATATTTCCAGTTCTTGTTACAATCGCTTACCCTCCTTCCATTAATTCTATTTGAATTTCAATCTGACTTTCCATTTTTAATAGTATAAATGTCTGAGTTTACCATTATAAAACTAGGAATTGTATGATGGTATTTAGTTCTTTTTCTAAATATACTTTTTTCATTTTTCATATGGATTTGAAATTCTTTGTTGGGTTGTAAATTATTGCATGTTGGATAGAAATGTAATATACAAGTTGAAGAATTAAAAGATTAATTTTCAGTTGTTTTTTTAATTTTGTGTTAACTTATCTCTATTTATTCATTTTAGGTGGTTAAATCAATGTTGTTATGAATGCCTATAAGTTGTTATGTTTCTCTTCGAAATAAGCATGAAGAATCATCTAAAATGAAAAAATAGATATAAGTTAGCACAGAATTAGAGAAGGAACTAAAACCATATATAGTTATTGATGTTAGAATGTATAGCTCAAAACTTTATATTATTATAAATGGAAAACTTCGATTGAAAGTAAAAAAAAATTAATATTCGACGTTAGTTATTCTAGCAAGGACTGAAAGCGTAAAGAAGTAATATGATTGGTTTTAATGAATTGTAGAAAGGGACAGAGGCATGTTAAGCTATCAGATACATTAGGATAATCTACCAAACTGAATTTTGAAAGAATATTAATATGGATTTGAGAAAGTGTAGAAGAAATTGGAATGTAAAGAACTGTAAATTTTTTAATTAAATGAAATGAAAATTGATTGTGTTTCTTTTCTCAAGTATAAGTAATAGAGACGGTTGATCTTTTTAATATTATATGTTTGAGGCACTTATAACATTAACATCCAGATATATATATTTTTATTCTTTGTGGAAAAATATGAAATTACCAAGGGTAAAAGTGAAGTTATTCCTTGTAGCAAGGAGAAAGCAGTATTCAGTCTGAGATGAAATGAGAAAATAGTTAAATATTTAGGAAGGTTTAAATTTTTATACAATATAATAGATGTGCTTATAAGAATTTAAATTGAATAGAACCTACCCGTAGACAGTTTCTGATAAATGTGTGTGTGTGTGTATATATATATATATTATTGATCTTAGAACATGACAAAAGGATAAATTTGGTTAAAATGTAATGATTGTACAAAGCGTGAATGTGACGACCCGACTTTCCACTCCCGGAAAATCGCATCGACAGTAAGAAAGAAAGGGGTGAGAAATAGAAAAGAGAAGAAGAGAAAAGAAAACAACAACAGATACTCACAGCGGAAACGAAACGAAATATAATATATCACATAAATATTACATAGTATCATATACATCATCTATCAGAGTTACACAGATTACACATCACATACTAGACAGTTATAAACATCTGTCTAGTTATTACATCTCAACACAATACAGATCAATACAAAGATCAACACAGCGGAAAACTACTATCTATATCTACAACGCCGAAGCCTCCTGCTCCATTGCTCCTCCAGATTACTCGTTAAAGCTAAACCTGAATCCCTTGGCTACTCGTAAAAATTTGAGTACCCAAGAGTTTATAAAACAGAAATAAACAACTTGGGTCAGACATGGGTCTGGTGTGAGTAACAGGTTAAACTTGTTTAACTTCAAAACCTTTTGAAAGAAAAGGTATCACGTAAGACTTCCCACACATAAACATGGGTAAGTTTTTACCTTACGCTAACCAAAACATTTGATAGGAAATTCGATTGTATTATAATAGGGTCTAGGGTTTTCAAGTAAAATACAGAAATAGCCGAAATGCTTACATCTCACATTCCAACATAGTTGGGCACAACTAATACGTACGGCACTTATTGGAGTTTGGATTCCATACAATGGCAGGGCTACCGGGGTACCGCCCGTCACAGTACGTGGCCTAGATCACCGTACCGAGGAGTACGCCCGCTCCCCTGCAACACAAAGCCGGAACCATCCCTTACTGGATAATCCCGAACAAGACAATCCCGTGGTTGGCGCGACCAACCACACACTAAGCCGAATAAAAGAAAAGGGACCTCTAGACAGGGATCTATCTTGCTCTCAGTGGGTGCTACCCACGAAGCCTTGCTGCACCTCCCCTGTTTTAGCCATTCCCGGTTGATGAGGCTTGAGGTTACGATTACCTTTAATCAGAACATATCACTTAGAATGCTCATCGTCCGCCTGACGATGTGCTGAAAGCATTCAATCCATACAAGTTCGTTCCGGGTTCGAACGAAACCGAAGGCATTATCTCGTTACACTCGTTTTGGCATCACCCTCAGAGTTAACGACAATAACCCTTGCACTCTGAATCTTCATCTTCACTTGAGATTCACGACCTATCGTAAATTTGGATCGATGTGGTATTCGGGTCTCCAGACCTGGAATACCGGTATACGGAAACCCGATCCCGGTCTCATCGAAATCCAAAACGTATCTTTTAAGGCCAAGTTGTTTAAAGGTTTTAACCAATTAAACTTATATTCAGGATGATATAAACAGATAGATAAATAACATTATCATAATAGATAATTCATATCAACATTCATCCAATATCAACCATTACCCAATATCAATCATCCAATATAAATCAATCATCCAATATTAGTTAATCAACATTAACCAATCATTCTTTAAACATAATTGATTAACTCTTAATCAATTTAATTAACCTTTAATTAAATTAATTACTATCCTTTAATTACTTGGATTATCTTAATCCTTTTTCATAGATTTATTACATATCAATTTATTAATCATCTCTTAATGATCTTCCTTAATTAATCTTCCCTGATTAATTATACTTTAATTACATTCAAGTAATTAGCCTTTAATTAATTTCACAAATTAATTATCCTTAACCTTTTCAGTAATTAACCTTTAATTACTATCATTAATTATAATAATTAATGATCTTTCATTTACTTCCATTTATTAATTTTATTAATTAATTAACTATAATTAATTACACTCAATTAATTAATTACAATTAATTAGTCATACTTTAATTAATTACTTTTATTAATCAACCCTGATTAATTACATTAATTATATTAATTAATAATCCTCTAATTACTTCATTAATTAATTACCTTCTAGTTAATTAAATAATTAATCTTTAATTAACTACATTCATTTATTAACCTTAATTAATCATAAACAGTAATTAACCATCCTGTAATTACTTACCTTAATTAATTAACTCCTTAATTAATTATATTAATCCTTTGATTACTTCCATTAATTAATTACTCATTTAATTAATCACCTTAGCAAATAATTAATCACATTATTAATTAACCTTAACCCTTTAATTAATTAATTACTCTTTAATTAATTAATTAATCAATTAACTTTTTAATTAGTTTTATTAATAAATCCTTTAATTAATAACATTAAGTGATTAACCCTTAATCACTTCCATTTAATTACTTTCATAATTAATTACTCTTTCTTAATTACATTCAGTAATTATCCATTTATTACTTGACTAACTAATTACACTTAATTAATCATAAATGATTATCTTAACTAATTAAACTAATTAATTAACCTAAAATTAATTACATCAATTAATTAATCAATTAATCATCACTTAATCTTTAATTAATTTATTTCTACTAATTACTTCATTAAGTAATTATCCTTAATTACAATTAAGTAATTAACCTTAAAATTAATTATCCTTAATTAATCTCAACTTAACTAATTAAGAATAAACTCTTTATTTAATTTAATTACTTATTCCAATTATTAACTTATTTAAAACCAATTTACAATCAATTATATATTTGAAATATAAATCTTACTTAAGAAGCAAACAATTAAATTTTTGATATATTTAAAACCCAGTTAAACATATTTAATAAATTAAACGGATATTTATCTTTGAAATCTTAATTATTATATTTTCTAAACTTATCTATTCAAAATAAAACTTGAAATCTATTTTAAACATTTCTTTATAATTTTCTTTGAAAATAACTTTAATTGGAAAACTTGTTTTTACTTTACTTTAAACTTTGAAACATTTGAAATGCTTGAGTACATTCTTTAATAACCTGGTATACTCAAATTACCCGAGCCAAACACGTTTCTTCCCCGAGCTAGCTTCGAGTCACTCGCCTTTTCATCTGCTTCGAGTCGCCTACCCTAAAACGCGAGAGCTATCCCGAGTCTCTTCCTTCTTCCCCAAAACGTCGATCCCTCTGTTACACGAATGTGCACACGTGCACGTGCACGATCGTTCAACGTCTCTCCGACCTTAACTTTGATCGTCGACCAGTCCCCCTTGGCTTCGACATCCCAACCACCAACCCAGCAACCAAGTTCCATCATCGAAACGAGATTTCGATCATCGATCCAATTCCTGGAGCAACTCGATCCACCCAAAACTTTCGCCACCGTCGATCATGTTGACTGGAACCACGACACTCAACCCAAAGCACCACCACATCGCCACGCTACTATCTCCTGCCTCGCGATCCACTCCGATCTTTCCCAACCTATGCCATTTCCTCGACAGCAACCACGATCGAAAACACACCAAAAACCCTACTTCAATCGAATTCGAACAATTCGTCCATAAGAAAAATTCAATTGTATTTTTCCCATGATCACAATCAATCAACCCTCCTCCATACCAAAAATCGTTCAACTCTAACATGCGGATCACCACTAATCGCCTATCAACCCAAATTCGAACAAACCCAAATTACGTTCGAATTTCCAAACTAAAATTTTTGATATGCATGCCTAAATTCATGATTTTTCAGTACGATTTCATATATATAATTCAACTTAGAATTTAGAGCAATTGATTTTTAACTTATATTTTAATTTCACTGTATTTTCTTCAATTCGAGGGAAATTCCAAATTATAAAATCCTAGAATTATTTTTAGATGATAACTTACATGATTACAAACAACTTCTATTTACAAATCAAAGGCCAATTCGAATTAAAAATCTAGTTATTGAATTTACTATGGCAATTGAAACTGTTATAAATATACAGAGCATATACAGGCATCTCAATATCATCATTCACTCAATCACCAACATACATCAATTAAATCTAAGAATTCAGACACATCATCATGATTTCATCACAAGAATAACGTATAAATCCAGGATTAAAACTGTTTTTAAAATTTCATTTACTCACCTTAATATCAAAACAGAGAGACAGGCTTTTAAATTTCTGATTTCTGGAAACTGCTCTTGATTTTGTTATTGAGATTTGAAATCCTTTTGCATGCTTTATTTATGTTGAATCTGGTGTGGAAGTTGCTGTTGAACTTCATTTGCATGTTGAATTACAGAGCTTGATTTAGTTGCAGGTTGATTTCGAGTTGCAGCATTCACTTTCAAACTGATTTTGCACATTTTACATTCCCAGATTTTTTTATCTTCATTTGCTTTTAGTTTTGTTTCAGGTTTTTAGAAGAAGAAAGAGTATTTAGAAAGAAAAGATTCGAACTGAGCAAATGAAGACCAGATTTCTTCTTTTACTACATTATTTTTAAATTAAATTTTAAATGAAGATAATGTTGCCACTTGTATTTTTATTAGTATTACAAATGTCCCAACTTGGTTTATGTGTTTACAAGTGTTTTTATCATGTGTTAAGATATTAACACATGTCCTAAGTAATTTTAAATAAATTTTTATTTAATTTAAATGTTAATATAAACTTACTTTTTTAATTACTTAATTAATAAATATTAATTTACCTTTAAAAGAAAATATGTTAAAACTAATTATAAATATAAATAAATTCCTTATTCATGTATTTTAAAGTCTAGAACATTATATAACCATTTAAAATTTAACACTTTAAAGAAAACTAAAATAAAACTTTGATTAAACCCCTTTTTAAACTATCACATTTAAAATAAACAATTGTCTTATATTTTGAAAACAATTGAATTAAATCTAAATTAACCTTTTGAAAATTGTTAAATTATAAAACAAAGCTTTTAAAATCACAATTTATACATATATATTTATCAATAGATTTAATTAAATTTCAAACAATCCCAGTTATAACATATATATACATATATATTACAAATTTGAAAATTCATCTTTAATTGAAAACAAAAGATATCCTATTCACAATATATAACAATATATATATTATAAATAGATTAAAACTTTATTAGCTTTGAAAATAAATCTTATCAATATTGCCAGATTAAATATTGATTAACTTTTAAAAGATTAAATTATCAATACATATTATTAAATTTAAATTGCCCAAAAACCCGGGATATCACATTCCTCCCCCCTTAAAATAATTTCGTCCCCGAAATTAAAAGCAAAGTTAATTTAATAATCCAACAAATATTTTAATTTCAAACACAAACCTATCATCCAATTTCTAACAACCAAAGCAACCAATCAAACAATCTAATCTAACTAAATATTCTGATATAAATCAGAATAGACTTCATAATACTACCTCGAGTTTCCCCGAGTATAAATCACCGGGAGACTCGCTCTACAGAAGCTAAACAAACTACACTACTATGATCCAGAGCTCCTCTCTTCTCTAGATCCACCAATCTGAACAAAATATCAGATCATACTCAAGTCTAGCTCAACTTCCAAATTCAACTGAACTGCAGATTCCACACCAGCAATGATGAATCATATACGTACTCCCTCAGAGATACGTGAAATAGAATGAATTCCAGCTATCCAAACTGGCCATTCAATCCTGTAGATAAAAAGAACTACTGCTCTCGAGAACACAGGAAAATCCAAAATACTTTTGGAGCTAACTTTCCAGACTTACCAAATCTTATAGTTCTTTAATCGGAGAAAAACTTAAACAGTTTCCAATTTCCAACTCCGAATTCCAAACTCCGTCTTATATCTGCCTAACTCATCAGACGATCCCGAGCTACCTCATCTCTTTCCGATCAACTTAACCTTTGCTGATGCTTCTTGAAACAACTGGACCAAGAACAAAATGATTTCCAGATCCTATCAACAAGATGATATTCCAAAATCTACTGAAATCCACAAACTCTACTCCACAAGCAATAGAAGACTGAACTTCCTTCTCCCAGATTCCAGAAAATTCTATACACACTTAGAAATTCACATAAACTTCTTGTAGAAATCTGAGGTTACTTCCTTTCTTGCACAGCTACTACCTTTGCTTTCGCTGCACAACTCTGATTTTTGAAATAGATGAGAATGTCGATGAACTCGAGCACAAATTAGATCCACAAACAAGCGGAAACATTGGTTATCTTAAAGACATAACCAACTTCTCAAAAAATAGACGAGTCCTCGGTCAAGGGTACTGTCTTCAGTTATCCTTGGCTAGAGGAAACTCGAAACTAGAAGCAGAAGAGAAAACACAGATACTCCATAAAATTCTAAGATACTTCACCAAATCCTTCTCTAAGAACTATCCTTCAACTAGACTGAACCACCGGTACCACTCCTGGAATCCAGTCGATAAGAAAACTCAACCTTCAGATGCGGACAACTCCTGACTTCTCTGAAGACATCCAGAAAAAAAAATTCTGACCACTCAAGAGAACACTCAGACAATCGCAAGTCACTTTTGCGATCAACCCAACCTAATTCCAAAGAAAAACTGTTCCTCTTTACCAATCAGAACAGCTTACACTTAATTATCCAATTTATCGAAGAAATGGATCCACTCTGCTGCTTCTGAACTTCACTTCCAGAAAAACTGCTCAGCTAGAAAACTTCTTGCCATCACAGGACACTCCGAGTAGCACTGCTGACACTGATGCTCCTATCCAAAGCTCTTCGAGAAACTCGAACTCCAAACCAAAGCAGAAACACCATGCTGAACTCAGCGACAACACCGAAATAGACACACTTCCTTAATCTTGTTCCAAAGAAAACATCTTTGGAAACATCCATCGTCACTGTATCTCATCATACAGCTACTATTACCTGAGGTATCAAGGTACCATCACTCGCTTCTGCCTCATCGACAGATCCAACTCTACTCATCCAAACTTCAGAGATAAACTCCGAACCTTAACAGGTTTCCTTCAGAGATTCGATGAAATCCTTCATCACAACAAAACTTACTCGAGACAGTATTGGGTCTACAGTCTCGATAAATACACTTCCAACCTTAATTCCAACCATTGGTAGTCATGCTTCATACACTACTACCCTATCTACCTTTATATCTTATATTGGAGAACCTGTACGGGTAACCCAACAATATAGGTAGAATATATATATAGTTATATAAAAATTACAAATACGCTCTCTCACGATAGATACCACTCCAGAGCTAGGTATTCACTCAACCAATAGCTTTGATATTCACTTAACCAAAAGCTTAGGCATTCGCTCAACCTATGCTCTGATGCCACGTGTGACGACCCGACTTTCCACTCCCGGAAAATCGCATCGACAGTAAGAAAGAAAGGGGTGAGAAATAGAAAAGAGAAGAAGAGAAAAGAAAACAACAACAGATACTCACAGCGGAAACGAAACGAAATATAATATATCACATAAATATTACATAGTATCATATACATCATCTATCAGAGTTACACAGATTACACATCACATACTAGACAGTTATAAACATCTGTCTAGTTATTACATCTCAACACAATACAGATCAATACAAAGATCAACACAGCGGAAAACTACTATCTATATCTACAACGCCGAAGCCTCCTGCTCCATTGCTCCTCCAGATTACTCGTTAAAGCTAAACCTGAATCCCTTGGCTACTCGTAAAAATTTGAGTACCCAAGAGTTTATAAAACAGAAATAAACAACTTGGGTCAGACATGGGTCTGGTGTGAGTAACAGGTTAAACTTGTTTAACTTCAAAACCTTTTGAAAGAAAAGGTATCACGTAAGACTTCCCACACATAAACATGGGTAAGTTTTTACCTTACGCTAACCAAAACATTTGATAGGAAATTCGATTGTATTATAATAGGGTCTAGGGTTTTCAAGTAAAATACAGAAATAGCCGAAATGCTTACATCTCACATTCCAACATAGTTGGGCACAACTAATACGTACGGCACTTATTGGAGTTTGGATTCCATACAATGGCAGGGCTACCGGGGTACCGCCCGTCATAGTACGTGGCCTAGATCACCGTACCGAGGAGTACGCCCGCTCCCCTGCAACACAAAGCCGGAACCATCCCTTACTGGATAATCCCGAACAAGACAATCCCGTGGTTGGCGCGACCAACCACACACTAAGCCGAATAAAAGAAAAGGGACCTCTAGACAGGGATCTATCTTGCTCTCAGTGGGTGCTACCCACGAAGCCTTGCTGCACCTCCCCTGTTTTAGCCATTCCCGGTTGATGAGGCTTGAGGTTACGATTACCTTTAATCAGAACATATCACTTAGAATGCTCATCGTCCGCCTGACGATGTGCTGAAAGCATTCAATCCATACAAGTTCGTTCCGGGTTCGAACGAAACCGAAGGCATTATCTCGTTACACTCGTTTTGGCATCACCCTCAGAGTTAACGACAATAACCCTTGCACTCTGAATCTTCATCTTCACTTGAGATTCACGACCTATCGTAAATTTGGATCGATGTGGTATTCGGGTCTCCAGACCTGGAATACCGGTATACGGAAACCCGATCCCGGTCTCATCGAAATCCAAAACGTATCTTTTAAGGCCAAGTTGTTTAAAGGTTTTAACCAATTAAACTTATATTCAGGATGATATAAACAGATAGATAAATAACATTATCATAATAGATAATTCATATCAACATTCATCCAATATCAACCATTACCCAATATCAATCATCCAATATAAATCAATCATCCAATATTAGTTAATCAACATTAACCAATCATTCTTTAAACATAATTGATTAACTCTTAATCAATTTAATTAACCTTTAATTAAATTAATTACTATCCTTTAATTACTTGGATTATCTTAATCCTTTTTCATAGATTTATTACATATCAATTTATTAATCATCTCTTAATGATCTTCCTTAATTAATCTTCCCTGATTAATTATACTTTAATTACATTCAAGTAATTAGCCTTTAATTAATTTCACAAATTAATTATCCTTAACCTTTTCAGTAATTAACCTTTAATTACTATCATTAATTATAATAATTAATGATCTTTCATTTACTTCCATTTATTAATTTTATTAATTAATTAACTATAATTAATTACACTCAATTAATTAATTACAATTAATTAGTCATACTTTAATTAATTACTTTTATTAATCAACCCTGATTAATTACATTAATTATATTAATTAATAATCCTCTAATTACTTCATTAATTAATTACCTTCTAGTTAATTAAATAATTAATCTTTAATTAACTACATTCATTTATTAACCTTAATTAATCATAAACAGTAATTAACCATCCTGTAATTACTTACCTTAATTAATTAACTCCTTAATTAATTATATTAATCCTTTGATTACTTCCATTAATTAATTACTCATTTAATTAATCACCTTAGCAAATAATTAATCACATTATTAATTAACCTTAACCCTTTAATTAATTAATTACTCTTTAATTAATTAATTAATCAATTAACTTTTTAATTAGTTTTATTAATAAATCCTTTAATTAATAACATTAAGTGATTAACCCTTAATCACTTCCATTTAATTACTTTCATAATTAATTACTCTTTCTTAATTACATTCAGTAATTATCCATTTATTACTTGACTAACTAATTACACTTAATTAATCATAAATGATTATCTTAACTAATTAAACTAATTAATTAACCTAAAATTAATTACATCAATTAATTAATCAATTAATCATCACTTAATCTTTAATTAATTTATTTCTACTAATTACTTCATTAAGTAATTATCCTTAATTACAATTAAGTAATTAACCTTAAAATTAATTATCCTTAATTAATCTCAACTTAACTAATTAAGAATAAACTCTTTATTTAATTTAATTACTTATTCCAATTATTAACTTATTTAAAACCAATTTACAATCAATTATATATTTGAAATATAAATCTTACTTAAGAAGCAAACAATTAAATTTTTGATATATTTAAAACCCAGTTAAACATATTTAATAAATTAAACGGATATTTATCTTTGAAATCTTAATTATTATATTTTCTAAACTTATCTATTCAAAATAAAACTTGAAATCTATTTTAAACATTTCTTTATAATTTTCTTTGAAAATAACTTTAATTGGAAAACTTGTTTTTACTTTACTTTAAACTTTGAAACATTTGAAATGCTTGAGTACATTCTTTAATAACCTGGTATACTCAAATTACCCGAGCCAAACACGTTTCTTCCCCGAGCTAGCTTCGAGTCACTCGCCTTTTCATCTGCTTCGAGTCGCCTACCCTAAAACGCGAGAGCTATCCCGAGTCTCTTCCTTCTTCCCCAAAACGTCGATCCCTCTGTTACACGAATGTGCACACGTGCACGTGCACGATCGTTCAACGTCTCTCCGACCTTAACTTTGATCGTCGACCAGTCCCCCTTGGCCTCGACATCCCAACCACCAACCCAGCAACCAAGTTCCATCATCGAAACGAGATTTCGATCATCGATCCAATTCCTGGAGCAACTCGATCCACCCAAAACTTTCGCCACCGTCGATCATGTTGACTGGAACCACGACACTCAACCCAAAGCACCACCACATCGCCACGCTACTATCTCCTGCCTCGCGATCCACTCCGATCTTTCCCAACCTATGCCATTTCCTCGACAGCAACCACGATCGAAAACACACCAAAAACCCTACTTCAATCGAATTCGAACAATTCGTCCATAAGAAAAATTCAATTGTATTTTTCCCATGATCACAATCAATCAACCCTCCTCCATACCAAAAATCGTTCAACTCTAACATGCGGATCACCACTAATCGCCTATCAACCCAAATTCGAACAAACCCAAATTACGTTCGAATTTCCAAACTAAAATTTTTGATATGCATGCCTAAATTCATGATTTTTCAGTACGATTTCATATATATAATTCAACTTAGAATTTAGAGCAATTGATTTTTAACTTATATTTTAATTTCACTGTATTTTCTTCAATTCGAGGGAAATTCCAAATTATAAAATCCTAGAATTATTTTTAGATGATAACTTACATGATTACAAACAACTTCTATTTACAAATCAAAGGCCAATTCGAATTAAAAATCTAGTTATTGAATTTACTATGGCAATTGAAACTGTTATAAATATACAGAGCATATACAGGCATCTCAATATCATCATTCACTCAATCACCAACATACATCAATTAAATCTAAGAATTCAGACACATCATCATGATTTCATCACAAGAATAACGTATAAATCCAGGATTAAAACTGTTTTTAAAATTTCATTTACTCACCTTAATATCAAAACAGAGAGACAGGCTTTTAAATTTCTGATTTCTGGAAACTGCTCTTGATTTTGTTATTGAGATTTGAAATCCTTTTGCATGCTTTATTTATGTTGAATCTGGTGTGGAAGTTGCTGTTGAACTTCATTTGCATGTTGAATTACAGAGCTTGATTTAGTTGCAGGTTGATTTCGAGTTGCAGCATTCACTTTCAAACTGATTTTGCACATTTTACATTCCCAGATTTTTTTATCTTCATTTGCTTTTAGTTTTGTTTCAGGTTTTTAGAAGAAGAAAGAGTATTTAGAAAGAAAAGATTCGAACTGAGCAAATGAAGACCAGATTTCTTCTTTTACTACATTATTTTTAAATTAAATTTTAAATGAAGATAATGTTGCCACTTGTATTTTTATTAGTATTACAAATGTCCCAACTTGGTTTATGTGTTTACAAGTGTTTTTATCATGTGTTAAGATATTAACACATGTCCTAAGTAATTTTAAATAAATTTTTATTTAATTTAAATGTTAATATAAACTTACTTTTTTAATTACTTAATTAATAAATATTAATTTACCTTTAAAAGAAAATATGTTAAAACTAATTATAAATATAAATAAATTCCTTATTCATGTATTTTAAAGTCTAGAACATTATATAACCATTTAAAATTTAACACTTTAAAGAAAACTAAAATAAAACTTTGATTAAACCCCTTTTTAAACTATCACATTTAAAATAAACAATTGTCTTATATTTTGAAAACAATTGAATTAAATCTAAATTAACCTTTTGAAAATTGTTAAATTATAAAACAAAGCTTTTAAAATCACAATTTATACATATATATTTATCAATAGATTTAATTAAATTTCAAACAATCCCAGTTATAACATATATATACATATATATTACAAATTTGAAAATTCATCTTTAATTGAAAACAAAAGATATCCTATTCACAATATATAACAATATATATATTATAAATAGATTAAAACTTTATTAGCTTTGAAAATAAATCTTATCAATATTGCCAGATTAAATATTGATTAACTTTTAAAAGATTAAATTATCAATACATATTATTAAATTTAAATTGCCCAAAAACCCGGGATATCACAGTGAACTCAAACCAAAATTTAAAAAGACAAATACTCGAATAATATAACTTAAATAACCATGGAAGACTAAGTCCAAGAATTAAGTTATGAAAAGGATTAGGTTGGAGTATTTTTAAATCACACATCCTTTATATAAAGAAATTAATTACTTGAGAAGAACACGCTGACATAGATTATGGATGAAGCCGATAGTTCATGAAGGAAAAATTATTCATTGTTTCTAGATCAAATGTCATTTAGACGCTGCTCCACTACACCGGATATCGATTCACCTATGGTTATGTATGAATATATATTAACACATATAGATAAGGATTAGTTGGAAAAGCGGTGAAAGAACACTACAAAAAATTGTATAAATGTAAAGTTAAAGTTTGTGAAGTACAATTTTTTTATTGTTTTGAGTTTAATGGAAAAGTCACTATTTTGCCTGTAACAAATTCATCTTTGGTTAACTAAAACAAAATAGCCAAAATCAATCTACATTAGACCAAGGTCTAGAATTTTTATAAACGGGAAAAAATGTTGCTTCCCAAGATTGATTCAAATTTTAAAAAATTGAGTATCAAAGGTGTTTCACTTGTAAGCCAACTTTGTAGACAAATAGGCATTAATACATGTGATCAAATTAAAAACTAAGAAATTGGATATACATACTAACTTTAGGTAAAAATGGAGATAAAGTTAAAACAAATTAGCTCATACATTGATCGAAATTCAACAGAGTTGAAAAAGTCTAAACATTTAACTAAACCAAAGCACATCATTGCTCATTACAAAAGAAAAATTTACAAGAAAATGGAAAGAAGAAACACGCATTATTTTATAGTTCATATAACACCTAAAGACATAAAGGTTGCACTAAATAGAAGGAAATAATATTATTGTAGAGCATAATGATGAAGTATAGGATGATATGAAATATTTATAAATTGAATGGTTATTGTTTTTTTTTTGAAAACCCAGGAGAACCCGGCGGACCGTTAAACTCCTGAGGAGGGTATAGTAAAGCCGTCGGCTGATCCAAGCCCTCATACCCCCGGATAAATTTATATAGGATAGGGAAGCGCATGGTAGGAATCGAACCTTGGTCTTTTTACCAGAACTCAAGCCTCCTTTCCACTGCGCCGCACCCGCAGATGATTTATTGTTTTTTATATACATACACACATTCTGTTCGCATACTATTTTATGCAATTATTAAAAATGAAAAAAGGAGAGAAAGATTACGTGGACAAAGGTGGTCGTAATTTTTTTTTGTGAAAGTTGGATAAAGGAGCGGGAAAGTGTGAAAAAATAGAGAGAGAAAAGCATATGAGATTTGATTACAAAGTAAACGCACTGAATATGTTGTAGGTTGTACTACAACTAACATATACAAAAAAATATTCCTATGAATAAGGATAGTTCAAATCGACAACCTCAAGAAGCTATTAGAGCAGCAAGTTTTAAGCTTTATATAACAACTAAAAGTGTGATAATCATGAAATTTCACACATATAAATATTGTTTAATCGTATGATAATTAGTTTTGTGATATGAATGGCATTTTCTATTCAGGCTCTTTATTCATTTCTTTAGATGGTACATCAAGTTTATTTGTAACATATACCTAATCAAAGAAACAAAATGTTGCATCTTAGTTAAACGAGGAACTTTCTAAAACATGAATATTAAATTTTAGTACTTGAAGGAAACTCAGCAAATTTAAGGTTAACAACAACAAAACATAAATTTAACAATCCAAAACCAATATTTTTCACCTAAAATGAGATTGAATTATTTTAGCTTCATCAATTGTAATCGAGCGCTCACCAAGTAGGAAAATAACAATCATAGATAAAGGTCTTTCACTTAAGATGAGATGACATCTAAATCATTGCATCCTGAAGTTAGAAAAGCTAAAAAGGTTACGTTTTTAGTTCCTGAAAACCAACATATGACAAACAAAGCATGAACTAAAAAAACATTTTACGTTTAAAATTTAAAAAAAATCAACACTGAAAATTATAAAACTTTTTAAAAAAAAGTTAAGTTAGAATCTAGGATCTCGCTATATATAGGAGCAACTATTGGATCATGTAACGCGATGCCTCATCAAATTAAGCATTTAATCTTTGGCATGGGCGCAAGATTTGGATCAAAGAATTAACAATAACTTTTTTCCGTCAAATAGTGGTTACGTATTAGAATCGAAAATGGTGGAAAAGGATAGGGTTGACATAATAAGAACTAAAGGTGGAAGCGATAAGGAAACAAACTAACCCCTATTTTTTCCATGGGTTGAAAAAAGTTTAAAAGGATGAAACGTTAACCACATGTAAGAAGCTATGGAAGGGGAAATGGACCAAATTAGAAGATAGGAGAGTAAATGATGAGGGCCCCATCTTTGATCTTCAATGGTATGGTATGTATGACAATCCACACTATTTTAAATTATCAATTTATTGTCATTGAATGCATAATTTTTTACCATTATGATAGAATGGGTATTAATTCAAATGGTTGTTATAATTATTCAAATAATAATTAATCTAGCTTTTACTTTTTTTAATTTATCATAGATATGTTACTTCTCACTATTTATTTCATAAGTGTATACATGTATATATTTATTTATTTATTTATTACAGTAGCGAATATTTACACATTAGATCAATTTGTGTTTCGTTATTCTTTATTGTTATTGTTGTTGTTGTTACTACCATTTATGTTATTATTATATAGCGATGTGCCTAAATGCACTCTCATAGCGCCACAATATTGTCGGTTTACCGGTAATTGTATGGTGATAAACTGGTAGTTGTTATAGTTGTGATAAATTAGCATTTTGTACAAAAAAATCTAAAACTTTGTATTTCTGTAATATGCATATGTTTCACCATATATTTTTTGTGTAATTTAGTATATGACTTTAACAAAAAGAAAATGAAGTATAATAGAACCATTTGAGCTAAATTTAAAGACTAGATTCTTTAGTAGCTTGGTACATTTGGAAAAATATATTAATTAAATAAATAAATATAAATAATTCGATAAATTACCATGATTGATGATTTTGAAAAAATTGGCCAATGTAGAATAATAGAAGTAAGTTATAAACTAATAAATATCTTTTATTAACATTTTAAAGCAAGTTTCAAAAAACTAACAACTATAAATGTTTATTTTATAAACACGAGTTTATATTAAAACATATGTTTACTTAATATCCAATCAACAATACCGTAAACATTTATAGTGAAACATGTGGAAAACAATACCATAAAAATTTTAACATACTAAATAAATGTTTTTTAAATAAAAATACCATGTTAATGGTTAAATATTAATGGAAGGAAACTAATAGCATTAAGAATTTAGACCTTTTCGCTCTCTATATATACTGCAATTCTCGTACATTATCTATCTTGTATTCAGAGATTTTCTCTACTATTAAAAGTCTATTTCCTAAAAAAACTATTACCATGTCACTATCAAAAGATGAACTTGAGTTTATTGGAAATAAATTAGAATTCACCCCTGATTATATAAGGTTCCGATCCGTTTGTAAATCTTGGCGTTTTGCAGCACCAAAGTGTCCACAAATTCCATGATTGATAAGGTACAAACAAATATATTTAGATATATCACTTAAGCACTTCACTTTTTATCAGCTCTCCTTGAAAACCAACAAAGTTACCCCTATCCCAGAATTGTTGGATTGGCCAATAATATCAACTTCCATACACAAAAACCAAACAACTATTTGCATCGGCTCTTCTCGTGGTTGGTTAGTTTTATTTAATCTTTGGAGTTCTTATGTTTTTCTTTTCAACCCCCTTACAAATTCCACTATTGTTAACGCTAAAAAAATGTACGCTAACACCCCGGTGTGAGTTGTGATATAGCGAAAGCACCACCCATTGGTACGGGAACTAAAAGTAAGCAGAAAATAGCAGAAACAGTAAAAGGACAGCAGTTTTATAGTGGTTCGGCTCAAAGTCAAGCCTGCGTCCAGTTAATCTCTTCTATCACTGACTTGATTACAGATTTTACAACAATTCTTCGATTACAACACAATCAAGACAAGTAATCAAAACTTTGATGTAGAAAAGCCCTTTGAATTCATGTTGAATGAGCTCGATCTTTCCTGAAGATTCTTTGAAGTCTCTTTTGCCTTTGAAGTGTTGGAGCAAGTAGAGAAAACAACAGAGTCTTGGCGTTCCAAAAATTCGTCCCCCCGAAGTGCGGAGTAGGCAGGGTATTTATAGGAGAAACTGGGCTTAGGTCGGCCATGTTTTAGGTCGTGAGCGACCTAAGAAGTTGCGACCTAAGAGCCATCCCGAGGTAGCTTATGTAACGACCCGATATTTTCAACCATTCGCATCCATTATAAGTGTATAGGTAGACACTTATGCCGGAGTTGAATTTCTCAAAATACCGCGTTGTAATTAAAATTTGGCAAATCTCAGAATATACAGTAAATAAATATAATCACAGATCACAGACACAGAGTAAAATAATGCAGCGGAAGTAAAAGAAATAGTAGTTCATGAAGCTACTATCTAAATATGTCAGAGTTACATAAGATACAACAGAAGAAATAGAGTACAACAAAAGTCTCAATAAAATAACCAAGTACAAGCTGAGTAGAACAACGGAACTGAAATAGATAGGACAAGACAAGCAGATAATCTCCAGCGATTCAAATCTCCAAGCGAGTGGAAATCCAAATCTGTGAGTAACTCAGCTGACCCGAGCGTAAAGCAAAACACAAAACACTCGAGTCAGGACAATATATACTTATATAATGTAAACCAACTCAAGCGAACTGTAATAAGGGTACAAGTAACTTAGAAGATGCTTGGGACCGCCCATCCTCTAAGGATCCGTTAAACTATCTACTATGTAGTAATATACGCTATATAATAATGTCTAATATAAAATAAACATACTTTTAAATAGCATTAAGGCTTTATATTTTCCACCTTAACACGTAATAGTCCCAGTAGTCCAGTATTAGCATACTCCCAAAGTGGGGGCTACCCTCGATACTCCACAGGCTACGGGAGAAATCACAAATCGTAGTAAAGCTCGATATGGTAGGTGACACGGCACAACTAGGCAATGTCAGGGTAGATATACCAATTACGCACACGGACTGATGGAGCGCATAGCAGCCACTATCGTCCACCTCGAACAACACTCCCAAATCGGAGGATGGCCATCTAATCAATCACAATAAAAGTATAATATCGAAGAAATGTGTCCGAGAAGAGGTGCTACCTCACTGGTCTGAGATCGCTCCTGTTTTAGCCACCTTATGCCAACTCAGGGGAGTTGGGTCCACGTAACATACCTTAAGAACGTCGCCACCATCCTACTTCATTCTGGAATCTCCACCGCGTACACGTTTGTCAAAGTGGTTTTCGGTATCGACAGAGAGTATGTCCATATCTGATCCCGGTCTCTTTGCCAACCAATCGTTATTATAACCCGTGGTTATAACTTTTAAAAACAGTTTATACTTCAAAATAGAATATCATTTCAAATCCAAATCTTTATCAAAATAAAGATTAAATCAATTCCAAACCATTTCCATATTTTTAAAATATCATATCATTTCAAAACTTCATTTCAAATCATTTTAATATTCCAAATATCATTTGAGTTCAAATCTAAATATTCAACTTTAAATACCTTTTAAATTTAAAGATATACTTCATTTATTATCATTTCAAGTCACCTTTTAAATAGTTTATATTCCAATCAAATAATTCATTTAAACCTTTTAAAGGTGTAATTATTATATTTTCAAATCAAGTATTCAATTTCCAAAGTTTCAAACCATTCTGAGTTCGTTTACTAAGTGAAAAACCCTAATTATTAAAATTTCAGCATTTCACAGCATTTAAAAACAACTGCTATAGGTTATATTTGAAAACATTTTTAATTCAGCAAAGACAACACTTAAAACTGCTGTTAAAACTCAGTTTTAGTTGAATTATAGTTCAAAACAGAAAAGACAGCATTTCAGAAGTGCTGCGGTAGTTCAGATTTCAAAACAAGGATTAAATTTGGTTTCAACAAAGACTGCAGACCATTATAGCATTTCCAGAGAATGCTATAATAGGCCTGAGTTCAATATTAGCCTATAAGTTCCACTACAGCAAATACAGCATTTCAGAAATGCTGTAATAGCTCTTTTTACATAATTTTAGTTCAAAACAGAATCTATAGCATTTCTGAATGCTATTAAAAGTAGATTTCAGGTGTTATTGTATTTCCAGCAATTAAATAACTTCAATTTAAAACACATAAACATTTTAAAAATCATATTTTAACGTTTAAAATGTTCATTTATATATCATTTAACATATATCTTTTTCACAATAAATTTCTTATAATTAAATCCAATTTTCAACAATTTACTTAATAAGTTTAAGTGTAAAAGTTTCCAATTCTTCACATTTCAACAAATAAACTTAACACTTCAAATTTAAATTACCATTTCACAAATTTAACAAAATTTCCAATTTTATTTAATTAACTTAAACCTTTAATTAAAACCAAATTTTACATTTCCTAGTCAAGTTATATTTTAAAAGATCACTTTTAAACATTCATTTATTTAACCACTTAAATTCATAGAAAAATCAATAATACTTTAATAAATCACTTAAATTCAAATTTAATCAAATTATCATATTTTACCATTTTCCAAATATAATTAAATTTCCATTTTATTCATATAACTTAAATACCATTTTTAACCAAAATTCCAAATTCCAAACTTAAGTTATATTTCAATAATCCAATTTAACAATTCATTAATTACATTTTTAACTCATAGAAAAAAATCATAATTTCTTTATTTTAAACATTTCAAAATCTATTTAAATCAAATTTCATAAATTTATATTTTTAAAAATACTTAAAATCATCCAAAACACTTTATAAAATAACCACGGGCCTGTATAAAATTTTCTAACCTAGGTCAAGTGATACGGACCCGCAGTTTAAAAAAAATCCGGGTTCTATCATTTCAAACCCGCAATCCCAAGTTAAAATAAATAAATAAAAATCGTTCAGGCCTATCATTTCAGCCCATAACGATTTTTCCCTATTCTAAAGTCCGTTCGGGTATGTATCATTTCAACCCATAGTGATTCTAGTCTACAGGGAACTTGCAGTGTGATAAACTGATATAAATAAACAGAATAACATAAAACAACATCAACATATGATATAACAGGTGTAATAACAGGTGTGAACATCATATGATAATAATATAAGCATATATAACATGATAATATACATTACAGATTCAAATGGTGTCGGTTTATCAGTTATATAGGTACATATTGTCTGATGAGAATAACTCACTTGTTTAAGCTGGAGATGACGACCAAACACACAACACAGAATCTTTGAAGGCACGACAACATGAATATGATTTGAGAGTGGAGAGCCAAATATAATTGCCTTGTATACATATAAACAAAACAAGACAATGTATACATAAATATGTAACACAAAACAATATCGAAATGACTTGAAATAAAAAGCAACAAAGGGCAAAGTGATTCGACCTTTCTTTAACCATTCAAGAGCTTGACCAAGGGGATCTTTTGCTCAGCCATAGCTGGACATAATCTCAGTTTATGGCATCAAAATAGCATGGCAACAAGGAGATGATGATGGTAGGAGTTGCATATGAATAAGACAAAGGGTCAAAGCAAAATAAGTGGAGTTTTGGTGTATTTTTGGCTCATCCAAAGGCAAGTGGGGCTCGGCCCTTGCATGGTACAGGTCTGGACAGTGGAGGGTGATGGTGCAGCAGCAGCCAAAGGTCATGTAGCAAGTGGTGGTGGTGGCTAAGGGGGTGGCCAAAGCAAGATATGGAGGGTAGGTGATGATATGTGTGGTCTAGGCAATGTTTTATGGAGTTTTGTGGTGATGGCTTCAAGTGGAAGGTCATGGCCTGTCTTGGTCAGAGGGAAGGGAGTGTTTGTTGTAGTAGATGGAGGAGGTGATGATGGGGATAAAGGTGGTAGAGGCTAGGCCAAGCAAACATGTGAAGAGATCAAGCAAAATCATTGAAAGAAAAGAGGAAAAGTGAAGGGAAGAAGTAGAGAATGGATACCATTGGCAAATTTATCTTAGCCGTGAGTTTTAGGATATGAGAACTGAAATTTTGAGAAGTTTTTCACATGAATGCTAAGGAGAATAGGAGATTGTATGGCTAATAGGAGTAATGAGGAGTTATGGCAAATGAAAAGACATGGGAGATGAAAGGACATAAGTTAAGAAAGCTTTTAAAACTCTTCACATTTCCATTCTTTTTAAGTTAAATAAAAAAAATGAAAATAAGTAAATAAATTTCAGAACTGAAAACAAAATAAAATAAAAAGAAAATAAATAAATTTAAAGAAAATAGAAAAAGATAAAAAGGAATTGCTTAAAAATACAAGCAATGTCCAGAAATTTCAAATAAATCACTGTTGGCTTTGGAAAATTGGTAACTTCATTTCAAAAATATTCTAAAATAAAATTTGAATTAAAAATGATTTTGAAACATTTTCATGGTGAAATAAATAATTAAATTTTAAATTAAATAGAATTTAAATAAAGAAAAATGGCAATAAATACATAATCAGGCTTTATAAATTTGAGTAAATTCAAGTGCACTTTAGAAAAATTATATGATCATTTTAAAAATATTAAAAAGTCAAAATATACATAATATAACATAAATAATAACATAAAATAAAAATATATTCACAAAATAAATATTTAAAATTAAATTTACATATAATTTTTAATGAAGAAAATAGCAGAAAATAGGGAAACAGCCTTTAAAAATAGGAAGTCATCATAGTAAATTTTGGAAAAATTCTATTATTATTTTTGAAAATATTTAGAGATGAAAATATACATAAATTAATATATTGACACATATTAAAATAAAATATAACAAAGAAAAAGTAATTTATACAATTTAAAATAGACAAAATTGTTAAATAAACAGTTTATACAAAAAAATTGAAATGTACATAACTTTTACATTTTAACTCCGTTTTTAACGAAACGAAAAGCAGTATTCATGTTATTAAATCTATTTTCATAATAAAAGATAAAATTTCAAATTTCAAATATTTAAAATTTAAATTTAAAAGTCAAAGTTTGACTATTGACCAAAATTCACATTTTCTGGAAATATTTAATTTAGTCATATTTGGAATTCTAATCCACATCAAAATAAAAGTTTATACTTAAAATAAAAAAAATTATTCCTTTTCATAAATAAAGCTATTAAATCTGGAAATCAATTTAAAAATAATTGTAAAATACAGGGTTGTTACAGCTTAAGTCGTTGGCGACTTAATGGAACCATTCTGGGCGAGATATAGGCTGTGAGCGACTTAGCATGTGTAGTTCAGAAGTAATCTCGGTTGGTTTAGGTCATTAGCGACCTAAAGGAAGAGGCAGTGAGCACGCAGCTTAACTCTGGAGCTTGCTAGGTCGTTAGGTCGCTCTCTCTTAGCTTGTTAGGTCGCCGCCTTCATAGAATAGCTGGGTCGCTATCCTATTGAATCGCAGGAGTCTTTTAGGTCGCTTTTGTGCTTTAGGTCGTTAGGTCTCTCCTGCTTTGACTCAGCTGCTAGGTCGTTAACTCGTTGAATCGCAGGAACCTTTAGGTTGCTGGCTTCTTAAGTCGTTGAGTCGTAAGGATCTTTAAGTCGCTGACTTCTTAAGTCGTTTATGCTTTGATTGGTTAAGTCACTTGTTTCCTTAGGTCGCTGAATCGAATAGGTCGCTAAGTCGTGAATAAATGAGGGTTAACACTTGCCCCTCGAAGTATACGCCTAGGAGCTAGGTCGTGTGCTTTGATACCTCTTAACTCGCGCCATCCTGAGTCGCTAAGTCGTGAGTGACTTATGAGACAGATAGGTCGTTCGTGCCGATTCGAGTTCCACTGCCCCTGTATATAAGTCGCTTAGATCACTCCCTCTGCTCTTTACCTGCTCTAATACTCTAACCCGCCTTTGAAGAATTTCCGAGCTCTCGAAGAAGAATTCAAATTAATTAGTCGTCGATCATCTCTACAATCAAACTACGTAAGTGAATTCGACCATTATCCAACCACGACCATCACCGGATCGTGAATCCCCCATTTTTTCGACCCTAATCCGATTTCACATGCCGCATTTCGCCATGAGTCATGTTACGATCGATTTTTTGATCGTTATTGGACATGTTGTCGCCGTAATTCATGAGAGCACAGCAGTGCATCGGATTTATGATGGATCTGAGGCGATTTGAATCGATTTTGGATGATCTGGTGGTGTGGAGAGGTGGTGGATTTTATTATGGAGATGCTAACGGGTTATTGGGCTAACGGGTTAATGGGTTAGACGAGTTGTTGAATGAAGAGGAGTTAGCGAGTTAAGGAGAGTTAGGAAATGCTCGACTTAGGAGCCTTGAACGACCTAGGGCTTTAGTAGTTTGGACACGAATCACACGACTTAACTTAGCGTACGACTTAGCGACTTATCATCAAACTCTGAATGACATAAGGGACTGCGACTTATTTGACATGTGACTTATCTTGCCAGAATAGCACACGACTTAAAGCAGAACGACTTAACGAATCAGCGACCTAACTTAACCCGCAGCATAGCTTTTAACTCATAGGAATATAACTGATGAACTCCATAACTCGAGCAGAGCGACTTAGGGAAGCCCAACCTATGTTAGGTCGTTTGGACATGAACTGGACGACCTAAAAGAGTCTCGAGCTAACTTAAGTCGTTCCTGCGACTTAAGGAATGAACAGCATTTGAACACTTGTAAAATTAGCCAGAACTTGATTGAACTTCCAATTTGAACTGCCAGAATGAACTGCTTGAACTTGTTGCACTCTTTCATAGATTATATTAACTTTTAAGCTAACAACCTGTTAAATACAACATTTGCAGAAAACTAGGACGAATATACTCATCATCGACTGCCCACATCGAGTGATGGATTAGGTCAAAGAGAAAATAACATGAATCTAATTAAAAGTGAAATGCTGTGAATCAACTGACTTAAATGAAGCATCAACGCAAAATTTATACAGTTATAACTGCTTATCGCTGAATATTATCTGCATTGATACTTCACTTAATTTTGATCCAATAACAAGCCTTGAATCTTCCTGAATTGACGTGCGCCAACCAGTATTATTTCAAGTTTTACTTTATTTACTTGCTATTTCAGTAGCTTTGCACAACACTTCACACGCTTTTAGGAAACGTGCACCTTCATATTTGAATATCTAGTTCCTTGTGTAGAAAGGCTTCTCAACAAGTATAAGAAGAGATAGTAGATCGGACCGATGAAGTTTATCCAATTGTTGCCCCTTTGGATAATCCTCCGGAAAGAGTTCCAACTACTTTGAACCAACGGACATTCAACCAGCTATGTGCTCAATTTGGCATTGCTGAAGCGGATGTTCTGCTCCCAGGGGTAAATGACACTGCCGATAGGCCGCCACATGGCTTCATTGCAGTCAACCGTCAAATGTGCCTGAATAGAGCTATTCCCCCCTTTAATGACTTTCTTAGAACACTTCTCCTCCGATTAACTATTTCTCCATTCCATTTGCACCCTAATGGCTATGCAATTTTAATGGGGTTGTGCGTACTATTCAGGAGGACGCTTAATCGCCTCCCAAGCTTCGAGGAGATATGTTATCTATGTACATTTGGGAGGAACAAAGATCACCCCTCCATTACTATTGTTAGAAGCGCAAGGAACCACAAGCTAATTACGGATATGCCCGAGAGCGCTCACAGGTTTTTAAACCAATTCTTCTATGTCCGTTGCCCCCCGGGATTCTACGGCATCTGGAGAGTAGGAAGTAAGACTACCTATCTCTGTTTACTTCATTTCTGAGCCTTTCAAAATTCGAGTCGTCAAGTGCTAACTTCATTCTTTAATTTTGCAGCACTTCCTCCTCCCTCTAAAGATTCTGCTCACAAATCAACTTTCGAGAGATTGAGTGCCGTAGATGTCAACGAGAGAAGTATTAAGTTTTTACAGAGGAACGAATTTTTGCACCAATTCGGACTCCTGCACTCTTCTCGATCCATCCAATCCCGTGATGCCCCCAGCTCTCAGGCAGAAGCGTCAAATGCCCCAGCCCCCGTAGAAGAATTCGCATCGAAGGAACCTATTGTGGAGACTTCATTAGTGAAATGCTCCAGTTCCACTGATGGTGTGGGGTCATCTAGCAAATCCAAACTTCCCCCAGTTATTAAAGAAGAGGAACTTCCTCAACATTCTGGGAAGGCTACTGGAGAAGCTGATGAGGGAGCTGAGAAAGAAAGTTCCGCTAGGCATGATGGTGATGATATTTTTGGAGAACTGAGTGACTTTATGGTGACTTCGCAGGAGCTCTTTAAAGATGACACCAACACTCCTAAACTTGCTTCTCCCACGATCGAAGCGACATCCGTTCTACGATCAACTCCATCAACCCAGGAGTTGACTCCTGCTGCAAAAACCGACATCACTCCTAAGCCAAAGAGTGGTTTGTAGCTTGACGCGTGTAGTTCGCACACCACACACACTTAGGATTTTTGGCAATTATGCGCACTTAGCTTCTTTATTTCGAAGGTTTCTAAATTTTGTCTCTTCTTTACTTTCAGGTTCTCCCATGGGACGTAGCGGCTCATATTATGATGACTTTCAACGCTATGCAAGGCGTGATTCTTATGACCTCCGGCGCTATCTTCCTGCCCCTCGGGAGACTAATGAGGAAAAAGCGGCTAGGAAAGCTTGTGAAAGGCAGGCTTATGAGGAGCGGTATGGAAGAAGGGACGACCGTCATGATTCTTACCAAAGGGATGATGACTCCCATAAGAGGAAGTCTCATGATGATAAGGGGAAGAGTCATATAGTTGAAGATTCAAGCAAGCGAGCTAAGCTCGGCGACAATTCTTCAGCAGAAATTTCTCAAGTGCCCGCTGCTTCTATCTCTTTAGACATCCCTTCCAGCTCTCCTGCCCTCAAAAAAGCTGAAATTCAATCAATCATCAATAGGCCTCCTTATCAAGTTGAGAAGCCTCCGTCTGTACTCCAAAGCCGATTTCCACATTGGTGTTTGAAAGGAGTACGTTTCGATCTGGACTTGGTTCCAATTGATAAGCAGGCCATGCTAAGAAATCTTGACGCCATCAAACTTGATATTGAAAGAATGTCTGGATGGCATAAACTAGTTGATGAGCTCCAGAGAGTAAATCGTGCAAACCTTGAGGCTATGCTGACCATGGAGAACGATAAGTCTGAATGGCAAAAAGTTCTTGATCAGCATGATACGGAGATGAAGAGCATCACTACCTACAACGAGGAGCTTGAGGCTGAAGTTAAGAAACTTAAAGATGATCTCGCCACCTCTTCGACTTCTTATACACAAAAGGAAGAGGTTCTCCAAAAGCAAGTAAGAGACGCCCACGCTACTCAACGAGATGCTGAGGCTAAACTTGAAGCGGAGCGGAAAATTGTAGAAATCTACCGCAAAGGTGCTGCTCAGCTGCGGGAAAAGACTAGCTCTCAGGACTTGGAGATCACAATGTTAAAGGCCCAGCTTGCTAAGGCCGAAAGAGAGTGTGATGAGGCTATCGCAGGGAAAGCAGCAGCTGAACACTCACATGAGGCAACCAAGGCCAACATTAGCTCCACTCTTTTCGAGTTTTACGTTCTCAGCATCTTGGGACGTGGCAGTCTTTCTTTCTTGGGCCCAAAGTATGAGGTTACATTGGCTGAAGTGTGTGAGGTAGCAGTTGAAGTGCTTAAAGACGCCGGCTACACCGAGGAGGATTTTGAGGCTAATTATTTGGACGATGATGGTCGTGCCGCCCTTGCGAGAGGAAAAGAACAACTTGCCAAGGAGCGAGCCGAAGCGGCGGAAGGAGGGCATTTAGGGAAGGCACCTTTGACCGACCCAACCCGTCCTACGTCTTCGGTCGACCTTGATATTATTGGCTCCAGTTCCCACTCTCCGCCTCCTGCTAAAGCCGAAGCCAAAGCTAAAACTGCTCACGCCGAAGATGAGGCCCAAGAAAGCACCAAAGCCCATGATTATGAAATTGACGTGATAAAGCCGACCTCTCTAGGTAACTTCAACACTGATCCAGCTCAAGTGGACTACTCGTTTGCTTCACATGAGCTCGATGAATTTCTCGCTTATTACTTAAGCCTCGACGTGCCACTATCTCCTCTCTTTTGCGAGGAATACTGATGTTTAACTTTTCTTCTTCTGTAGTGAAATCAATAAGTGTTGTACAGGCTTCGCCTCCTCCCGCTGTTGCTCCTCCACCTCTTCAATTTACTCCTCCTTCTGCTTCTCAACCGGGATCACAAGAAGAACAAATAGAAGCTCTTCAAGGCTTAGATGACCCGGTGGCTTCACAAGAGCAGAAAGCTGAAGAACTTGAGGAGGGTGAGAGGACCTCGGAGAAATTTACTGCCGATGATACAAAGCTTTCTGATCTTATCTCTCTAGGCAGCGAATCTTCTTCAAAGAAGAAGGGACAGCGCGGAATTTCAAGGAAAAAGAAGGACGCTCCTGTTGGCGATGAGAAAGCAGAAGAGGACCCAATTGCACCTCTTTCTCCTTCTTCCCCGAAGAGTTCAAACCAACCTAAGAAGTTAACCATTAGGCCAGGTGAGGGCTCAAAAGGCGGCGGGAAGAAGAAGAAATGAGTCTGGCTTTATCCTTCTTGTTCTGCTTTTTTTTTGCTTTTTGTTTGTATATAAAGACTTGTATCGACCGGAGATTGTGCAGGTACCGGCCCCCGCCTTTTGAAACCTGCACATGTTTAAAAAAATTTATAGTATGGAATAAAATGATTCTTTTTACTTGTACAATCTTTTGTATGTATTTGTGAATGCATTTATTCCTTATTTTAGCACAAGTTTCTTTGTTTTCTTTGTATGATACTGCAGTGAGCTCCTGGTATGCTGCTTGAGCGTTGCTTTTGTTAATGTAGCTATATTGCCCCCATACCACAGCTTATTGCAATATTCTCCATTTTGAAAAGACTTGTACTCTTATTCTAGAGAATAATTCTTCCGTTTGAGGAAATATTATTCTGCTTTAGTAGAGTGTGCTTTGTATCGGAGAAGTTTTCTTTTTTTTTTTACACTTCAACTTTCGAAGATGGTCACTTTTATTTTTGAAAAGTGGATTCCCCTACGCGGTGAAGCGGGCCTCCATAGAGGGCTTTGATTTGTTTGCCAGAGAGTTATATATCATCGCTAAATGGGCCCACGGGACAGGCGTCAGCTGCTTTATCAGATATTTGGTTTTCACAAACGATCGTGAGCAGTTAACTACGGCCTAGAACCTTCTTTTTGAGAAGGTGCCCCTTCGGTGGTTCCATCAGCGACTTTTTCAAGAGATAACATTTCTTTTTTTTTGGACGTGCCTCGTTTGAGGGCTTTATTTGGCACTTCAACTTGTGGAAGTGTGCCTCCGAAGAGGGTTTTATTTGGCACTTCAACTTTTTTGGGGAAGAATGTTCCCATGAGAGTAGAAGTGTGCCTCCGAAGAGGGCTTTATTTGGCACTTCAACTTTTTTTGGGGAAGAATGTTCCCATGAGAGTAGAAGCGTGCCTCGAAGAGGGCTTTATTTGTTTGCCTGAAAGTTGTTTCTAACAGTCAAATGGATCCACGGGGCGGACGCAAGCCACCTAATTGGATGTTTGTTTGCATAAACGATCGCAATTAACTAGCAAGGGCCCGGTTCCTTCACTTTAGGAAGGTGCCCTTTCGGTGGTACCACCAACCTTGTTGTTTGAGAAAAACATTTCATTTTACAGCGTGCCTCGTTGGAGGGCTTTACTTGGCACTTCAACTTTTTTTGGGGAAAAATGTTCCCATGAGGGTAGAATTGTGCCTCCGAAGAGGGCTTTATTTGGTTGCCTGAAAGTTATTTCTCACAGTCAAATGGATCCACGGGGCGGACGCAAGCCACCTAATTGGATGTTTGTTTGCACAAATGATCGCAATTAACTAGCAAGGGCCCGGTTCCTTCACTTTGGGAAGGTGCCCCTTCGGTAGTACCACCAACCTTGTTGTTTGAGAAAAACATTTCATTTTACAGCGTGCCTCATTGGAGGGCTTTACTTGGCACTTCAACTTTTTTTGGGGAAGAATGTTCCCATGAGAGTAGAAGTGTGCCTCCGAAGAGGGCTTTATTTGTTTCATTTACCAAGAAGGTTGCATCTCACAGTTAAGTGGATCCACGGAGCAGATGCAAACTACCTAACTGGATGTTTGTTTGCACAAACGATCTCAATTAACTAGCAAGGGCCTGGAACCTTCACTTTGGGAAGGTGCCCCTTCGGTGGTTCCACCAACCTTTTTTGTTGAGAGACAAGATTCCATTTTGGCTGTTTTTTGTCTGCTTGCCAATGTCTTTTCATCATCTGTTCCTCAGCGATTCCTCGTTATCACCTCTAAGTACATGTTCCTTTCTTTTGCAGGTTGTTTGATTTTTTCAGAGAAGTGTACTTCATTGTTAAGTGAATCCACGGGGCAGACGCAAGCTACTTAACCGGATGTCTGTTTGCACAAACGATCACAATCAGTTAGCAAGGGCCTGGAACCTCCACTTTGGGAAGGTGCCCCTTCGATGGAATCACCAACTGTTTGTGAGAAGCACTTCTTATGTAGGAATTGAATCCTGTAATTTTTGTGGCTTGACATTTGTTTGTCGAGTGATTTGTAGGAATCGCTTGGCCTTGTGATGTGTTGAATAGGTAAGCTTTGCTTTGATAGCCTGCAATATTAAATCGACATTTTAGCAATATATTTAAGATATTCGCACATCGAAATGAGACAGGCATTTTATAGTAGTAGAGAACACGAGATTTATAGTGGTTCGACCAAGAATTGGGCCTACATCCACTTTATAGTTCTTATTATTGATTCCCACTGACTTTACAATGGCTTACAATACAAGAATGATACATCCATAATCATTTTACAAAACTAAGCATAGCTTTTAAGTAAAATATGGACGCAAGTGATTGTTGTTCAAGGCTCTCGGAATTGGATCTCCTTCGATAGTTGTGAGCTTGAAAGTGCCATCAAGAAGTTTTTTGCCTATGACATATGGCCCTTCCCAGTTTGGCCCAAACACTCCTGTTGCTATCATGATCCTCTTCAAGACTAGATCCCTAATTTCAATGCTGCGTTGGCGAACTTTAGAATTGAAGTGCCTGGCTATCCTTTGCTGATGAGCTGCAACTCTGAGCTCAGCTTCTTTCCTTCTTTCATCAAGCAAGTCAAGTGCTTCAAGTTGCAGCTTTTCATTTTCAGCTTGGTTGAAATGAATTCTCCTGTGTGAGGGGACCTCTATTTCCACGGGAATCATTGCTTCTGATCCATATGCTAATGAGAATGAAGTGTGCCCAGTCGCAGTTTTGTGGGTAGTTCTATATGCCCATAGTGCTAGTGGCAACTTATCGACCCAACCACCTTTTGCTTTTTCCAGCTGTTTTTTGATGGTTGATTTGATGATTTTGTTTACTGCTTCTACTTGCCCGTTTGCCTGCGGATGAGCCACTGCTGAGAAGCTTTTTCGGATCTTGAATCGCCTACAAAAGTCCTGGAATTCTTCGCTTTCGAATTGGGTACCATTGTCTGTGATTATCTTCTGAGGCACACCATACCTGCAAATGATATTTTTAGTCACAAAGTTTATCATCTTTTTAGAGGTAATAGTAGCCAATGGTTTAGCTTCAACCCATTTAGTGAAATAATCAACAGCAACAATAGCATATTTGATTCCGGACTTGGTAATCGGCATAGGCCCAATGAGATCTGTCCCCCAAATGGCGTATGGCCATGGACTGACCATCTGTGTTAGCACGGTGGAAGGTGCTCTTGGGGGTTTTTGCAAATCTCTGGCATCTGTCACACTTTCGGGAGTAGCTAGCAGCATCTTGATTAATATCCGGCCAAAAAATACCCATAGCGGAGAATTTTCTTTGCAAGAGTTTGGCCACCTGAATGATCCCCACATTCTCCTCCGTGCACTTCAGCTAAAATTGTCTTAGACTCTTCCTTGGTTACACATCGGAGTAATGGCATCGAGAATCCTCATATGCACAAATGGCCGTCTTGAATTACATATCTCAGAGCTTTTCTAAACAGCTTCTGGCGCTCTTTTGAGTTTTCTGGCAGGGAGCCGTTGAGTAGATATTCTTTGATCGGGGTCATCCACGACTCCTGCTCTTGAGATGCAGCCATAATCCAGTCAATATCCATCTCATCAGTACTTGGAGCTGACAAGACTTCCACAGGGACCAATCCCAATAATTGAGCTTCGCCAGAGCTTGAATACTTTACGAGAGAATCTGCCTTCATGTTCTCTTCCCGAGGTATATGGCTTATGGTATAATGATCAAGAGCATCGAGAAGCTCCCAGGCCTTTGAGAAGTAAGCAGGCAGATTTCATCCTTTAGTCTGAAAATCTTTCTTGACTTGGCATACAATAAGCTGGGAATCACTGAAGATTTGCAATACTTTGATGTTCAGTTCTTTAGCAATCTTCAAGCCGGCAATAAGAGCTTCGTATTCTGCTTCATTATTTCTCGAAGGAAATTCTAGTCTCAATGCATAACACAATGACAGCCCTTCTGGGGTTTTAAGCACAACACCCGCTCCAGAACAATAGTCATTTCTTGCGCCATCAACATATAATTTCCATTGTATCGGGATGTCATCATTCACCTCTTCCTCACTGCCACCTTTATATGTGTATTCTACAATGAAATCTGCTAAAGCTTGTCCATTGATTGCTCTTCGGGGATGGTAGGTGATATCGTATTGACTGAGTTCAATATTCCACTTCAGAAGACGACCCGAAGTTTCAGGGCGAAATAGGACTTTCTTTAGAGGTTGATCAGTGAGGACTTTAATAGGATGAGCCTGGAAATACGGCCTCAATTTTCTGGATGCAATCAACAGACAATAGGCGAGCTTTTCCAGCTTTGAGTAATTTATCTCTGCCCCAGTGAATCTTTTGCTGATGTAATAAACCGGGTGCTGAACTTTTGCGTCTTCCCGTACCAATGCTGCACTGAGAGCATGAGATGAAACCGCTAAGTATATGGAAAGATCTTCACTATTGCTGGGCTGAGAAAGTACTGGAGGAACTTCCATGTGATGAATCAATTCATCAAAAGCTTTCTGACATTCAGGAGTCCATTCAAAGTTTTTCTTTCCTTTCTTCAGAGCGTCAAAGAAGGGAATGCATTTATCAGTGACCCTGGAAATAAACCGACTCAAAGCAGCGACTTTCCCGTTGAGGCTTTGCAATTCCTTCTTTGTTCTAGGGGCTTTTACTTCTCTTAAAGCAGTAATCTGAGCAGGATTAGCTTTGATGCCCCTAGCACTCACAATGAAACCCAAGAATTTTCCGGACTCTACCCCGAACGAACATTTCAGAGGATTTAGCTTCATCCCATACTTTCGGAGAACCGCGAACATTTCTGCCAAATGATCCATGTGATCTACTGCCTTCTTCGATTTCACTAACATATCATCGATATACACTTCCATAGTCTTGCCAATCTGGGTTTGAACATGGCATTAACAAGTCTTTGATAAGTTGCCCCTGCGTTCTTTAGTCCGAAGGGCATGACTTTATAGCAGTAAAGACCAACATCGATGATGAAGCTCGTGTCCTCCTGATCTGGCTCATGCATCATGATTTGATTATATCCTGAGTAAGCATCCATAAAAGACATTAATTCATGCCCGGCTGTTCCATCCACCAATTGATCGATTTTGGGCAACGGGAAACAGTCTTTGGGACATGCTTTATTCAAGTTTGAAAAGTCAATGCATACTCTCCACTTCCCATTAGCTTTTTTAACCAACACCGGATTAGAGACCCAATTTGGATAAGTGGATTCTCTGATGAAGCCATTTTCCATGAGCCGATCTACTTCTTCTTTTAATGATGTCGACCTTTCAGGACCTTGGGTTCTTCTTTTCTGCTTTATGGGTATGAATTTTGGATCAATATTCAAAGCATGCACTGCGATTTCTGGAGATATTCCACACATGTCGGCATGACTCCAAGCGAATACATCCAGATTTGCTTTCAAGAATGATATCAGCATATTCTGAACCGTCATACCAAGTTGTGAACCCACATTCAGCACCTTGTTTGGGTCATTAAGGTCAACAGATATTGGCACCGTTACTTCCACCGGCACCACTCTACTTTCCCCTGCACTGGTTTTTCTAGGATCAATCTCTTTTCGTGCACCACTGTGCTCACCAGTGCAGGGTCCACCCCGTAATTGCTACAAGGTGGGTTCTTTGATGCGGAGCGGAGCTGCCGCACCTTTACCCATCTCTCTTTTCCTTCTTTCCCGTAATTCTATGAAATAACATTCTCGCTCGGCATTTTGGTCCCCCTTCACAACACCGACACCATTATCAGTGGGGAATCATAGTCAGGCACCATGGGGCGAGAATGGCCTTGAATGCGGCAAGAGTTGGTCGACCCAAGAAGGCATTGTAAGCGGAGAATTCATCAACAATTACAAAAGTTTGTTTTTGGACCACCTTCTTTTCCCCTTCTCCGAGTTCTACAAGTAAGTCAATAGTCCCAATAGGCTGTTTTGGTTCTCCAGTGAACCCAACAATTTTCTACGAGGAAGCTTGGACATCAGCCATGGGAATTTTCATCTGATCAAATGTCTTTCTGAAGAGGATATTGCAAGAGGTACCGCAGTCAACAAGCACCCTTCTCACAATGGCTGATCCGATGCCAGCAGATATTACCAAAGGATCCATGGTGGGAGCCTCAATGCCAACAGAGTCTCTAGTCCGGAATATGATGTCATCGTTAAAAGTTCTTTGCTGTTTTAAAGGTGCAGCATCTTCCAAGACAAAAACATTTTCTTCCGTCGGGGCATATCTCAAAGCGTGAGCATATCTCTCCATCTCACCCCAACTTCTGCCCGCTGGGTGAGGACCCCCTGTGATAACATTGATGATAGGCCTCTCAGATTCCTGTGATGTGGTCCTCTCACCTGAGTTGGATTGATGAGCAGGAACTTGTTGCCCCTGAGTCGATGAGGTCGAGTCAGCTCTGTTTCTCTTCACATATTGTTGTAGTTTATTTTGTCTCAGCAGCTCTTCAATCAATTTCTTTAAATGGCGACATTCATTAGTGTCGTGGCCAGGTTGATTGTGGAATCGACATAATCTCCCATTATGCATAGCATTTTTCCCAAGCTTCATCTCAGGTGGTTTGGGGTATTCGACAGCATCCTTGGTTGCAAAAAAGATATTTTCTGGAGTATCAGTTAAGGGAGTAAAATCTGAAGGTTTAAAGTAGCGAAGTTTCTTCATATCTTTCTGCCCTTTCCTACCGTCATTCTCCCTCTTCTGACCACCAGATTCCTTTTTGTTAGTAGCAATATTGTTATTCTTGACTTCAGCCATGTCTACTTTTGCTGGCATAGGAAGGCTTTCTAAGCGCATGACTTCATCGGCCTTCTTGTAGAACTTCTCAAGTGAACTTGGCTCTTTCATCTTTAGCTATTTTCCGAATTCACTTGATTTGTCAATAGCTCGCATCAAGTAAGTCAGAATCATCTGAGGCTCTGCATTATCAACCTCGGCCAAAGCTACATTGAAGCGGTTTAAGAAAGATTTGATAGACTCTCATGGACTTTGTTCGAGGCTGGATAGTGACATTATGTCCTTCGCCTGCGAAGCATACAACCTGAACTGATCTTTGAATTTCCGAGTTAGATCGGAGAACTAATCCACGGATCGAACTGGCAGCTTTGTGAACTAAAGCAGGGCCACTCCCTCCAAGTACATAGGAAAGTATCTGCACTTGCTCTCGTCCGTTGCTCCGGCACCTGTCATATGCCAGTCATACTGTATAAGAACTGGTTAGGATCGCTTGTCCCTCGATAAGCTGGAATAGTGGGAGGAACAAACTTCCTTGGAAATTCAGCCTTCAGAATTCTTTCAGTAAAAGGAGTTTTGATTGGAGAGAACCCTAGTCACTTTCATTGTCCTTGCTTCTCATGCTCTGTTTCATAATTTGTCGAATCATTCCCGAGAGGTACTCCTCATCGTTTAGAGGCTCCGCGGAACAGACGTCAGCTACATTTTCGGAAGTTTGCCTGGGCAAACGTTCACGAAGAGTTGGCTGCGGCCTTGAACCTCCAGCTTGGGGAGGTGCCCCTTCGGCGGTGCCAGCTGCCCTCTAAGGAATACTTTTCCCTTGGGAATCATGAACATCTTCAGCAAAGGTTTCTTCATTGTTTTCTGGCGGCTGGTTAACTCCAAGCAAAGCATTCAACTTGTCTAACATCAAAGTGCTCTAGGCCTCCATTTGTTGATACAACCCAAACACTACGACATCCAATTCCGCCCTTGTGACTCCAACACTAGGAGCTGCTTTATTTGATGTGGGAGAAGTGGCGGTGTTGTCATGAGCAACTCCAGATCTAGTAGATTTACTTTTCCTTCCAGGAGCCATAATTTCAGATAGACTTTTGGTTCTTAGGGAGAGTCTTTCCACAAATCTTTGTGAAGCAATGATGAAAGCACCCCTGAGTTGGGTTCTCAGTGAAAGCACCAAAAATGTTAACGCTAAAAAAATGTACGCTAACACCCCGGTGTGAGTTGTGATATAGCGAAAGCACCACCCGTTGGTACGGGAACTAAAAGTAAGCAGAAAATAGCAGAAACCAGTAAAGGACAACAGTTCTATAGTGGTTCGGCTCAAAGTCAAGCCTACGTCCACTTAATCTCTTCTATCACTGACTTGATTACAGATTTTACAACAATTCTTCGATTACAACACAATCAAGACAAGTAATCAAAACTTTGATGCAGAAAAGCTCTTTGAATTCATGTTGAATGAGCTCGATCTTTCCTGAAGATTCTTTGAAGTCTCTTTTGCCTTTGAAGTGTTGGAGCAAGTAGAGAAAACAACAGAGTCTTGGCGTTCCAAAAATTCGTCCCTCCAAAGTGCGGAGTAGGCGGGGTATTTATAGGAGAAACTGGGCTTAGGTCGGCCATGTTTTAGGTCATGAGCGACCTAAGAAGTTGCGACCTAAGAGCCATCCCGAGGTAGCTTAAGTCGTTGGCGACTTAATGAAACCATTCTGGGCAAGATATAGGCTGTGAGCGACTTAGCATGTGTAGTTCAGAAGTTATCTCGGTTGGTTTAGGTCGTTAGCGACCTAAAGGAAGAGGCAGTGAGCACGCGGCTTAACTCTAGAGCTTGCTAGGTCCTTAGGTCGCTCTCTCTTAGCTTGTTAGGTCGCTGCCTTCATAGAATAGCTGGGTCGCTATCCTGTTGAATCGCAGGAGTCTTTTAGGTCGCTTTTGTGCTTTAGGTCGTTAGGCCGCTCCTGCTTTGACTCAACTGCTAGGTCGCTAACTCGTTGAATCGCAGGAACCTTTAGGTTGCTGGCTTCTTAAGTCGTTGAGTCGTAAGGATCTTTAAGTCGCTTCCTTCTTAAGTCGTTTATGCTTTGATTGGTTAAGTCACTTGTTTCCTTAGGTCGCTGAATCGAATAGGTCGCTAAGTCGTGAATAAATGAGGGTTAACAACTATCAACCTTCCAAATCTTGAGAACTAGATGGAAAATACTTTCACTCCACAAATACATAGTAACCAGTCTATTATTTACTTGACTTCGGATCTAGTTGAGTATTTAAAAGACTGTTTTGTTGTTATTTACTGTGCTAAACGGATTTTATACTGTAAAGTCGGATGTGGTGATTGGATCCAAGTGTATCATCCAGAATTTGAATACTTTAAAAGTGTAAATTTTTGCTACTACAAAGGAAAATTATTCATTGCTTCAGTCGGTGATGTGTTTATTTGTGATTTTGGTTGACTTGGTTGGAACCCAAGTATTTATAAGATTTTTTCTGTCTATTCAAACAGTACTAGAATAATAAATGTCCTACTTAGAAATGTAGAGTCTTTCTTGGTTGACTCAAATGGAGATCTTCTGCTCGTTCTTGCTAACCAATCCCATAACGCATACCTAGATGAATTCAAGATATTTAAAGTATATTTGGATGGAAGCTTGTTATGTTGATGGAGTTAAAAAGCTTGGGTGACAAAGCATTGTTTCTGAGCCAGAGAAATACATTTATTCTTACTACAAGCAAGTATCCTGGATGTGAAGAAAATCATATCTACTCACTTTACTCTGGATATGATTCTAAAGAGGGAAGCATAGTCCAAAAGCTTAGAATCTATAACTTTAAGACAACCACCTTTGTGAAAACGGAAGAATAAGTTAGTCAGGATTCAAGTTTAAATGTTTGTACTTGGTTTTCGCCTAGTCTTTTAACAGGAAACAATTAGAATTTCAGAAGTATCTCTGAATTTGGTATGTTTAGTTAAATATGTTTTCCTTCATTTTTGTGTTTTAATAGTAAATTTATTTTAGTGTATTGGAGGGTAAAAACTCATTAGTGTTTGCGCTTACTTTTAATGTTATATTAAATTAGCACATTGATAACTCCATTTCAAACAAGATTAACAAGATGATCTTAGCATGGACAAAATCCTATATCTTAAAAACATAAGACCTCACATTCTTGATACATCCCTCATTCATTAATTTTACTTTATTTTATTTGATTCATCCATGTAATTAATGTGTGATGTATATGACATGGCAGACATATGATATGTTTCAATTTAGCATTGATTAATAGTGCAACAAATTGCTAAAAAATAAGGGAATCGCGTATCTTATTTTAGTCAGCTATCACGATTAGAAAAAGGTGATCAAATATTTCATATGTATATATGAAACATTCTTATATCTCAACTCCATCGAGAAGAAATACCCAACATTGAGTATGGACTTTGAAGTGCTTAAGAAACTAGGATTTTTTTTTGCAAAGATAAAGTTCTCTTCTTAATTGTTTGCAGCGGTTAATGTAAGATCAACTGTGTTTGTTGACTAGATAGGTTTGATAATATTTCATTTTCTAGATGTAAATTAAATAAGCGACCTGGATGCATCAACGTAATAGCTTTAAATTTACCAAAAAACAAAACAAATCTATTCATCCAAAAAAATATTTTCATTAAATTTTTAATAATAACCTTAATAAATTATTAAATATAAGGTACTCTTTTAGTTGATTCAAAAATAAAATATTAAAGTAGAATATTTTTCGAATTATGTAGTTTATGATGTACAATTTTGAATAAGTTATTTGAATATATATAGGTAATTTAAAGATATTGAGTTGCTTTGTAGCTTTTAGTAAAACCATACAAGAAGGTATCACATTGAGCAAATTAACAAGAAAATTTTAAGATTTGGTAATTTGGAATGAATTGATGAAGTAGTACAAAAAGAGAAAAATTAAGGAATAATTTTATTTGGATACAGCTTGGTGAGAAGAGTCGAGGGTAATTTGGTCATTTTACAATATATAAATAGTATAATAAAAATAAATGAATTTCTCCCTTACAAATTTTTACACTTCCTTGATTTTTCCATGATCAATTACTCACCTTCACCATTTTTTATTTCCCTTAACAAATTCCTTTTAATATTTAAAAGGTAATCTTAATTTCTCACTTTACTTTAGGTTACAATCCTTCCTTTTATTTTATTAACTATGTCTAGGAAGAGTTGGTCATTCTCTTTATGTTTAAAACCCAAAATAATATAAGAAGAAACTACAAATTTTATTTAATAAAAGACTTATGGGCTATGATTAGTTTTATTTCCCTATTTTCTCTAATCGATTTACCATTACCATACAAATACCAAGCAATTGGTAGTCAATATTGACTGCGTTATATCAATATTATCCATATAGTAATGATAATTTACCATTATCAATTGTACCATCGTCCACTTGGAGGCCCAAAACAAAGTTCTACGGATGCTGCAGTCATCCACAGTTATTAATTTTCGGTGATCAAATGCGGTAATGTTAAATACATTAATATAACAAATACACATGAATAAGAAAAAAATTTAAACTCATAAAACGAATTTCTCATTCCACTTCATTCTCTTTTTAAATTCATTAAATAGTCCTAATCTCGTAAACCACGTTCAGAGAAATATAATTATTATAAAATACGCCAAGAGCGACATGTGAAGATGCCCCATTGGATGATCAGAGTCTAAATATAGGCAATTAAACAATTTTTCCATTACAACCAAAATATAGTGGAATCAAACAGAAAGAATTCCTAATAGCTAGCTTGCCTCCTACACGTCTTTGGAAGCTTATTCGTCTAAAGGAGAACCTGAAAACCTTAACTCTCAAACTACTCAAAATCAATTGATCACCCGAGAGTTTAGGTGGAAAACATAAACTTCAAGTTAGACAAAAAGTCTGATATGAATAATAACCTACCATCTCGAACCATACAGATACCTAGTGAGACCATGCCGCTTAGCGGAACGAGTTTTCCCCTCACTAGTATCTTAACTCAATTTATTATAAATATATAATGTGTACCTACATCCACAATGGTTAAAACATAGCATAATAAAAGGTATTATGATGATATGCAAACATGCAAATATGTTCTGGATTTTCCATCCCCATTTATTTGACTATCTATCTCAAGTTATAGTTTCTAGGGTCACTATTAACCTATTAGTTTTCATGGCCTGACTAATAACCTGTTAATTCTTTGTGGAATTCCTATCCACTTTCATATTTTTCATGGGTTCACTATGAATTGATTGGTTCTACCAATGCTATAATCCAATCATAGATTTTTGGGAGATCTCTATAAACCTATTGGTCTTCCCCAATAACTTTCTCCAATCATAGTTTTCATGGGTTTACTTGAACCTATTGGGTTCTCCAATAATTTCTCTCGTGTCATAGTTTTCATGGGATCACTTTGAACCTATTGATCTCTTTTAATAACTTAATCCAGACTTAGTTTTTATGGGATCACTAAGAACCTATTGGCTGCTACCAATAACTATTTCCATACAAAGTTTTCATGGGCTTACTAAGAACCTATTTACACAATAGACTTTTGATAAGTCTTTGGGCATCCTATATTATGGTCTGTCTGACCTCCTGGATGCAACTCTACTCACACATGAGTTAACACAATCTATATTCACTATAGGGTCAACCTAACCGGTTACTCTGCCCTTAACACCACAAAATGCACTTATGGGTTAATTATTAAGTGAATATGTTTACAAAAGCATACATGACACTAATCAATATAAACATCCATGATTTAACTACCTTGTAATCATCTTTCTAATGAAATACAGTTAATACCCTTAACCCACTATCTTTAACAAGGAAAGCTTCTTCAAAAACTCCAAAATTAAATGCCATTTCAAAGCTCTTTCATATTGCTGTGGATTTACTTTTAAAAATTGAGATTGCATTTCTTGTTTGAAAACTAAGGCTTTTGAAACCTTAGGCCTTTTCTTTCGAAATCATTAAAGATATACCTTTCGAAACACTTGAAGCTTACCTTTCAAAACACTTAAAGCTTACTTTCGAAACACTTAAAGCTTATCTTTCGAATGTACTTAGTTCAAGTAAAATTAATGAAAGCGTAGCTATGAAACCATTTGAAAGTATCTCTTTCGAAATCATTGGGTTAACATAAAATTAGACCTCTGGGTCAAAGAAAACGAAAGCGAAAGTAACCCTTTCGAAAGTATTGATTTTAAGTAAAAGAATTTAGGGAAGATGATAGTTTCGAAACCATCCTTCTGAAACCATTGTGAGAAATGCAGATTACGGATCTTAAGGCTGGAATAACACTAGAGGGGGGTGAATAGTGTTTTCTGGATTTTTTAAATCTTTTTGAATTTTATTCAATTTAAACACCAACAAATGCAATTCAAAAACACATATATAATCACAGAATCAGACACAGATGCAAATACTAAATAAAAGCAGTAAAGGAAAGAACACACCGGGATTTTATACTGGTTTGGAGTTACCCTACATCCAGTCCCGTACAATCGTACAAATTTCTTATCAAAATAATCTCCGAGATTACACCCTCGGTTTCAAGTCTACGAGGTACACCCTTCTGTATTCGAGTCCAGGGCAAACTCTCTTGAATTAACCAGGCTACAAGATCACCTAATTGATTTTCGGGGCTTCAATCACACCCAATTGATTTCAAGGCTCAACCGTACCTTTTACTCAACAGTTTGATTTACAAAAGATTCTATAACTCTGAATAGCACTAAGATCTTATGGAGAGAGTGGCAAAGGACCAAACAAGAGATAATCAGGTTTGATTCATTTGATATTTTGGCAGAGTATAGTTTAGGATTCTTTAGAATAAATGTGGAAGATGAAGAGGAGAGAAAATAAATGAAATCTGGTAAAAATTCGTTTAGAACTTACTGGTATTTATAGTAGAGCAACAGCCATATCTATTCGTGAAAGGATACGATGAATAGACACTTCTTTTGAAAATTGAAAATAACGGACACCATGTCGATATGGGGAGTAGAGGGATGTCGACATGCTCAAGGCAAAATTGATGTTTTAATTTTCTTATTAAAATTGGTTTCTATAATTTGTCAAAACAATTTCTAAACTTTGTAAATATATTTAAACATATAAAAGAGTTTAGAAAATAATTTTTAATATATATAATCTTAATCTATAGAGTGATTTAAAATCTGAGTATATAAATATTTTAAAGCTAAATATTTAAAACAAGAGATGGTTTAAAAACAAGGACAATTTTGAAATAAAAATATTAAAAATGATAAAAATAGTTTTGAGGCTAAAATATTTCAAACAAGAGAGATGTCTTTTCGAAAAGAAAGTTTTGAAAATATTTTTAAAAAACAAGAGATATATTTTGGAAAACATTTTTATAAAATTAGTGGATATCAAAATAGGACCACTATATGTTCCACTAGATATTGTTGTGGGTTCCATCCCACTAGGGTTCCATCCCTTTAATAGGCTCGAAGTAGATTCCATTCCACGAATAAATTTCGAATAAAGAGGTAAGTGCTTTTAAGAAGTTTTAACATGATTCTAGACTAACTATATTATCTTGTACTGTTTGAAATATTGAACTCTTGATAACTTGATTTCTTGATACTCATGAGTCTTTAATCTTGATATCTTCGATCTTTAAATTCATCAGTCTTGTATTCTATACTGTACAGTCTTCATTCTTGCTACCTGCATGTTTATATTCTACATATACATATATATCTAAACCATACCGTTAGTATTTATATTTTATAACAAGTCCTAAGGTTGTTGTCATCAAAACCATCATCTCAAGAACTAACAATCTCCCCCTTTTTGATAATGACAACCTATGTTTATAAAATATACTTCACCTTCACTATAACTTCCCCTAAAACTTATAACTCCTCCTTAATCTAAGCCTAACTACTCTATTTTATACTTCTCCCCCTTTGTCATCAACAAAAAACTAATTCTAAACTTATACAACTCCCCCTTAGTCTTATACTAGAGTACCTGTGACAAATTATGATGGAGTGTATATATATAATAACATGAGTTAATAATAAAGACATGACAAATATGAAAGTTTAAACTAATAAATATATACTATGTTTCATATAATGTTATACAATCCATTCAAACCAAATAAATTCTAATCAAATCAAAGCAAATTAAATCAAATCAAATCACACAATTCAAAAACAAGCAATTCAAACCATAAGGAGATCGAATATTTCTAGGAACTTCAACCCATCCTTCTTCTCCAAAGATAGGATCCTTTTTAATAACTTCCCAATCTTCATTTTCTTGAATCAAAGTTCCTACTGGATTTGCATCGAGATCATCTTTGTTCAGGGCAGAAATCATCCAACGGAGGCCATCGAAATGCTTCTCTTGTTCTTTTATCATCTGCATTTGACTTAATTCTAAGTGCCTTTGATTGCGGAGAATAAAAGTAAGTATATTCTTGAATGAATTGAGAGTTTCTTCAAGATTATCACTTAGAGTTTGAGAAGAGGAAGCCATTTTTGATAAGTAGTGAAGAGATGCAAATAGAGATAAGTAGAAATGAAAAGATTAAAAATTTCTGGAAGAAACAGGTGTTTAAATAGGCAGAAATTCGTTTAAAATGAATAGGCACGAGTTAGTTATTATAATTTCAAAATTTTAAAAATAACCAAATCTAACAGTTATATGTCGACATAGAGGGGGTAGAGGCATGTCGACATGGGTCTATTAATTTATGTGTCTTATTTATTTTGTGAATAAGTATGTATATATATAAACTTATATACTATACTAACATTTATTCCAGAGACACGATAAGGTAGGAAAACATAAGATATATGATTTTTATAAATAGATGATACATAAGATACTACATAATATGATAAAAGAACAATACAAGCTCACATAAAACAAACTAATACATCACAACCTAGTTCTTAGCATGTGCTAGAGGATGAGGAGGATGATGATAAGCCAAGTTTTCGACCAACTTTAGCAAAGAATTTGTTCATACTAGTGGACATTTTATCCAATTTCTTACTAACAGATCTTTTGAGAATTCATTGATTTTCCACTATAATCTTTTGATTTTTGAGGAGAGTTTTGTTGGAAGGATTGTTAGTATTGGTAGGATATTCAATACTTTCCAAGGAGGTTTCTTCATTATCTTCTTCAATTTCCATTTCCTCCCCTTCTTCTTCTTCTTCTTCATCTTCTTCCTCCTTCATAAAAACTGTGATTCAAATTCACATAAAACATTTTAACAAGATTTGGGTAACAAACAAAATCATTTTGAGAATTGTCAAAAAGACTAAGGATATGATTCTCTTCAAGAAGAGTATTGATTTCATATGTAGAGAAATCGCTAAAGATAGCAAACTTTCCCGTATGAACTTAAATTAGCATAGCTTATATAAGCCTTGATTGCTTCCGGATCATTATAGATATACTCTTTAATGGTTTTAGACAGCCTCATTGTGGGTGGAGTGCTTGAAGAAGCCATTTTTTGAAGAGAGTAGAAAGTTTGAATGAGTGAAAGAGAGTTTGAATTTTAAAATGAAAGTGAAAAGGTATGATGGAAATAGATATTCAATAGACATGTTCTTTGGTCAAGAGGTACATTTCCTGAACATTGGATTTGGTGAAAAGGTGGAGGGAAATTCAAAGATTTGAATTCAAATTTCTGATAGGGATTTCGACATCATGGGTAGGGCCATGTCGACATGGGTCAGAGAATTCATGTGACTTATATTTTCCTATATACTTTAATATCTATATACATATATTATTTTTAATGTCTATATATTTTCTGGAGTAATATTAAATATAATAATACTCTTTTAATAAAAAATATTATAATATTAAAAATAAAAATAAACATAATAATAAAAAAATTAAAATTCAAACAACACATAATTTCAAAAACAATCAAACAATTTCAACCATTATATTGTAAACGTGTACCTTTTTCTAGATTCGCATCTCCGAGATCATCGGAATCATGAATAGCGCTAAAGCACATATTTGAATTTTTCGTCTTCTGATCATCATCGCTTGAGGATGAGTTTGAGTCTGAATCGTCTAGTGTAGTGGTATACGCTCTTTTCCTTTTCTTTGTATAATCATTTCTTGCAGGAAACTTTTGCTTATCAAGATGCAGACTGTCTCTTTTGAGATGGCCTGGTCCATCACAGTTGAAACATTTGACGTGGTTTGGTAATTCATTATGATTTCCAGAATTCCTATGATCATTCTTTTTTAAGTTATTCATCTTTCTGTATTTCAGAAACTTCCAAAAATTCTTTGTCATGAAAGCTATTTCTTCATCATCACTTCCCGAGTCTGATCCATCTGTTAATGTATTGAACGCAATTGACTTCTTTACGAATGCCTTGCTATCTCTTCTTCCTTGCATTTGTACTTCGAACGACATTAGATTTCCAATCAATTCTTCAATCTTTAAAGTACTGATATCATTTGCTTATTCGATTGCAAGAGTTTTCTTATCCCATTCTGGAGTAAGAGAATTCAGAATTTTTCTGACTTGATCTTCTTTGGAAAAAAAATTTCCCAATAATATTGGAGAATGCACAATCTCCTGATATCTACAATACATATTTGAAATGGACTCATTAGAATTCATTTTGAATAATTGAAACTGATTTGTGAGTATGGATATTTTGGTATGTCTGACTTTGCTTGTTCCTTCATGAGTAACTTGCAAAGTTTTCCATATATCATATGCAGACTTACAAACAGATACTCTATTGAATTCATTCCTATCAAGTGAACAAAATAAAATATTCATGGCTTTGGAATTACTTTGTACAATAGTCTTTTGCTCAGCAGTCCACTGTGCAAAACTAGTTGTGGGTTCAGAATATTCAGTTTGTGTGATATTCTAAGTGTCTAATCCTATTGACTGTAAATATATTTTCATTCTACATGCCCAATATGCATAGTTACTGCCATTAAAAAGTGGTGGTATGGCAGTAGACTGACCCTCTACAAATGAACTAGTGATAGTGTTAACAGAACCAGTGTTGGTAGCTATTTTTAAAACTTTTCAAAATTCAGATTATGAAAACTTTGAAAACCTCGCTCTGATACCAAATGTGAGAAATGCGGATTACGAATCTTAAGGCTAGAATAACACTAGAGAGGGGGTGAATAGTGTTTTATGGATTTTTTAAATCTTTTTGAATTTTATTCAATTTAAACACCAACAAATGCAATTCACAAACACAGATATAATCACAGAATCAGACACAGATGCAAATACTAAATAAAAGCAGTAAAGGAAAGAACACACCGGGATTTTATACTGGTTCAGAGTTACCCTACATCCAGTCCCGTACAATCGTACGGATTTCTTATCAAAATAATCTCCCAGATTACACCCTCGGTTTCAAGGCTACGAGGTACACCCTCCTGTATTCGAGTCCAGGGCAAACTCTCTTGAATTAACCAGGCTACAAGATCACCTAATTGATTTTCGGGGCTTCAATCACACCCAATTGATTTCAAGGCTCAACCGTACCTTTTACTCAACAGTTTGATTTACAAAAGATTCTATAACTCTGAATAGCACTGAGATCTTATAAAGAGAGTGGCAAAGAATTAAACAAGAGATAATCAGGTTTGATTCACTTGGTATTTTGGCAGAGTATAGTTTAGGATTCTTTAGAATAAATGTGGAAGATGAAGAGGAGAGAAAATAAATGAAATCTAATAAAAATTCCTTTAGAACTTACTGGTATTTATAGTAGAGCAACAACCATATCTATTCGTAAAAGGATACAACGAATAGACACTTCTTTTGAAAATTGAAATTTGAAAATAACGAACACCATGTCGACATAGGGGGTAGAGGGATGTCGACATGCTCAAGGCAAAATTGAAGTTTTGATTTTCTTATTAAAATTGGGTTCTATAATTTGTCAAAACAATTTCTAAACTTTGTAAATATATTTAAACATATAAAAGAGTTTAGAAAATAATTTTTAATATATATAATCTTAATCTATAAAGTGATTTAAAATCTGAGTATATAAATATTTTAAAGCTTAATATTTAAAACAAGAGATGGTTTAAAAACAAGGACAATTTTGAAATCAAAATATTAAAAATGATAAAAATAGTTTTGAGGCTAAAATATTTCAAACAAGAGAGATGTCTTTTCGAAAAGAAAGTTTTGAAAACATTTTTAAAAAACAAGAGATATATTTTTGAAAAACATTTTTATAAAATTAGTGGATATCAAAATAGGACCACTATATGTTCCACTAGATATTGTCGTGGGTTCCATCCCGCTAGGGTTCCATCCCTTTAACAGGCTCGAAGTGGATTCCATTCCACGAATAAATTTCAAATAAAGATGTAAGTGCTTTCAAGAAGTTTTAACATAATTCTAGACTAACTACATTATCTTGTACTGTTTGAAATCTGGAACTCTTGATAACTTTATTTCTTGATACTCATGAGTCTTCAATCTTGAAATCTTCGATCTTTAAATTCATCAGTCTTGTATCTCTATACTGTACAGTCTTCATTCTTGGTACCTGCATGTTTATATTCTGCATATACATATATATCTAAACCATAACGTTAGTATTTATATTTTATAACAAGTCCTAAGGTTGTTGTCATCAAAACCATCATCTCAAGAACTAACAACCATTACCTCCAAATCTCTTATTAAAAGCAGCTCAAATTACCCTTTTGAAAGCATTGAGAAGGTGGCTTCAAATTTTACAAGGGCGAAAGCTTCCCTTTCGAAAGCATTGATTTAAAGTTATAAAGAAAGTGGCCTTTAACTAATTCAGAAGGCATGACTAAGGCGGTTAGGTTTCGAATAGGTTCAAAAGCGGCTACCCTTTTGAAAGCTCCTTTTCAAAACTAAATATGCGGTAACTCACTCGAAAGCTTCTTTTAAAACAAAGGCAAGCCGCAATTCATTCGAAAGCTTTCATTGAAACAAAGGCACGTCGATTGATTCGAAAGCTATTTAAAAGTAGCATCAACCCCTTCGAAAGCAAACCTTCGACACCGTCACCTCCACTTTCTCTAATACACTTCGTACCAAATTCTTGATACCCTGTGTATTGGTTTCGAATGGGTTCAAAAGGGCTACTGGGCATGGTTTCGGAACAAGCAAAAGGAAGTGGCAAGGTAGTAATTCAAAAAAACTGATTTTATGTCATTAAAAGAAATTTCTTTTCACCTAACTTGCCTAATTTTTCAAAATATGTTTGGTTGTCAATCCTTTATCAAAATACTTTTTCAAAAAAAGGCTGCCGAATTCAATAATTAATAATTTGAAACACTTTAGCAAATAAGCCCTTCTCCTTAATAAAAAAATTAAAACGTTTAAGTCCCCAAACTTAACTAATTTAATTTCCATAGTAAATCACTTAGGAAAAACCCCGAAATTTCACAATAATTCACTTTTAATATATTTTCTATCATACATAGATTTTCAGACCCGAAACATTACATTATTGTCTTAAGCAATTTAAACCCAAAATAACTATTTCTTCCATTCAAAATTCATAATAAATTATCTATAGCTTGGAATATCATGAAAATTTAAACTCATCTCCAAAATAATGTTTTTCATAACATATGCAACCAATTTGGCATTCAAAACCCATTTTATATGATTTTTAACTTATAATCAAATTATACCACTGCATAAAAATCCTTGTTTAAATCAAAACATGACATATAATCAAAGCATATAATCATTCAATCCATCCAAACGGTTTCAAAACTTAAACCTGAAATTTAAGATGTTCAATAAAACATATTGGAGATGATTTATATTATTATTCACCTTGTTTGGATAAGGAACTTAAGATTTGTTCTTGCTTAATTCTTCCTTGCTTGAATCTTAGGGCCCGTTTGGTTTCATTTTGTATTTTGAGTTTTGTGTTTTCAACTTGCACTAAAAAATAGCAAGAAATAAAAGAAAAAGATTTATAATTCTTAGCCGTTGGGATGACCAACGGACAACGAAAGAGTTTGATTATCTCCGTTCTTTTATTATCTCTCGAAACACGAAAAACAAAATAAACTTGTTTTCTATTTTATATGTTAATTTCATTTTTCAAAATTGTTTGTTTTTCAACTATACATACAACAGACGCGTTTTTGTATAGACGAAAACACAAAACTAAAAACGACAAGCCAAATGGGGCCTTAGCTTCTAATTGATTTTGATCTCCTTTTCTTCTAGGGTTATGGTCGGCCTTGATCCCCTTTTGTTTAATTTATTGTTTTTATGAAAGTATTAATGAGAATAAGATAAGGTTTCGGGGGTTATAGAGTTATATACGGCTATTGTCATATTACCTTTGCCTTATTCCCTTATGTATTTAACTTATAAATCCATTTTGTAAACCAATTTAGTTAAGGCACGACTCTATTTAGTTTTCAAATCTCAATCCCCTTATCACTCTAGTCTCTACATTATTCTGTTTAATTTATCTAATTAAATCTCCTGAATAATGTTATTTAAACTTAGGGGTGTTACAGGCACCCCTCCTTAAAGAATTTCGTCCTTGAAATACAACAAGGACTAAATACTAATCATAGCAATCATCTGTAACATCTCCCAACTACCATACTAGCCTATCTGACTAGAAAATAATCTATATAAAGCAAATATAGAACATACCCTTACACCAAAAGTATCTCTAATCTTGTCTTCTATCTCCTAAGTACAGTCCTTCTCGTTGTCGCTCCATTGAACTTTCACCAACTTGACTGTCTTGTTTCTTAACCTCTTCTCATCTCTCGCTACAACCCGAACTAGTTGTCTAACAATGGTCAAATCTGGTTCTACTATTAAGTCTTCCATGTAGTCAAAGGAATAGTAGTCTCTGGATCATGTACATACTTGCGAAGATGAGACACATGAAACACATTACAAACACCTGCCAACCTGCTCGGCAACTCTACTCTATATGGGAGCCTTCCAATCCTCTCTATAACTGGGAACTGTCCAACATTTCTTGGTGTCAGTTTCCCTGACTTTTCGAATTGTACCATGCCCTTCATCGGTGATACTTTAATGAAAATCCTATATCCAACTGAGAACTAAAGATCTTTACGCCTCTTATCTACGTAACTCTTTTATCTAAACTGAACTTCCTACATACTACCTCGGATCTACTCAATCTTATTTGTTGTCTTTCTTACCAGATCTGGACCTAAGACTAATCTGTCTCCAGTTTCCAACCAACATGCTGGTGACTTGCATGGCCTCCCATATAAAGCTTCGAAAGGCATCATTCATATACTATTCTGGTAACTATTATTACAGGAAAACTCAACTAAGTGTAGGTGATTTTCCCAAGTTCCACCAAAATCTTGCACGCAAGCTCTTAACAAATCCTCGAGTACCTTGTTGACTCTCTCTGTCTGCCCATCCGTCTAAGGGTGACACGTAGTACTCATCTTGAGCTTAGTACCTAACACATCCTATAGACTCTTCTAGAATTCACTAGTAAACAAAGTATCTCTATCACTTATTATACTACTAGGAATTCCATGCAGTCTAACTATGTTCTTCATAAACAATTTAGTTAAAACAAGTGTCGTCCTGTTTAACTTAACTGAAATGAAATGGGCACTCTTGGTCAACCTGTCCACTATGACCCATATACTTTCATTTTCTCGATCCGACCTTGGCAACCCATCTATAAAATCCATGGATATCGAATCCTATTTCCAATATCTCCAAAGGTGGAAGAAACCCACTCGGTTTTTGATGTTCTGCCTTCACGTTTTGACAGTTCACACACTGATTTACCCAAAAGCCAGCATCCTTCTTCATACCTTCCTGGTAGAAACTCATCTTCATGTCTTGATACATATTAGTCCCCCCAGGATGAATTGTAAATTTTGATCGATGACATTCTCTAAGGACCTCTTTCCTCAGGTTCTCTACATCTAGGACATAAAATAGTCCTTTTTTCTCAACCATCCCTTCTGGTCAAGACCAAAATCCTTCAGGTCATCAATCTCGGTTCCGACCTATAGCCTTCCAATCTTCTTGACCAATAATGGATCCTCTTTCTACTTAGAAGAAATCCTTTCAATCAGATCTTGTCAGACTTCCAAGCATGATAACATGGCAATGCCCTGACTAGAACTTGCAGCCGACCTTAACTGCACACTAAAAGCTGTTAAAACTTCGAGGTCCTTCTACTTTGCTAACATAGCTAACACCAAATTCTAATATTTTCTGCTAAGAGCATCCGCTACTTTATTTCCTTTTCTAGGTGTGTACTCTATACCAAAATCATAAGCTGCTAAGAACTCCAGCCACCTCTGCTTTCTCATATTCAACTACTTCTGAGATAATAAGTACTTTAAGGACTTATGATTTGTGTATAACTCAAATCTCTCCCCTAAGAGGTAATGTCTCCATATTTTCAATGCGAAGATCACTGCCGCCAACTCTAGATCATGAGTAGGATATCTCACTTCACGCTGTCATGAAGCGTAGGCAATAACTATGCCTTTTTGCATCAACATAGCTCCTAACCCGGTTCCACATGCATATGTATACACCACTAACCCTTGAATGCTATCTGGAACTACTAATACAGGTGCATTGGTCAACAAATACTTTAACTTAAGGAATGCTTCCTCACATTTGTCAGACCAAATAAACTTTACGTCCTTCCTGGTTTGCTTAGTAAAAGGCGTAACAACCCTGGTTTTTGAGATTATAGCTATAATTTAATATTAACAAGTAATCTCAAAAACCAAGTTTGTTATAAAAGGCACCGCTATCTACGAGAAATCGTTAATGAATCTCCGGTAATAGTCGGTGAGTCCAAGAAAACTTTTGATCTCAGTCACCGTCTCTAGTCTCTTCAAGTTGTTAAAAGCTTCGATCTTATCTGGATTAACTGACAAACCCTTCTCTAAGACCACGTGACCAAGAAACTTAAGCTCTTTCTTCCAGAAATTATACTTTAAACCTTCGCTTTCAGTTGTCGCCAAATCCAACTGGGAAAATACTCAGGCTCCACTAAACTGATCAGATAAATCATTGACTCTCGGCAAAGGATACGTATTCTTAATCGTCTTCCCGTTCAAAAAACGATAGTTTATACACATCCTTAACAACCCATCCGGTTTCTTCACGAACACTTCGGCCACTCCTAAGGTGAACTACTTGGTCTAATAAAATTCTTTCCTCTTGAATCCACTAGCTGCACCTTCAATTCCTTCATCTCGGTAGGTGTCATCCTGCTAAGTGGTCTACTTACAGGATCTGATCCTGGTACAAGATCTATCCGAAACTCAATAGCTCACTTTGGTGGTAGTCCTATGACTGGCTCAAAAACGTCTACAAATTTTTTGCTATCAAAACCTAATTCAACTCTTTTTCTACTTTCATAGCACTCAATAATGCACAAGCAATCCGATCTGAATTCTCCACTAAGTATATAATTCGGTAATGACTATTAGGGTGCCTTAGCGATATTTCCCTATCCTGGCAAAATATCCTAGCTTCATAATTATCCAACCAATTCATATCCAAATTGATGCCAATGCCTACGAAATCAGAAACATACAAACTTCATGCAAACTTATATCATAACAATTCAAGTTCTAACGGGTCACATTTCATCCCCAGAGTTGCATACCCTCCTATCGGATTTGCAACCCTAAAGGAAGTAACAAGGTATGAGGGTTCTAAACATAGCTTATCTACCAAACACTGAGATATAAATGAATGCGATGCACTGGTATAAAATAGCATCCTAACTGGTATACTATGAATCAAAAGCGTACATTCCATTACAATCTTTCCTTTCTCAGCAGCAGTTGGTCTAGAAGAAGATGGTTCCAAAGCAAAACTTTCCCCTTGTCCGCTCTGACTGGTTTTGGACATTGATTCTTGTAGTGTCCAATCTAGTCACAGTTGAAGATCTTCACCTCCCTTCTTATCTGCAACCTTATTCCCTTTTCCAATTCGACATTCACGAGTATAATGTCCCTTCTTGTCCCACTTAAAGCAAACTAGATTAACCTTCGTCTTCTTGGCAGCTCCTCCCTTTTGGGTTCCTTTCTTCTTAAAGAATTTCCTCTTCTTGCCCTAAAAACCCTAGGTTTCAACCTGCTTCTCCTTCTCATAAGAAGAAAGCATATCTTCATTCTAGATTTCCATCTCCATTACAACTTTACTTGGATCACGGAGATGTGGCATAGTCGCTATAGGAATCTAGGGTCTGAACCCTCGAATAAACTTCTCATTTCTTTTAATGATGGCTGTTGCAGTCATCCATAATTTTTAATTCTCGTGACCAAATACGGTAATGTTGTTTACATTGATATAACGAAAAAAATGTACATAAAAAAATATTAAACTCATAAAACAAATTTCTCATTCCACTTCAATCTCTTCTCAAATTCATTACATAATCCCAATTTCATAAACCACATTCAAAGAAATATAATTATTACAAAATACGCCAAGAGCAACATATGAAGATGCCCCTTGGATGATCAAAGTCTAAACATAGGCAATTAAACAACTCTGCTATTACAACCAAAATATAGCGAAATCAAACAAAAAGAACTTCAAATAGCTAGCTTGCCTCTTGCATGTCTCTGGAAGCTTATTCGTCTAAAGGAGAACCTAAAAACCTTAACCCTCAAACAACTCAAAATCAATTGAGCATCTGAGAGTTTAAGGGGAAAACATAAACTTCAAGCCAGACAAAAAGTCTGGTATGAATAATAACCTACCATCTCGAACCATATAGATGTCTACTAAGACCACGCTGCTAAGTGGAACAAGTTTTCCCCTCACTAGTATCCTAAGTCAATTTATAATAACCATATACTATGCACCTACATCTACAATGGTTAAAACATAACATAAGAAAAGGTATTATGATGATATGCAAACATGCAATATATTCTAGATTTTCTATCTCCATTTATCTGACTATCTGTCTCATGTTATAGTTTCTAGGGTCCCTGTTAACCTATTAGTTTTCATGGGCTGACTAATAACCTATTAATTCTTTATGTAATTCATATCCACTTTCATAGTTTTCATGAGGTCACTATGAACCTATTGGTTTCTACCAATATTATCATCCATAGTTTTCAGGGGATCTCTATGAACCTATTGGACTTTCTCCAATCATAGTTTTCATGGGCTTACTATGAATCTATTGGGTTCTCCAATAACTTCTCTCATGTCATAGTTTTCATGGGATCACTGTAAACCTACTAATCTCTTTCAATAACTTAATCCGGACATAGTTTTCATAGGATCACTAAGAACCTATTGGCCCCTGCCAATAACCATTTCCATACATAGTTTTCATAGGCTTACTAAGAGCTTGTCTAAAGAATAACCCTTTGATCAGTCTTGGAGCATCCTATATTCCGGTCTGATTGACCTTCTAGATGCAACTCTACTCGCATAGAAGTTAACTCAATGTATATTCACTACTAGGTCAACCTAACTGGTTATTCTACCCTTAACACCCCAAAATGCAGTTATGGGTTAATTATTAAGTGAATATGTTCTCAAAAGCATACATGATAACTTATCAATATAAACATCCATGATTTAACTTCCTTGTAATCATCTTTCTAACGAAATATGCATAGTACTCTTAACCCACTATCTTTAGCAAGGAAAGCTTCTTCAAAAACTCCAAAGTTAAAAGCCATTTCAAAGCTCTTTCATATTGCCATGGATTTACTTTTAAAAATTGAGATTGGGTTTCTTGTTTGAAAACTAAGGCTTTCAAAACCTTAGGCTTTTTCTTTCGAAATCATTAAAGATATACCTTTCGAAACACTTAAAGTTAACCTTTCGAAACACTTAAAGCTTACCTTTTGAAACACTAAAGCTTACCTTTCGAAGGTACTTAGTTCAAGTAAAATTAATGAAAGCATAGCTTTGAAACCATTTGAAGGTATCTCTTTCAAAATCATTGGGTTAACATTAAATGAAACCTCTGGGTCAAGAAAACAAAAGTGAAAGTAACCCTGTCGTAAGTACTGATTTTAAGTAAAAGAATTTGGGGAAGAGGATAGTTCGAAACCATCCTTTCGAAACCATTGCCTCCAAATTTCTTATTAAAAGCGACACAAACTACCCATTCAAAAGTATTAAGAGGGTGGCTTCAAATTTTACAAGGGCGAAAGCTTCCCTTTCGAAAGCATTGATTTAAAGTTATAAAGAAATCGATCTTCAACTAATTCGAAAGGCATGAATATGGCGGCTAGGTTTCGAATAGGTTCAAAATGGGCTACCCTTTCGAAAGCTCCTTTTCAGAACTAAATATGCAGTAACTCATTCGAAAGCTTCTTTTAAAATTAAGGCAAGCGGCAATTCATTCGAAAGCTTTCATTAAAATAAGGCACCTTGATTGATTTGAAAGCTATTTAAAAGTAGCCTCAACCCCTTCGAAAGCAAGTCTTCGACACCGTCCCCTCCGCCTTTCTCCAATACACTACGTACTAATTTCTTGATACCCTGTGCATTGGTTTCGAATGGGTTCGAAAGGCCTACTGGGCATGGTTTCAGAAACAAGCAAAAGGAAGTGGCAAGCTAGTAATTCGAAACAAAGCTGATTTTATGCCATTAAAAGAAATTCCTTTTAACCTAACTTGCCTAATTTGTCAAAATATGATTGGTTGCTAATCCTTATCAAAATACTTTTTCAAAAAAAGGCTGCCGAATTCAATAATTAATAATTTGAAACGCTTTAGCAAATAAGCCCTTATCCTTAATAAAACAATTAAAATGTTTACGTCCCCAAACTTAACTAATTTAATTTCCATAGTAAATCACTTAGGAAAAATCCCCAAAAATCACAATAATTCACTTTTAATATGTTTTCCATCATACATAGATTTTCAGACCCAAAAACATTACATTATTACCTTATGCAATTTAAACCCAAAATAACTATTTCTTCCAATCAAAATTCATAATAAATTATCCATAATTTGGAATAGTATGAAAATTTCAACCCATCTTCAAAATAACGTTTAACATAACATATTCAACCATCATGGCATTCAAAACGCATTTTATACGATTTTTACCTTAAAATTGAATTATACCTTTACATAAAAATCCTTGTTTAAATCAAAACATGGCACATAATCAAAGCATATCATCATTCAATCCATCCAAACGATTTCAAACCTTAGACCCAAAATTTAAAATGTTCAATAAAACATTTATGAAATGGTTTAGATTATTATTCACCTTGTTTGGATAAGGAACTTGAGATATGTTCTCGCTTAATTCTTTTTTGCTTGAATCTTAGCTTCTAATTGATTTTGGTCTCCTTTTCTCCTAGGGTTATGACCAGCCTTGATCTCCTTTTGTTTATTTTTTTTGTTTTATGAAAGTATGAATGAGAATAAGGTAAGGGTTTAGGGCTTATGGGGTTATATACGGCTATTCCCATATTACCCTTACATTATTCCCATAGGTATTTAACTTATAAAACAATTTTATAAACCCATTTAATTAAGGCACGACCCTATTTACTTTTCAAATCTCAATCCCCTTATCACTCTAGTGATGCAGGCCAGCATCATGATACTATAGGTCGCTCAAACGATCTACGACCTAACCATGATCACAAGCTAAGTCTAAGTCGCGTCCGACTTAATTGGAGGAAGAATGAACGAGTTAAGGAGATGAAAATGCAGGAAAACGAGTTGGAAAGTCACTCAGGCGCATTACGACCTAGCTACATCGTTCCAGCGACCCACCGGGATAAGATTCCAATGCTATTGGCCAGTTTCTTTAGGTCGCGAACGACCTTCCATTCCTTAGGTCGCGAGTCCGACCTAACTCCAATAAGTCGCGAGTCCGACCTAATTCTAAAAGAGCTCCGACCTAACAGTAGGTCGCAAATGAAGTCGCAAACAAGCTCCGACCTAACTCCAATAAGTCACGAGTCCGACCTAATTCTAGAAGAGCTCCGACCTAACAATAGGTCGCAAACGAATTCCAGAAGCTCCGACCTAACTCCAATGGATCTCCGACCTAACGATAGGTCGCAATCACTTTCCGACCCATCCCTAAGTCGTGAACCATCATCCACGACCTAACCCTAAGTCGCCACCGCGACTTAAACCCTTCTCCGACTTAAATCTGCTGATTCCAGTCAGTCGTCCCTCTCTCCCCTGAATCGCATGCCGCCTTCCTTAAGTCGCTGCCCAGTTATAAAGTTGCGAACGAGATACTTTAACTCGCGAGATACTGATAAGTCGTGAAATATGTTTAAGTCGTTGAATACTTAGATCGTTCAATTACTGTTGAGTCGTGTACTTTGTAAATAAGTTGAGTCGTTTGTATTTTGCTAAGTCGCGTACGACTTATGGTAAGGCGTAAGTCGGTGCCGACTTAAGAGTTGTAAAGATTTGTGTTGTAATTTGTAACTTCTATAAATAGGCCGGTGGTGCCATTTGTAATAGGTTGTTGATTTTTGAATAAAATTCTCTTTTGTTAGCTTTGTGCTTTCATTCAAATTGGTAGTTGAGTGTAACCTCCTATCTCCTCTCTCGGATAATCAAGTGCGCTCGATTCAACGATTGCAGAAGCCGATTCGCGGAATCAAGTGCGCTTGATCAACGCTCGAAGAATTGAAGATCTCTCCTCACGGTATCGTGCGCGATCAACGTGTCAGAGATAGCTAGAATTCGGTATCTTCGGATCAACGAATTTGGGCAATTCAGTATTCATCAATCCACCGATTACTACATTCATCGATCTACATTGTTTTTGTATAATCCGCTGCGTCAGTTTGGTATCAGAGCGAGACTTAGCCAATCATAGCTAAGACGAGCCTATTGGATCAAGGAGAAGTGTTTGTTCAATTTCAGCCGAGCCAAGGAGAAGAGTCAAGGCCGTGCCTCACTTTGTTGTTCAAAGCCGAGAGTCAAAGCCGAGAAAAGTGAAGTGTTCAAGTTCAGGTTTGTTCAAGGCCGAGAGTTAAAGTGTTGGAGCTAGAAGCGAGCTTGTTCAAGTTTGTGCGAGATTTTGTTCAAGTCGTGAGCTAGGAGACGAACTTATCCAAGTTCGTTGGGCGTCAATTTTGAGATTTGAAGTTTTGGAGTTCAAATTAAGTTGTTTGTTTATTTGGGTGGTCGTGAGATTTCAAACAAGTGGGGAAGTTTGATTCGAGAATTTTGGATCAAAGTGAAGTTGGTGTTTGGATCTGTTGAAGATTTGATCATGCCTCCGAGATATGTTAACCGTCATCATAGTGTTGCAGATTTGTATGGGAGTGAAGATCCTGAACAGATGAAACAACGTATCGATGAAAGGTTCAATACGGGTTTCGAGAGAGTAGAGAAAACGAAGTCTGACATGAATCGAGATCAAAGGAGAGTGTCGCCATGTTATGTTAGAGAAAGAAGAGAATCATCTTTGTCGATTAATCGAGATCGTGGAGTTCAAGACAATCGTGATTATCAGAAGGGAGAAAGAAGAGCTTATCGTGGTTACGAGCATGAGCCATATTGTGATTATGAAAAATGTCGAATAGAGGAAAGAAGCAGTAGAGAGGACGTGTATGGACATAGAAGAGTCAATGTTCAGAATCGACATCGAAGCTCATCTAATTTTGAAGAATATAATTATGGTGATCGTGTTCACTTTCGATATCCAGGTCAAGGGCAGAATCGATATAGGAATATTGAAGAGAATGGTCATCCACGGAAATCAAGGAAGGATACGGAGATTCCAGAATTCCGAGGTGGTCTACAAGTAGGGGAATTCTTGGACTGGTTATCAAAGGTTGAAAATGTTTTTGAACTCAACAACGTGTCTGAAGATCGTCAAGTTAAGTTAGTTGCTACCAGATTGAAAGGAAGAGCTATGGATTGGTGGCAACAAACTAAATCAACCAGAGAGAGAATGAAGAAATCCAAAATTGTCAAGTGGGATAAGATGAAAAGGATAATGAAGGCAAATTTCTTACCATCTAATTATCAAACTCGTGTGAACCAACAGTTGCAGAAGTTGAGTCAAGGGAGTCAAGGAAAGGGTGTGGTTACAAACCCCAGCAATCAGAATAAAGGCATTAATTGCAGTATCAATGATTCTAAGAAAGTCAACAAACCCGTTGTACATGGAATCACGAAGACAAATGTTGATGACCAATTTAAGCGCTATCATTATCAGGAGTCTGACCATAGAGGTATTAAATGTACGGAGCCTAAGATGAAAGCCTTAGTTGTAGAAGAATGTGAAAACGAGGATGTGGATGATTCTACTGAAAGCAAACCAGAAGAGGAAGAGGAACCAACTAGTCCAGTATCTTTCAACGAAAGTGTTGAAGAAGCAGAAGGTAGTGCTGAAGCGTTGGTTAGGTATGAGGCAAGTAAAGAGCTTAAAACTCCTGAGGAGGTTAAACCAATGTTAGAAGAGTTTGAAGAAATCGGTCCTACAGAATCGTTCGAAGAATTACCACCGAAATTTGACAACGATGAAGGAGTTTTGTCAGGAGATGAAGAATGTAACTTGTTAAGGAGGACTGCTGAATTTTACTTTTATCAACCGCCGAAATTTGATGATGATGAAGAAATTGAGGCAAAGTATGTGGATGTAGAAGTTGATTATTCTTCATCACCCAAGATGGATGTCGATAGTATGGAAGAAGAAATTGTGTTCGGAGTTGAGGGAAATAACTTGATGATGGAGGATTCTTGTTTAACACCTGAGCTTATGGACGAGAGCCCGCTAAGTGTTAATTCCATAATCTCCGAGAAGCCCGAACAAATTGAAAGTAAAACAGAAGAGAAGGCAGAAGCAAATAATGTATTACCTTGGAAAGATTTCGACAGTGAAATAAAAGATAGTGATGAATCATCAATGTTGATTGAATCTGGAGGAAGTTTTGATTTTAAGAATCCTGAAGAGATTGAAGTATTTGAAGAATGTGAAGATGACATGTCTGGGGAACTACTTGAAGAACTAATCCTGTTTTATTAGAGGAGTATAAGGAAATTAGTAATGGCTTGTTTGTATTGACCAGGCAAGGCACGAGTGAAAATCTTGATGTTTTCGAGGAAGTTGAATCAGAATTCGATGGATCTAAAGTCGAATATTCTGAGGAACTACCCAAAGAGTTACCACCACCACAGGACATTCAACCTCACACTGAACTAGTACCAGATGCTATTCTACTACAAGGATCATATGATCTTCAGAATTTGAAAGAACAGGAAGAGTTGAAAAGATGAGAATCTGAGCATGAGTCCTCACACTTTTTCGGTCGTGATTTCCTAAGTCGCTCCATGATTTTAAACTTCCTTATATCGTCTCACATTTTCGACACGTTTTGGTTCTGTATCACATCTTCCTATTGGCACAAGCAATATGGTATACGACACTATTCTTATGAAGTTCTGTACTACATGAAGGGGATCTGGCATCTAGTGCTTAGTTTACTCCGCACTTTTTCATATGACATCTCTCTCAGATCACTTCCTTATGTCGCCTGCCTGATGCCACGTCTGTTCTATTCCATGCATTATTTAGTTCGAACCATAACATCCAAAGGACAAAACAAGTTTAATCTCAAAAATGGTTACCACCAGGGCCGCGTCAAACCAGATAATGAATGGAAGACAGTGTCTCTAAGAAGAAAGCTTTTAAATTCGAGGACGAATTTCTCCCAACCAGGGGAAGATGATGCAGGCCAGCATCATGATACTATAGGTCGCTCAAACGATCTACGACCTAACCATGATCACAAGCTAAGTCTAAGTCGCGTCCGACTTAATTGGAGGAAGAATGAACGAGTTAAGGAGATGAAAATGCAGGAAAACGAGTTGGAAAGTCACTCATGCGCATTACGACCTAGCTACATCGTTCCAGCAACCCACCGGGATAAGATTCCAATGCTATTGGCCAGTTTCTTTAGGTCGCGAACGACCTTCAATTCCTTAGGTCGCGAGTCCGACCTAACTCCAATAAGTCGCGAGTCCGACCTAAATCTAGAAGAGCTCCGACCTAACAGTAGGTCGCAAACGAAGTCGCAAACAAGCTCCGACCTAACTCCAATAAGTCGCGAGTCCGACCTAATTCTAGAAGAGCTCCGACCTAACAATAGGTCGCAAACGAATTCCAGAAGCTCCGACCTAACTCCAATGGATCTCCGACCTAACGATAGGTCGCAATCACTTTCCGACCTATCCCTAAGTCGTGAACCATCATCCACGACCTAACCCTAAGTCGCCACCGCGACTTAAACCCTTCTCCGACTTAAATCTGCCGATTCCAGTCAGTCGTCCCTCTCTCCCCTGAATCGCATGCCGCCTTCCTTAAGTCGCTGCCCAGTTATAAAGTCGCGAACGAGATACTTTAACTCGCGAGATACTGATAAGTCGTGAAATATGTTTAAGTCGTTGAATACTTAGATCGTTCAATTACTGTTGAGTCGTGTACTTTGTAAATAAGTTGAGTCGTTTGTATTTTGTTAAGTCGCGTACGACTTATGGTAAGGCGTAAGTCGGTGCCGACTTAAGAGTTGTAAAGATTTGTGTTGTAATTTGTAACTTCTATAAATAGGCCGGTGGTGCCATTTGTAATAGGTTGTTGATTTTTGAATAAAATTCTCTTTTGTTAGCTTTGTGCTTTCTTTCAAATTGGTAGTTGAGTGTAACCTCCTATCTCCTCTCTCGGATAATCGAGTGCGCTCGATTCAACGATTGCAGAAGCCGATTCGCGGAATCAAGTGCGCTTGATCAACGCTCGAAGAATTAAAGATCTCTCCTCACGGTATCGTGCGCGATCAACGTGTCAGAGATAACTAGAATTCGGTATCTTCGGATCAACGAATTTGGGCAATTCAGTATTCATCAATCCACCGATTACTACATTCATCGATCTACATTGTCTTTGTATAATCCGCTGCGTCATCTAGTCTCTACATTATTCTATTTAATTTATCTAATTAAATCTCCTGAATAATGTTATTTAAACTTAACGGTGTTACATCAATGGTAAATATAACGGTAATAAACATCAAACCTAGTTTTTGTAAATTTACCAACCATACTTATATGATTTTTCATTATCAAATTAATCATAACATCAAACACTTTTGAATGTATGTTAGCTTTTAAGAAGATGTCTCATTTGGTTCAATGTCTAAGATTAACAAAGTTTTTTTAGAAACTCCCGATACTGAGGACCCTCGGGAGGGATGTGGACCGACCGACTCCAATGTATAAGATTAACAAAGTTATTATTTCATATTATTGTAACACATTAACTCAAGAATTTTTTATGTCAACTAAAATAAGTCAAAATGTTGATGTAAATATTAATGGAATCAGAATCAGGAACAATATAATCACTTTTTTTATTATTTTCAGATATTTAATGCTATAAATTTTAATGTTTCATTTACTAGTAAATTAACCATTACCACTCAATGGTTTACCGGATTATTGGTATACCAACGATCATTTAATTTATCAATGATAACGATAAAGTACATAAAGCCATTTTTACTTGTCCAATAGTATCGGTACGGTAACAGGACAATCATTCCAACATATCTATTTTTTCCTCATTTTATATCAACCTTAATACTACATTCACTTTATTTTAAGGAACGTTTTTGCTATTTGCCCTAGCATTATCTTCATTATTTCACAAATCGTACTAATTTTAACATCGCAATTAATGGTATCTTATGTCAAATGTGTAAAAAAATATAATCTCAATCACTCCTATTTTTGTGTTATATTTCTCTTGGTAAACTTTTTTAAAAGAAATTAGGAACCTAGGTTGTAGTATATTATTGTACACATCCAAGGCATAAGTAGTATATAGCACATACTACTTGTCAACTTATGTAAGTGTCAGATCATACTATGTAGGATTCAAACTTGTGACCACACGACCAAAGTCGGAGCACCTAAACACTGCGACAGTGGGGCTATAATTTTGATGAACTTAATCTAATAAACTATTAACATTTGTTTATTAGAAATAAACGATCATTCCTTCCTGATATATTTTACCTTTCCATAAATAAATATTAGTTTTATTTTTCATATTATCATTTTACAATTTATTTTCTTTTGCATATTATCATTTTGAAATGTTTACAAATTAAGTAGTGAATTCAATATGTCTTTGTCCTTCATTAACTAAAATAATCGTCTAATGTCCTTATAGTCTCAAATCTTAATAAAACTGTTTGACTTCGATCCATTTCTTTGGTTTTCATTCTAATATTTATTTTCCATTATGGAAATAATCAAAGAAAGTATTTGTAATGACTTGAAAATTTGACGATGTTAATATTAAATTAATTAAAAATTGAGTTTTAGTTGAAAGGGGAACCAAAAAATTGTTCTTTTACCATTACAAAGGTCTTTCCGAGCTGATCAGTTTAATATATCAGTTGATCAGAAATCAGCAAGGAAGTTTCGACCATCCATTCTAGGGCTTATCGATAAACGGTGAAACAATGACAATTGGATGATCCGTGGCCATGATAGTGTACAGGACATCAAGGGGATCGACCTAGTATGATCGACGTAAGAGGCTATGAATCAACTGAAATTTTCTAAATTCCATCTAAAATATCACATGGCGATAGAGCTAGCATGGGTGGTCAGAGGTAATGGAAAGATGGGAAAAGGTGCGACCTTAGATGTCAGTGCTGCTTGTAGTGGTCAATTGGAGAAAAGTGGGGTGGTGTGGTGGTAGTAGGCGATTGAAGGTGGCAACTATTAGTGGGTTGTGTGCATGGGGGTTTGGTGAGGATAACGAAATATGCATTTTAACACTTGTAAGTTTACATAATAAACCATATAACTACTAACCATTATATCTTTCACATACGAACTCCGATTCGCTTGTAGTTTCTTCTGTTGGACTCATGGCGGAGTTTCGACGATTTAGCACTGGATTTGCTAAGTTTGGAGGGTATCAGCAAAAACACGTTGTTATGAACTATTTAATTTAATTAATTGAATATAAATTATAAAATACATTTCATTTGATGAAAAGTCATATAACTTTATATATGTTATGTTGTATTAACGATAGTTTGATTATTATAATATTTTAGATGTATTGTACCTTGATTGGATAATTATTGTTGACCATAGTATTTTGCGTCTTTAGTTAAAATAAATATTTGATTTGGATTCGGAAATAATTAATCGAGATAAGAGACTTAATAATGAGGAAATTAGATAAATAGTGGATAAATAAGGTTGTTTACAAATTTTGGATGGTTTCTGTAAATAACGATGATTTAACAAACTTCAATGAAATTAAACAACTGAATTTAGTAAGGTAATTACTTATGAATTTCTATGGAAATTCATAAGTAATAACTATAATTATATTTTAAAACAATAGTAGGGGGTTTATTATTTATAAAATAGAATGAGTTTTTAAATAATAATAAGATAAATTTCAATGAAAATAGTATCATTTTGTGAAAACAACAAAATGATTGATTTTATAGTATTTATGGTAAACAATATTATAACTATTGTTTGAGAAATAAAATAAAAGGTTTTTCTGAATAATAATAAAAATAATATTAAAGAAGTGTTTTCTAAAAGTGTTTTTGAATAAATAATTACTATTTGGAGATAAATAGAAAGTAAAGGAGCTTCGATGATTTGAAAATAAAATATGTTATTTTTGGAATAAATATGAATAAATTTATTTTGAAAAGTATTAAAGAGGTTTTAATATATATACATACATACATATGTATATGTATGTATGTATGTAAATAATAATAATATCATTTTAAAAAGCGATTTGATAAAGATTATGATTTATAATTTAAAATTTAAAATGGGATATTTTGAAATATTTGGAGAAATGGCATTATAATAAAGAATTTCAAGAGTATATGACCGTTTAAAAAAACCTTATTTTTTGAGATGCAATAGATAAATGGAACTTTTATAATAAATATTTAATAAAATGATTTTATACTTGGGAGAATAATTGTCATAAATATATTATTCAGATGGTTGTAGCATGTGTGATTTAGTGCTGATTATAACACATATATTTGATGTTTGATGATGTGTAGTTAATTATGGTTATTGGATGATTTGTGTTGTGTTGCTAATGTTGATTTGATTGGTACACATTTGTGATTGATGTTGTGTCACTATTATGGGGTGATTGGTACATATTTGATGACTTATACTTACATTGATGAACATTACTATAGTCGATGATTAGTATGTATGTAAGTATATTCATGTTGCTCTCTTATTTGATGGATTGAGTTGGCAATGAGTATTGTTGATGTTTGATGATGTTTGATGGTTGTGTACTATTATTATTGTTGCCCATATGATAATTTATCGTGATGGATAAGTAGGAATGTTGTTTTATACTTGCATTGTTTGCATTGGTTGCATTGGTTGTAATGGTTGCATCGATATTATGGTTGTTATGTACCACAAGTATTTGGATGCAGAAGTAGCAGGGAATAGAACTATGTGGGCTTGATCCCCTAAAAGGGATGCATAAACAGTCTTTTTCTATCCAATTGCCCATGGTTAACTTGTGATTAGGGCGTATAGAAATTGATGATGTCTCAAATATAGTTGACACATTTTCCTTTATTGTACGTAAACATGTGTATTTGTAAGTTTGCAGGGGGAAGCAAAGAAGGGAGCAAAGGTCATGGAATGAATCATACCTGCAGGATGGTTCAGTAAATCTCTTGCATCATGGTTATAAAAATGTTGCTGATAATTGATGTATTTAAATGTGTAAATTAGGTAATTTGTTTCATTTGAGTAATATTTAGTAGTTAAAGTGATATGTATGTATATGTATACGTTGATATTTAAATTCCGCTACGAGGTTTTTCCTTTTTATTCATTATTTCAGAATTATTTATTTTTTTTTAAACGGGTACTTTATGTACTTGGAATTACAAGGTGCAAAGGTTTAATCATTTAGGGAAAAACTATGGCAGTACTATTCATAAACATTCTTACTCAAAAGCCACAATAGTAGCTCTAAAAGATCATGTCCTAAAGAAGAAAAACCAGAAAACAAAAGAGTACAAGGCTAGACTGTATACTAATCTAGTATAAACAACTACACACCGCATGACTAAAATGAACAAGGCTTCATTTAACTCAACCGCTAACTTCAAAACTAAAGACCATTAAATAACTATTTTACATCTGCTAGATCCATGGCATCTTCAGCTTCTTCATCAAGCGCCATTCTCAAGCATTGGTCATAGGTTGTCTTAGGTCCACACACAAGTTCAGAGCACTGTCTGATTAAGATTTATCTGCCTATCGAGGGATCAGAATCCATCCACTTCAGGTGCTGATTTGGTGCAACAGAGGGGGATTATATTCGAACTCAGAAAAGATATGCTCCTTTCCCCTTATTACCTCCTCTTTAATACATGCTCTCTTTAGTGATTGTCTACAATCTAATTTGATCGATTCGACTCTGACTTGAATCAATGTTCCAATTTGTTGGAATGTTCTCATGTTCTGTTCTAGCCAATATGCCAAATGAGTGTGGTTATAACTATATCTATTAATTTTTTGTATCCCATGTTGTTACTGCGTCTATTAAACACCTCATCAAAAACTTGATTAATTTCATTGTTACCGGTGGTATGAAGTTGTAGTTTTCTCTAAAGTGTTCCCATGGGCTATTTGAAAATAGAAATATGAAAAATAGGTCTGAGTTGGATTCGGATTCCCGATGATATAAGACACATAGCGTTTCTACTAAATTTTTCTATATACCACTCTATCCTGGAGTGTAGGCTGTTTGATTTGCTAATGATGAAAATAGCGACATTTTTGGGGTGCAGGATGTATTCGAAATTTATTTGCACCATATTATTTCGTTGTTTCTTTCTCCGACCTAATTCCAAGCTAAACAAAAAGAAAACCCCCCATTATTTTTCGGTTTCCATGTCCAATGGTCTTTTGACCTACTATGGCTTATTGTTATATTGTGATTCTCCTGTATAATATGCAATGGTAAATAGTAGTTATCCTCTTTCCATCTTCTGTTGGAGTTGAGAGATGAAACTTTTTATCTTGCCTATGTTTTGAAATAAAAATAGCATTCATCATGCCTCTTCTCTCTTCACAAATTTATTAAGGTTAAAGGTGGAAGCTTTGGATATTTGATGATCGTAGGAAGTTTTTCTAGTGTTCTAGTGCTTGTGCCTTGTGTTTAGCATGTATATAAGTGTGTTGTCTTGTAACAATCTGCCTTTCTTACACCTAAAGATGACACTTAATACATCCTTTGTAACGACCCGACTTTCTATGCCCAGAAAGTCGCATCATTATGAAGAAAGAAAGGGGTAGAAAATAGAAAAGAAAAGAAGAAAGAAAGAAACAACAACAACGATCTCACAGCGGAACGAATAAATTATATTAATAACATAAACTATTACATAGTATACAACAATTTACAGAGTTACACAGCATATACATCACTTACTAGACAGTTATAAACATCTGTCTAGACATTACAACTCAAATACAAGACAAGACACTATCACAGATATCAACACAGCGGAATACTATATCTACGAACGCCGAAGCCTCCTGCTCCATTGCTCCTCCAGAATATTCGTCAAAGCTAAGCCTGAATCCCTTGGCTACTCGTAAAAATTTGAGTACCCAAGAGTTTATAAAACAGAAATAAACACTTGGGTCAGACATGGGTCTGGTGTGAGTAACAGATTAAACTTGCTTAACTTCAAAACCTTTAGAAAGAAAAGGTATCACGTAAGACTTCCCACAAATAAACATGGGTAAGTTTTTACCTTACGCTAACCAAAACATTTGATAGGAAATCTGATTTTATTATAATAGGGTCTAGGGTTTTCAAGTAAAATATAGAAATAGCTGAAATGCTTACATCTCACATTCCAACATAGTTGGGCACAACTAATACGTACGGCACTTATTGGAGTTTTGATTCCATACAATGGCAGGGCTACTGGGGTACCGCCCGTCACAGTACGTGGCCTAGATCACCGTACCGAGGAGTACGCCCGCTCCCCTGCAACACAAAGCCGGAACCATCCCTTACTGGATAATCCCGAACAAGATAATCCCGTAGTTGGCGCGACCAACCACACACTAAGCCGAATAAAAGAAAAGGGACCTCTAGACAGGGATCTATCTTGCTCTCAGTGGGTGCTACCCACGAAACCTTGCTGCACCTCCCCTGTTTTAGCCATTCCCGGTTGATGAGGCTTGAGGTTACGATTACCTTTAATCAGAACATATCACTTAGAATGCTCATCGTCCGCCTGACGATGTGCTGAAAGCATTCAATCCATACAAGTTCGTTCCAGGTTCGAACGAAACCGAAGGCATTATCTCGTTACACTCGTTTTGGAATCACCCTCAGAGTTAACGACAATAACCCTTGCACTCTGAATCTTCATCTTCACTTGAGATTCACGACCTATCGTAAATTTGGATCGATGTGGTATTCGGGTCTCCAGACCTGGAATCCCGGTATACGGAAACCCGATCCCGGTCTCATCGAAATCCAAAACGTATCTTTTAAAGGCCAAGTTGTTTAAAGGTTTAAACAATTCAATTCAATACTTGAATTCACACAGCATTTAACACAGATAAATATCACACATTTATCACAGATATATCCAATATCATATCATAGAATATCACAACATATCATCCAATAGATATCATCCAATTCAGATATTCTACACAAACAATCATCCATAAGCAACAATTATTAACCCTATGTTATAATTAATTTAATTAACTTAAATTAAATTAATTACTTAAGAATTAATTATCTAACCTTGCTTAATCAATCATTAATTAATTATAAACCTTTAATTAATTAATTACTCATTAACTATTAATCATCCTTGATTAATTATTCATTAATTACATAAAGTAATTATCCTTTAATTAATTTCACAAATTAATTTTTCTTAACCATTAACAGTAATTAACCTTTAATTATTCTCATTAATTACATTAATTAATGATCCTTAATTAATTACTTCCATTAATTAATCACTTCTATTAATCCACCTTAATTAATCATAAACAGTAATTATTATTCTATAATTACTTACCCTAATTAATTAACTCCTTATATTAATCCTTTATTAAATTACCTCAAGTAATAAATCCTTAATTACTTCTCATTAAGTAATTATCCTTTAATTAATTACATCTTGTAATTATACATTAATTACTTACAGTAATTACACTTATTAATACCATTAAGTATTTATACTCAATCAGCATCAAGTGATTATCTTTAATTTAAATTACGAATTTTAATCAACTAAAATTAATCACCATCATTAATTACAATTGGGTAATTCATTCTTTAATTACCTTTAAAAAAATTAATTAATCCTTAATTACAAATTAATTATTCTTTTAATTATTAATTAATAAACCTTAATTATCAATTAATAAACTTAATAACAAATTAAATACTTCTTAATTATCAGTTAATTAATCCTTAATTACCATTTTGATTAATCCTTAATTAATCTTTAATTGCAAATTAATCACCCCTTAATAATTAATAAAACCTAATTATTAATTAATAAAACTTAATTACAAATTAAGTACTTCTTAATTACCAATTAGTTTACCTCTAATTACTAAATTAATAAATCTTAATTACTTAATTAATTAATCTTTAATTATCAACCAGTTAATTAATTAAATGATAAATTATTTATCTTAATTAATCTTCTTAATTATCGTATCTTAATTTATCCATTTTAATATACATTTTAAAACTAGTTAAACATTTGTTTTGAAACTAGAATAATATCCATAACTTAAAAAGTTGACGTACTTTGTTTTAAAAATTTAAAACTTGATTTCTTTAACAAAACTTTTTACTTTAGATTGGATTAGAAAATCACCTCAGGTCAAACCCGAGTCAAATGCTAAAAACCCCGAGCCAACGCACGAGAAACCTCGTTCCTCATTTTCTTCGAGTCATACACGAACCCTACTCGAGATCATTCCCGAGTCCATGCTTCTTCCCCCAAAGCTTCCAGATGCACGAACGTACACGTGCACGTGTACATCGACCCCGATAGTCGATGAACATCGTTCCACCCTCCGACAACTCAGCTCCGACCTCGGCAACCCCACACGATCACCAGATTACTCGATTCAATCCGAAATCGAAATCGAACAAAATCGAGCAACTGGAACCAAAACTCTTCGCCAGAAAACGCCTCGAGCCCAACGTCCCCGATCACCAGAGCCTTCGCGATCCCAACCATAGCTTCACCGACCAACCATGCGCCTATTCCTCCTGGTGCGATCGATTGAATTGGAGTAATGATGATGAAATTGTCACGCGAAAACCACGAACCAAAAGCAGGACTAAAACCCTAAATCGATTCAAATCTCCAACCACAATGGATTTTAAAAATTATCTTGCATTTTTGCTACCATCCATGATCATTCCAGCAACACCATGCCAAGTTTCAACCCTCGAAAGTTTGCCGATCACCCAAAATTCGCCAAAACCCATTCTCCGTTCATCTCCTAAATACAACCTTAATTCGCAACTAAAAAATCTAATTTTTGTTGTAAAAATCATTGCTTTCAAAATGGTTTTAGATGATGTAATCCAATTTTAAATTCATGCAAATCGAAAATTGGGTAAAACTTGAATTTTCACTGTATCTCTTTATCTAGACAAAAACTATTTCATTTTATATCAAAATATATTTTTAACATCAAGTTATGATGATTTAAACATGTTTTGTCTTAATCATCACAAGCTATAAATGATTGGGGAAAGTGAGATTGGATTTTTGAACTTAATTAAACCCTGTAATTTTTAACAGAGGCATTATTTTCTTAATTCCAGATACATGCACACAATTCTATATTCATATACACATATATTCATATTCACAATAACATGCATATATATACAACATGCATCACACTTTTACTTCAAACATCTATCACATAAATCTAATTAAAAACTGTTTAAACTAAATTTACTCACAGGTTTTTTTAAAAAGATTAACAGAGCTAACAGTTTATATAACATGCACATTTCAATTATTCAAACATCTAATCCATCATCATGCAAACAATATATATATCAACATTGATAATTTATTTAAGCAACCAGATTTAAGACAAACAAGTTGGGTTTACTCACTTGATAAATAACAGGGAATAGGTTTTTTTATGTGTAAACTGACAGGCTCATATATATTTATACTAATTCATATAAATTCAAATTAAAATCTACAATACAAGCCAATATTATCACATGCAAACATATATCATATGCTTTAAGTTTTAAAAATGAAAGTTACTCACCTTTTAAAAGTGAACAGAGAAACTTTCCAGGTTTTAACTTGAAAAGCTTTTGAATTTAAGATCTGAATGTCTTTGCTATTAAAACTTGAATATTTGATTTGGAGACTTGCATGCATGCTCTAAAATCTTGCTTTGTTTAGATGTTGCTCTAGATCAGGTTGCTTACTTTCAGATTCGAAAAGAAGAAATTGCAGTCTTGCTTAGATTCCAGATTGAAGAAAAATGCAGGCTACAGGGTTTACACTTGCAGTCTTTGTTTTGAGATTGAAGAAATGGTTATCGGGTTTTAGATCTTGAAAAGGATTTGAATTGCAGATTGTTTTTAGAGAGGAAGATAGATTTGTTATGAGGATTTTGAATTGAGAGTAAGTTAATTTACTGATTTGTTAAGAGAGGAGTTTATATTCAGTTTTTCTTAGTTTTAGGAATGAAGATCAGAAAGGAAATGAAGATAAAGAAAATTGTTTATATAAGCTGAAAATAATTTCTTAAAAATAAAAGAAAATGGAAATTTAAAAGATGGACACTTGTCTTATATCTTAGTTCATAAATTTACACATATTACTTTGAGTCTTAATATGATAACACTTGTATTTTAAGAAATTTGCATATATTTATATGTAAATAAAAGCCTTAGGAGCTAACACATGTCACCATGGTTACTTAATAAATTAACACTTGTCTTTTTAAGTAATTCACATTTATTTTATAATGTTAATAAAGCCCTTTTCTTAATTTATTAAATACTTATCTATATATATATAAATTTCTTTAAAGAAAATAAAATCAATTATACTTATAAATAAAAGTTCATACATATATTTTAAAATCCAAAACTATTAAAATGTATATTAGAAATTTAAAACAAGACTTTATTTATTTATTAAATTTCAAACCAAAGCCTATCTATTTACAATATATATACACATATATATACATCATAAATAGAAATCATTTTATTAGTTTTTAAAAGATAAAATTCACTAATTAAATATTTATTTAATTAGATTATTAAATCAAATTCAAATTTATTATCAAAGATCATCAATATCAATTTAATCATTTAACAGATTACTAAATTGATATTGCTCAAATTTCCGGGATATTACATTCCTCCCCCCTTAAAAAAAATTTCGTCCCCGAAATTTAAACAAAGGTAATTTAATAATCTATTTAAATCACAAGCATATATTATCATCCATATGCTAACAACCATAGCAAACAATTCATCCAATCAAACAATTCTAATTATCCAAACAAAATTCTGAATACAATCTCCTCGAGTTTCCCCAAGTATAAATATACCGGGATACTTGCTCTACAAAATCCAAACAATCAACAATACTAAGCTATAGAGTTCTTACTCATCTAGATCTATAGAACTAAACAAGATATCAGACTACAGACGAGTCTGACTCAACAACCAAATCTTCCAGAACTACTGGTTCCAAAACCAGAGATAGATCAAACACGTACTCTCTCAGAGATACGTAAAATACACTGAATTCCAGTTATCCAAACTGACAATTCAACTTTGTAGATCAAAGTACTTATCCAAATTAGATCACAGAAAAGATCCAAAATAACTCGGAGCTAACTTCCCAGACTTACCCAATCTTATAGCTCCCTTTAATCAGAGAAAAACTTCAACAACAACGAAGTCTCCAACTTCGAATTCCAAATTCCTCCGTCTCTAACCCACAGAACTCTTCTGACGATCCTGGGCTGCCTACATCCATTCCGATCAGCTCAACCTTTGCCGATGCTTCTAGAAACAAACTAGACCAAAAACAACCCAACAAAATGATCCTCACAAGATCTACCCAAAATCCAGAACACAAACTCTACTCCCCATTATCAGTAGACTGAACCTACTTCTCCTATCCAGAAAAGACGAACAGATGCACTCACCAATCTGACCTTCAGATCTAGAAAAATTTCATGTAGAAACTCTTAATCCAAACACTGCAACTTCCAAGTTCTTTCAGCTGCCACCTTGCTTTCGCTGCAAAACTCTGATCTGGAGAAGATAAGAATGCTGTCGATGAACTCGAGCACAAACACATCCTGAAAATATGGTTCAACAGATCCATAAAAAGAAAACTCAGCAGTTCCATGAAATACTGAGCTGCTTCACCAAATCCTTTCTCTAGGAGACACCCTTCTACCTAGCTGAACTACCGGTACTACTCCTGAAATTAAGTCGATAAGGAACTCAATCTAAAATGCAGACAAATCTCTGACTTCGGATAAGACATCCAGAAAGTCTCAGATAACTCAAGAGAATACTCAACTATCGCAAGTCACTTTTGCATTCCACTCAGCCTAAATTCCAATGAAACTGCTCTCTCTTTACCCATCAGAACAGCTTATGCTTGACTAACCAATCCATCGAAGAAATGGATCCACTTTGTTGCTTCTGAACTCCACTCTAGAAAACTGCTAAGCTAAAAGATCTTCCTGCTGGAACACAAAACACTTCCGAGCTGCACCGCTGACACAGATGTCAAAGACTTCCTATCCAAAGCTCTTCGAGAAACTCGGACCCCAAACCAAATAGAAATACCATTGCTGAACTCAGCCACAACACCGAAGCAGACACATTTCCTTAAACTTGCTTTAAAAGAAAACATCTTCAGAAACATCCAGTCACTGCGTCTCATTACGCAACTACTACTACCTGAGGTACCCAGATACCATCACTCGCTTCTGCTCTTCCGTCAGATCCAAACTCTCAAAAATCTGCTCACACGAGCGCGATCAAACTTACCCTACAATGATGGACTCCGAACCTTAACAGGTTTCCTTCAGAGATCAATGAAATCCTTACACCACAGCAAACTCACTTGAGACGGTATTAGGTCTACAGTCTCGACAAATACACTTCCAACCTCAATACTCAGACTCCTAATCCTAGATGATAAATTATTATCATCTCAACCAATCATTACAAATACCATATATATTTAAAATGATACTTTTTTATATATAGAAAATATATCTGGGTAAAATTATTTCATCTACCTTTTTAAAACAATATTGTGTCCGTTGGCCGGTCCAAGTGTTTAGAGATCCCTATCAATAACGTTAGCTACTCGTATTGACCAGAATCCATATACCACTCAACCGATCAATTAACACAATATAAAACCATTTTATATAACTAACAAATACGCGCTCTCGAATATATATACACTCAGACTCAAACAGGTTGCTACAGATCCTATCGCTAATGAACAATCCTTTCGAACCTAGGTATTCACTCAACCTAGTGTTCTGATATTCACTTAACCAAAAGCTTAGGCATTCGCTCAACCCTCGCTCTGATACCATATGTAACGACCCGACTTTCTATGCCCAGAAAGTCGCATCATTATGAAGAAAGAAAGGGGTAGAAAATAGAAAAGAAAAGAAGAAAGAAAGAAACAACAACAACGATCTCACAGCGGAACGAATAAATTATATTAATAACATAAACTATTACATAGTATACAACAATTTACAGAGTTACACAGCATATACATCACTTACTAGACAGTTATAAACATCTGTCTAGACATTACAACTCAAATACAAGACAAGACACTATCACAGATATCAACACAGCAGAATACTATATCTACGAACGCCGAAGCCTCCTGCTCCATTGCTCCTCCAGAATATTCGTCAAAGCTAAACCTGAATCCCTTGGCTACTCGTAAAAATTTGAGTACCCAAGAGTTTATAAAACAGAAATAAACACTTGGGTCAGACATGGGTCTGGTGTGAGTAACAGATTAAACTTGCTTAACTTCAAAACCTTTAGAAAGAAAAGGTATCACGTAAGACTTCCCACAAATAAACATGGGTAAGTTTTTACCTTACGCTAACCAAAACATTTGATAGGAAATCTGATTTTATTATAATAGGGTCTAGGGTTTTCAAGTAAAATATAGAAATAGCTGAAATGCTTACATCTCACATTCCAACATAGTTGGGCACAACTAATACGTACGGCACTTATTGGAGTTTGGATTCCATACAATGGCAGGGCTACTGGGGTACCGCCCGTCACAGTACGTGGCCTAGATCACCGTACCGAGGAGTACGCCCGCTCCCCTGCAACACAAAGCCGGAACCATCCCTTACTGGATAATCCCGAACAAGATAATCCCGTAGTTGGCGCGACCAACCACACACTAAGCCGAATAAAAGAAAAGGGACCTCTAGACAGGGATCTATCTTGCTCTCAGTGGGTGCTACCCACGAAACCTTGCTGCACCTCCCCTGTTTTAGCCATTCCCGGTTGATGAGGCTTGAGGTTACGATTACCTTTAATCAGAACATATCACTTAGAATGCTCATCGTCCGCCTGACGATGTGCTGAAAGCATTCAATCCATACAAGTTCGTTCCGGGTTCGAACGAAACCGAAGGCATTATCTCGTTACACTCGTTTTGGAATCACCCTCAGAGTTAACGACAATAACCCTTGCACTCTGAATCTTCATCTTCACTTGAGATTCACGACCTATCGTAAATTTGGATCGATGTGGTATTCGGGTCTCCAGACCTGGAATCCCGGTATACGGAAACCCGATCCCGGTCTCATCGAAATCCAAAACGTATCTTTTAAAGGCCAAGTTGTTTAAAGGTTTAAACAATTCAATTCAATATTTGAATTCACACAGCATTTAACACAGATAAATATCACACATTTATCACAGATATATCCAATATCATATCATAGAATATCACAACATATCATCCAATAGATATCATCCAATTCAGATATTCTACACAAACAATCATCCATAAGCAACAATTATTAACCCTATGTTATAATTAATTTAATTAACTTAAATTAAATTAATTACTTAAGAATTAATTATCTAACCTTGCTTAATCAATCATTAATTAATTATAAACCTTTAATTAATTAATTACTCATTAACTATTAATCATCCTTGATTAATTATTCATTAATTACATAAAGTAATTATCCTTTAATTAATTTCACAAATTAATTTTTCTTAACCATTAACAGTAATTAACCTTTAATTATTCTCATTAATTACATTAATTAATGATCCTTAATTAATTACTTCCATTAATTAATCACTTCTATTAATCCACCTTAATTAATCATAAACAGTAATTATTATTCTATAATTACTTACCCTAATTAATTAACTCCTTATATTAATCCTTTATTAAATTACCTCAAGTAATAAATCCTTAATTACTTCTCATTAAGTAATTATCCTTTAATTAATTACATCTTGTAATTATACATTAATTACTTACAGTAATTACACTTATTAATACCATTAAGTATTTATACTCAATCAGCATCAAGTGATTATCTTTAATTTAAATTACGAATTTTAATCAACTAAAATTAATCACCATCATTAATTACAATTGGGTAATTCATTCTTTAATTACCTTTAAAAAAATTAATTAATCCTTAATTACAAATTAATTATTCTTTTAATTATTAATTAATAAACCTTAATTATCAATTAATAAACTTAATAACAAATTAAATACTTCTTAATTATCAGTTAATTAATCCTTAATTACCATTTTGATTAATCCTTAATTAATCTTTAATTGCAAATTAATCACCCCTTAATAATTAATAAAACCTAATTATTAATTAATAAAACTTAATTACAAATTAAGTACTTCTTAATTACCAATTAGTTTACCTCTAATTACTAAATTAATAAATCTTAATTACTTAATTAATTAATCTTTAATTATCAACCAGTTAATTAATTAAATGATAAATTATTTATCTTAATTAATCTTCTTAATTATCGTATCTTAATTTATCCATTTTAATATACATTTTAAAACTAGTTAAACATTTGTTTTGAAACTAGAATAATATCCATAACTTAAAAAGTTGACGTACTTTGTTTTAAAAATTTAAAACTTGATTTCTTTAACAAAACTTTTTGCTTTAGATTGGATTAGAAAATCACCTCAGGTCAAACCCGAGTCAAATGCTAAAAACCCCGAGCCAACGCACGAGAAACCTCGTTCCTCATTTTCTTCGAGTCATACACGAACCCTACTCGAGATCATTCCCGAGTCCATGCTTCTTCCCCCAAAGCTTCCAGATGCACGAACGTACACGTGCACGTGTACATCGACCCCGATCGTCGATGAACATCGTTCCACCCTCCGACAACTCAGCTCCGACCTCGGCAACCCCACACGATCACCAGATTACTCGATTCAATCCGAAATCGAAATCGAACAAAATCGAGCAACTGGAACCAAAACTCTTCGCCAGAAAACGCCTCGAGCCCAACGTCCCCGATCACCAGAGCCTTCGCGATCCCAACCATAGCTTCACCGACCAACCATGCGCCTATTCCTCCTGGTGCGATCGATTGAATTGGAGTAATGATGATGAAATTGTCACGCGAAAACCACGAACCAAAAGCAGGACTAAAACCCTAAATCGATTCAAATCTCCAACCACAATGGATTTTAAAAATTATCTTGCATTTTTGCTACCATCCATGATCATTCCAGCAACACCATGCCAAGTTTCAACCCTCGAAAGTTTGCCGATCACCCAAAATTCGCCAAAACCCATTCTCCGTTCATCTCCTAAATACAACCTTAATTCGCAACTAAAAAATCTAATTTTTGTTGTAAAAATCATTGCTTTCAAAATGGTTTTAGATGATGTAATCCAATTTTAAATTCATGCAAATCGAAAATTGGGTAAAACTTGAATTTTCACTGTATCTCTTTATCTAGACAAAAACTATTTCATTTTATATCAAAATATATTTTTAACATCAAGTTATGATGATTTAAACATGTTTTGTCTTAATCATCACAAGCTATAAATGATTGGGGAAAGTGAGATTGGATTTTTGAACTTAATTAAACCCTGTAATTTTTAACAGAGGCATTATTTTCTTAATTCCAAATACATGCACACAATTCTATATTCATATACACATATATTCATATTCACAATAACATGCATATATATACAACATGCATCACACTTTTACTTCAAACATCTATCACATAAATCTAATTAAAAACTGTTTAAACTAAATTTACTCACAGGTTTTTTTAAAAAGATTAACAGAGCTAACAGTTTATATAACATGCACATTTCAATTATTCAAACATCTAATCCATCATCATGCAAACAATATATATATCAACATTGATAATTTATTTAAGCAACCAGATTTAAGACAAACAAGTTGGGTTTACTCACTTGATAAATAACAGGGAATAGGTTTTTTTATGTGTAAACTGACAGGCTCATATATATTTATACTAATTCATATAAATTCAAATTAAAATCTACAATACAAGCCAATATTATCACATGCAAACATATATCATATGCTTTAAGTTTTAAAAATGAAAGTTACTCACCTTTTAAAAGTGAACAGAGAAACTTTCCAGGTTTTAACTTGAAAAGCTTTTGAATTTAAGATCTGAATGTCTTTGCTATTAAAACTTGAATATTTGATTTGGAGACTTGCATGCATGCTCTAAAATCTTGCTTTGTTTAGATGTTGCTCTAGATCAGGTTGCTTACTTTCAGATTCGAAAAGAAGAAATTGCAGTCTTGCTTAGATTCCAGATTGAAGAAAAATGCAGGCTACAGGGTTTACACTTGCAGTCTTTGTTTTGAGATTGAAGAAATGGTTATCGGGTTTTAGATCTTGAAAAGGATTTGAATTGCAGATTGTTTTTAGAGAGGAAGATAGATTTGTTATGAGGATTTTGAATTGAGAGTAAGTTAATTTACTGATTTGTTAAGAGAGGAGTTTATATTCAGTTTTTCTTAGTTTTAGGAATGAAGATCAGAAAGGAAATGAAGATAAAGAAAATTGTTTATATAAGCTGAAAATAATTTCTTAAAAATAAAAGAAAATGGAAATTTAAAAGATGGACACTTGTCTTATATCTTAGTTCATAAATTTACACATATTACTTTGAGTCTTAATATGATAACACTTGTATTTTAAGAAATTTGCATATATTTATATGTAAATAAAAGCCTTAGGAGCTAACACATGTCACCATGGTTACTTAATAAATTAACACTTGTCTTTTTAAGTAATTCACATTTATTTTATAATGTTAATAAAGCCCTTTTCTTAATTTATTAAATACTTATCTATATATATATAAATTTCTTTAAAGAAAATAAAATCAATTATACTTATAAATAAAAGTTCATACATATATTTTAAAATCCAAAACTATTAAAATGTATATTAGAAATTTAAAACAAGACTTTATTTATTTATTAAATTTCAAACCAAAGCCTATCTATTTACAATATATACACACATATATATACATCATAAATAGAAATCATTTTATTAGTTTTTAAAAGATAAAATTCACTAATTAAATATTTATTTAATTAGATTATTAAATCAAATTCAAATTTATTATCAAAGATCATCAATATCAATTTAATCATTTAACAGATTACTAAATTGATATTGCTCAAATTTCCGGGATATTACATCCTTGGTATTCGTGTGCCAATTATTTGAGTGTCCGAAAGACATGTCGTTTGGAGTGAAGAAGGAAGAAGACATAATAGAATCTCACAAAAACATAATGAGTAACATATAATATATAAATCAAGCGTTTACAAAAGAAAGAAATTTATTATAAACAATCATTAGAGTACCCTATCATATTATCAGTCTAGACAGTTATAACAGGTTGTCCTTACAATTGCTGATGAATACAACAATCAATACAGCGGAAAAACAAAGAAATACATAGATATTGTTAGTCCTTGAGATGATGGTTTTGATGACAACAACCTTAGAATAAGATTATAAAATATAAATACTAATATTATAGTTTAGATATATATGTATATGCAGGATTTAACCATGCAGGTATCAAGAATGAAGACTGTACAATATAGAGATTCAAGATATCAAGATTGAAGACTCAAGAGTATCAAGAATAGCAAGATTATCAAGAGTTCAAGATTTCAAGAATAAGTAATTTTATTAGGAATTTTGTTAAAACTCCTAGAAAAGCACTGGCATCTCAAAATCCAATTTAGTCGTGGAAAGGAATCCACTTCGAGCCCGTTAAAGGGATGGAACCCTTAGTAGGATGGAACCTACGAAAAATCTAGTGGAACATTGTTTTGTATCCGCTAACTTTTATTCAAATGATTTTAAAAAATTATCTTGTTTTCAAAATGATTTCAAAACCTTACTTTTAAAAAGAATCAAAAACATCTATCCTGATTTTAAATACTTTTAGCCTCAAAATAATCTTTATTTTCAAAATCAAATTATCCTTAGTTTTAAACTATCTTTAATAATAAATTTAATATTTATACTTAGATTTAAATATAAAATTATAGTAAAATTTTATATATATTACTCTCTATATTTACTTATGTATTTTAACTATAGTTAAGTATATTTATAAAGTTTAAAATAGTTTTAATATAAGATAGAAGTAATTTTCAAAGAAAAACAAATCACCAAAATTTCCTTTGGGATGTCGACATACCCAAGATACCCATGTCGACATAGTGGCAGTTGGTTTCAAAAATTTGAATTTCAAAAGAAGTGTCTATTCGCCATAACCTTTCACGAATGGACATGGCTGTTGTTCTTCTATAAATAAGGGATGTTTTCAATGAATTTTCAATAATATTTTTCTCGTTTTCACTCCTCTTCTTCTTCCACATTTCTTTATATATATTCTTACCATTACTCTGTCGAAATCACCATTAAATTTAACTAGATCATTTCTGGTTTGATTCTCTATGCTATTCAGAGTTATAGGCTTCTTGTTAATCAATCGAGCGAGAAAAGGTGTGATTGTAGCCTTGGAAATCAATCAAGTGAGAAAAGGTGTAATTGTAGCCTAGGAAATCAATTGGGTGAACTTGTTGCCCGGGAAATCAAGTATCTCTACCCAGAGGATTGTGAATCTGGAGTGGTGTACCTTGTGGCCTTGAAATCGAGGGTTGTAATTATAAAGATTGCTTTTGAAAGGAAATCCATACTTGTGTGCGGGACTGGATGAAGGGTAACTCCGAACCAGTATAAAATCTGGTGTGTTCTTTCCTTTACTGCTTTTACTTAATATTTGCATCTTTGTTTGAATCTGTGATCAAATCTGTGTCTGAATATTGCATACATTTGTGTTCAAATTAATATAAACTCAAAAAGAATTAGTAATTCCTTAAAACACTATTCACCCCCCCCCCTCTAGTGTTTATACTAGCCTTAAGATCCATAATCCGCTTTTCTCACATTTGGTATCAGAGCCAGGTTTTCAAAGTTTCATAATCTGAATTTTGAAAAAAAAATTAATGACTATATTTGAAATTTTGTTAATACTCGTTTAAAAATATTGAAATCATCATTGTATCATAAGTCTGCATATAATCTATATTCAAAGTCAAATAGTTCACAAGGTTTTTATGATATGCAGGAAACATGTCTTATGGGTGTTGAGGAATCAATCCACAATGGACAAACTGTGTAGATCAAAAAGAATAAATGGATACTCGATAATGGATGTTCTAGACACATGACTGTTAATCTGAATATGCTGAATGATATAATTTACAAAGATGGAGGATTGGTTAACTTTGGAGACAACTCAAAAGGATATGTGATTGGCATCGACAATGTCGGTAACTCTAAAACTCCTATTATTACTAATGTTTTGCTAGTTAAGAATCTGAAACATAATTTGCTAAGTATAAGTCAACTTTGCGATAAAGGATATAAAATTAAATTTGAAAAAGATAAGTGTCACATTGAAGATAATAATTCAACCATAATATTTGAGGGAATTAGGACAAAGAATATTTATATTCTTAGTATGAAAGTTTCAAATGATAACTTGTGTCTTTTGGCAAATACAAGTGACCCTTGGATTTGGCATAAGAGATTTGGGCATTTGAATTTCAAACTCTTATCTAGACTGTCAAAACATGATCTAGTAAGAGGTCTCCGTAAAATGAATTTTAAAGTAGATAATTTATGTGATGCATGTCAATTAGGAAAACTTAGAAAAAGTTCCTTTAAATTAAAAGATATGATTTCAACTTCAAAACCTCTTGAATTACTTCATCTTGATTTATTTGGTCCATCTCAAATTCAGTCAATAAATCACAGTAAATATGTTTTTGTAATTGTAGATGATTATTCTAGATTTACATGGACAATATTTTTGAAACATAAAAGTGATACTTTTGAATGTTTTAAGAACTTTACAAAAAGGATTCAAAATCAACTTTCTGTAAAAATTATAACCATCCGTGGTGATCACGGTGGTGAATTTGAAAATGAAAAGTTTGAGGAATTCTGCAATAAAAAGGGAATAACTCACAATTTTTCATTTCCAAGAACTCCACAACAAAACGGAGTAGTAGAATGTAAAAATAGGACGATTCAAGAGTGTGCGAGAACTATGCTTTCAAATAGTAATTTACCAAATCATTTTTGGGTAGAAGCAGTTGCTACCGCCTGTTATATTTTAAATAGAATCTTAATAAGACCTTTAATTGATAAGACATCTTATGAACTTCTTCACGGAAAGAAACCTAAGGTATCTTATTTTAGAATTTTTTGAAGTAAATGTTTTATTTTAAATACAAAAGATGACTTAGATAAATTTGATCCTAAATCCGACAAAGGTATCTTTATCGGATATTCTAATAGAAGCAAAGCATACAGAGTGTTTAATTTAAGAACTAACACCATTGAAGAAACAATGCATGTTTCATTAGATGAAAATCTCAAAAATTTTGTAGAGACAAATGATGAAGAGGATTTAATTACTCAAAATCAAGAGTCAACTGAAACTAATAATGAATTTAATCATCCTAATAAAAGGATTAAACTTTTAAAAGATCATCCCATAGAAAATATTCTAGGAGTTATGCAATCTGTTGTTACAACTAGAAATCAACTAAGTAAAATGAGCAATGTAGCTTTTATATCAACTATTGAACCCAAAAATCCAAAAGAAGCATCAACTGATGATTCATGGATTTTGGCTATGCAAGAACTAAATCAATTCACTAGAAATGATGTTTGGGAACTTGTTCCTAGACCTGAAAATAAAACTATAATTGGAACAAAATGGGTTTATAAAAATAAAATGAATGAACAAGGTGAGGTCGTTAGAAATAAAGCCCGGTTAGTCGCTCAAGGTTATTGTCAAGAAGAAGGAATAGATTTTGATGAAACCTTTGCTCCCGTAGCAAGATTAGAAGCATTAGGATTCTACTTACTTTCGCAAATTATAATAATTTCAAATTATTTCAAATGGATGTTAAAAGTGCCTTTTTAAATGGATTTGTAAAAGAAGAAGTATATGTTGAACAACCACCACTTTTTGAAAATGAAAAATTTCCAAATCATGTTTACAAACTTAAGAAAGCTCTATATGGTCTAAAACAAGCTCCTAGAGCCTGGTATGATAGACTAAGATCTTACTTACTTCAATCAAATTTTGATATGGGTAAAGTAGATAATACTCTTTTTATTAAAAGAAATAAAAATGATATTCAACTAGTACAAGTTTACATAGATGATATCATTTTCGGATCAACTAATTCTGAAATGAATAAAGAATTTTCTGAAATAATGACAAAAGAGTTTGAGATGAGTCATATGGGTGAATTAAACTTCTTTCTAGGATTACAAATAAAACAATTAGATAATGGTATCTTTATTAGTCAAGAAAAATATGCTAAAGACCTAGTTAGTAAATTTGGTTTAACTACTGCAAGTGGAAAAACCACTCCCATGGCAACCAATGAGTACATAAGTAAAGAAGATCTCTCGAAAGATGTAGATCAAGAGGAATGATTGGATCACTACTCTATATCACTACTAGTAGACCTGATATCATGCATAGCGTTTGCCTCTGTGTAAGATATCAATCCCAACCTAAAGAGACCCACTTAAAAGTTGTAAAACGTATCATAAGATATATTAAACACACCATTGACTATGGCTTATTTTATCCTAAAAATGATTCTTTTGAATTAATATCTTGTTGTGATGCTGACTATGTTGGTTGTAAGTCAGATCGAAAAAGTACAAGTGTAACTTGTCACTTTTTGGGGCATTCTCTGGTTTCCTGGTTTAGTAAAAAGCAAAACACAGTTTCTCTATCAACAACTGAAGCAGAGTATATTTCTGCTGCTTTAGCTTGTTCTCAAATAATATATATGCAACAAACTTTAAAAGATTTTGGTTTAAATATCTCAAAATCACCAATTTATTGTGATAATACTAGTGCAATAAATTTATCCAAAAATACTACTCATCATGCTCGATCTAAACATATTGATATCAGACATCATTTTTTAGAGATAATATAAGTAAGGAAGTAATTACTCTCGATTATATCAATTCTGAGAATCAAATTGCTGATATACTAACAAAACCCTTAAATGAATCTATATTTACTAAATTAAGAAGAGAATTAGGTATTTGTTACATAACTGAAATATAAAATATAAATAACAAAGTATAATTAAAAATTAAATTAAAAATAGATAAAATAGTAAAAATATCAAGCACCATGTCGACATCCCCCTCCTAACCATGTCGACATATAACGATTTTTTTATTTTTGAATTTTTCCCACCAAAATTCAAATAAGTGGTTGTAAATTCTTCTTATTTCGAAAATTGGATCATTCTTTCTGTTCTTTCTCTGTTCTATCTTCTAAAAACATTTAAACAATGGCCTCCTCTTCCAAATCAAACAAAAATTCAATCTTTTCGTTCCCTTCTCCTACTTTTGGACCGTTTCAACGTACTACGCTTGCCCGAGTGACGAAAATGGAGGATTCTTAGAAGGATGCACTGCAACTAATGACTGAAATTCAAGTGGTGCAACTTAGAATGGCCAAAGAACAAGAACGGCAAGGCAAAATTCTTAGAAATTTGCACAAATTTCTAATGGACAATCATGCTAATCCGATCTTGATTGATGAAGAGTCTTCAGGAGATCAAGTGCAAGAGGACAGCGAGGAAGAAGAAGAAGCCCCCATGGAAGAAGAGCACGCTGAAGATAATGACAAAGTCGTTTGCGTTGGCGAAATGTGCTTTGACAAAGAAGGAAATCTTGTCGAACAACGTGGAAATTTCTGTTTCCACTATCCAAATTGTTCGTTTCATAGATCTCCCATTTTTTAAGGACACGCATTAGTTTCTCTTTCCTCTTTCCTATTGTTGTATGTTTTTACTTACGTTCTCTACGCTCATGTAAATATAACAATATAAATGATTAATGTTCTTATATTACAAGTATTATCATATATAGATTCTTAGTTAGGAGAGTTTGTAATTTAGGACTAAAGTCTTAGTTTTAGAATTAAGTGTTGATTATTTATGATAACACTATCATTATAATCACGTAGTATTAGACTAAGGGGGAGTTATATAGTTTGGAGTTAGTTTTTGTTGATGACAAAAGGGGAGAAGTATAAAATATAGGATAGTTAGGCATAGATTAAGGGAGGGTAATTAGTTTTAGGGGGAGTCAATAGGATAGAAGTAATATTTTATAAACAAAGGTTGTCATCATAAAAAAGGGGGAGATTGTTAGTCCTTGAGATGATGGTTTTGATGACAACCACCTTAGAATAAGATTATAAAATATAAATACTAATGTATAGTTTAGATATATATGTATATGCAGGGTTTAACCATGCAGGTATCAAGAATGAAGACTGTACAGTATAGAGATTCAAGATATCAAGATTGAAGACTCAAGAGTATCAAGAATAGCAAGATTATCAAGAGTTCAAGATTTCAAGAATAAGTAATTTTATTAGGAATTTTGTTAAAACTCCTAGAAAAGCACTGGCATCTTAAAATCCAATTTAGTCGTGGAATGGAATCCACTTCGAGCCCGTTAAAGGGATGGAACCCTTAGTAGGATGGAACCTACGAAAAATCTAGTGGAACATTGTTTTGTATCCGCTAAGTTTTATTCAAATGATTTTACAAAATTATCGTGTTTTCAAAATGATTTCAAAACCTTCCTTTTAAAAAGAATCAAAAACATCTATCCTAATTTTAAATACTTTTAGCCTCAAAATAATCTTTATTTTCAAAATCAAATTATCCTTAGTTTTAAACTATCTTTAATAATAAATTTAATATTTATACTAAGATTTAAATATAAAATTATAGTAAAATTTTATATGTATTATTCTCTATATTTACTTATGTATTTTAACTATAGTTAAGTATATTTATAAAGTTTAAAATAGTTTTAATATAAGATAGAAGTAATTTTCAAAGAAAAACAAATCACCAAAATTTCCTTTGGGATGTTGACATAACCAAGATACCCATGTCGACATAGTGGCAGTTGGTTTCAAAAATTTGAATTTGAAAAGAAGTGTCTATTCGCCATAATCTTTCACGAATGGACATGGCTGTTGTTCTTCTATAAATAGGGGATGTTTTCAACGAATTTTCAATAATATTTTTTTGGTTTTCACTCCTCTTCTTCTTCCACATTTCTTTATATATATTCTTACCATTACTCTGTCGAAATCACCATTGAATTTAACTAGATCATTTCTGGTTTGATTCTCTATCACTATCTCAACAAGACCTCAGTGCTATTCAGAGTTATAGGCTTCTTTGTAATCAATCGAGCGAGAAAAGGTGTGATTGTAGCCTTGGAAATCAATCAAGTGAGAAAAGGTGTGATTGTAGCCTAGGAAATCAATTGGGTGAACTTGTTGCCCGAGAAATCAAGTATCTCTACCCAGAGGATTGTGAATCTGGAGTGGTGTACCTCGTGGCCTTGAAATTGAGGGTTGTAATTGTAAAGATTGCTTTTGAAAGGAAATCCGTACTTGTGGGCGGGACTGGATGTAGGGTAACTCCGAACCAGTATAAAATCCGGTGTGTTCTTTCCTTTACTGCTTTTACTTTATATTTGCATCTGTGTTTGAATCTGTGATCATATCTGTGTCTGAATATTGCATACATTTGTGTTCAAATTAATATAAACTCAAAAAGAATTAGTAATTCCTTAAAACACTATTCACCCCCCCCTCTAGTGTTTATACTAGCCTTAAGATCCGTAATCCGCATTTCTCATCTTAGCCATCTAGTTCCTGTCATGAAATCTAAAGCATCTGAAGCTAATATGGAAAATATGCTCGGTCTGACCCGAGCGTTAAACTAAAATAACATCCGAACCAGTCTGGAAATACCAGCGTGAGAAAACTCAAGTAATAGGGTGAGCATAAAATAATTTTGTGAGATCATGCCACTAGCGTGGAATGGGTTTTTACCTCACAAGATCAACATTCATAGATGAAGAAATAGGAAACAAATTAGAACTACAGTCCAAACAAGAATAAATAGCATAGAGAAGATAAAAATTCAAACTTAAAGAATGAACACAAATAATTAAATATCGAGAAGAACCTTGTCACTTCTTGGTGCAATTAAGAAAAGAATTCAATGATTTGAATTAACAATAAAGAAAGGAATTTTCCCGCAATATATGTAGGACCATGCCGCCAAATACGGAACGAGTTTCCTGTCATAATAACAATATCCAATCTCAACCATGGATGCGAATAATTAAACTTCGCGAAGTGCTCTCAACATTTCCCGATGTAATTAAGAAAGAAGTTAATTTAAAAACTTAGAATCAAATGAAAGAACAAGGAAATTTTTCAACAAATGACTAGGAGGGTGTGCTCCTGCCAAAAGTATACCTCTAAAAATATACTTGAGAGTGTTATATACTCTGTGACACCTCTTGGAAATGTACTAGAATGACCCCGACGATCTTACCGCGTATCCGAGTATTTCACATCTCAATGCGCAAAATCGAATCCAATTTATAGTGGATATACACTAATAGGAGCAACCCCACATATTTAGACGTCCACTCGCGCTTTAGGCTTAGTCATTTTCGAAAAAGGATAACAAACCTGAAAAGAACAACCAATCGTTTTTAAGGCGACGATACACCAAGAAGAATGTTGAACTGATAGTTAATAAATCAACTATCGGGTATAATTAAAAATGATTATATATGGAAATTAAATTTCATATTCTTACCACTACTCCTCGACTCCAAATAAGTGCCATCCCTTGATTGAAAATGAACCAGGGCAAGTTGAGGTAGTGTTACCTCTAGGTTGACAACACTTTTAACCTTCGAGATAGAAACACGTCCATGGCTTGACATTTAGTGTTAAAGTATGACTAATCTTTTCCATATAAGCGATATCATTTACGGAACAACTTTTCAGTAAACGAATCGAACTTTTACTTTAAAACCAAACTTGTGCTAGGATTTCACATTTTAAATCATAACTTTAGCAAAATGATTGATTCATTTCAAACCCAAATTTATTACTTTAATATCATTATTTAAAATGATCAATTAACTTTAAATACTATTTATTATTTCAAAACAGCTTTATTTAAAATAATCAGTTAAATTTAAAACATTATTGTCAGAGTAATTAATTAACCCTTAAACATAATTGTTAAAATGATTAATTAAATTTAAAACATTATCATTAAAGTGATAAATTAATCTTAAAATATTATTAGCAAAATGATTCATTTATTTTAAAATGCCATTATTAAAATAATTGATTGATTTTAAATCATTATTGTTAAAATAACCAATTAATTTTAAAACCTTATTATTGAAGTAATTAAGTTATTTTAAATCATCCTTATTTAAATAATTAATTATCTTTGTAAAATCCCTACACAATATTTAACAAAAATAATTTAAAGGGGATAATGTTTTCATTCAAACGTTACATACACTAAGTATGGGGATATATACAAAAGAAAATAACAACTTTGCATATATAAAAAACATCACTTATCAAATATTAATCTATTGGCATACAGTTTAAGGTCCAAACAAAATAATAGCAGAATGGGGACTTATTCTGCTAAACATATGTCATTTATATTTTATCTAACCAAATGGTAGGAGAACGGGGTTTAATTCTCCTAAACAAATGTCAATTAAAATTTAATTAGCAGAACGGTGTTTTATTCTGCTAAATAGATGTGTTGGTTTTCATATTCAATTGGGGTTACTTAAGAGTAATCGACAAAGCAATCCTTTGGATTTAAAAATATTCTTTTTTTTAAAGAGAGTTTGCTTTCAAAATAAAACCGATCTTTTAGAAATAAAGTAGCTTTAAATTTAAAACTTTTATTTAATAATTAAATAACATTTAAGATCTTTATTTAAAATAATTAAACCTTTAATTAATAAATAAACAATAATTAACTATTAATTAAATAATTAAAAATTATTTGAAACATTAATCTTTAAATAAATCATTATCTACTAATTAGTCTCAATTAATAATTAAACAATACTTAATTAAAACTTAAATAATAATTAAACCTTCATTAAAAATAATTAAATCTTAACTTAACTAGTAATTAATTAAACCCTTTATTAGATAAATAAATAAATAACAATTAATCATTAATTCCTTAAAATAAGTTATTAATTAATAAATAATCTTTAATTAACTAATTATAACTAACTTAATTAATAATTAAGTACCAATTACCTTACTTAATTTATTAATTAAATAATCATTAGTTAAATAAAAAATTAATTAATAATAATTACCTTTAAAAACTTATATTATGTTTTGAAAACACTTTTCAAAAAGATACTTAAGTTAAAATATTTTAATTCAAAAAGATTCACGAATTGCATTTATAGCGACTATCGCTATATGACCTGAGATACCAAAACTTTATTTCATGTCGACTAGGTTTCCAAAACTTAAAATTTTGTATTTCAATTACTATAAAAACTTTGAAACAAGTTTTAGAAAACAAAGATAAGATTTTTTAAACTGTTGTAAACATTTCTAAAAGTAAAGTTAGAAAACGATTTTTCAAACCCAAGAATCTCGTTGTCGTTTTAACAAGTCTAAATACTAACTCCATTAGTCTACAAATTTGAAAATATGATTTCAAACAAATATGCATGCCATAACCTTACAATATAAACAAAGGTCTCAACTTGGAAACATTTACTAACTTTTACGTCACTTTTCCAAATTTAAAAACATTTACGTCTAACCCATACACATATCCAAACCAAAACAACATAGTGCACCCAATAATTATAATACTTAATAACCAAGTAAGAAATAATTATTTCACATTAAACTTTAAAAACTTTAAGTAAAGAAAAAGAAATTTTTCTCACAATTTTGCTTCCAACTTTTATCCGAAGCGACCCGAGATGCTCCCAGCTAGCAATAACACTACGACACCCTAATTCTCCTTTCCTTGCCAAATGGGCTCGGCCCAAGGTATGGTGCACATGACCAAGGGTGGTGGTGTTGGAAAATTCCAACATGTTGGCCACATATGAAAACAAAATGTGTTGTGCTATTTTGGTGCAAAGCCTAATTAAAGTGGTCGAATTATGAATTAAAGTTAAAAGGCTTAAAGGTTTAATTATCATGGTATTAATGTGTAGATACAGGGGAAATTCTAATTTATTGAAGGGCCAAATTAGAAAATGTCAACATTATAAATAAGGGGTTATGGTCTCAAAATTACATAAGCTCTAGTTATTCTCCTAATCTCTTCTAAGGAAATAATTCAAATCTAGGGTTTATGTCAATCTGTGAAGATCAGATCCAACTCTTATCTTTTAGATCCATCTCTTTCTCTTAATCGGTTCATAAAAGCAGTAGTAGTAGATTTGGATCTAATATAAGATCTAAGGATGGTGTCAATATGGAAAATTAAACCAAATTTACTTTTTCAACCAGCAATTATGGATTCAGGTATGGCTTTCGCTAATTCATTTACTTTTCTCCGATTTCTTCTCAATCAAATTAATATAGGTCACCTATTCAAATCTAGGATTTCATAATTAATCTACCCTAAAGTAGATTGAAATCCTAACAAGTGGAGCTCGGCCTTGAAAGGTAGAGGGACTTCTGATTATCATCGAATTCATAAAAATCAAACCCGAAAATGGGTCATCTTTTAGCCAATTTTTGGACATGTTACTCATGGAATTTGGAAAAGGAGTCAAAGGAAAAGTCCTTGGAAATTCTCTTCTCTACAATTTCAATAAAATAATCACTCAATTTGGATCAGTTTTGAGGGAGATATAGCCTGAGGAAGAAGAAGTGTTCTCGGAATAAAAAAATGAGGCTCAAAAACACTCTACAAAGAAATGATATTTGGACATGACTAAGCTCAAAATTTGAAGAAGTGGTACACATGAAAGTTGTAGCCACTGGAATTTTTTATGGTTTTAAGAAAATAAAAATGCCATTTTGATAAGATATGAGGAAGATATGGTAGAAGAAAAAAGGAGGTTAAATTGAAGAAGCGAAAGGGCTATTTATAAGTAAGAGAACAAAGTAAATTACCATAATGCCCATAGTCCTTTACTCTCCACCATTTTGTGCCACCTCAACACCTTGTCCCCCTCTCCCTTTACCCTAGAACTCACACCCCCCAACATGTTAAAACATGTTTTAGTACATAGTGTACCCTATGTTTGCTAACGACTTAACATTTTTTTAACATTTATTTATTATTTTCATCAAATATCATATCTCTTTTACAAATATATACCTAAACATATACATACATGCATACATACATATTTACATACATATACACCCTCTAACCCTAACACGTTATATTTGTAAGTGTACAATTATACAATAGAGTACACAATATTTCCAACAACTTTCAGCCGATAAAAAGCCTCAAATTAGGAAAACGAATTACGGTCGCATTTTCGATTTTCTTTGAACTACATATTTTTGTAAACTAAACTGGAAAACTATTTTACCATCATTATTTATTATTTAAAAGAGTTTAATTTTAATTATAAAACCTATTATTTGAATATTTAAAATTAATTAATTATTCGCTAATTAAAATAGCGAAATCCCGGGCCGTTACATGTCACCATCTTGTATGTATATTTGTGTATACTTATTGTGTGTAAAAATATAAAGTTAGGTAAGTTTATTAAGTAATTAAAGTTATTACTTTGGACCCCCTTGCTTTTGAAAAGCAAACGACACTTTTATATTATATAACATCACTTCTATGACCTTCTATAACATGTTGCGTGATCTTGACATTGTGTATAAATGGTTGTTTGGATTGTGTTTTGAAATTTAAAAGGATATGGAATGGTCCATATAGCGATAATGCCTATGAAAGAACTTTGAATCCTCTTGTATTTAAACTTCTTCAAATTGTTTGTATGTTAATATATTATGATATGATATATTTTGGTTGTTCTATATACGTATATAAGTGTATGTGACAGTAAAGAATTGGTTTGAAAAGTTGTAGAACTTATGAAACAAAGTTGTGAAAGTTAGAAGAGAAAAGATCGCTATGGATGCAATTTGATAATGCCTTATATTTGGCGATTTTCAAAGTCAATTCTAATTGATATCTTAGGGGTTTCATTGCTATTTTAATAAGTAAAATATGAGTACTTATTACAATAAAAATATTAAGGATTAAAAATTAATAGAACTGGCTGAACAAAGTGGCAAAATTTATAGTGAAAATGCCCGCTATATGAGCACTTCGAAAATACCTCGTTTTCGGGAATTTTTAATATAAGTATGGTTTTTAATTAGTCTTACCATACTACTTACTGTAAAAATTAGAGTTTAAATCATTTGTTTAAGTAATGAAAACTGGCGACAAAGATCGTGCATTTTCCTAGTGTTCTCTGCCCAGAACTTTTAATAGCATTTATAAATGCTGTCTTTAACTTACGACGGCATTTCTGGGAACATTTTACAACGTTGGTCGTGTAGTGTTGCTTTTAACACTTGTTGTAATTTAAAAGGTTTAAAAATGATATATAAACAAAGTGTTTTCTGAAATCTTTTAGAGGCGTCTTATAACATCAGTTAGAGTATTTTAAAAGTGGTTTCAAGTTTAAATATATTTTTATTAATTATTTATGAATTTTTAAACTAAAGAGTTTAAAATTTTAAATAATGTTTTTTAAATTATTTTTATTAAATTTCAAAATGTGTTATTTTAAATTATTGGCTATATAGATATTTGAAACCTATTTATTGTGGAGTATGTGTTTTGTTTGATGATAACAAATATATTTTTTTATTTGATTTTGTTTTTAGAGTGTATTGCAATATAAAAATCATCAAAGCACAATTTTGTTTCTAATTAAATTATCATCCACTACATCTCATATGCTTAATTTACACATATTACATTCAAACATATCTATTTTTATTTGTAAAATAATATCTATTTATTCTTATTATTATCAAAAAAGGAAATATTATTAGATATTGCAGTTTATTTCCTTTTGATAATAATAATAAATATATGTTATATCTAATGTGTGTCTAGATTTGTATATTTACAGGTTATTATTATAAATTATTGGTTGTGGAGAATTTTCCTTTCAATGTAATAAAAGGCTGCAGTATACAAAGAAAGGGAAATAAACAGGGCTTAGAAGCAAAGAATTGTATACACAAATAGACGTTATATTTTCGAAGATATAAAATTGTTTATTTTCCATTATACATAGATTTTAATTTCTACATGGGGAAATAAACTATCTCAAAAATCGTATCTTTCTCCATATATCTTCGCACATATATCCTTCCATACATACATGTCTCAACTAGCCTCTATAAACACACACTACAGCAAAAGAAAAGTCGGATTCACATGCACAATTCAATTCAATATCTGATAACTGATTTTACCATCACTCAAAGCAAATCAATTTTATCATTTTCCCAATAGTTAATCACCCAACTCCATATACCAACTGCAATTTCAATATTTCTAGTGCTAGTAATTCTTCCTCATCACGTTCATTAGTTTCAAGTCAATAACCAGGTCGACAAATTCATTAACGGTGAGCCATTCATTGATCCGCTAACACAAGTATTGAAAGCATCATACTCAATGTCAGAAAAGACCATATCTCGGCAATGTTTTAAACCAACCAAACAGCAAAGTCAACATCCAACGTGGTTCCAATAATTCATAAACACTGAACGTGTTTTCAAACCACAAAGCAACAATCTAGCTATGCATCTTCCTAGGCACAGCATTTCAGATATTTATGTTTGGAAGTTCATCGAAGCCACAACAATTCAATAGCAAAGTCATGGCCGAAATTAAGATCTCGACGGTGCTTGTGGTTCTCGACCAAGTGGAGTTATGGTGTTGTCTACAACATTAAGGTTCAGGCGGCTACATCAGATAAGAGGCAGTGTGACAAGCATGTGGACAACATTAATTATTGGTTGCTGAAGTTAATTATTTTTTATCAAAGCTTTTTTAGGGAAAATCAATTTTTGGAGAGGAAACAAATAATAGCGACTGATGTTAACAAAAGGGTGCACGTGACTTTAGAAAGGGAGTGTGTTTTATTTTCTATTTACTTTTGTTTTGTTTCCTTTGAACTCAAGAACCATATCATTGGAGCTACGTCCTATAGTTTAGGTATTCTGAAATCAGGGGATTGAGTTCAGGCATAGTTAGTAGGCATAGAGTTAGAATATCTATAACGTTTCCTGCAAGTTTACTATGTATTAGCATTTGAATATTTATCTTTATTAATAACTTTGGGGGCAACAGTATGCATTAGGCCGAAACTGAGTATATCTTGTGTTATTTATTTTCTGCATTTACATTTCTGCACTCTATTTTATATTTTATCATTAACTATGCCACATAAATTAAAATACCCTATTACTCCCCCTCTAGGATTTATTACTCGATCCTACAAGTGATATCAGAGTAGGTTATAAGGAAAACATGATACCATATCTTACCCTCACTGCTATAGTTTTAGCGAGAGTCGGTCCATTTTCAATCCACCTATTTTTAATAAAATAGATTTTTAATATTGGAAATATAGCATGGAAATTTATTTAAATTCTGTTGGTTTTCATATTTGGGATATCATTGAAAATGGATTGGACAAGGTAGATAAGAATAATTTTTCACTTAATACTAATGTTATGAATATTCTTATCTCTGGACTTGATAAACCTAAATTTAACCATATCACTCATTGTTTAACTACGTAGGAAATTTCGAGCACTCTCGATGAAAAATATGATGATAAAGTCAACGATGAAGAAGAACCTTGCAAAGTTGATACGAGAGAAGAAATTTATATGGCGGGATATACAAAAGAAAATTCAGACGATGACGATGAAGAGACGATGATAGCGACACGACAGATGATGGGATAAGTGATTTTTCGTTTAAAGACATAGTTCTTTTGTGTCACAAATTAACTAAAACTGTTGATGGTCTTGAATTTAAAAGTAACAAGTTAAAAAATGAAAATTTCAAACTTCGTCTGGAAAATGATAAATTAGAAAATGAGCTTGAAACTAATAAGAAAATTAAAAATATTGATTGCAAAAAATGTTTGAAATATGAAAAAGAGTTTGTTTACTTCAATGAAAATTTTCGAAAGCTTGAAAAGGAAAATTTGATTTTAATGGAAAAAAACCGAGCTGATTTGCAAGAACAATGCTTTACAAAAGAAGTTGGACAATTTCAGAAGTTTTGAAAATTTCAACTATGGAAAACGTACGAATTTCAAAAAGGAATTCATTGGAATCTAAGGAAATTTCAAAACACCTGAAAATAAAAATGTGATTTTGCAAAATAGCAAAACTGAAATTATTCAAATAAATCATGAATGGGAAAAGGAGATTGAAAAAAAATCAAGGATTTTGAAAATTTTGAATTTGAAAAACGCCAACCTTTTGAAAGTGAGATGCTTGAAGTTAAGACTAAAGTAAAAAGGCTCGAAAATGAAAATACGGTCTTAAAGAGAAATGTTTCTGAAAAAAGAGGGAATGCTATTAGTCATTGTTCTAAGCTAATGAACGAGAATAATCTTTTAAAATCTAAAGTTAATGAACTCGAGTTGATTATTCAAAAAAATTCCATTGGAAAAAAATCGTTTAATATGTTATTGGGAAATAAACCCTTTGCGAATAACAGAAAAAGGACTTGGATTTGAAAAGGTGTCAATTTATAAACAAACCACTAGTAACACCGCTAAGGGGAGAAGTGTGTTTCCCAGATGCATAAAGTGTGGTAAAATTGGGCATAATTATAACGATTGTTAAAAATAGAACATAAATAAACAAGTTAAACAAATATGGGTTCCTAAGGGTATGGTTGTTAATATTATTGGTTAGCTATACAAACAAATTTGGGTACCAAAGATTTCAAATGTAAACAAAAGTGGTCTTACATCTGTTTCCAGTCTACTCACTTCTTCTATACGTAGGTACGAAGATGGTCTAAGTAGCAACTATGATAGAAGCAAATTTTGAGTTGTTCTACATAGGTGATGAACAATAATTACAATGTTCCTTAGCCTAGGAAAATGAAGTGGAGATCCACACTTTGGATAAAAATGATGAATACAAATGCAACTTCAAAAGTAAGCAAAGATGGGATATTCAAACGTTGGAGCCAATTTGTTTGGTATTGTAGAGTACGCAGTGCGCTTATTTGATGATTCTTGATTTTCAAGCTTGACAACGATGATGAGAACTCATTGTACACCACCATGACACGTAGAGAGTATAAGTGGTATCTTTATCCACCAATATTAACAACCTAGATAACAAGTGGTATCGTGAAATCGTAAAATTTTCTTTGTTGTCGTAACATCTAGTATGACTTATAATCTTTGTAATTCCTCTAGTTTGATATTTATGATAGCTCATAAGTCTCACGGATTGACTAATATTTCACTCAAATTTTCATGCATATATGAAGAAGTTGCATTTTGTTTTCTGTTTTATTTTATTCTCAAAAATCCAAAAACATGCTTTGTTTTTCCTTTTTAGAATTTTTTAGAAAAAAAAAATAAATAATAATAAAAATCAAAAATATATTTCGAAATGGGACTTTTTGGCTAAATCTTTGACACGATTTTTTTGATGAAAAACTTGTTTTGATATGAGCGTCTTGAATAGAGAATTATTTGACTTGAAAATTTTGATATGAATCTTCTTATGAGATAAGCTTTTGATATTCTACACTCGACATGACTTTTGGAAACAAGTTTGCAAATGAAAATTTTAAACTTTGAGACAAACTTCTTGATATGAGTTTGTGATGTTCAAAATTTGAGATAATTGTTGGAGATGAAATTTTTTGAAATTTTGAGCTTTGTGATGAAATCTTTTGAGATGAGCCTTTTTATGTTGATATATTAATGTGTACACCCTTAGACCTTGTGCTCCTCTTTACAAAATAGCTCTAAAACACATTCATATTTGTCACATACCGAAATTTTCGACTTTCGAAAATTCGACATCGATACTCACTTTATCGACTGCCGAGCAATCGAGTGCCGGAAACTCCAGTAGTGAGGGTTTTAGAAAGAAGAAAAAGGTAGAAGAAGAAGAAGATAGAAGAAAAAGAGAAGAAGAACAACAACACAACAACAGATACAGAACAGAGACAATATCAGAATCTCACATATCGCAGCGGAACAATATATAATAATTAAACACTAGTCTTTTAAAACAAAGAGCTATATCAGTTTATACATACATCAATCATCAGAGTCAATATACAACAATTGGACAGTTATATAACTTGTCCTCATACAGAATACACAGCGGAATAAATACTAGCAGATACAAATACTACGTCTCGTCCTCCAGCTTATCTCCAAAGCTCCAGAATATCCTGAATATCCTGATAATCTAACTCTAGACTGCCCGTGTGGAAATTGGTGGGCACCCAGAGTTTAGAAGGGAACAATAAACTCCGAGTCAGTCATGGTGACTGGTGTGAGATCGTAAAACAGTATTCTTTAAAATAATCAACAGAAAAATTTTAAAGTAAATTCGCAATGCTTTTCGGAAAATGAGACTACCATAAGACCTCCCACCACACACACAATGCAAACGCAGACTTGGAGGAGATTTCTTCTTATGATAGTCAAAGATGCTTGATACACAAAATCAAATCATTTTTGATATTATTATTAGTGCATAGTGTAGAAAACATTTCGAAAGTATAATATTAATCTTAGCCAGCATAGGCATTCCGCACTTATGCCTACTATAGCTACCATCCAAACAGTGGTGACCACCATAAGTGAATGATAGGTTCTACAACTAAAACCGTACAAGATCGTATTGTTTCTTTGGATTTCCAACAAATGGTCAGGCTAAGGAACTTCCTATCCACGATGGGTACGTCCCTGGAATAGACGACCCGAGAACCTAACCGGATCTCTGCCAACACAAGGCCGGGTTACCTCTGCAAAAATAGGTAACTACTGACACGCGTATGCCATCCCCCGATCGTCACCGATCTTCCCGAGGATCCCCGATTCGCAACAAACCACATAGATAATAATAATGCAGTAACCACAGAGGTTAAGTATCTGGGCTCCATACCATGATACCACCTTTATCCAGAAGGAATGACATACACTAAGGGGCGCTACTCCCTAGAACCTTGCCGCATCCTTCCTGTTTCGACCATTTCCGGGGTGTGAGGCTCGACGAAGTCTCGTCCACAAAGCTACGCTTTCTCAAAAAGCCCTGCTTCGGGTCAAACAAAATGATCAACCTATGATCACAAAGATATAAGATCAAACAAATGATCATATCACAAATGATCAAACACTGATCATTTCACAGCAACACTCAGTATGCCACGTTACCAAATTGGGATATATCGCTGATAAATTTCAACTACATAACCTCTGAGCTCGTACGTCTCAGAGAAGGGTGTTAAGCTAAGAGAATAAATTCTCCGCCACCAACAGAAATGTATTTGAAAGAAATCAGATTTATATCTCAAATTGTAACGTCAGACACACAATCCATACAAGTCTGTTCCGGGATCGAACAGAACCGAAGGCACTTCTCACGAAGCCCTTGCATATCCGGATAATTTTCAATCACGTCAGGACTTCCCGTCACTAAGGGTGATAAAACCTCTAAATCGAAGATCAGTCGATGTAGAGTAACTCGACGGTAATCCTTCCGTTTTCAAAAATATCTGGTCTTCAACACCGGTCTTCGAATGCAATTCATAACGACGTATCACATATTCGGAATGGGTTATACGACCCCATGGTCCTTTCCCGGCTAACCCGAATAGTGAGCGCTTATTCAAAAATAAGTGTGGCATTCAAATTCATCCAATTCACAACAAATACCTATCTAAAGGTAATTATTGATAGTCGGTTATTTAACTATCAATAAAGATGCGCAACATCATCAGATTCCAAATAATTTTCCCAAATTATTTATCTTCAAAAATATCTTTACTAGATATAAAATTTCCACACTTCAAAAATAAATCAACGTTTATTTTTCTAAACAGTTTCCCTTTCTTTTATAAATTCCATGTGAATTTATATTTCAAAAATATCCACTGATATACGATTTTCGAATCGATGTCAATATTCACTTTCGATTTATCTTTTCAAAGATAAATCTCAAAATGTTCATTTCATATTGGAAAAGTAATTCCATACTTATTTAATAATAAGTATTTCACAAACCTTTTAATTTCAACACTTGGAAAATATTCGATATACTTAAATCAATATTAAGTATATATTTCGTTCTTTAAGGAAATCATTTACTTTGACAGCATTTATTTGAGTCAAAACGAATGCTACGTAAAACATCGTTACGACGACTCAAAATCACTAGTATAGGGATTCGAAATTTAGATAGATATATAAATCCCAATACTATATAGAAACATTTCCTTTCGGAAATCATTTACTATAACAACAGTGTTATAGTCTACCATTTCCTTATTTCTCGAAAACGTCTATTTCAACAAGAACTGCGGAAATCTATGCTTTCGATTCATAATACATTTTAAACATCTTTAAAATGTTTAACTTCATTTTTAATGTCACTTCTTCAAAAATAAATCCAATTTAATAATATATTCACTGTCCAAAATCGTGAATATAATTCACTTAACCCAATTTCAATCATTTCTACACATTTTTATCTCAATAAAAATTCGCTATCCAAAATCGCGAATATATCTTCTTTAAAAATCTTCTATATTTAATTTCTCAAATTCAACTGATTTTGAATTTATAAACACGTTTATAATTTCTATTTCTATAACAACTTTGACTTATAAATTTTCTTTTATTTACTTCTATAATTTACTTATCAAAATAAGTGATTTCGGATTTATAAACAACTTTTATAAATTCCAATTCTATTTATAAAACTTCAATCCCAAATCAATTTCGATATTGATTTGTAAATTTATTTTCAACTTTAAACAAAATTCCCATACTGATTTCTCAAAATTTCATTTCCAAATATTAAATCAATTATAGATTGATTTCTAATTTTATTTATTCCTACTAAAATAAATTCCTTATTTTCCTTCAAATTATTCAATATCCTGTTTTTAAATGGATTCTTTAAATTGAAATCATTTTACATTGATTTCCCAGATCATTTCAATTTACCAAGTAAATTTCAAATTGGATTTCCAACTTATCTCTTTTTAAATAAATTCCTTTTAAAGAAAATAAATTTCTTTGTCTCTTTCAATCTATTTAAAAATCCAAGTTTAAATTGAATTCTTCAATTTAAAATCACTGTTTTATGAAATCCATTTATTTAGCATTTTCACTTTATTCTGGAAATAATTCAATAAGATTATAAAAATCAGCTTTTATACTTTTAAATTCTTTTCTTCGAATTTATTCAACTTCTAAAAATTTATTTACTTAAAAATTCCTATTTTGATTTCAAAAATTCAATTTCATTTATTTTTGGAATCCAATGATATCAAACATCCATTCGGCTAAATTTTAGCTTCAAATCATTTCCAGATATCAATATGATTAATAACATCAATATAATCATTCACAGATTCATATCACAGTATAAATAAATTCAATCAATGTGAGGGGTCCAGTTGGATCCCTCCAACCTGTTTCCCTGCATCCAAAGACGTTAGCACAATACCAATTCCACTTCGAGGTGGAATATCGCGGTATATGGGTTTTTATAAAAATCCGCTTACTAACGGCGCAATAGGGTCTCATCCGCTATACGAGGCGGGAAATCATCCATCCAATATATACATATGCCAATATGTATATACTGCTATATATATAGATATATCCTATAATATCTAATATCATATCCAATAGCAATCATCAATCAATAATAACTGTAAAAATCAAATTTCCTTCGAGTGAGAAAGATCTCACCTTTGATTTTAATTTGCAATCCCATTTTCGTTCCAGATTGTTTTCTTCACAGTTTCTAACCTTGTATAACAATTTATACAATATATTAATATTCGAATTAAATCGAACAACTATTTTCATTTGGTAATTTTAATTATCCAATGATTTTATTTTAAACCATTTTCTTTTAATAAATTTATTTAACCAAACCTTTTTATAAAATTCTTTATCTTTCTCACTTATATTAAAACGATAATTTATGTAAATTTGAAACTTTTCAAAATCTTATTTTTTTATTGCTTTTAGATAACATATGTATGTGAATTAACATATATTTTTTCTAACACTTGCTGTAATATAAACATTTAAATTTAACAAAAATCAATTTGAAAATCCTTGCAGCATCTACTTCTGTGTATATAGGTAAACTGCATTTATACCCTATATATATATTTTCCAGTTTTAAATCTCATCTACATATATTATTATTTGCTGTTTTACTAATTTATATATGTAAATGTTTATAAAATTAAATCAATAATAAAAATCAATATACCTCTATATCGAACCAAGCCTCCACTGTTCGCTGTCGTGTGAGTCGCGACACCTTCTCGAATTCGAAGTCGCCGATACCCTTCGTCGCCGTCTGCAACTACTTCGCAATGCACTGCCTCCTCTTCGATCGCCCGCTGCCGCCCACACGCCCTCAATTCCATCGCGAATGAGAAACTCACCTCTACCTTTGACCAACCCACGCACGCGCACGCGAGCTCCCTCGCTTCCATCAGATGCTCGCTATCGATTCCTCAAGCCACACGTGAAACCCTATTACTCGATCGCGATCATCGATTGAACTGCCGTTCGTCTTCTTTTTTTTTTATATAAGGAGGGCTGCGGCCATTTTTTACTTTCCCCTTTTTATTTTGTTTGTATTGATTTTGAAAGAGGAGAAGGCTAACGAGATATTTAAATTGATTGCTCGGCCACGACATTTCCTTCTGAACGAAAATATTTTCGTTTGTTTCGATTTAACGCTGGGGAGGGAATGAAGAAATTTACAGGAGCGGCCATTTTTATTTCTTTGTTTGTTTCTTCGAACTGGTTGAAAGAGGGAAGAAAAGGAGAACGGGATATTTTAAAATCGAACGAAGTATGGCCATCACGATTTGGCATCGTGATTTTAACAGGGAAAAGCACGATTTTCTTCCGTAATCTTCTGCGTGGTTCAAGGAAGAACGTGTGAATATATATGTATATAAATATAATTTTTAAATTTGAATTTTCGATTTATTTCCAATGCGTTTATACGCCGTACGCTCTCATATCAACTCCAAAAAATACAGAATTGGAAATCCAGTAATAATACAATATTACGGACCCAATGAAACTGGTTTCGTCGAATTCCGAGACTGTTTGAAAAATGACTATTTCTAAATATCGGTTCAAACAATTAAATTCAAAACTGAACAAAATAGTTCGAAATTAAATTCTGAAGCTTCTATTATCTTCAGTATTGTAAATATGAATTTTAAAAGCTTTTGAAATATTTTTCTTCGGCTTAAAATTAAAGATTCAAATTTTTATTCGACTATCAATAGATTAAATTTTATAATTAAATCGTCAAATTCAAAGTTACATTCGGGATTCAAATTAAATTATCGTTCAAATATTTAAAATTAATTAAATATTCTCAATTTAATTTGTTCAAAATTCTGGGTCGTTACAGACTTCCCCCCTTAAAAGAATTTCGTCCTCGAAATTACAAGTTAGAAAGAAAGGTCCTTAACTCGTCTACTATTTTCTCAAATTCAAATAGTTTTATCAAATTTTTCAAATCAAATCTTTCTACTAAAGATTCGTTATCATTTCAACTCGTTTCCAACTTCAATTATAAGTTCCAAACAACATTTGTTTACATAACAATTCAAATTTAAATTGAATTTGAATTTTAAACTTTCAAAATTTCCTCAAAAATTTTCTAACGCCCTAATTTCCAAAAAATTTCGCCAGCGTCTCCTTTGCGCGGCTAATACGGCACGACTACAAAACGTCCCTACGGACTCTCAGATTTCAAAAAGAAAAAGAAAAAGGCAAGCGGCTAGACAAGAAATCATCAAAAACTCATATTATAATTCAAATACATACCTTTTGTCGAGCAATTCAAATTATCTGTGAAATCAAAATTCCAATTCCTTTTATAACACCTGTATATCCTACTAGCCATAATATCTAGTTACATATCCAAACCATTTTGCAAATTCTATTACAAAATTTTCAATATAAACTGCTTATACATTTTTACTTCACTATTGAAGTTACATATCTATTCTCGTTCAATTTTACATTTCATATTCATATGAATTTAATTCACAATTTAAATCAAATTTGGATTCAACTCAACTTCTGAATATTGAATTTTATCAATTAACTTTCATTTATAACTGCTTATTTTAACTTGGTTTCAATTACTAATTCATCACAAATCCAATTCTCTTTATTCAAATTCGGTTTCAACATTTAGTTTGAATTTCATTTACTACCAAATTCAAAACAAGTTTAACATTCAGTTTTAATCTTATTCACGTACAATTGTGAATTCCATTCATTGAAAATTTATTTATTCTTACTTGAATTCATCTTTAAATTCGAACCATCCCTTTTATTTAGTTCACAATTCAAGGTTTAATTTCACTAATTTAACTTTCAATTTCGCTTTCATTAAATCACAATTGATTCACTTGTACTTACATTTATTTAACTTCATCTTTAAGTTAAATTTATTCTATCAAAATTCAATTTGTATAAGTTATCAACTTAATAATATTTCACAATTATTTTTATATAGTATTCCAGAGTCTTTTCAACCTTTTCAAAAATCATTTTGAAAACAATTCAAATTATCTTTTGAATTTCCAAAACAAAACCCAAATTTTCCAAACAACTTCAATTTAAAACAATTTGGCAGCAATTCCTCTTTTGGAAACCCGAAAATGAACACCGGTGATGCCATGGTCATCATCGGAATTATTTTCCAGCGACCGAAAAGAGTTTAGAGCTTTCATCTCTCTAAAATACTTTTCAAAACCTTCGAAATCCATTTTCAAATCAAAAAGAATTTAAACTTTCCAAATCCCCAAAATTTTCAAATTCTTTTCGAAACATTTCCAAATACTTCCCTGGAATTCCGTTTTAAATTACAATTCACATTTATAATTTACATTCTTAAATTTCATTTATATGTGAATTTATTTCTTAACTTTAGAGTTACGATTTGAATTTCTCATTTAATTTCAATGATAATAGTTTAATATTATCACTTCTAGCAACCATGCAACCATATACTATAGTAATTCATAGAAAATCGTTTCTTTTCTATACAAAAATAGTTTTGGGCAAAATTATCTCATTTACCCTATTTTAAAACAATACTGTGTCGAATTGTTCTATTCAAGTGTTTAGAGATCCCTATCGATAGAGTTGTACGGACAATACCGACCAGAATCCATATACCACTCAACAAACCAATCATCACAATATAAAACAATTTTTTTTTTATTCACTAACAAATACGCACTCGTATCTATTATTACACTCAACTCATTCTAGAGTACTACTGACTCTATCTCTAATGAGTAACACCCAACAGAGCAGGGTTGTCTCTTAACCATATGCTCTGATACCACGTTGTCACATACCGAAATTTTCGACTTTCGAAAATTCGACATCGATACTCACTTTATCGACTGCCGAGCAATCGAGTGCCGGAAACTCCAGTAGTGAGGGTTTTAGAAAGAAGAAAAAGGTAGAAGAAGAAGAAGATAGAAGAAAAAGAGAAGAAGAACAACAACACAACAACAGATACAGAACAGAGACAATATCAGAATCTCACATATCGCAGCGGAACAATATATAATAATTAAACACTAGTCTTTTAAAACAAAGAGCTATATCAGTTTATACATACATCAATCATCAGAGTCAATATACAACAATTGGACAGTTATATAACTTGTCCTCATACAGAATACACAGCGGAATAAATACTAGCAGATACAAATACTACGTCTCGTCCTCCAGCTTATCTCTAAAGCTCCAAAATATCCAGAATATCCTGATAATCTAACTCTAGACTGCCCGTGTGGAAATTGGTGGGCACCCAGAGTTTAGAAGGGAATAATAAACTCCGAGTCAGTCATGGTGACTGGTGTGAGATCGTAAAACAGTATTCTTTAAAATAATCAACAGAAAAATTTTAAAGTAAATTCGCAATGCTTTTCGGAAAATGAGACTACCATAAGACCTCCCACCACACACACAATGCAAACGCAGACTTGGAGGAGATTTCTTCTTATGATAGTCAAAGATGCTTGATACGCAAAATCAAATCATTTTTGATATTATTATTAGTGCATAGTGTAGAAAACATTTCGAAAGTATAATATTAATCTTAGCCAGCATAGGCATTCCGCACTTATGCCTACTATAGCTACCATCCAAACAGTGGTGACCACCATAAGTGAATGATAGGTTCTACAACTAAAACCGTACAAGATCGTATTGTTTCTTTGGATTTCCAAAAAATGGTCAGGCTAAGGAACTTCCTATCCACGATGGGTACGTCCCTGGAATAGACGACCCGAGAACCTAACCGGATCTCTGCCAACACAAGGCCGGGTTACCTCTGCAAAAATAGGTAACTACTGACACGCGTATGCCATCCCCCGATCGTCACCGATCTTCCCGAGGATCCCCGATTCGCAACAAACCACATAGATAATAATAATGCAGTAACCACAGAGGTTAAGTATCTGGGCTCCATACCATGATACCACCTTTATCCAGAAGGAATGACATACACTAAGGGGCGCTACTCCCTAGAACCTTGCCGCATCCTTCCTGTTTCGACCATTTCCGGGGTGTGAGGCTCGACGAAGTCTCGTCCACAAAGCTACGCTTTCTCAAAAAGCCCTGCTTCGGGTCAAACAAAATGATCAACCTATGATCACAAAGATATAAGATCAAACAAATGATCATATCACAAATGATCAAACACTGATCATTTCACAGCAACACTCAGTATGCCACGTTACCAAATTGGGATATATCGCTGATAAATTTCAACTACATAACCTCTGAGCTCGTACGTCTCAGAGAAGGGTGTTAAGCTAAGAGAATAAATTCTCCGCCACCAACAGAAATGTATTTGAAAGAAATCAGCTTTATATCTCAAATTGTAACGTCAGACACACAATCCATACAAGTCTGTTCCGGGATCGAACAGAACCGAAGGCACTTCTCACGAAGCCCTTGCATATCCGGATAATTTTCAATCACGTCAGGACTTCCCGTCACTAAGGGTGATAAAACCTCTAAATCGAAGATCAGTCGATGTAGAGTAACTCGACGGTAATCCTTCCGTTTTCAAAAATATCCGGTCTTCAACACCGGTCTTCGAATGCAATTCATAACGACGTATCACATATTCGGAATGGGTTATACGACCCCATGGTCCTTTCCCGGCTAACCCGAATAGTGAGCGCTTATTCAAAAATAAGTGTGGCATTCAAATTCATCCAATTCACAACAAATACCTATCTAAAGGTAATTATTGATAGTCGGTTATTTAACTATCAATAAAGATGCGCAACATCATCAGATTCCAAATAATTTTCCCAAATTATTTATCTTCAAAAATATCTTTACTAGATATAAAATTTCCACACTTCAAAAATAAATCAACGTTTATTTTTCTAAACAGTTTCCCTTTCTTTTATAAATTCCATGTGAATTTATATTTCAAAAATATCTACTGATATACGATTTTCGAATCGATGTCAATATTCACTTTCGATTTATCTTTTCAAAGATAAATCTCAAAATGTTCATTTCATATTGGAAAAGTAATTCCATACTTATTTAATAATAAGTATTTCACAAACCTTTTAATTTCAACACTTGGAAAATATTCGATATACTTAAATCAATATTAAGTATATATTTCGTTCTTTAAGGAAATCATTTACTTTGATAGCATTTATTTGAGTCAAAAAGATTGCTACGTAAAACATCGTTACGACGACTCAAAATCACTAGTATAGGGATTCGAAATTTAGATAGATATATAAATCCCAATACTATATAGAAACATTTCCTTTCGGAAATCATTTACTATAACAACAGTGTTATAGTCTACCATTTCCTTATTTCTCGAAAACGTCTATTTCAACAAGAACTGCGGAAATCTATGCTTTCAATTCATAATACATTTTAAACATCTTTAAAATGTTTAACTTCATTTTTAATGTCACTTCTTCAAAAATAAATCCAATTTAATAAAATATTCACTGTCCAAAATCGTGAATATAATTCACTTAACCCAATTTCAATCATTTCTACACATTTTTATCTCAATAAAAATTCGCTATCCAAAATCGCGAATATATCTTCTTTAAAAATCTTCTATATTAAATTTCTCAAATTCAACTGATTTTGAATTTATAAACACGTTTATAATTTCTATTTCTATAACAACTTTGACTTATAAATTTTCTTTTATTTACTTCTATAATTTACTTATCAAAATAAGTGATTTCGGATTTATAAACAACTTTTATAAATTCCAATTCTATTTATAAAACTTCAATCCCAAATCAATTTCGATATTGATTTGTAAATTTATTTTCAACTTTAAACAAAATTCCCATACTGATTTCTCAAAATTTCATTTCCAAATATTAAATCAATTATAGATTGATTTCTAATTTTATTTATTCCTACTAAAATAAATTCCTTATTTTCCTTCAAATTATTCAATATCCTGTTTTTAAATGGATTCTTTAAATTGAAATCATTTTACATTGATTTCCCAGATCATTTCAATTTACCAAGTAAATTTCAAATTGGATTTCCAACTTATCTCTTTTTAAATAAATTCCTTTTAAAGAAAATAAATTTCTTTGTCTCTTTCAATCTATTTAAAAATCCAAGTTTAAATTGAATTCTTCAATTTAAAATCACTGTTTTATGAAATCCATTTATTTAGCATTTTCACTTTATTCTGGAAATAATTCAATAAGATTATAAAAATCAGCTTTTATACTTTTAAATTCTTTTCTTCGAATTTATTCAACTTCTAAAAATTTATTTACTTAAAAATTCCTATTTTGATTTCAAAAATTCAATTTCATTTATTTTTGGAATCCAATGATATCAAACATCCATTCGGCTAAATTTTAGCTTCAAACCATTTCCAGATATCAATATGATTAATAACATCAATATAATCATTCACAGATTCATATCACAGTATAAATAAATTCAATCAATGTGAGGGGTCCAGTTGGATCCCTCCAACCTGTTTCCCTGCATCCAAAGACGTTAGCACAATACCAATTCCACTTCGAGGTGGAATATCGCGGTATATGGGTTTTTATAAAAATCCGCTTACTAACGGCGCAATAGGGTCTCATCCGCTATACGAGGCGGGAAATCATCAATCCAATATATACATATGCCAATATGTATATACTGCTATATATATAGATATATCCTATAATATCTAATATCATATCCAATAGCAATCATCAATCAATAATAACTGTAAAAATCAAATTTCCTTCGAGTGAGAAAGATCTCACCTTTGATTTTAATTTGCAATCCCATTTTCGTTCCAGATTGTTTTCTTCACAGTTTCTAACCTTGTATAACAATTTATACAATATATTAATATTCGAATTAAATCGAACAACTATTTTCATTTGGTAATTTTAATTATCCAATGATTTTATTTTAAACCATTTTCTTTTAATAAATTTATTTAACCAAACCTTTTTATAAAATTCTTTATCTTTCTCACTTATATTAAAACGATAATTTATGTAAATTTGAAACTTTTCAAAATCTTATTTTTTTTATTGCTTTTAGATAACATATGTATGTGAATTAACATATATTTTTTCTAACACTTGCTGTAATATAAACATTTAAAATTTAACAAAAATCAATTTGAAAATCCTTGCAGCATCTACTTCTGTGTATATAGGTAAACTGCATTTATACCCTATATATATATTTTCCAGTTTTAAATCTCATCTACATATATTATTATTTGCTGTTTTACTAATTTATATATGTAAATGTTTATAAAATTAAATCAATAATAAAAATCAATATACCTCTATATCGAACCAAGCCTCCACTGTTCGCTGTCGTGTGAGTCGCGACACCTTCTCGAATTCGAAGTCGCCGATACCCTTCGTCGCCGTCTGCACTACTTCGCAATGCACTGCCTCCTCTTCGATCGCCCGCTGCCGCCCACACGCCCTCGATTCCATCGCGAATGAGAAACCCACCTCTACCTTTGACCAACCCACGCACGCGCACGCGAGCTCCCTCACTTCCATCAGATGCTCGATATCGATTCCTCAAGCCACACGTGAAACCCTATTACTCGATCGCGATCATCGATTGAACTGCCGTTCGTCTTCTTTTTTTTTTATATAAGGAGGGCTGCGGCCATTTTTTACTTTCCCCTTTTTATTTTGTTTGTATTGATTTTGAAAGAGGAGAAGGCTAACGAGATATTTAAATTGATTGCTCGGCCACGACATTTCCTTCTGAACGAAAATATTTTCGTTTGTTTCGATTTAACGCTGGGGAGGGAATGAAGAAATTTACAGGAGCGGCCATTTTTATTTCTTTGTTTGTTTCTTCGAACTGGTTGAAAGAGGGAAGAAAAGGAGAACGAGATATTTTAAAATCGAACGAAGTATGGCCATCACGATTTGGCATCGTGATTTTAACAGGGAAAAGCACGATTTTCTTCCGTAATCTTCTGCGTGGTTCAAGGAAGAACGTGTGAATATATATGTATATAAATATAATTTTTAAATTCGAATTTTCGATTTATTTCCAACGCGTTTATACGCCGTACGCTCTCATATCAACTCCAAAAAATACGGAATTGGAAATCCAGTAATAATACAATATTACGGACCCAATGAAACTGGTTTCGTCGAATTCCGAGACTGTTTGAAAAATGACTATTTCTAAATATCGGTTCAAACAATTAAATTCAAAACTGAACAAAATAGTTCGAAACTAAATTCTGAAGCTTCTATTATCTTCAGTATTGTAAATATGAATTTTAAAAGCTTTTGAAATATTTTTCTTCGGCTTAAAATTAAAGATTCAAATTTTTATTCGACTATCAATAGATTAAATTTTATAATTAAATCGTCAAATTCAAAGTTACATTCGGGATTCAAATTAAATTATCGTTCAAATATTTAAAATTAATTAAATATTCTCAATTTAATTTGTTCAAAATTCTGGGTCGTTACAATATTGCACGTTCAAGTATAGAATATAAAACTGAAAATATATCTGAGGTATTTTCAGAGGATTTACTTTTGAAATCAAATCATGATCGATTGAACTTTCTTATGTAATTTAAAAAAATTATATTGATTACATTGTTGATTAAGGATATTGCATTTCTTACTTGATTAAATAATGACGTTATGATATTTCTGATAATCAAGCATAAGTTATAGTTTCTATTTTTTGACTATTGCATATCCCACATCATCTCTGAATATACCATTTGATTATCATATTCTACCGATTCACCTTACTTTCTTTCTTTTCACTATTATTCTCATTCTTATATGAGTTGGCTAAATTAACATGCCTAAAATTTATCATCGAAAGCCTATGAAAAGTAAAGAAAATTACACATATGATATAATAGACTCCTTAGGCCTCAACATGCCAATGAAATTGGTGTGTCGGTACTCATTAAGTAACATCCATCCTCATCTTAAAGACCTTGGGGCAGTGCATGAATGGAAGGTTCTTGATCTCATCTATGATGAGTTAGGGATAAGATATTTTTACTTAAATAATATTTGTTATCAACATTCATTCTCAGCTATGAATAAGCTATTTAATTACATAACATCTTATATGCTATTTCATTTGAGCCCCGTTACATGTAACTACACTTATTTTAGTCAGTCACTTCGCTCATGGGATGTGGCTTTGATCAATATAGCTACTATGATTCATGCTTGATTTTTTATTAAATATTTATTGTCGTATTTACATTGAGTTTCATCATTCAGTATCACTTTCTCATCGTATAAATTTGATATTTATACTTTTGATGAAAACAAAAGGAGGAGAGAGCGGTTAAGATTTGATTATATTATAAATTCATTGTTAATATTGAAAGAAATATTATTAGATTAATATTTTATTCTCGAACAAATATACCACATATGGAGTAGGAAGCATATCAATTGGGGAGCATGTTATACATATTGGAACAATTGTGCTATGATTTTGATCTTATGATATCGAATATATACTCAACACGCGTTACACTTGTGAAATCTTAACTCCTTGTTTGTTATCGTTAAAAGGGGGAGATTGTGGAGTATGTGTCTTGTTTGATGATAACAAATATATTTTTATATTTGATTTTGTTTTTTCAAAGTGCGTTGCAATTTAAAAATCATCAACGCACAGCTTTTTTTCTAATTAAATTGACATCCATTATATCTTATATGCTTGATTTACACATATTACACTTTGGCAACATCAATTTTTATTTGTAAAATAATTTATATTTATTATTATTATTATCAAAAAAGGAATTATTGTCAGATATTGCAGTTTATTTCCTTGTGATAATAATAATAAATATATGTTATATCTAATGTGTTTGTCTAGATTTATATATTTATAGATTTCTGTTATAAATATTAGTTGTGGAGAAGTTTCCCTTCAATGCAATAGAAGGATGCGGTATATATGAAAAAACAGAAATAAATAGGGATTAGAAGGAAAGAATTGAATACACAATCAGACGTTATATTTTGGAATTTACAACGAAGTTTATTTTCCATTTTATATAGATTTTATTTTCTACATAGGAAACAAAATATCTCACAAATCGTATCTTTCTCCATATATGCTCAGACATATATCCTTCTATACGTACATGTCTCCACTAGCCAATATAAACACACACTAGAACAAAAGAAAAGATTATCGGATTCACATACACTGTTCAATTCAATTCAATTCAATATCCTATCATCAATTTCATCATCACTCAAAACAAATTAATTTTATCATCTTCTCAATAATCAATCACCCAACTCCTTACACCAACCGCAACTTCAATATTTCCATTGCTAGAAACTTCTTCCTCTTCACGTTCATCAGCTTCAAGTCGACAACCAGGTTAAAAAATTCGTTAACGGTGAGCCATTCATTGATCTGCCAAAACGAGTATTGCAAGCATCATACTAAACATCAGAAAACACCATATCTCGACCATGTTTTAAACCAACCAAACAACAAAGTCAACATCAAACATGGTCCCAGTAATTCATAAACACCCAACGTGTTTTTAGACCACAAAGCAACGATCCAGCTATGCATCTTCCCAAGCACAGCGTTTCAGATCTTGATGATTAGAAGTTCATCGAAATCACAACAATTCAATAGTAAAGTCATGACCAGAAATTCAGATCTCGACGGTGTTTGTGGTTTTCAAGCCAAGAGGAGTTGTGGTGTTGTCTACGACATTTTAGGCGGCTACATCAGATAGGAGGCAGCACTGACAAGCTCAAGGCGGTTTGACGAGCTTGTGGACAACATTAATTTTTGGTGGCTGAAGTTAATTATTTTTTGTCAAAGCTTTTTAAGGAAAATCAATTTTTGGAGAGGATACAAATATTAGTGGCTGATGTCAACAGATAGGTGCACGTGACTTTAGAAGGGGAGTGTGTTTGTTTTATTTTCTATCTACTTTTGTTTTTGTTTCCATTGAACTCTAGAACTCTATTTCTTAAGCTACATGCAGTAGTTTGAGGATTCTGAAATTAGAGGATTGAGTTCAAGCAGAGTTATTAGGCATAGAGTTAGAATATTTTTTAGTAGTGTCTGCACTTTTACTATTTGTAAGCGTCTGAATATTTACTCCAGATTTAGATGCCGCAGTAGGCATTAGGCCGAAGTTGGGTGTATCTTGTGTTATTTATTTTTTGAATTTACGTCGCACTCTATTTTATATTCTATCAATATTATTTGAGATAAATATATATGAATGTATTTTCAAGTATTGAAAAGAGTATAAATAAATAGTGAAATAGTATAATACATTTATATATCTTTTATAAAGGTATTTTAAATACATATATACAAGTAGAAAATAGAAGTGAATAGAAGCATCACGTATTCATATGGTTTGAGAACATCCGAGAAGGATTCATTCATCTGAAGCGTCTCTTGCTTTCAGAACGTACGTATACGAGATCCCCCAAGGAGGACTCCTATAAATAGTTCGCTTACTTTAGAACGAGCTAGTAATTGATAGGTGAAGTTTTATTAGATAAAAGATGTTTTACTAATTAAAGATGTTTTAATTAATAAAGGAATTAATTAAATAAAAGAGGACTAAAATTCGTTTATGCGACTTAATTGTGCTTTGTGTGAATTAATCGTGCTTTGTGTGTTTACTTGTCTATGGAAAGTATATAGTCTTGTACTTAGCGCTAAAAGCCAACAAAGTAGACTTGTTCTATCAGTGAGAGTTAAGAATAAAGTGTCTAAGCGGGGCATTAAAGCAACCGATGCTCTAACCTACTTGGCTTCACTCTTGACCAAGGGGTAGTGTAAGTTGAGAAGGTCAAAAATGTGATAAGTATACGAGAATTGGTTTCCATATACGATCATTCTTATTGTTATTGAATTTGACCAAAATTAACTTAGGAAATATTTAAAAAGAAACATGAGAATTATAAGGTACGATTGTCTTTGATGATGCTATACCTTACATATAAACTCATCTTGCTCTTCTACGACAAACGATAAGGAAATCCATCTAGATAGAAGATTATTTCTACCCTTATGCATTGTCTATTTATTTCTGAAAGAACCGAGGTTAAACCAAGAATCTATCGATTGGTTTTAAAGTGTCTGGTAAGCGAGGGAGTGTACTTATATGAAATGACTCAAAACTGTAACTATTTCAAAACAAATATACATGTTCTATGTTTTGAAAGCGGTTGTGAAGCGAAATGTTATAAATTTGAACTGTCTATCCTAAGGTTAAGTCCAAGGAAGAGGTTAGTATTAACAATTCGAACGATGCTATCGTGAGGTAATATTTGTCTTGAGGGCGATACCAAGAAACGGGGCGGTGTTAGCATTTGTCGAATGATTTATGCTAGGATCGGTAGAGAGATTCTTGAACTATTCGAGATGCTGGAACCTAGAGATAGATTTGAGATCAGTTTGAGATGTTAGAATCCAAAGAGAGATTCGAGATCTGTTCGAGTGATGAAGACTCGTGTATTGAGATGTTGAACGTGACTTCACCATCGGTAATGATAGAAACCGAAGTAGGACGCATAGCCAAAGGGTTTGGCTAACCTAAGGGTATATCAGTTATATTCTAGAGATGCTTTGATGTGCAAGTAAAAGTGTATATTTTTACTTCCATATTTATTCTTCTTTTATCAAAATAAATGAGAAAATTAAGGTATTTTACATGTTTAGACCAACATCTAAATTGTTTTCAAATCATCATTCATTCATCTTCATTTGGGGCAAAATGGTAATTTTGTGCATGAATTAATTTTGAGAGAATGTATTTGCACATTTTTATTTTTATTTGTAGGAAACTGAGTGCAAGTTGGATGGAGCTTCATGGATGTATGCATGCATATATGTTGAAAGCAAATGAAGAAAGGAAATAAAAGAATTCATGCAACATGGAGGAGCCCACATGCCCACTAACTAATGGACCATAACTAAAAGCACATGCACATGTTAATGGAGACTTAAAGGCATGTTAGTGGGGATTAATTAATTCCCTAATGATTACTTTGAGGTTACACTATCTCAGGGGCATTTTTGGTAGTCCCCTAAAAATGAATTAGGGTTTTAAGCATGTATAAATACCCCTTATGTTTCATGTAATTAGCTCTCTTTTTTGTGCTAGTTGTAGCCACAAAATTAATGATAAATAAAATATCTTTTAATGGCTTCTTAGCCTTCTTATTTGCTTTTGTTTACATGTTCCTTTCTCTTGTGCTATTTTTATTTTATGCTGTCTTACTTAGTTTATGTTTCTCTTATTTCATGTTAGTAGAATAGATTTAATTCTTGCAATTAGTTTAGTTTTATTTCATGCATGTAGTCGGCTCTATTTTCGTTTAATTAGCTCTCATTTTCCTTGTTTTTTATCATGAAATCACTTTATGTTAACATGTATTCAAATATGAAAAGCTAAAACCCTTCAATTTTTAGGGGTAATGAAGCTCTCATGAAACACATTAAATTAACATAATGATTTCATTTATGATCTCTCTTTTGTGTTTAATGGAAATTATAAATTATGGTGGTTTATATTTCTTTTTTAGTGAATTTGATATGTCTATGTTGACATCTCAAATAGTCTATGCTTAATCTAATATAAACATAAATTATTTGATCATTTGCCTGTGATAATGATGATGAAAGTCAAACTAGAATCAAAATTTGATGATCTATGTTACTAGTTCATGGTAAGTAGATCAAGCTTAAAATAGGTTTTATTTTTAATTTCATGTCATTTTCATGAGAATTTATTAGTGGGTTTGAATGGTGTGTTAGAGTTTGATGGTTTTAAGTTGTGCTAATTAATAGTACAAGTAAACCATACTTATAATAAACACAACAATCATTTCTACTTAAAATTAAAAGGAGATATTATATATGAATTTTGTGTTGGTTTATATGAATGATTGGAAGTGGATCTGCTTCTAAATTGCTCCTTAATCTCATATTTTTATTCACTTTTGCTCTAGTTAATTTTCTATAATTTTCTTAGTTTAAAACAATTTCACATCCTTGGGCTAATTTGATTGAGTAATATTAGAATTTAATTCTTTCCTTGTGGATTGACCCGTACTCACATACGTACTATGATTGTAAGTCATGCACTTGCGGTGTTTTTAACGGTTATATTTTAATCCGTCGACTAACAAGTTTTTTGCGCCATTGCCGAGGAATGCAATTTGATTTTTATTTTACTCTTCGAATTAATTTTCGTATACTTTGCATTTTCTTCTCTTAAAAGTATATATATATATATACACAAATTTCATTTCATTATTTTCCTTTGTGCACTTCAATCCATATTTTTTTCTTGTGCATTTTGTTTTTCACTTGTTCACCTTGCAATTGCATTTCATTTTTTTTCAATTTTGTTTGTTCACTGCCTCTATAACGACCCAAAAATTCAGTCTTCCGAATTTGGAATATTTAATTGATTTTAAATATTCAAAAGTAAATTTTATAAGTTGAATAACTTATATTTCAAATATAATGATTAATTTGATAATTTACTTGTTAACTCAATATTTGAAATTGTTAAAATAATTGAATCTTGAATTTAATGTGAATGAAAATGATTTATAAAATTAATTTAAATTCTATTTAAATTAGAATGAAGTTAGTAAATTTTTAAAATTGATTTGAAAGTGAACAAATAGAAATTGGAAATCAATTGATTTAATTAACTGTAAAAATAGTCATTTTTGACACTATCTTGAATTTCGACGAAACTAGTTTTGTGGGATCCGTAATAGATAATTATAGTATGTTGTCAAATGTCGTGTCGATTGGACTTACCGTTTGATCGTGCGAATTTGAAACGCGTAGAAATTAATCAAAGGAAATTTAATTAAAATAATTCGATTTTGAAAAGCTATCTTCTGTATATGATGGAATTGGCCTCCGATAAATATTCCATTGTGTTCGAAATAGGGGTAAAACATTAGGAACGCTAGGCGGCATGCCTCGATTGGAGTTTGGAAAATTAAAGCGTGAATAGTGTTTTGTGAAAGTTTCTATAAATAGCCGTCTATTTCTTTCATTTGCAACTCTAGAGAAAATTCACAGCCACCATCTCTCTCCCTCTCTTCCCAGATCCTACAGCCACCACTAATTCGAACCACCATAGGCCATATTAGCCTCTGACCCCAACTGCAAAAATGTAGAGCTCGACAATCTATAGGGGATCAACAGTGGAGATGGGTTTTGGTGAGGCCAGGCGTCGGCAAATCACCTCCGACCACGTGCAGCAAAATGGGTTTCCGGCCATCATAGTTTCGCGTACACGCGTGCGTAAAGAGGGGCGGGGACGGCGTGGGTCGTGGCAGGGAGCGGCGGTCGGCGGTGCTCGGTCGCATGGTGGCGTGATTCGCGATGTACGCGCAAATGATTTTAAAAAAAATTCAAACACGAGCTGTAAGAATGTGTGGCCTGGAAGCTTGAAGGGAGGTAAACGAACGAAGATAGGAGAGAAGATTAAAAGTTAAATTAATTATATTTAAGTAAATTATATTATAATTGTCGAATGGTTATTAATTCGTAACTTTCTTGTACGAGGTCTGTTTCAAACGAAACGAATTGCGTTGGGTTCATATCTGAAAATACTACGCTATGGAGTTGGATTGGACAAATTCGGAGCTAGTAGCAATTTTGAGTTAAATTGAATGACCATTCAATTTTAATTCAATCCGGAGCGCTTCAGCGATTTCTTGCATTTTTGTGAGTAAAATTCACTCTCTCTGGCCTATTTTTATGTTATATAAGTGGAAATATTTTTATTATGCTGTTTTGATGCTTGTTTGGATGATATATGATATATTATAGATATATTAGTTGGTTTGGATATATTCCCCCATATTTTAGCTGATGAGACCATATATGTTCCCGTGTATGAACGGATGACCTTTATACACGCGTCTGCCTCGAAGCAGACATTGTACATATTCTCATATGCATATCTGTTGCAGGTTACAGGTTGGAGGGATCCAACAGGATTCCTCACCACTATTGATTTATTTTCATATATATGATGATATATGATGTTATGGATGCCATAATGATGTTTTGATGTGATTTGACTTATTTAGTGCTATGGTAGCACGGGGCCTTGTTTTCGATATTTTGGAAATATTGAAGTTGATGATTTTGAATTGAAAAGGTTTTCGAAGTGATTTTTAGAAGTATATGTGTTTTAATGATTTTTGAAACTAAGAAAAAGAAGGAATTTGTTTTTAAATAAAAAGTTATGATTTTTTATGTTTTAAAAATATAGTTTTGAGAAATACTGTGAAAATGGATTTTTGAATAAGTTATATAAAAAAGTTTATAAATGTGATATTTTTATTTATAAGGAAGTTGATTTATAAATGAAATTTATAACTGTTGAGTAAAGGGATTTGAAGTTATTTTGTAAGTGGATTTGAGGTTATTAGTAAATCGTTTCGAAGTTGATTTGTGAACGGATTTTATAAATAAACTTGACTTATAAAGAGATGGATTTTATAAGTGGATTTTATTAGTAAATTTAGTTTTATAAAAAGATGGATTTGTAATTGGGATTTTTGAATGGTTTTGAAGTTGTTTTGTAAATGTAATTATAAATGAATTTTATAAATGAATTTGATTTATGAAGAGATCGATTTATAAGTGGATTATGATAGTAAAATTGATTTATAAGAGAATGGATTTATAAATAGAATTTTATGAATAAAAGGGATTTTATAAAATAGAAGTTTTATAAAATTGAAAGGAGATTTATAAAAATGGTTTTATAAATATTGAGATGTTTTATGTTGATATTTAAATATGGATTTTTAGTTAAAGGAGTTTTGAAAGTGATGTTTTGATGAAGTTAATGTTTTTAAAGTAATTTATCTCTTGGAAGTAAATGTTTTGGGAAATGATGGTTTTAAATGGAGTTAAATGGTTTTGGAAATGATTTAAAATGTGATATGGAACGGAAACATAGATTTCAACATTTATTGTTGTAATAGACGTTTTCGGGGAAGTAAGGAAGGAATGGACTATAACACTGTTGTTATAGTAAATGATTTCCGAAAAGGAAATTCTTTATATAGTATATGGGATTTATCTATATATATTTTATCGAATCCCTATACTAATGTTTTTGGGTTGTCGTAACGATGTTTTACGCAACATTTGTTTTGACCCAATAAATTAAGTTTTGACCTTCCATCGTGAAATACACGAATCGGTTCTTATGATCGTACTAAAGGTTTGGTGGTGTAGGAGCATTGCTTCCTATACTTAACACCTGTCTAGAGGCGTATGAATTCTGGAGTTGCACGGTTATAGAAATCTATTTGGCGTGCCTCCAAATGGTAGTGTTATGGAATATGCTTATACCGTTGATATAAGTATATGAAAATATTTTATAAGTGTTGAGTGAAGGGATTTGTGAATATTCTTATGCCGTTGATATAAGTATATGGAAATGTTTTTCAATATAGTAAGTTTTGAAATGGTTTTGAGGATATATATTTTTAAAAGATAATTTGAAATGAATATTTGGAAAGTGATTTAATTAAATAAAAAATTAATTAAAATGGCCTAGTGATTGCTTATGGTGCTGGATATTGTTTGTTTGCTTTGATAGTTAAATAACCGACTATCAAATAAATAAATTGGCCTATTTATCGTTGTTGGTCTGGAGAGACCAGGGTTGGAATTATTCCGAGAACCACTTTGGACCAACGTATGTGCGTTCGAATGTGCAGGTTTGGAAGATATTGATATTTAGGATTTTCATAGTGAAAGACTGCTTGTTGATAGTTTGGGGATAAACTCCCATACACATATAGTAGCAGTAGTCTCTTCAGTATGAAATATCTGATGCAAGGACTATTCGCTACTAACCCTAGGGTAACTCCCAACAGGATGTGGTAGGAAAGTACCTTCGGTTTCGTTCAGTCCTAGAATGAACTTATATGGTTGGATGTCTGACATTGCATTTTGAGATTGCATTGTTGACTTTTATAAACATGCATCTGTTTGGTGGCGGCGAATGCAACTTCTCTTAGCTTAACACCCTTCTCTGAAACGTATGAGCTCGGATGTTGTATGTTCGTGAAAGTCAATAAGTGATAAAAGGAATGGCAGTGTGGGATTCAAAGAGGAAAGTGATATGTGCTATGTGAAAGGTAATCGTGACCTTTGGCCTCACACCCGGAAATGACCGAAATAGGGTTGGATGCAGCAAGGCTATGTGGTTCGCAACCATTAGGGTATGATCATCCCCTTCTAGATATGTTTCTTCCTGTTATGACGTTCGAGATGTAAATTATTGTGGATGTATGCTATGAGGGCCCTCAAATAGTTCGGTAATGATCGGGGTGATGACATATTCGGTACTATCTAAGAAAAGGTAAGCCGGTCTTGTATTGGTAGGGGAGCAGATGTTCTGTGGTCCTTAGGTACATTCCTCTAGAGATGTACTGTCGGAAGGTGGTCCCTTCACCTGGTCATTTGTATGGAATCCATTCTCCACTACGTGCCTGCCATTTTGTTTATAGAGCCTAGTATGCTAGAATTTAATAATGGTAACAATTTCGGCTATTTTAATTATTATTTGTATACTATACACTAGTATAATATAACATGATTTGATATGAAAGGTTTTGGTTATCGTAAGGTAAAAACCCGTCTGTGTTTATGTGTGGGCGTGTCTTATGAGATACCTTTGTTTTGATAAAAGAACGCTTTTATAACTTTAAAGTAAATTCAGTTGAGATGTGTTTTCTCACGTTGGTTTACCAGACTGATCCGAGCTTTCTTCCCTTTCAATGCTCGAGTCAGATCGAGTATATTTACAAATGTAGATTTGGATGCTTTGGAGCTTCAGCGGGAGAGCTGGAAGTCTTCTGGTCGTATTCCACGTATATGTTTATTTTTCTGTTGCTTCGTTATTTAAATTATCAGCAATTGTAAGGACAAATTATTATAACTGTCCAGGCTGATAATTGGTGATTGATTGTTGTACTCTGATGGATGTATGTATATTATATTACAGTTTATGTTTTGTAAAGATCGTTGATATGATATTATATGTTTTTCCTTTGTGATTGTGAGATTCTGTAATTGTTTTAGTTTCTTCTGTTTTCTCTTTCTTCTTCTTTTCTTTCTTTCTTCTCTTCTCCTCTGTCTTCTTCTCTCTCCTTTATTATTTCTCATGATTAATCGTATTTCCCTTTAGTTTGGGGCTGGACATGTGCGGTTATTGTCGACTCTGAACGGGATGGATTTGCGGGTCGTCACTGCCTCACACCTCCCTGCCACTTCATTCTTACATGAATAATATATTTATTTCAATTTGCATTTCATCTTATATAAAAAAAAGATTTTTGCATTTCATTTCAGTCACTTGCTACAATTCAGTCAATTGCCAATTCTATTCACATTCTATTCTCTATTACATTCTGTTACGTTACAATTTAGTCATTTTCAATATTCCACCACGATCCTCCTTCATCAACTTCAACAACCCCGCTGCTGCTAATTCACATAAATTCCTACTACACTGAAACCCAACTCCTCTTCTTTGCATCATTTCAACAACCACCTCATTATAACCTACCCTTCACTGCTTCCATAACCACCATTTCCTCACTTTCAATCACCATTGTGACATCCCAGAATTTTTGGCAATATCAATTTAATAATCTGCATTAAAAATTAAATTGATTTGATATATCTTTGATTTATAAGATTTGAATTGATTTAATAATCTTCTTTTAACCAAATATTTAATTATGAATTTATCTTTTAAAAGCTAAATAAATTATTTTCTATTTATAATGTATATAAATTTATATATATTGTAAATAGATGAGCTTTGTTTTAAATTTAATTAATAAGGCATATTTTATAATTCTAGTATATTTTGGTAATTTGGAAATTATGATTTGATTTAAAATGTATAGTTTTAAAATATTTAAGTTAAATGTTTAATTGATTTAAATTATATCTTAGCTTAAGTTTAAGATTTAATTAAAAAGGTTTGTTTTAAAATATTGTTTAATAAATATGATACATTAACCTATTTAATGCTAATAGGAATTTATAATCTCTTTTATAAACTATTTAAATGTGACAAATTATTATTTTCAAATGACATTATTTATGTATTGTTCTATATATAAATATAAATAGTTTATTTTATATTCTCTAAAAAGTAATTCATAAGAATAAAGTTTTAACTTAAAAATAAAATATGAATATAAAGTAAATATTTGATACTAAAACTTTAAAAAGAAATAACAATACATAAATATATATGTATAGGAATACAAGAAAATAAGTATATAAGTTAGAAATAAATATTAAGTTAGAGATGGAACATAAAAATAGAGTAGGTAAATTCTAACATCATGTTAATATAGCAACTTATTTATATTGCAAAGCATAAGACTAATGTAAGCACATAAACGAACACTTAGATAGTTTTGGGAACATGTGTTTGCAATGCAAGGCTGTAAAATTAAGGGAAAGAATATCTTCATGTTGTACAGATATAAATAGTTAGGAACACTTAGACAATTCTGGAAAGACATGATGGCAATGCAAAGTAAGGAAAAATACATGTTCATGTGTGTACTGGTAGTATAAAATAAGTATGTACCCATAAGAAGAAAAATCTATGTACACTTGTAGTAGATATAGAAATAAATATTCATGTTGCAGGCAAGAAAATCTTGTAGATATGCTAGGCAAAGGAAAATAAAGTAAACTATCATATGAGTACATATGAAAATTTAAATAAAGGATGAGTATGTAGACATAAGGACAAGCATTAATGCTAACATCTCTAAGTACACAAGTGAGATCATATCAGCCCCATAAGGAAAGAAAAAAATCTCTGGACATTTTGTACAAGTAAAATAGTATCATCCTGTAAACTCTTTCATATATCAATCTATCTTTTTCATTTCATTTCGTTTACAAAAGAAAACTTATCATACCAGAGATATCTTACTACTGAAGCTTATTTTCAACTCAAAACAAACATGAAGATCAAAATAAAAAGGTTCCAGTTTGCAACTTTCAAAAGCCTGTTTTCAAAAATCTAGATGCTCTGTTCATTTCTGAAACTGGTGAGTAACATCACAAATTTAAATAGTTTAAGTTATAAATTCTATTGCATACTCATCTCTGAAAATAATATGTTTATGATGTATATGTATAAGTATGTCCATGTGTATATATGTGTGTGCATACTGTGTTTATGTTATGTACTATGCTATGTTTCCCAGGCTCAAGTTTTTGTTTAAAAATTCCTTCCACATGATCCAGTTCTTGATAGGGGCCGATTATCAAACAAATATTGTTGAATTCAACCTAGATTTATGTTTAAAAATCTAAGTTAGTTAAAATAAGTTTTGTTGACTCTGGGAGTATTAAAAACATCTGAGTATATTAAGTAAAATTAAAACTCAAACTTTTTAAATTATAAATTCAGTATTACTAATCGAAAACTTTAACCAAAATATGATTTTTAACATAAGAATCAAGATTTCTAGTTTGGGATTCAAGGTGCAGTTTGGGTTGGAACTGGAATGGGTATATTTGGTTTTTCTGGTGATCAAGTAGATCGTAGTGCTCTAGGTTCTCTGTGGTAATGGAGGGGCGATCAGAGAGTTTGGGAAAAATAGTGGGTGGTGGTCCAGTTCATCGTGGAAGCGGCGGCGAACGTTTAAAGTTTTAACCCTAGTTTTAACGAGGGGTCGCATTTTTGATTCGTTCTCTCTCCATGATGCATCGAGTGTTACGAAACCTAGGGAGGTGGAAGAGGTCGTGTCGATGAAGTGGTGGCCGGAATTTCAGACGTGATGGTGGTCGGAGGGGCGAGAACGAGGTGGTTTCCAAGTTTTTGATGGTGGGTTCTATTGTAGTTCCAGGTCTGGATAAATTTTTCGAATTCGATTTTCGAGTATGGAATGATGTTCTGGTGATCGTTTTTGAGTGGAGAGATGTTTTCCGATGTGATGAAGTCGTCGATGATGATCGGAGTTGGCCAGAGTCACCGTGCATGTGCACGGTGCATGTAACAGCCCAAAATTTTTAAACGAAATTTTATTAAAATTATACAATTTCGAAATATGGATTTAAATATAAAGTGTAGTAATTTGTGTGAAATGGAAATTTAAACTTTACATTTTTTTTCTTTCGTATATTTATATCTGTTCTTAACTTTATATTTAAATCAAAATTTTATTAATTGATGATAATAGCTATTTTAATTTTGGTTTAAAATGATACATTATATTTTTAGGAAACCGTTAACATTTTTAAATTTATTAATAAAACAAATAAAATTTGTGTGTTACTTTGGGCGTTTTATAATCTCTCTTGTTTTCCCTTGTTCAATTGATTTTTGTATGCGTTGGCAATTCAAAGTTTCAGCCGTTCAAAAATTCTTACCCAAAGGCTTGCACTAAATCGTTTCACGCGAGAAATTATTCCATTCCTTTGGCCTTCCATACGTGTCCATCAATTAATAAAATTAATTTTCCTTTGATTCCTCTACCGTTTCAAAAACCTTTTATTCTTGCCTAATTTTCTCTAACCGTTCAAGACCATTTCCTTTTTGCCTTCTCTACAAATCTGTGAATAGCTATTGACAGTCCTCGTTCACAAACAAAAATTTCAATACCACAAATCATTCTCAATTCGTGAGCATCTCTCTGGAAGGTAAAGACAACATCTTTTTTCACTTTTGTTCACTTTATATTTTTTTTGCATGTTCCCTGTTTGTTACTATATCAATTGCCAGCTTCATGTTATCACGCTCTGTCCACCACCACGTCACCACAGCCCTAATCCAGATCGAAACCACCCCACACGCCAGACCGAGAACCCTTCGCCAGATCTACCTCCACCACCAGACCGTGTCCAGCCCACCACGCCCTACCCTCATCAGCTTACCCATCCACCACCACGAGACCAGCCTACCACCCAGGCGACCCAACGCCATGCCACCACCACGTACGCCTACCACAGCGCCTCCACCCAGGCAAACACCCAGGCCATGACCTGCTCTCCTCCACGAGAACCCAACCCACATCCCTACCGTGCCGGACCCACGAACCCAGGCAGACCAGCCACGCCTCCAACACCATGACAACCACCACGTCACGCCTAACCGAGCCATGCCTGACCAAACCATATGACTAAAAGTGGTCGAGCATGGTATTTTGATGTTGTTAATCTTTCCACTGAGCTTCTGTTGGAAAGAGGAAATGATAAAAAGTTGCTTTTGTCTTGTGTTTCTGGTATCCTACTTTTAGTTTGTTCCACTGACCTTGTTTTGAAAGGAATTTTTTTTTGTTAGTCTCCGTGTATTTGGAACTGTAGTCTTTTTGCCTCTGCCTTGTATTTGAATCGAAAAGAAAAAGAAGAAGAAAAGAAAAAAACTGTTTTGTTCCTTTAAATTCGGTAACTTGGTTTATATTTTGCAACCTGGCTTTTGTTTAGTTGAAAATAATAGAAGTGAACAAACTTGTTTTGTCACTTTTTGTATTTTGGTATTGAATATAGGTACTCGTCTGAGCTTCTGTTGAGAAAATGTGTTTTGTCACTTTGCAAATTTAAAGTTATAATCTATATTTTAAAGGTGGTCGGGCTAGTGCTTTCAATTTTCAACTTGTTTCTTTTTCGTTTGTCGCTTCATTTGAAAATTCGTTATTCGTGCAATTTTTGATTTGATTATTTATTGTGCTTTTGGTTTGAATCTAGTTGGCGCATCCGCTAACAACTGATCGTAATTTCCGCATGCGTTCGATAGGCATCGTATTTCTTTTTCCGAATCTCCAGCTCCGTAGAGGTGAGTAAATCTCACACAAATATTCATACTTATATGATTGTGAAACGACCGCAACTGAATGTGTATAAATAAATAAATAAATAAATAAATGATGTTATAATTACCTGTGATTTATTTATAGTTGATGTTAATTGTTAAAAATGCATATCGTATCATCTGTTATATCTTGTTCCTATTTTACTGTTATTCTATTCTGTTAAATCACACTGCAAGTTCCCTGTAGAATAGAATCACTATGGGTTGAAATGATACATACCCGAACGGACTTTAGAATAAGGGAAGGTCATTATGGGCTGAAATGATAGGCTTGAACGATTTTCAATTAAATTTTATTTACTTGGGATTGCGGGTTTGAAATGATAAAACCCGGATTTTTCTTTGTAAATTACGGATTGAAATGATACAGTATCCGTATCACTTGAATTAGGCTAGAAAATATTATACAGACCCGTGGTTATTTTTCTGTATTTTCTGGATACTTTTAAATAATTTAAATATCGTAATAATATTAAATTGATTGAAATCGAAATTTTAAGTGATTTATTTAGAATAGAAATGATTTTTTCTATGTGATAAAAAATAAATAAATGGAAGAATGTTGATTTTTAAAACGAAACTAAAATTTGAAATTTTGACTAAAAGAAAGATGAAAACTTAAGTTAATTAAATTGAAATGAAAATTTATTTTTAAATTGGTGGAAAATGGAGTTTAATTTTAAATGTTGAAATGAATGTAATAAACAAATTGTAAGTTTTGGTTTTAACGCGTAAAATTTCTCTTTAAAAATAAATTAGTTAAAGGATCGAAATGAACATTTTTAATGTATGATTTTATAAGTTCTGAACTAGGTAGAATCTGTAGCACTTGTTAAGTGTTGTGGATTATATAAGTGAACCAAAGGACTAAAATGAACTAAGGCTATGATAGTACTTGGTAAGTGCTGTTGTAGCAGAAACTAAAATTTAACCTGAACTGTAACGACCCCGAATTTTAATTACATTTAAGTGATAATTAAATTGATTTTTGAATAAAAAAAATTGTGAAATTAATCGATTTATTGATGCGAGTTTCCCCGACCTCAAAATAAAATTGATATAAATCATTCGAAATTTAAAAATATTGTATATACATTTGATTTGAATTTAAAATTGTAAATAAATGGTTTAATAATAAATAATAATAATAGATAAGTAAATTAAATGTTGGATAGTTAAACTTCAGAAGGAAAGTGAAATATATATATATATATAACATAACTTATATAGTTTGTAAAATAGGAAGTAAACATATTAGATAAAATTCTAACAACATGTAAATACAGCAAACCAAATAAGTTTGTACACTTGCAAAATGAAGAAACATATAAATATCTAAGTATTACAGTACAAACAAATAAATGCAAATATCTCTAGCACCCCACAAAATCTTCTCAATAACATTTCCAGCCGAGTGAGAAAATGCAAGGCAAGTACAAACCAAATATAATATACTACCTTTATATAGAAAGCAAACCAGACAAAGTAAAAGGAAAATAAAATAGGATTTCATGTAAACAAAGGTGGGAACATGAGCATTTAATGCTATCTTCTCAAGCAAGGAAGAGAATCATATCAGCCGAAATATACTTTGCAAAGTTGAAGAAAGAAAAAAGATCTCTGACCAAACCAAAGAATCCCTGTACTTGTATGTGAACCACTTGTACAACCAAAGTCTTCTTTAAACTTCTTTTATACATCAATATATCTCATTCCAGTTCGTCCATTCAACTGGATAATCTTTGAAGTAAACCAAAATTTCAACTTTTAATAACAATACAAATTCATTCAACCTGAGATCAGTGTCAACACCAATACGAATCAAAGCAAACCAAAGGTCAAAGGAAGAATTTCAACTTGAAATGTTCAAGCATGTTTCAATATAAAGCTCTGTTCATCTTCATAAAACACGGTGAGTAAACAATTTATTTAAAATCTAAATTAGTTAATGATGGTTGCTTGTGAAATCTTTGTGATGATATCTTGCATATATATATAAGAATAAGATTCTGTTTATATGTAGAGATAGTGTTTCATGTTGTTATGTTTGAACTTATATGACTGTTGATTTAATTACCTATGTTCCCTATTACAGAGTTTAACAATTTAGTTTTAAACTTTTAATCCATTCCTTTTTCCGCTGATCTTTATTTTGGACTAGTTATCAAACAAGGATGGTTTGTTAGTCTTAGATTAAACTTAGAAATGAAGTTAAGGGAAAGATATTTGAATGTTAACTGTAAAAATAGAAAGAACAGGGAAATTCTTAAGACCCTGTAAAAATCCATCATAGAAATTTGTAGTCCCAGGATTGTAATTCGAATATACTTCGCAAATTTGGATTTTTAAAATTAAAATGAAGATTTTTAGTGCTGTGTTTCAAGAGTAATGTGAATTTGAATAAAACTTGTATTTTTTCCAATTTCTAACGTTCGAACTAATTTTAGATGTTGAAACTCTGGTTGAAGCTTGCTAGATACTTGTTGATAACAGGAAAAATGTTAAAGAATTTTTCTACTTCATAAATTAAGTGAACGAGATCGAGATAGGGTTTAGGGTTCGTATATGTTATGATCTGGCAATGTGACGAGTTCGATTTCTTCTCGTGATCGAGCTTCGCGATACTTCGGGGAAGAATGGCTTGGAGTGTTGTCGAGGTGTGGTCGGAATTTGGTCGACTCCGGTGGTCTATGCAGCGGTGGCGAGGCGTTTTACTGAGGGTTGTTGGTGTCAGTTTTTCGAGCGAAAGCCTGGATTTTTGATTTAATGTTTATCGCGTGCTACTGGGTGGTCGGAGGACTTGCGGGGCTCGGCGGTGATGCGTAAGGATGGTCGGAGGCATGGTCGTAGTTCAGGGAAGGATGTGCACGTGCACGTTGTATCTGGGAGTATCGTGGAGTTTGGGGAAGAAGAGGTTCTTCGCGTGAGTTGTTCGAGAATCTGGAGTAGTTTCCTCGAAGCGAGGTCGGGATTGTTGGGGTTTAACTCGAGTTCGTGCTCGAGTAAGTTGAAGGTGATGAGCCTGATTTTCTGTTTTAGTGTCTACTGTTTTTATACTTTAAAAATTTTAACTAAGTTTTGTAAAATGGGGGAAGAAGGAAGAAAACTCGGGGAGAGCCCCGAGTAGTATTCGGGTAGGACCCGAAGTGAGAAAGGAAGCCCAGTTTTCATTAAATGTTTTAAAAATAAGATTTTGAAATTAAAAACAAATTTGTTTAAACTCTCTTTACACCATTACTAAATAAATGTTAAGAAATTGATTTTTAAAGATAAAAGGGTTTTTAAATGAAGATGGGAACTAAGGAATGTTTATCTTAAGTAAAAATGTTTTATTTTCTTGGTGTTAATTAAGTTAATTAGGAAATTAAATATAATTAATTAATTTAATTAATTAAAGATAAAGGTTAATTAATTGATTAATGTAAGGATAATTAAGTAATTTAATTAATTAATGGTTATAATTGATTAACTAATAAATTAGAGATAAATGAAATGGGAAATTTATTAATTAAGAAATTAAAGGATTAATTAATAATGGCAATTAATTGAGATTAATGTAATAATTAAAGATTAATTGATTCATTGATTTAAGACTGATTAGTTAATAATTAAGGGTTAACTAATAAATTTGAAAGGAAGATTTTCAAATAATTTGTAATTAATTAATGATTAATTAACCCGGATTAGAAATTCATAAGTAATTAATCAAATTTGAATAAATCAGATAATTAATTGACTTTACTTATGAATATTTGGATTCTATTGGATGATTTGATTGTTTGATATCCCTAATATATGATGCTTTGTGATACATCCTGATTTATGTTGTGATCTGTAGTTTACTTATCTGTGACCTTTATATATCTATGATCTGTGAATGAATGATAAGCGTTGTTCTTATACCGCTTATCGAATTATATTTCTGTATTCTGATATGTGATGATTCATTGTGTTGCACTATTGTGTGAAACCCCTGGACTACACTTTTTCACACACAAATATGGATTTCACGTGGAAATCGGTTAAGTCACAGATAATTTAAATCTGATGTTTTTTTGAAATTGAAATTTTAATTTCAATTGATTTTGAAATTTGAAATTTGGGTTTAAAGTGGAAAGCAATTGAAATAGAATTTCAAAGATAAAAGTTATTTTTAATAACTTAATCGAGTTTTGAAAATTTAAATATTTTGATTTAAATTTGAATTCAAGTTTGAAATTGAATCCTATGATTTGAAACTAGAGATTGAAAATGTTATAAATGTGTTTATCTGAATTTAAACCATTTAAAAAATGAAATTTTGAGAATTTGGATTTAACCCAAAGACTTTAACTCGTATGAATGAATCAGATTTTCTGAAATGAAACTATTTGTTTTCAAATGATAAAAGCTTTCACATATATAAGAAATGAAATTCCAATTTAAAGGAATTTCAAGTACGAATTGAAAAATGGTTTTTCCAAGTTATGAATGAATTCTTTTTGAAAGCTATGAATTAAATCTGTTTATTTTTAACAGATTTAAAATAATGATTGGTTTAAATCATTCGAAATGGGATTGTTTTGAAAGCTATAAGTTAAATCTTGTTTTAAAGATTTAACAAGTTAATCAAACTGAAATGGAAATTGATTTAGAAAATCTGTGAATGAATCTTTTATTTAAAAGATTTAAATGTGGAAATTGTTTAAACCGTTGAAGGTTGTTTAAAATAAATCTTTTTGTTTAAAGATTTGAAAATGGTAATTTGTTAAACCATTTGAAAAAAGAAGTTTTGGGTAATAAGTTGTGACTTAATTGAAATCCCATATCCATATGTTTTTAAATATTTCGCTCACTATTCGGTTTAGCCGGGAGAGGACCTTTGGGTCGTATAACCCATTCCGAATATGTGATACGTCGTATATGGATAGCATTTGAAGACCGGTGTTGAAGACCGGATATTTTTGAAAACGGAAGGATTACCGTCGAGTTACTCTACATCGGCTGATCCCCGGTATAGAGGTTTTATCACCCTTAGTGACGGGAAGTCCGGACGTGATTGGAAATTATCCGGAATTGCAAGGGCTTCGTGAGAAGTGCCTTCGGTTCTGTTCGATCCCGAAACAGACTTGTATGGATTGTAAGTCTGACATTACACTTTGAGATATAAAGCTGATTTCTTTCAAATACATATCTGTTTGGTGGCGGAGAATTTATTCTTTTAGCTTAACACCCTTCTCTGAGACGTACGAGCTCAGAGGTTATGTAGTTGAAATTTATCAGCGATATACTCCCAATTTGGTAATGTGGCATGCTGAGTGTTGCTGTGTGATGATCAGTGTTTGATCATTTGCGATATGATCATTTATTTGATCATTTATCTTTGTGATCATAGGTTGATCATCTGTTGACCCAAAGCGTGGCTTTTTGAAAAAGCGTAGCTTTGTGGACGAGACTTCGTCAGGGCCTCACAACCCGGAAATGGTCGAAACAGGAATGTTGCGGCAAGGTTATGAGGGTCGCGCCCTTTAGGGTATGTCATTTCCTTCTGGAAAGGGGTGGTATCATGGTATGGAGCCCAGATACTTACTCATGTGGATACACTTTATTGTGTGTGATGTTGGTTTAGAGGCGCCTCGGATAAAGGTCCCAAAGGACCGGGAGGTGGCATATTCGTGAGTTACCTGTTACAGGGGTAACCCGGCCTTGTTTGGCAGAGAGCAGTTTGTCTCTCCGGACGTCCCGCCAAAGGCGTTCCCATGCGGCGGAAGGAAGTTCCTTAGCCTGACCATTTGTTGGAAATCCAAAGAAACAATACGCGACGTGTACGGTTTTAGTTGTATTACCTGCTATGGAATGTGGCGGTAACCTGCTATTGAACATGGTAGCTATAGTAGGCATATGATACTGGTCGTATGTTGGCTAAGATTAATATTATACTTTCGAAATGTTTTTCTACACTATGCACTAATGATAATATCCAATGATTTGCGTAGTAAGCATGTTTGACTATCATAAGAAGAAATCTCCTCCAATTCTGCGTTTGCATTGTGTGTGTCGCGGGAGGTCTTATGGTAGTTTCATTTTCCAAAAGCATTGCGGATTTCAATGTTTAAAACATTTTGTGTTTTTTTAAAGATAAACTGTTTTTGTTGCTCACACCAGTCCCATGACTGATCCGGAGTTTATTGTTCCTTCCCTAAACTCTGGGTGCTCATAATTTTCCACACGAGCAGTCTAGAGTTGGGTTTCTTTTCAGATATATAGGTTTAGTAGATTATCTGGAGCTAGTTCATTCATCGGAGTTGCTTATCTTGGAGTTGTGGATTCATTCTTGTCTGAAGATCATTTTGGAGTTATCATTTCTATTGATATTGTTCCGCTGCTATTGTTATCTTTTCTTTTCCGCTGCTATTTCTTGTATCATATCTCTGATGTATATTGATATTCATTGTATCACTCTGTTGTATCAGATATTATATATCAATGTATTATTCTTTTCTTCCGCTGTGTTATTTACTTAATTGTGTTATAGCTCCGGCGAATCGGATTTGAACGGTCGAATCTGCGGCATTCTAGTACAATGTGAAGTACGGATGTCGATTTACGAGCGGGCAAAACCCGAGTCGTCACATGTGGTATCAGAGCTAAGGTTGAACTTTAGCTCAGGAGTATAACACGTTAAGTAACTCATTAGAGATAGAGTGAAGTAAACTCTAGAATGAGTATCCTCAGATATCCGTTCGAACGCCTCAGTAAATTCTCTTGCTATCCACTGATAGTAAGTATGAGTGCAAGAAGAGGATGAGATAGGGGACAGGGAAATACGACTATAATTGGTCAATACTCTGTAACAACGAGGAAGTAATCTTTTCTCTATCAATCTTTTTTTGTTCAACATCTTTTCTCAATTCTTCGATAATTTCTGGTAGGTCCAGGAAGAAATTTGATATATTAATATGGGACGTAAACTTCGGATGGGCCAAAATTGTTTGTTTGGATGAATTGGTTGCTTTTATTGCTATGGTTGATAGGTACAAATTTGGTTTCTAAACTGAAAGTTTCGAAATTGTATCCATATATCTATCTATTCTTTGGGTCCGGATATATTCTACGAATGGTTAGTTATCCTTTGAACTAACCTATGCCACTAGATATTTCGTAGATCTGGATAACCCGAGTATCGTGTGAAAGAATTCAACAGATTCGTTCTTGTGTATATTATTGATATTCTGATTTGGTAAGCCAAATGCAGAATAGATATTCAGTTCGATTTGATGAAATATCCTTCATCTATCTTTTTGTCTCCTTGGTAATTTCGAGGACGAAATTCTTTTAAGGGGGGAAGTCTGTAACGACCTCGAATTTTAATTACATTTAAGTGATAATTAAATTGATTTTTGAATAAAAAAAATTGTGAAATTAATCGATTTATTGATGCGAGTTTCCCCGACCTCAAAATAAAATTGATATAAATCATTCGAAATTTAAAAATATTGTATATACATTTGATTTGAATTTAAAATTGTAAATAAATGGTTTAATAAATAATAATAATAATAATAATAGATAAGTAAATTAAATGTTGGATAGTTAAACTTCAAAAGGAAATTGAAATATATATATATATATAACATAACTTATATAGTTTGTAAAATAGGAAGTAAACATATTAGATAAAATTCTAACAACATGTAAATACAGCAAACCAAATAAGTTTGTACACTTGCAAAATGAAGAAACATATAAATATCTAAGTATTACAGTACAAACAAATAAATGCAAATATCTCTAGCACCCCACAAAATCTTCTCAATATCATTTCCAGCCGAGTGAGAAAATGCAAGGCAAGTACAAACCAAATATAATATACTACCTTTATATAGAAAGCAAACCAGACAAAGTAAAAGGAAAATAAAATAGGATTTCATGTAAACAAAGGTGGGAACATGAGCATTTAATGCTATCTTCTCAAGCAAGGAAGAGAATCATATCAGCCGAAATATACTTTGCAAAGTTGAAGAAAGAAAAAAGATCTCTGACCAAACCAAAGAATCCCTGTACTTGTATGTGAACCACTTGTACAACCAAAGTCTTCTTTAAACTTCTTTTATACATCAATATATCTCATTCCAGTTCGTCCATTCAACTGGATAATCTTTGAAGTAAACCAAAATTTCAACTTTTAATAACAATACAAATTCATTCAACCTGAGATCAGTGTCAACACCAATACGAATCAAAGCAAACCAAAGGTCAAAGGAAGAATTTCAACTTGAAATGTTCAAGCATGTTTCAATATAAAGCTCTGTTCATCTTCATAAAACACGGTGAGTAAACAATTTATTTAAAATCTAAATTAGTTAATGATGGTTGCTTGTGAAATCTTTGTGATGATATCTTGCATATATATATAAGAATAAGATTCTGTTTATATGTAGAGATAGTGTTTCATGTTGTTATGTTTGAACTTATATGACTGTTGATTTAATTACCTATGTTCCCTATTACAGAGTTTAACAATTTAGTTTTAAACTTTTAATCCATTCCTTTTTCCGCTGATCTTTATTTTGGACTAGTTATCAAACAAGGATGGTTTGTTAGTCTTAGATTAAACTTAGAAATGAAGTTAAGGGAAAGATATTTGAATGTTAACTGTAAAAATAGAAAGAACAGGGAAATTCTTAAGACCCTGTAAAAATCCATCATAGAAATTTGTAGTCCCAGGATTGTAATTCGAATATACTTCGCAAATTTGGATTTTTAAAATTAAAATGAAGATTTTTAGTGCTGTGTTTCAAGAGTAATGTGAATTTGAATAAAACTTGTATTTTTTCCAATTTCTAACGTTCGAACTAATTTTAGATGTTGAAACTCTGGTTGAAGCTTGCTTGACACTTGTTGATAACAGGAAAAATGTTAAAGAATTTTTCTACTTCATAAATTAAGTGAACGAGATCGAGATAGGGTTTAGGGTTCGTATATGTTATGATCTGGCAATGTGACGAGTTCGATTTCTTCTCGTGATCGAGCTTCGCAATACTTCGGGAAGGATGGCTTGGAGTGTTGTCGAGGTGTGGTCGGAATTTGGTCGACTCCGGTGGTCTATGCAGCGGTGGCGAGGCGTTTTACTGAGGGTTGTTGGTGTCAGTTTTTCGAGCGAAAGCCTGGATTTTTGATTTAATGTTTATCGCGTGCTACTGGGTGGTCGGAGGACTTGCGGGGCTCGGCGGTGATGCGTAAGGATGGTCGGAGGCATGGTCATAGTTCAGGGAAGGATGTGCACGTGCACGTTGTATCTGGGAGTATCGTGGAGTTTGGGGAAGAAGAGGTTCTTCGCGTGAGTTGTTCGAGAATCTGGAGTAGTTTCCTCGAAGCGAGGTCGGGATTGTTGGGGTTTAACTCGAGTTCGTGCTCGAGTAAGTTGAAGGTGATGAGCCTGATTTTCTGTTTTAGTGTCTACTGTTTTTATACTTTAAAAATTTTAACTAAGTTTTGTAAAATGGGGGAAGAAGGAAGAAAACTCGAGGAGAGTCCCGAGTAGTATTCGGGTAGGACCCGAAGTGAGAAAGGAAGCCCAGTTTTTATTAAATGTTTTAAAAATAAGATTTTGAAATTAAAAACAAATTTGTTTAAACTCTCTTTACACCATTACTAAATAAATGTTAAGAAATTGATTTTTAAAGATAAAAGGGTTTTTAAATGAAGATGGGAACTAAGGAATGTTTATCTTAAGTAAAAATGTTTTATTTTCTTGGTGTTAATTAAGTTAATTAGGAAATTAAATATAATTAATTAATTTAATTAATTAAAGATAAAGGTTAATTAATTGATTAATGTAAGGATAATTAAGTAATTTAATTAATTAATGGTTATAATTGATTAACTAATAAATTAGAGATAAATGAAATGGGAAATTTATTAATTAAGAAATTAAAGGATTAATTAATAATGGCAATTAATTGAGATTAATGTAATAATTAAAGATTAATTGATTCATTGATTTAAGACTGATTAGTTAATAATTAAGGGTTAACTAATAAATTTGAAAGGAAGATTTTCAAATAATTTGTAATTAATTAATGATTAATTAACCCGGATTAGAAATTCATAAGTAATTAATCAAATTTGAATAAATCAGATAATTAATTGACTTTACTTATGAATATTTGGATTCTATTGGATGATTTGATTGTTTGATATCCCTGATATATGATGCTTTGTGATACATCCTGATTTATGTTGTGATCTGTAGTTTACTTATCTGTGACCTTTATATATCTATGATCTGTGAATGAATGATAAGCGTTGTTCTTATACCGCTTATCGAATTATATTTCTGTATTCTGATATGTGATGATTCATTGTGTTGCACTATTGTGTGAAACCCCTGGACTACACTTTTTCACACACAAATATGGATTTCACGTGGAAATCGGTTAAGTCACAGATAATTTAAATCTGATGTTTTTTTGAAATTGAAATTTTAATTTCAATTGATTTTGAAATTTGAAATTTGGGTTTAAAGTGGAAAGCAATTGAAATAGAATTTCAAAGATAAAAGTTATTTTTAATAACTTAATCGAGTTTTGAAAATTTAAATATTTTGATTTAAATTTGAATTCAAGTTTGAAATTGAATCCTATGATTTGAAACTAGAGATTGAAAATGTTATAAATGTGTTTATCTGAATTTAAACCATTTAAAAACTGAAATTTTGAGAATTTGGATTTAACCCAAAGACTTTAACTCGTATGAATGAATCAGATTTTCTGAAATGAAACTATTTGTTTTCAAATGATAAAAGCTTTCACATATATAAGAAATGAAATTCCAATTTAAAGGAATTTCAAGTACGAATTGAAAAATGGTTTTTCCAAGTTATGAATGAATTCTTTTTGAAAGCTATGAATTAAATCTGTTTATTTTTAACAGATTTAAAATAATGATTGGTTTAAATCATTCGAAATGGGATTGTTTTGAAAGCTATAAGTTAAATCTTGTTTTAAAGATTTAACAAGTTAATCAAACTGAAATGGAAATTGATTTAGAAAATCTGTGAATGAATCTTTTATTTAAAATATTTAAATGTGGAAATTGTTTAAACCATTGAAGGTTGTTTAAAATAAATCTTTTTGTTTAAAGATTTGAAAATGGTAATTTGTTAAACCATTTGAAAAAAGAAGTTTTGGGTAATAAGTTGTGACTTAATTGAAATCCCATATCCATATGTTTTTAAATATTTCGCTCACTATTCGGTTTAGCCGGGAGAGGACCTTTGGGTCGTATAACCCATTCCGAATATGTGATACGTCGTATATGGATAGCATTTGAAGACCGGTGTTGAAGACCGGATATTTTTGAAAACGGAAGGATTACCGTCGAGTTACTCTACATCGGCTGATCCCCGGTATAGAGGTTTTATCACCCTTAGTGACGGGAAGTCCGGACGTGATTGGAAATTATCCGGAATTGCAAGGGCTTCGTGAGAAGTGCCTTCGGTTCTGTTCGATCCCGGAACAGACTTGTATGGATTGTAAGTCTGACATTACACTTTGAGATATAAAGCTGATTTCTTTCAAATACATATCTGTTTGGTGGCGGAGAATTTATTCTTTTAGCTTAACACCCTTCTCTGAGACGTACGAGCTCAGAGGTTATGTAGTTGAAATTTATCAGCGATATACTCCCAATTTGGTAATGTGGCATGCTGAGTGTTGCTGTGTGATGATCAGTGTTTGATCATTTGCGATATGATCATTTATTTGATCATTTATCTTTGTGATCATAGGTTGATCATCTGTTGACCCAAAGCGTGGCTTTTTGAAAAAGCGTAGCTTTGTGGACGAGACTTCGTCAGGGCCTCACAACCCGGAAATGGTCGAAACAGGAATGTTGCGGCAAGGTTATGAGGGTCGCGCCCTTTAGGGTATGTCATTTCCTTCTGGAAAGGGGTGGTATCATGGTATGGAGCCCAGATACTTACTCATGTCTATACACTTTATTGTGTGTGATGTTGGTTTAGAGGCGCCTCGGATAAAGGTCCCAAAGGACCGGGAGGTGGCATATTCGTGAGTTACCTGTTACAGGGGTAACCCGGCCTTGTTTGGCAGAGAGCAGTTTGTCTCTCGGGACGTCCCGCCAGAGGCGTTCCCATGCGGCGGAAGGAAGTTCCTTAGCCTGACCATTTGTTGGAAATCCAAAGAAACAATACGCGACGTGTACGGTTTTAGTTGTATTACCTGCTATGGAATGTGGCGGTAACCTGCTATTGAACATGGTAGCTATAGTAGGCATACGATACTGGTCGTATGTTGGCTAAGATTAATATTATACTTTCGAAATGTTTTTCTACACTATGCACTAATGATAATATCCAATGATTTGCGTAGTAAGCATGTTTGACTATCATAAGAAGAAATCTCCTCCAATTCTGCGTTTGCATTGTGTGTGTGGCGGGAGGTCTTATGGTAGTTTCATTTTCCAAAAGCATTGCGGATTTCAATGTTTAAAACATTTTGTGTTTTTTTAAAGATAAACTGTTTTTGTTGCTCACACCAGTCCCATGACTGATCCGGAGTTTATTGTTCCTTCCCTAAACTCTGGGTGCTCATAATTTTCCACACGAGCAGTCTAGAGTTGGGTTTCTTTTCAGATATTCAGGTTTAGTAGATTATCTGGAGCTAGTTCATTCATCGGAGTTGCTTATCTTGGAGTTGTGGATTCATTCTTGTCTGAAGATCATTTTGGAGTTATCATTTCTATTGATATTGTTCCGCTGCTATTGTTATCTTTTCTTTTCCGCTGCTATTTCTTGTATCATATCTCTGATGTATATTGATATTCATTGTATCACTCTGTTGTATCAGATATTATATATCAATGTATTATTCTTTTCTTCCGCTGTGTTATTTACTTAATTGTGTTATAGCTCCGGCGAATCGGATTTGAACGGTCGAATCTGCGGCATTCTAGTACAATGTGAAGTACGGATGTCGATTTTCGAGCGGGCAAAACCCGAGTCGTCACATGTGGTATCAGAGCTAAGGTTGAACTTTAGCTCAGGAGTATAATACGTTAAGTAACTCATTAGAGATAGAGTGAAGTAAACTCTAGAATGAGTATCCTCAGATATCCGTTCGAACGCCTCAGTAAATTCTCTTGCTATCCACTGATAGTAAGTATGAGTGCAAGAAGAGGATGAGATAGGGGACAGGGAAATACGACTATAATTGGTCAATACTCTGTAACAACGAGGAAGTAATCTTTTCTCTATCAATCTTTTTTTGTTCAACATCTTTTCTCAATTCTTCGATAATTTCTGGTAGGTCCAGGAAGAAATTTGATATATTAATATGGGACGTAAACTTCGGATGGGCCAAAATTGTTTGTTTGGATGAATTGGTTGCTTTTATTGCTATGGTTGATAGGTACAAATTTGGTTTCTAAACTGAAAGTTTTGAAATTGTATCCATATATCTATCTATTCTTTGGGTCCGGATATATTCTACGAATGGTTAGTTATCCTTTGAACTAACCTATGCCACTGGATATTTCATAGATCTGGATAACCCGAGTATCGTGTGAAAGAATTCAACAGATTCGTTCTTGTGTATATTATTGATATTCTGATTTGGTAAGCCAAATGCAGAATAGATATTCAGTTCGATTTGATGAAATATCCTTCATCTATCTTTTTGTCTCCTTGGTAATTTCGAGGACGAAATTCTTTTAAGGGGGGAAGTCTGTAACGACCCCGAATTTTAATTACATTTAAGTGATAATTAAATTGATTTTTGAATAAAAAAAATTGTGAAATTAATCGATTTATTGATGCGAGTTTCCCCGACCTCAAAATAAAATTGATATAAATCATTCGAAATTTAAAAATATTGTATATACATTTGATTTGAATTTAAAATTGTAAATAAATGGTTTAATAAATAATAATAATAATAATAATAGATAAGTAAATTAAATGTTGGATAGTTAAACTTCAAAAGGAAATTGAAATATATATATATATATAACATAACTTATATAGTTTGTAAAATAGGAAGTAAACATATTAGATAAAATTCTAACAACATGTAAATACAGCAAACCAAATAAGTTTGTACACTTGCAAAATGAAGAAACATATAAATATCTAAGTATTACAGTACAAACAAATAAATGCAAATATCTCTAGCACCCCACAAAATCTTCTCAATATCATTTCCAGCCGAGTGAGAAAATGCAAGGCAAGTACAAACCAAATATAATATACTACCTTTATATAGAAAGCAAACCAGACAAAGTAAAAGGAAAATAAAATAGGATTTCATGTAAACAAAGGTGGGAACATGAGCATTTAATGCTATCTTCTCAAGCAAGGAAGAGAATCATATCAGCCGAAATATACTTTGCAAAGTTGAAGAAAGAAAAAAGATCTCTGACCAAACCAAAGAATCCCTGTACTTGTATGTGAACCACTTGTACAACCAAAGTCTTCTTTAAACTTCTTTTATACATCAATATATCTCATTCCAGTTCGTCCATTCAACTGGATAATCTTTGAAGTAAACCAAAATTTCAACTTTTAATAACAATACAAATTCATTCAACCTGAGATCAGTGTCAACACCAATACGAATCAAAGCAAACCAAAGGTCAAAGGAAGAATTTCAACTTGAAATGTTCAAGCATGTTTCAATATAAAGCTCTGTTCATCTTCATAAAACACGGTGAGTAAACAATTTATTTAAAATCTAAATTAGTTAATGATGGTTGCTTGTGAAATCTTTGTGATGATATCTTGCATATATATATAAGAATAAGATTCTGTTTATATGTAGAGATAGTGTTTCATGTTGTTATGTTTGAACTTATATGACTGTTGATTTAATTACCTATGTTCCCTATTACAGAGTTTAACAATTTAGTTTTAAACTTTTAATCCATTCCTTTTTCCGCTGATCTTTATTTTGGACTAGTTATCAAACAAGGATGGTTTGTTAGTCTTAGATTAAACTTAGAAATGAAGTTAAGGGAAAGATATTTGAATGTTAACTGTAAAAATAGAAAGAACAGGGAAATTCTTAAGACCCTGTAAAAATCCATCATAGAAATTTGTAGTCCCAGGATTGTAATTCGAATATACTTCGCAAATTTGGATTTTTAAAATTAAAATGAAGATTTTTAGTGCTGTGTTTCAAGAGTAATGTGAATTTGAATAAAACTTGTATTTTTTCCAATTTCTAACGTTCGAACTAATTTTAGATGTTGAAACTCTGGTTGAAGCTTGCTTGACACTTGTTGATAACAGGAAAAATGTTAAAGAATTTTTCTACTTCATAAATTAAGTGAACAAGATCGAGATAAGGTTTAGGGTTCGTATATGTTATGATCTAGCAATGTGACGAGTTCGATTTCTTCTCGTGATCGAGCTTCGCGATACTTCGGGGAAGGATGGCTTGGAGTGTTGTCGAGGTGTGGTCGGAATTTGGTCGACTCCGGTGGTCTATGCAGCGGTGGCGAGGCGTTTTACTGAGGGTTGTTGGTGTCAGTTTTTCGAGCGAAAGCCTAGATTTTTGATTTAATGTTTATCGCGTGCTACTGGGTGGTCGGAGGACTTGCGGGGCTCGGCGGTGATGCGTAAGGATGGTCGGAGGCATGGTCGTAGTTCAGGGAAGGATGTGCACGTGCACGTTGTATCTGGGAGTATCGTGGAGTTTGGGGAAGAAGAGGTTCTTCGCGTGAGTTGTTCGAGAATCTGGAGTAGTTTCCTCGAAGCGAGGTCGGGATTGTTGGGGTTTAACTCGAGTTCGTGCTCGAGTAAGTTGAAGGTGATGAGCCTGATTTTCTGTTTTAGTGTCTACTGTTTTTATACTTTAAAAATTTTAACTAAGTTTTGTAAAATGGGGGAAGAAGGAAGAAAACTCGGGGAGAGCCCCGAGTAGTATTCGGGTAGGACCCGAAGTGAGAAAGGAAGCCCAGTTTTTATTAAATGTTTTAAAAATAAGATTTTGAAATTAAAAACAAATTTGTTTAAACTCTCTTTACACCATTACTAAATAAATGTTAAGAAATTGATTTTTAAAGATAAAAGGGTTTTTAAATGAAGATGGGAACTAAGGAATGTTTATCTTAAGTAAAAATGTTTTATTTTCTTGGTGTTAATTAAGTTAATTAGGAAATTAAATATAATTAATTAATTTAATTAATTAAAGATAAAGGTTAATTAATTGATTAATGTAAGGATAATTAAGTAATTTAATTAATTAATGGTTATAATTGATTAACTAATAAATTAGAGATAAATGAAATGGGAAATTTATTAATTAAGAAATTAAAGGATTAATTAATAATGGCAATTAATTGAGATTAATGTAATAATTAAAGATTAATTGATTCATTGATTTAAGACTGATTAGTTAATAATTAAGGGTTAACTAATAAATTTGAAAGGAAGATTTTCAAATAATTTGTAATTAATTAATGATTAATTAACCCGGATTAGAAATTCATAAGTAATTAATCAAATTTGAATAAATCAGATAATTAATTGACTTTACTTATGAATATTTGGATTCTATTGGATGATTTGATTGTTTGATATCCCTGATATATGATGCTTTGTGATACATCCTGATTTATGTTGTGATCTGTAGTTTACTTATCTGTGACCTTTATATATCTATGATCTGTGAATGAATGATAAGCGTTGTTCTTATACCGCTTATCGAATTATATTTCTGTATTCTGATATGTGATGATTCATTGTGTTGCACTATTGTGTGAAACCCCTGGACTACACTTTTTCACACACAAATATGGATTTCACGTGGAAATCGGTTAAGTCACAGATAATTTAAATCTGATGTTTTTTTGAAATTGAAATTTTAATTTCAATTGATTTTGAAATTTGAAATTTGGGTTTAAAGTGGAAAGCAATTGAAATAGAATTTCAAAGATAAAAGTTATTTTGAATAACTTAATCGAGTTTTGAAAATTTAAATATTTTGATTTAAATTTGAATTCAAGTTTGAAATTGAATCCTATGATTTGAAACTAGAGATTGAAAATGTTATAAATGTGTTTATCTGAATTTAAACCATTTAAAAACTGAAATTTTGAGAATTTGGATTTAACCCAAAGACTTTAACTCGTATGAATGAATCAGATTTTCTGAAATGAAACTATTTGTTTTCAAATGATAAAAGCTTTCACATATATAAGAAATGAAATTCCAATTTAAAGGAATTTCAAGTACGAATTGAAAAATGGTTTTTCCAAGTTATGAATGAATTCTTTTTGAAAGCAATGAATTAAATCTATTTATTTTTAACAGATTTAAAATAATGATTGGTTTAAATCATTCGAAATGGGATTGTTTTGAAAGCTATAAGTTAAATCTTGTTTTAAAGATTTAACAAGTTAATCAAACTGAAATGGAAATTGATTTAGAAAATCTGTGAATGAATCTTTTATTTAAAAGATTTAAATGTGGAAATTGTTTAAACCGTTGAAGGTTGTTTAAAATAAATCTTTTTGTTTAAAGATTTGAAAATGGTAATTTGTTAAACCATTTGAAAAAAGAAGTTTTGGGTAATAAGTTGTGACTTAATTGAAATCCCATATCCATATGTTTTTAAATATTTCGCTCACTATTCGGTTTAGCCGGGAGAGGACCTTTGGGTCGTATAACCCATTCCGAATATGTGATACGTCGTATATGGATAGCATTTGAAGACCGGTGTTGAAGACCGGATATTTTTGAAAACGGAAGGATTACCATCGAGTTACTCTACATCGGCTGATCCCCGGTATAGAGGTTTTATCACCCTTAGTGACGGGAAGTCCGGACGTGATTGGAAATTATCCGGAATTACAAGGGCTTCGTGAGAAGTGCCTTCGGTTCTGTTCGATCCCGGAACAGACTTGTATGGATTGTAAGTCTGACATTACACTTTGAGATATAAAGCTGATTTCTTTCAAATACATATCTTTTTGGTGGCGGAGAATTTATTCTTTTAGCTTAACACCCTTCTCTGAGACGTACGAGCTCAGAGGTTATGTAGTTGAAATTTATCAGCGATATACTCCCAATTTGGTAATGTGGCATGCTGAGTGTTGCTGTGTGATGATCAGTGTTTGATCATTTGCGATATGATCATTTATTTGATCATTTATCTTTGTGATCATAGGTTGATCATCTGTTGACCCAAAGCGTGGCTTTTTGAAAAAGCGTAGCTTTGTGGACGAGACTTCGTCAGGGTCTCACAACCCGGAAATGGTCGAAACAGGAATGTTGCGGCAAGGTTATGAGGGTCGCGCCCTTTAGGGTATGTCATTTCCTTCTGGAAAGGGGTGGTATCATGGTATGGAGCCCAGATACTTACTCATGTGGATACACTTTATTGTGTGTGATGTTGGTTTAGAGGCGCCTCGGATAAAGGTCCCAAAGGACCGGGAGGTGGCATATTCGTGAGTTACCTGTTACAGGGGTAACCCGGCCTTGTTTGGCAGAGAGCAGTTTGTCTCTCGGGACGTCCCGCCAGAGGCGTTCCCATGCGGCGGAAGGAAGTTCCTTAGCCTGACCATTTGTTGGAAATCCAAAGAAACAATACGCGACGTGTACGGTTTTAGTTGTATTACCTGCTATGGAATGTGGCGGTAACCTGCTATTGAACATGGTAGCTATAGTAGGCATACGATACTGGTCGTATGTTGGTTAAGATTAATATTATACTTTCGAAATGTTTTTCTACACTATGCACTAATGATAATATCCAATGATTTGCATAGTAAGCATGTTTGACTATCATAAGAAGAAATCTCCTCCAATTCTGCGTTTGCATTGTGTGTGTGGCGGGAGGTCTTATGGTAGTTTCATTTTCCAAAAGCATTGCGGATTTCAATGTTTAAAACATTTTGTGTTTTTTTAAAGATAAACTGTTTTTGTTGCTCACACCAGTCCCATGACTGATCCGGAGTTTATTGTTCCTTCCCTAAACTCTGGGTGCTCATAATTTTCCACACGAGCAGTCTAGAGTTGGGTTTCTTTTCAGATATTCAGGTTTAGTAGATTATCTGGAGCTAGTTCATTCATCGGAGTTGCTTATCTTGGAGTTGTGGATTCATTCTTGTCTGAAGATCATTTTGGAGTTATCATTTCTATTGATATTGTTCCGCTGCTATTGTTATCTTTTCTTTTCCGCTGCTATTTCTTGTATCATATCTCTGATGTATATTGATATTCATTGTATCACTCTGTTGTATCAGATATTATATATCAATGTATTATTCTTTTCTTCCGTTGTGTTATTTACTTAATTGTGTTATAGCTCCGGCGAATCGGATTTGAACGGTCGAATCTGCGGCATTCTAGTACAATGTGAAGTACGGATGTCGATTTTCGAGCGGGCAAAACCCGAGTCGTCACATGAACTAATAAAAGGGCTACTGTAGCACTTGTTAAGGACTGCAGTAGGCTGAAATATGATTTTGTTAAAACTGAACTTTTATAGCAGTTTATAAATGTTGTTTTGTTGAAAAAAAATTGTTTTCAAATATAACTTACCGCCGCACTTTTTAAATGCCGTGAAAGCTGAGAATTTTAAATGTTATTGTCTTAAGTGAATAAATGAACTCCGAAAGGCCAAACTTTGGAAATTTAATATTTGATTTTAAAAGAATAATGTCTTAGTTTTTAAATGGTTTAATTCGAAGTATATTTGATAAATTGTTTTAAATATATAACCACGGGTTATAATAACGATTGGTTGGCAAAGAGACTGGGATCGGATATGGACATACTCTCTGTCGATACCGAAAACCACTTTGACAACCGTGTATGCGGTGTGGATTCAAGAACGAAGTAGGATGGTGACGACGTTCTTAAGGTATGTTACGTGGACCCAACTCCCGTGAGTTGGCATAAGGTGGCTAAAACAGGAGCGATCTCGGACCAGTGAGGTAGCACCTCTTCTCGAACACATTTCTTCGATATTATACTCTTATTTGTGATTTGACTAGATGGCCATCCTCCGATTTGGGAATGTTGTTCGAGGTGGACGATAGTGGATGCTATGCGCTCCATCAGTCCATGTGCGTAATTGGTATATCTACCCTGGCATTGCCTAGTTGTGCCGTGTCACCTACCATATCGAGCTTTACTACGATTATGATTTTAAGATCCGACCGCGTTAAGTTTCTCCATCCCCTTAACGCTATTTTCCGATATGATTATACTTTACTTATGTAGATACTATTGTAATAGCGATATTACTACATAGTAGATATTTTAATGGATCCTTAGAGGATGGGCGGTCCCAAGCATCTTCTAAGTTACTTGTACCTTTACTACAGTTCACTTGAGTTGGTTTACATTGTATAAGTATAAATATCCTGACTCGAGTGTTTATGTTTTATTTTACGCTCGGGTCAGCCTGAGTATTCACAGCTTTGGATTCACTTTTCTGGAGCCAGGACTCGCTGGAGATTCTACTTATCTAGTTATCTACCTATTTCAGTTTCAGTTGTCTTATTTCAGCTTTTGTTTTAGAGACTTGTGTATTTGGGATTTCTATTGTACTTGTTTCAGAACTGTATTGGGTTTCAGACTATGTATTTTGTATTTGATTTGAGATTATGTATTTTAGTGGCTTCATGAACCACTATGGTTATTTTTAAATTCCACTGCGAGTTATTCTGATATATCTGTGTCTGTGATTCTGTGAATGATTTTATTTGCTCCAAATTTTATTACAATCTGTTATTTTGCATTATTCAAGTCCGACATGTGTGGATTATTGTCGATTTGAATGGTCCAAAATACTGGGTCGTTACATTTGGTATCAGAGCTTTGGTTTTAGGCAAACCTTAGCCTATGGAGCAAAAACTCATTAGAGATATGGTAGAAATACCCTAGAATGAGTGAAATCAAACTCAGAATCATTTCCTTTGGAGTGAACGTATTTTCAAAGTATAAAATGATTTTTAAAATGATTTCTCAAATGATTTTTAAAGATTATTTTGATATAAAGTTTTATTGTTTTAAGAAGAATTTTTTTTTTTCAAACTTCCTTCTTTCCGTATCTACCTTGTTAGGAATTTTGTATTAGGATATTCACCCAAGTGATCTTATCGTGTCTTATCTTAACTCATCTTTGTCTTCTCTGTACCTTGTCCTAAATTTATTCTTGATATTTCCAGGATGAATCATGGAAATGCTAGAGGTAGGGGTCGTGGTATTGCCCTAGTTCCTCCACCTGTTGCACCAGTTAAGTTCACTGTTCTTTGCAAGGAATTATCTCAGCTCGGTGGCACTAGATTCACTGGTTCAGAGAGTATCATCGAAGCCCAGCAATGGCTATGAAGTTTGGAAAGAATCTTTACTGGTCTAGAGATCACTGATGCCCAGAAGCGTCAGTTAGCAGCATGGCAGTTGCAAGAGTCAGCCTTAGATTGGTGGGAGTCTGTTACGACTCACACTAACGAAGGTGATCTTTCATGGGAGCAGTTCAGGTATCCTTTGTGTTAACTTGAATTTTTCCCATTTCCTTTCCTTTTGAATCTATCTTAAGTTTGGTTTCTGTATCTTCTTTCCAGGGAGGCTTTTGTGGCAAAATGGATGCCCGAAGCCGGGAAATCTCAGCTTTACCGTGAATTCATGGACCTCAAGCAGGGTACCATGTCTTTTTCAGAGTATGAACGGAAGTTCAATGAACTTTCCAAATTCGGTCCTGGTCTTATCGACACTCAGCTAAAGAAGAATGAGAAGTTCATTTCTGGAGCTCGCCCAGAGTTCTACGATCGTCTTATTTCACATGTTCATGGCACTTTTACTGAGCTCATGGATATGGCTATTCGCTATGAGAACCCTACTTCCAAGGGTCCTGCTACTTCTGGCGCTCATGTCTCACAATCTTCCTCTGCAAATTCCAAGAAGAGAAAGCCCAACTTCCACCAGCAGAAGAAGAATTGGATCAAGCATGCGGGCTTGGGATCTTCAGCATCAGCTCCTTCCCAGAGACACCCTATTGATCTTTCCTCCATTACTTGCTTCAAATGTGACCAGAAGGGACACTATGCCAATAGTTGCCCTACATCGGTTAGTGCTGTTGTTCCTCCACCCCAGGTTACCAGGAACGATCTTTGTCATGTTTGTCTTCAGCCGGGTCATTTTAGGAAGGACTGTCCTTAATATCAGAAGGGAAAGCCGTCTGGCGTATTTGCTGTCACATCTGCTTCATCACCTGCTCCTGCTCCTGCTCCTAGCAATGGTCAAGGTACTCTTCAAGGCACCTTTACTTTATTTCATCATCATGTCCGTGTTTTATTTGATACTGGAGCTTCGCATAGTTTTATTTCTAATGATCTGTGTAACAAGTTTGAACATCTCCTTTCTCCTGAGTATGCTTCTGTTCCTCTATGTGTTTCAAATCCTATTGGTGGTCCCGTGAATCTTAATAAGATTTGTAAACATGTGAAACTACACCATTCCGATCATCGTTTTAGTGGTGATTTCTATATTCTTGGTTTTGATACTTTTGATTTGCTGCTTGGAGATGATTGGTTAAAGAATCACGATGCCCATATCTCTTGTAAATCCCGAATTGTTTCTCTTAAGGATGATCAGGGTAATTCTTTGGTTATTCAGTGTAGTCTGCCTCATGATTGTGCTGGTAGCTTTATCTACTCATTGGATTCTTCTCCTGTTGATCTACAGTCGACTCGGGTAGTTAATCACTATCCGGATGTATTTGGTGAAGTTACTGCTTTACCTCCCAAGCGGGAAATTGATTTCCGCATTGATCTCATTCCTGGAGCTCGACCTATAGTTCTTCCTCCTAGAAGAATGGCACCCCGCGAGAAGGTTGAGTTAAGGAAACAAATTGAAGACCTATCTTCCAAGGGTCTGATCAGACCTAGTTTTTCTGAATGGGGAGCTGCAGTGGTTTTCGTCACCAAGTTCGATGGTTCTCTCCGGATGTGTGTTGATTATAGGGAGTTGAACAAGCTCACTATGAAAAATAGATATCCAATGCCTCGCATCAATGACATGTTTGATCTGCTTTATGGTGCTACTGTTTTCTCTCAGCTTGATCTTGCCACAGGTTTTCACCAACTCAGAGTTGCCGAGGAAAGTATTCCTAAGACTGCTTTCCGTACCGAGAGTGGATTCTTTGAATGGTTAGTTATGCCTTTTGGTTTGACTAATGCTCCTGCTTTCTTTGTTGACTTGATGAATCGTGTTTTCCGTGATGTGCTTAATAAATTTGTTCTAGTCTTTGTGGATGATATCCTCATTTTCTCTAAGTCTGAAGAAGAACATGAGTCACATTTGAAATCTGTTCTTGAGACTCTTCGAAAGCATCAGTTAAAAGCTAAATTTTCCAAATGCCATTTCTGGAAGGATGAAGTCTGTTTCCTCGGACATATTGTTTCTAGTAATGGAGTTTCAGTTGATCCAGTCAAGATCGCTGCGATCAATGTAAGTCTTTCTTTCCTTCTCTTCATTGTTTCATTTCAATTTACTCTATCTTTTCTATTATCTTTCTTTTTCCCTATTCTGTGCAGGATTGGGAAACTCCTAAGACTCCTACTGATATCCGTAGTTTTCTGGGCCTCGTCGGTTATTACCGGAGATTCATTGAGAATTTCGCTCGGATTGCTGCACCTCTCACTGCTTTAACTCGGAAGAATGCTAAGTTTATTTGGAGTAATAAGTGTGAAGCCGCGTTCAATGAGTTAAAAGACAAGCTTACTTCCGCACCTGTGCTTACCGTTCCAAATGGAAATGAGGGATTAACGGTATACACTGATGCTTGTCGAGAAGGTTTGGGAGTTGTTCAGATGCAGGATGGTAGAGTGATTGCTTATGCTAGTAGACAGTTGAAGACCCATGAAGTAAGTTATGCTGCCCATGATCTAGAGTTGCTTGCAGTTGTTTTCGCTTTGAAGCTTTGGAGACATCATCTGTTGGGTACCAAGTTTGAGCTTTTCACAGATCATCAGTCTTTGAGGTATATTTTCTCTCAGAAAGATTTGAATCAGAGACAAGTTAGGTGGTTGGAGTTCCTTGCCTCTTATGACCTCGACATCAACTATACACCGGGAAAGGCTAATGTAGTGGCAGATGCTTTGAGTAGGAAGAAAGCTTTGTTATGTCAGATTGTTGTTTCTTCACCTCTTGTGGATCGTATTATGGCTAGACAGGATGAGGATCAGATGCTTAGATTGATTAAGGAGAGTGTTCGAAGCAGAGTTGGAGGTAGTAGTCTTGATGGTAATGGAGCTCAGATTGACGATAAGGGTGTATTGAGGATTAATAATAGGATCTGTGTCCCGAATGTTGATGGATTGAGACAGGAGTTACTTCGGGAGAATCATCAGTCCAGACTTTCTATTCATCCAGGCGTGACCAAGATGTATCAGGATATGAAGAAGTTATATTGGTGGAAAGGTATGAAGCGAGATATTTCCATTTTCGTCAATAGGTGTGCGACTTGTCAGCAAGTCAAGGCAGGTCATCAGAAGACCCCTGGTTTATTGCAGCCTCTTGAGATTCCCAATTGGAAGTGGGAACAAGTTTCTATGGATTTCATTGATGGTTTACCGAGGACTAGGAAGGGTAACGAGAGTATCTGGGTTATTGTGGATAGATTGACCAAATCAGCTCATTTCATTCCGGTCAAGTCTACCCGTTCGGCGTCTAGTTTGTCTGAGATTTACATGAGGGAGATTGTTCGTCTCCATGGTGTTCCTCTCAGTATCGTTTGTGATCGTGATCCTATCTTTACTAGTAGGTTTTGGAAAGCCTTTCAGGATTCTTTGGGTACTCATCTAAATCTGAGCACTGCTTACCATCCACAGACCGACGGTCAAACGGAAAGGGTGAATTAGATTTTAGAAGATCTTCTTCGTGCTTGTGTGCTTGATTATGGAGGATCTTGGGAAGATCATCTCCATCTTGTCGAATTCACTTATAACAATAGTTATCAGGCCAGTATTAAGACATCTCCATTTTCTGCTCTTTACGGACGACCTTGCAGATCTCCTTCTTGTTGGATTGAATCCGGTAATCGTTTGGCTTTTGGTCCTGAGTTGGTTTTGGAAGCTTCAGAGAGAGTTGAAGAGATTAGGAGGAAGATGAGGATTGCTCAAGATAGACAGAAGAAGTACGCTGATCGTCGAAGACGGAGTTTAGAGTTTGCTGTTGGTGATTTGGTTTTCCTTAAGGTCTCTCCCTTAAGGAATGTTATTCGTTTTGGTCGTAGAGGAAAGCTTTCTCCTAGATTTGTAGGTCCTTTCCGCATTTTGGAAAGAATTGGCTCTCTTGCTTATCGTCTGGATTTACCCGAGAAATTTTCTGGAATACACAATGTATTCCATGTATCTCATCTTCGTCGCTATCTGCATGATCCATCTCTTATTATTCAGCCTTCTGCTCTAGATAGTTTGGATATTGAGCCAAATCTGACTGTTGAGAGGAAGCCACTTCGTATCGTCGATCGAGGTACGAAGCAGCTAAGAAGAAAATCTGTCAACCTGGTCAAAGTGCAGTGGAGCACTGATGAACGGGATTGCACCTGGGAGACGGAGGAGAGCATTCGTTCTTCGAATCCAGAATTGTTTATTTCAGGTACTTTTGCTATTCTGTCTTATTTTTCTTTGTTTTCCTTCTTTGTTCCTTTTCGAGGACGAAAAGCTTTGAGTGGGGGAGAGTGTAACAGCCCAAAATTTTTAAACAAAATTTTATTAAAATTATACAATTTCGAAATATGGATTTAAATATAAAGTGTAGTAATTTGTGTGAAACGGAAATTTAAACTTTACATTTTTTTCTTTCGTATATTTATATCCGTTCTTAACTTTATATTTAAATCAAAATTTTATTAATTGATGATAATAGCTATTTTAATTTTGGTTTAAAATGATACGTTATATTTTTAGGAAACCGTTAACATTTTTAAATTTATTAATAAAACAAATAAAATTTGTGTGTTACTTTGGGCGTTTTATAATCTCTCTTGTTTTCCCTTGTTCAATTGATTTTTGTATGCGTTGGCAATTCAAAGTTTCAGCCGTTCAAAAATTCTTACCTAAAGGCTTGCACTAAATCGTTTCACGCGAGAAATTATTCCATTCCTTTGGCCTTCCATACGTGTCCATCAATTAATAAAATTAATTTTCCTTTGATTCCTCTACTGTTTCAAAAACCTTTTATTATTGCCTAATTTTCTCTAACCGTTCAAGACCATTTCATTTTTGCCTTCTCTACAAATCTGTGAATAGCTATTGACAGTCCTCGTTCACAAACAAAAATTTCAATACCACAAATCATTCTCAATTCGTGAGCATCTCTCTGGAAGGTAAAGACAACATCTTTTTTCACTTTTGTTCACTTTATATTTTTTTTGCTTGTTCCCTGTTTGTTACTATATCAATTGCCAGCTTCATGTTATCACGCTCTGTCCACCACCACGTCACCACAGCCCTACTCCAGATCGAAACCACCCCACACGCCAGACCGAGAACCCTTCGCCAGATCTACCTCCACCACCAGACCGTGTCCAGCCCACCAAGCCCTACCCTCGTCAGCCTACCCATCCACCACCACGAGACCAGCCTACCACCCAGGCGACCCAACGCCATGCCACCACCACGTACGCCTACCACAGCGCCTCCACCCAGGCAAACACCCAGGCTGTGACCTGCTCTCCTCCACGAGAACCCAACCCACATCCCTACCGTGCCGGACCCACGAACCCAGGCAGACCAGCCACGCCTCCAACACCATAACAACCACCACGTCACGCCTAACCAAGCCATGCCTGACCAAACCATATGACTAAAAGTGGTCGAGCCTGGTATTTTGATGTTGTTAATCTTTCCACTGAGCTTCTGTTGGAAAGAGGAAATGATAAAAAGTTGCTTTTGTCTTGTGTTTCTGGTATCCTACTTTTAGTTTGTTCCACTGACCTTGTTTTGAAAGGATTTTTTTTTGTTAGTCTCCGTGTATTTGGAACTGTAGTCTTTTTGCCTCTGCCTTATATTTGAATCGAAAAGAAAAGAAGAAGAAAAGAAAAAAACTTTTTTGTTCCTTTAAATTCGGTAACTTGGTTTATATTTTGCAACCTGGCTTTTGTTTAGTTGAAAATAATAGAAGTGAACAAACTTGTTTTGTCACTTTTTGTATTTTGGTATTGAATATAGGTATTCGTCTGAGCTTCTGTTGAGAAAATGTGTTTTATCACTTTGCAAATTTAAAGTTATAATCTATATTTTAAAGGTGGTCGGGCTAGTGCTTTCAATTTTCAACTTGTTTCTTTTTCGTTTGTCGCTTCATTTGAAAATTCGTTATTCGTGCAATTTTTGATTTGATTATTTATTGTGCTTTTGGTTTGAATCTAGTTGGCGCATCCGCTAACAACTGATCATACTTTCCGCGTGCGTTCGATAGGCATCGTATTTCTTTTTCTGAATCTCCAGCTCCGTAGAGGTGAGTAAATCTCACACGAATATTCATACTTATATGATTGTGAAACGACCGCAACTGAATGTGTATAAATAAATAAATAAATGATGTTATAATTACCTGTGATTTATTTATAGTTGATGTTAATTGTTAAAACTGCATATCGTATCATCTGTTATATCTTGTCCTATTTTACTGTTATTCTATTCTGTTAAATCACACTGCAAGTTCCCTGTAGAATAGAATCACTATGGGTTGAAATGATACATACCCGAACGGACTTTAGAATAAGGGAAGGTCGTTATGGGCTGAAATGATAGGCCTGAACGATTTTCAATTAAATTTTATTTACTTGGGATTGCGGGTTTGAAATGATAAAACCTGGATTTTTCTTTGTAAATTACGGATTGAAATGATACAGTATCCGTATCACTTGAATTAGGCTAGAAAATATTATACAGACCCGTGGTTATTTTTCTGTATTTTCTGGATACTTTTAAATAATTTAAATATCGTAATAATATTAAATTGATTGAAATCGAATTTTTAAGTGATTTATTTAGAATAGAAATGATTTTTTCTATGTGATAAAAAATAAATAAATGGAGGAATGTTGATTTTTAAAACGAAACTGAAATTTGAAATTTTGACTAAAAGAAAGATGAAAACTTAAGTTAATTAAATTGAAATGAAAATTTAGTTTTAAATTGGTGGAAAATGGAGTTTAATTTTAAATGTTGAAATGAATGTAATAAACAAATTGTAAGTTTTGGTTTTAACTTGTAAAATTTCTCTTTAAAAATAAATTAGTTAAAGGATCGAAATGAACATTTTTAATGTATGATTTTATAAGTTCTGAACTAGGTAGAATCTGTAGCACTTGTTAAGTGTTGTGGATTATATAAGTGAACCAAAGGACTAAAATGAACTAAGGCTATGATAGTACTTGGTAAGTGCTGTTGTAGCAGAAACTAAAATTTAACCTGAACTAATAAAAGGGCTACTGTAGCACTTGTTAAGGACTGCAGTAGGCTGAAATATGATTTTGTTAAAACTGAACTTTTATAGCAGTTTATAAATGTTGTTTTGTTGAAAAAAAATTGTTTTCAAATATAACTTACCGCCACACTTTTTAAATGCCGTGAAAGCTGAGAATTTTAAATGTTATTGTCTTAAGTGAATAAATGAACTCCGAAAGGCCAAACTTTGGAAATTTAATATTTGATTTTAAAAGAATAATGTCTTAGTTTTTAAATGGTTTAATTCGAAGTATATTTGATAAATTGTTTTAAATATATAACCACGGGTTATAATAACGATTGGTTGGCAAAGAGACCGGGATCGGATATGGACATACTCTCTGTCGATACCGAAAACCACTTTGACAACCGTGTACGCGGTGGAGATTCCAAAACGAAGTAGGATGGTGACGACGTTCTTAAGGTATGTTACGTGGACCCAACTCCCGTGAGTTGGCATAAGGTGGCTAAAACAGGAGCGATCTCGGACCAGTGAGGTAGCACCTCTTCTCGGACACATTTCTTCGATATTATACTATTATTTGTGATTTGACTAGATAGCCATCCTCCGATTTGGGAATGTTGTTCGAGGTGGACGATAGTGGATGTTATGCGCTCCATCAGTCCGTGTGCGTAATTGGTATATCTACCCTGGCATTGCCTAGTTGTGCCATGTCACCTACCATATCGAGCTTTACTACGATTATGATTTTAAGATCCGACCGCGTTAAGTTTCTCCATCCCCTTAACGCTATTTTCCGATATGATTATACTTTACTTATGTAGACACTATTGTAATAGCGATATTACTACATAGTAGATATTTTAACGGATCCTTAGAGGATGGGCGGTCCCAAGCATCTTCTAAGTTACTTGTACCTTTACTACAGTTCACTTGAGTTGGTTTACATTGTATAAGTATAAATATCCTGACTCGAGTGTTTATGTTTTATTTTACGCTCGGGTCAGCCTGAGTATTCACAGCTTTGGATTCACTTTTTTGGAGCCAGGACTCGCTGGAGATTCTACTTATCTAGTTATCTACCTATTTCAGTTTCAGTTGTCTTATTTCAGCTTTTGTTTTAGAGACTTGTGTATTTGGGATTTCTATTGTACTTGTTTCAGAACTGTATTGGGTTTCAGACTATGTATTTTGTATTTGATTTGAGATTATGTATTTTAGTGGCTTCATGAACCACTATGGTTATTTTTAAATTCCGCTGCGAGTTATTCTGATATTTCTGTGTCTGTGATTCTGTGAATGATTTTATTTGCTCCAAATTTTATTACAATCTGTTATTTTGCATTATTCAAGTCCGACATGTGTGGATTATTGTTGATTTGAATGGTCCAAAATACTGGGTTGTTACAGTGCACTTCCTCGTTTTTGTGAAGTCTGGATTGGCAGGGGAAGTTGTCTCGAGTTATTTCGTGAAATGCTCGAAGTCGAGTGGGATTTGGCTCGAAGCGGTTTGGGGTAGGCTCGGGTAAATGTTGGTTACAGGTTTTCAAAACTGTAAGTGTTTTTAGAGTTTTAAAATGAATTTAAAACTGTGAAGCAAAATTTTAAACAGGGTTTAAATCCAGTTTAAAGTATGGATTCAAAATGAATTTGAATCCTAGTTTTAAATAGATAAGTTTTTAAAAATAAATATGTAAAATGTAAAACAAAGATTTAAACTAAGTTTTAAATCAGTTTTTAAGTATGATTTCAAACTTAAATTTGTATTCATTTTAAATCTTAAATTTAAAATGAAATGTAAAAGTAATTTTTAAAGGTAAATTGTTTTTAAATGCTTTTGATAATGATAATTAAATCATTAATATGAATAAAGTTTTATCTTAAAGTTTATTAGAAATTTAATGATTTGTAATGCATTAAATTATTAAGATGATTAAAAATGGATAATTAATTAATTTAATTAATTAATGATATGGATGATTAATTAAGTAATTAAGAGTTCTAAATTAATTTATTTAAGTTTAAGACTAATTATTTAGGGAATAATTAATCTGGAATTAAAGATCATTAATTGATAAGATTAGATTTTAATTAATGACTTAATATAAATTAATCAAGTAATTAAAGATTAATTAAGTTACAGTTAAAACTTAAATTAATTAAATAATTAGTGGTTAATTAATTGGTTATTAATGATAAATTAATTTGTAATTAATATTGATTAATCTAAGTTTAATTTCATAAGGAAAGAAATTAAGAATTGTAAATAGTTCATGAAGGTCATTAACTTAAGATTATTTAATAATTAATAAATATGATTAGTTTTGATAAATAATTAGATTGACTAATTAAAGATGATCAATTATGAAAATGTTTAAGTATAATTACTTAATGGAAGTAATTAAAGGAATTAATTACTTAAGGTAATTAATTAAATAAATTTGATTAGTTTAAGTTAATTAATTAAGTTTAATTAATTTTAATTAATCATTAGATGATTTGATAAGTATAATTACTTAAATGTAATTAATAAAGTGTAATTAATAAATGAAGTAATTATTGGTAATTACTGTATGTAATTAATTGAAGATGATTTAAATATGGAAGTAATTTGGATTAAATCACTTTGTGAAATTAATCAAGGGATTAATTGAGATAATTAATTAAGGAGTAATTAATTTATTAAATTAAGTAATTTTAATTACTTAATGGGATTAATCAAGATTGATTAATAATTGTGGTTAAATTTAGATTTATTACTTGGTGTAATTAATTTAAAAGGAATAATTAATTAAAAATGTAATTAGGGATCATTAAATTATAATTAATGATGTAATTAAGGGTTGATTAATTTAGATTAATTAATCAATAATAAGTGATTCTGAGTAATTAATTAATGTAATTAATTAAGGATAAATTTAATTAATTATAGTTAATTAATAAATAGAGTAATTAAAGATTTATTACTGTATTTGGTTATGGATAATTAATTTGTGAAATTAATTAAAGGACAATTACTTGAATGTAATTAAAGGTTAGTTAATCAAAGATGATTAATTCAGATGGAAATTAGAAAATGATTAATTAATTGATTTGTAATTAATTAATGGTTATGTAAGTAAGATTTATAATGATGAAGTAATTAATTTAATTTACTTTAAATTGATTAGAGATAAGATAATTAATTTAATTCTTTTTAAATTAATTATAAGTAATGTGTTTATGAATCCTTGTTTATGTATTGATGGATGATATTGATTTCCTTGAATGGTTTGAAATCTCAGATATGAGATAAATAATGCTATGTGATATGGATGCTTTGGTTGAAGTGTGATGATAATGTAGATTATCTATTGATGGTGATTTGTAATTATCTATCTGTGATATTATGAATTATCTATCTGTGTGTATATGGATAATGAAATGAAATTGTTTTAACTTTAAAACAACTTGGCCTTAAAAGATACGGTTTGGATTTCGATGAGACCGGGATCGGGTTTCCAAATTTGGATATCTGAAAACCACATCGACCCAAATTAACGATAGGTCGTGAATCTCAAGTGAAGATGAAGATTCAGAGTGCAAGGGTTATTGTCGTTAACTCTGAGGATGATTCCAAATTGAGTGTAACGAGATAATGCCTTCGGTTTCGTTCGAACCCGGAACGAACTTGTATGGATTGAATGCTTTCAGAACATCGTCAGGTGGACGATGAGCATTCTAAGTGATGTGTTTTGATGAGGTAATCGTAGCCTCAAGCCTCATCAACCGGGAATGGCTAAAACAGGGGAGGTGTAGCAAGGATTCGTGGGTAGCACCCACTTGAGAGCGAGATTTTCCCCTATCTAGATGTCCCTTTATATTCGGCTTAGTGGGCAGTTGGTCGCGACAACTACTGGGGTTGTTTCGTTCGGGACTGTCCAGTAAGGGATGGTTCCGGCCTTGTGTTGTAGGGGATTGGGAGTAATCCTCGGTACGCTGATCTAGGCCAGGTACTGTGACGGGCGGTACCCCAATAGCCCTGCCATTGTATGGAATCCAAAATCCAATAAGCGCCATCGGATTTGATTATAGACCTAGTATGCTGGAATTTAATCATGTAACAATTTCAACTATTTCTTATTTACTTGAAAACCTTAGACCTATTATAATATCACTGAATTTCCTATCAAATGTTTGGTTAGCGTAAGGTAAAAACTTACCCATGTTTATGTGTGGGGAGTCTTACGTGATACCCTTTGTTTTCAAAGGTTTTTAAAAGTTAAGCAACTTTAACCTGTTACTCACACCAGACCCATGTCTAACCCGGAGTTTATTTCTGTTTTTCTTAAACTCTCGGGTACTCAAATTTTTACGAGTAGCCAAGGGATTCGAGTTAGCTTTGACGAATTGTGGAGGAGCAATGGAGCAGGAGGCTTCAGCATTATAGATATATAGTTTCCGCTGTATTGGTATCTTTGTGTTGTATTTGAGTTGTATCGAGTTGTATTAACTAGACAGGTGTTTATAACTGTCTAGTATGTGATGTATTATCTGTGTAACTCTGATTGAGGTTGTATATTATGTAATACTTATGTGATTAATATAACTTATTCGTTCCGCTGTTGAGATTTTGATGTTGTTTCTTCCTTCTTCTTTATCTTTTCTATTTCTCACCCCTTTCTTTCTTATAGATGATGCAACTTTCTGGTAGTAGAAAGTTGGGTCGTTTCACTTCATATCAGAGCATAGGTTGAGCGAATACCTAAGCTCTGGAGTGGTGTCTATCTTGAGAGAGCGTATTTGTAATTTTGGATATATATATATATTTCTACCTATCTGTTGGGTTACCTGTTCGAGATTTCCAATATAAGTTATAAAGGTAGATGGGGTAGTGGTGTGTGTAGCACGATTACCAATGGTTGGAGTTAGTTGAGGTTGGAAGTGTATCTGCCGAGACTGTAGACCCAATACCGTCTTGAGGGAATTTTTGTTGTGGTGTGAGGATTTCACCAATCTCTGTAGGAATCTGTTAGGGTTCAGAGTCCATCTTTGAGCAGAATTTGGATTCTGTCAGTTGAGCTGAAGCTAGTGATGGTATCTTGTTACCTCAGGAATTAGTAGCTGTGTGACGAGACACAGTGACTATGGATGTCTCCGAAGATGTTTCTTTGGAGCAAGTTTTAAAGAAGTGTGTCTGCTTCGGTGTTGACGCTGAGTTCAGCTGGGTGTTTGTGTTTGGCTTTGAGGCTTGAGTTTCTCGAGGAGTTTGGATTAGGAAGTCTTTTTCATCAGTGGCAGCGTCGCAGTTCAGATTGTTCTGTGTGCAGGCAAGGAGGTCATTTGTCAGCAGTTTCTAGAAGTGAAGTTCAGAAGCAGCAGAGTGGACCCATTTCTTCTATGGATTGGCTAGATAGGATTAAGCTGTTCTGATTGGTAAAGAGAGAACAGTTTTCTTTGGATATTAGATTGGGTTGATCGCAAAAGTGACTTGCGATTGTTGAGTGTTCTCTTGGTTTGTCAGAGATCTTTCAGGATTTCTGAGTTTTCTCTTTATGGATCCGTTGAACCATATTTCTGGGATGTGTTGTCCAGATTGTGCTCGTGTGTATCATCAGCATTTTCATCTTCTCTGGAACAGAGTTGTGTAGCGGAAGCAGTTTAGGAGTGCATCTGTTTTATCTTTTCGGATAGGAAAAGTAAGTTCAGTCTTCTGATGTTGAGGAGTAGAGTTTGTGTTCTTGGATTGATTGTGAGTGGATCAGTGGATGAGCTGTTTTGTGAGGCATCAGGAAGGTTGAGCTGATCAGTAGGGATGTAGGTAGCCCAGGATCATCAGATGAGTTTTGTGGATAAGAGATGGAGGAATTTGGATTTCGAAGTCGGGGATTTGGTTTTGAGTAAGTTTTCTCCAATCGAAGGAGCTTTAAGTTTGGTAAGTTTGGGAAGCTAGCTCCGAGGTATTTTGGATTTTCTCTATGATCTGATGAGGATAAGTGTTTAGTCTTCTGGAGTGAATTGTCAGTTTGGATAACTGGAATTCGATGTGGTTCACGTATCTCTGAGGGAGTACGTGTATGATCTATCTTTGGTTTTGGAACCAGCAGTTCTAGAGGTTTGGTTGTTGAGTCATACTTGTCTGTAGCTTGATATCCTGTCTAGTTTTGTAGATCTACATGAGTAGGAGCTCTGTAGCTTAGTAGTATAGTTTTGTTTGGATTCTGTAGAGCGAGTATCCCGGTGTTTATACTTGGGAAACTCTAGATAGTACTATCCCGATTTTGTCTGGATAGTTAAATTTGTTTGATTGGATGAGTTGGTTGCTATGGTTGTTAGCATATGATTCATATATGCTTGTGTTTTAAAATTAAATCATTAATGAGATTATTAAATTACGTTTGTTTTAAATTTCGGGGACGAAATTCTTTTAAGAGGGGAGGAATGTGACATCCCGGAATTTTTGGCAATATCAATATAATAATCTCCATTAAAAATTAAATTGATTTGATATATCTTTGATTTATAAGATTTGAATTGATTTAATAATCTTCTTTTAACCAAATATTTAATTGTGAATTTATCTTTTAAAAGCTAAATAAATTATTTTCTATTTATAATGTATATAAATTTATATATATTGTAAATAGATGAGCTTTGTTTTAAATTTAATTAATAAGGCATATTTTATAATTCTAGTATATTTTGGTAATTTGGAAATTATGATTTAATTTAAAATGTATAGTTTTAAAATATTTAAGATAAATGTTTAATTGATTTAAATTATATCTTAGCTTAAGTTTAAGATTTAATTTAAAAAGTTTGTTTTAAAATATTGTTTAATAAATATGATACATTAACCCATTTAATGCTAATAGGAATTTATAATCTCTTTTATAAATTATTTAAATGCGACAAATTATTATTTTCAAATGACATTATTTATGTATTGTTCTATATATAAATATAAATAGTTTATTTTATATTCTCTAAAAAGTAATTCATAAGAATAAAGTTTTAACTTAAAAATAAAATATGAATATAAAGTAAATATTTGATACTTAAACTTTAAAAAGAAATAACAATACATAAATATATATGTATAGGATTACAAGAAAATAAGTATATAAGTTAGAAATAAATATTAAGTTAGAGATGGAACATAAAAATAGAGTAGGTAAATTCTAACATCATGTTAATATAGCAACTTATTTATATTGCAAAGCATAAGACTAATGTAAGCACATAAACGAACACTTAGATAGTTTTGGGAACATGTTTTTGCAATGCAAGGCTGTAAAAATTAAGGGAAAGAATATCTTCATGTTTTACAGATATAAATAGTTAGGAACACTTAGACAATTCTGGAAAGACATGATGGCAATGCAAAGTAAGGAAAAATACATGTTCATGTGTGTACTTGTAACGATTCAACTTTTCGTCGCTCGAAAATCGACATTAATACGTCCACTGTATCAACTGCCGAGCAATCGAATGCCGGAAACCGAATTGTTATGGAGAAAAATAAGAGGTAGAAGAAAATAGAAGAAAAATAAAGAAGAAACAACTGAAAAACACAGAAACAGAACAATAACAGAATCTCACATTCGCAGCGGAACAACATATAATAGATAAATGAATAATCTTTAAATCAAAGAACTATATCATTTTAATTACATCATCATCAGAGTTTACACAACAATATACAACACAATACTGGACAGTTATATAAACTTGTCCTCATACAGAATACACAGCGGAATAATAATATCAGATACAAATACTACGCCTCGTCATCCAGCTCGCCACCGAGCTCCATAGCATCTCGTGAATCCAGAATGACCTGATAACCTGACTCTAGACTGCCCGTGTGGAAATTGGTGGGCACCCAGAGTTTAGGAAGGAAACAATAAACTCCAGGTCAGTCATGGTGACTGGTGTGAGAACTAAAACAGTTATTATCTTTAAAACAACAATAACAACAAAGGAAGTGGAAAATATCCGCAATGCTTTTGGAAAATGAAACTACCATATGGCCTCCCGCACGCACACACAATGCAAACGCAGAATCAGAGGAGATTTCTCCTTATGATAGTCAAAGATGCTTACTACGCAAAACAAATCATTGAATATTATTGCTAGTGCATAGTGCAGAAAACATTTCGAAAGTATAATATTAATCTTAGCCAGCATAGGCATTCCGCGTTATGCTTACTATAGCTACTATGTTCAATAGTAGGTTACCGCCACAATCCATAGCAGGTTATACAATTACAATCGTAAAGGTTCGTATTGATTCTTTGGATTTCCAACAAATGGTCAGGCTAAGGAACTTCCTTTCCTACTGCCGAATGGGATCGCCTCTGGCTGGACGTCCCGAGAGACAAACTGCTCTCTGCCAACACAAGGCCGGGTTACCCCTGTAACTAGGTAACTCACGAATATGCCATCCCCCGGTCCTTTGGGACCTTTATCCGAGCGCTCGGTAACAACATCACACATAATAAATAAAGTGTGTCCACATGAGTAAGTATCTGGGCTCCATACCATGATACCACCCCTTTCCAGAAGGAAATGACATACCCAAAAGGGCGCGACCCTCATAACCTTGCAGCAACATTCCTGTTTCGACCATTTCCGGGTTGTGAGGCCCTGACGAAGTCTCGTCCACAAAGCTACGCTTTTTCACAAAGCCACGCTTTGATCACAAATGATCAATAAATGATCATCATCACAGCAACACTCAGCATGCCACATTACCAAATTGGGAATATATCGTTGATAAATTTCAACTACATAACCTTTGAGCTCGTACGTCTCAGAGAAGGGTGTTAAGCTAAGAGAATAAATTCTCCTCCACCAACAGAAATGTATTTGAAAGAAATCAGCTTTACATCTCAAAATGTAATGTCAGACATGTAACCATACAAGTCTGTTCCGGGTTCGAACAGAACCGAAGGCACTTCAATAGAAGCCCTTGCAATCCGGGTATTCACAATCCCGATAAAACTTCCCATTACAAAGGAAATCTCTATACCGTAGCTAACATGCAGAAACAATCGATAGGTCATTCTATCGTTTTCATAAATACCCGGTCTTCACCACCGGTCTTCAATACGATCCATATCGTCGTATCACAAATTCGGAATGGGTTATACGACCCAAAGGTCCTTTCCCGGCTAACCCGAATAGTGAGCGCTTATTCAAAAATAAGTGTGGCATTCAAATTCATCCACTTCACAATAAATACCCATTCAAGGTAATTATTGATAGTCGGTTATTTAACTATCAATAGGACTGCACGGCATCATCAGATTCCAAATTATTTTCCAAATTATTTATTTTCCAAAAATATCTTTACAAGATATATAATTTTCCACACTTAACCATTTGAAACAAATTTCAAATATTCACTTTTCAATTTATCTTTAAAAGATAAAATTTCAAACCTTTCATTTCATATTGGAAAACATTTCCATACTTATTTAATAATAAGTAATTTACAAATCATTTATTTTCAACACTTGGAAAATATTCAATATACTTGAATCAAAATTAAGTATAAATTTCATTCTTTAAGGAAAGCGTTCTCTTAAACACATTCATTTGAGTCAAAACGAATGTTACGTAAAACATCGTTACGACAACTCAAAATCACTAGTATAGGGATTCGAAATTTAGATAGATATATATAAATCCCAATACTATATAAAACATTTCCTTTCGGAAACCATTTACTATAACAACAGTGTTATAGTCCACCATTTCCTTATTTCTCGAAAACGTCTATTTCAACAATGAATTTTGAAATCTATGTATTCGATACTTAACACGTTTTAAAACACTTACTTCATTTCGTAATATCACTTCTCCAAAACATATCCATTTAATTTAATAATATATTCACTGTCCAAAATCGTAAATATACTTCGTTAACGCATTTAACGTTTCTACACATTTTACTTAAAAGATTATCCACTGTCCAAAATCGTGGATAAAATTCCCAACCAAACTCTTATTATTACAACATTTAACTTAAAGGATAATTCGCTGTCCAAAATCACGAATATATCTCCTTTATTAAACTTCTATGTTTAATTTATCAAATTCAATTGGTTTCGGATTTATAAAACAATGTTTATAAATCCCATTTCTATTTATAAAACTTCGATTTATAAATCTCCTTTATTATCGAATTCAATTTATATAACTCAATTATATACCAAAAATCTAATTTATAAGTTAATTACTTATAAATTTTATTTTACAAAAATCTATTCATTTTATGACTTCCCAAATTATAAGTCTATAAATTTCGTTCACTTATGAAATCCATTTTTTCATTTTAACACTTATAAAAACTCATTTTATAATTCCAGTATTCTTAATTTATAAAATATCAATTTTGTACATCTTTTATATAAATCGTTCATAATAATTCAAAAATCCCAATTTAAAATCAAAATCGTTATTTTTAAACTTCAAAAATGGATCCGATGATGCAACAGCACCAATCATCAATAACGACAACAAAACATCACATATCATCATATGATAACAGAATATATCACAATATCTGTAAATAAATCAATACGGTGAGGAATCCAGTCGGATCCCTCCAACCTGTTTCCATGCATCCACAGATGTTAGCACAATACCAATTCCGCTCCAGTACGGAATATCGCGGTATATGGGTTTAATAAATATTATCCGCTATTATACGGCGCAATAGGGTCTCATCCGCTATACAATGCGGGAAATCAACTCCAATATATACATATTCCAATATATATATATTGCTATATACATATATAATACCAATTCCACTTCAATGTGAAATTGTCGCGGTATATTTTTTTAATAAATAACCTCCGCTTAATAACGGCTTATAATGTCTATTTTAACAATCAATAGATAGAAATCATCATTCAGGCATACAATCAACAATTTTAAATCTAACTATTTAAAATATAAATCGAAACAATTCGATTGAGTGAGAAGTTCTCACCGTGAATTTCAATTCAGTTTCAGCGTTTATTTCGAATAAAATCAAACGGACGTTTAATTTTACCCAAAAATTTCACTGACTCCAAACGACTCCAATCCACCTCCATTGCGTAGTGCTCGACAAAACGAAGCTAACGCAATTTGTTTCGTCCAATTTCGACCTCGTATGACAAAGTTATGATAGTTTAAAGTTTATACAAATCAATATAATTCAATTTACAATTTATTTTCATTTTTTTTTCTTTTAACCTAGCTGCAAATCTGAACCGTTGATTTCCACTTGCACACATCAGGCCGCACTTTTCCTTTTCTTCCCAAACGCGATTTCCAGCCTTCGTTCGAACCCAACCACCGTTCGAAAACCATAATTGTCGCTCCAAGCTCGAGCCTTTTCACTTCGATCAGATGCCTCCATTATAACCGCCCTACCGAGCTCCCCCTACGGCAACAACCATGGCCAACTCGGTCAACCATAGGCATAGGAAAATGAGCGTGAACATCTCGGCTTCATACGCGATTTCCCATCGATCCACTCAATGAAAAACGATCGTGACCGTTGATCTCCTAGTACTCGTTGCCCTCTACGTTTTTGCAGTTGAAGATTTCTTGAAATAATGTGTGGATTTGATGAAATCGAGGAGGGAAGAGTATGTATTTTCGGCCATTGATAGTTAGGGCCGGTGGCTGAAGCTATTTAGGTTAGGGTTTGTGTAAAATTGAAGAATAGAGGTCCTTTAATAGAAAAACAACGAAAACACTATTCATTGAAAAAATTTCGAACTCCAAATCGAGCGTGCCGGCTGGCGTTCCTAAGGTTTACCCCACATTCCGAACGCAATGGAATGTGTTTTGGAAGCTAATTCGATCGTCTGTGCAAGTTACAAAATTAAACGATCAAATTTAAATTAAACCGATTAAAATGATTTCGATGCGTTTTCACTTGCCCCGGACAAACGATAAATCCAATTGACACGAAATTTGAAAGCTTACAATAATATCAAATTATGGATCGGATGAAACTGGTTTCGTCGAATTCTGAGACTGTTCGAAAAATGGCTAATTTCACTAGTCGATTAATTATTAAAATATTCAATTTTCACAATTTAACTTTAAATTCAATTTTAAAAGTTCTATAACATTACTATAACTTCAGTATGATTTGATATAATTTTATAAATCATTTTTAATTTACATTTAATCCAGATTTCAATTATTTCTGGAATTTCAACTATTAAATTATCGATTTAATTATCCAATTAAATCCAGATATTCGAAAAATAAATTATCCGACTTATTATTTCTACTTATTAATATTTAAAATCAATTAAATATTCGAATTTCAAATGACAGAAATTCTGGGTCGTTACAGTACTGGTAGTATAAAATAAGTATGTAACCATAAAAAGAAAAATCTATGTACACTTGTAGTAGATATAGAAATAAATTTTCATGTTGCACGCAAGAAAATCTTGTAGATATGCTAGGCAAAGGAAAATAAAGTAAACTATCATATAAGTACATACGAAAATTTAAATAAAGGATGAGTATGTAGACATAAGGACAAGCATTTATGCTAACATCTCTAAGTACACAAGTGAGATCATATCAGCCCCATAAGGAAAGAAAAAAATCTCTGGACATTTTGTACAAGTAAAATAGTATCATCATGTAAACTCTTTCATATATCAATCTATCTTTTTCATTTCATTTCGTTTACAAAAGAAAACTTAGCATACCAGAGATATCTTACTACTGAAGCTTATTTTCAACTCAAAACAAACATGAAGATCAAAATAAAAAGGTTCCAGTTTGCAACTTTCAAAAGCCTGTTTTCAAAAATCTAGATGCTCTGTTCATTTCTGAAACTGGTGAGTAACATCACAAATTTAAATAGTTTAAGTTATAAATTCTGTTGCATACTCATCTCTGAAAATAATATGTTTATGATGTATATGTATAAGTATGTCCCTGTGTATATATTTGTGTGCATACTGTGTTTATTTTTTGTACTCTGCTATGTTTCCCAGGCTCAAGTTTTTGTTTAAAAATTCCTTCCACATGATCCAGTTCTTGATAGGGGTCGATTATCAAACAAATATTGTTGAATTCAACCTAGATTTATGTTTAAAAATCTAAGTTAGTTAAAATAAGGTTTGTTGACTCTGGGAGTATTAAAAACATCTGAGTATATTAAGTAAAATTAAAACTCAAACTTTTTAAATTATAAATTCAGTATTACTAATCGAAAACTTCAACCAAAATATGATTTTTAACATAAGAATCAAGATTTCTAGTTTGGGATTCAAGGTGCAGTTTAGGTTGGAACTAGAATGGGTATATTTGGTATTTCTGGTGATCAAGTAGATCGGAGTGCTCGGGGTTCTCTGTGGTAATGGACGGGCGATCAGAGAGTTTGGGAAAAATAGTAGGTGGTGGTCCAGTTCATCGTGGAAGCGGCGGTGAACGTTTAAAGTTTTAACCCTAGTTTTAACGAGGGGTCGCATTTTTGATTCGTTCTCTCTCCATGATGCATCGAGTGTTACGAAACCTATGGAGGTGGAAGAGGTCGTGTCGACGAAGTGGTGGCCGGAATTTCAGACGTGATGGTGGTCGAAGGGGCGAGAACGAGGTGGTTTCCAGGTTTTTGATGGTGGGTTCTGTTTTAGTTCCAGGTCTGGATAAATTCTCGAATTCGATTTTCGAGTATGGAATGATGTTCTGGTGATCGTTTTTGAGTGGAGAGATGTTTTCCGATGTGATGAAGTCGTCGATGATGATCGGAGTTGGCCAGAGTCACCGTGCATGTGCACGGTGCACTTCCTCGTTTTTGTGAAGTCCGGATTGGTAGGGGAAGTTGTCTCGAGTAATTCTCGAGTTATTTCGTGAAATGCTCGAAGTCGAGTGGGATTTGGCTCGAAGCGGTTTGGGGTAGGCTCGGGTAAATGTTGGTTACAGGTTTTCAAACCTGTAAGTGTTTTTAGAGTTTTAAAATGAATTTAAAACTGTGAAGCAAAATTTTAAACAGGGTTTAAATCCAGTTTAAAGTATGGATTCAAAATGAATTTGAATCCTAGTTTTAAATAGATAAGTTTTTAAAAATGAATATGTAAAATGTAAAACAAAGATTTAAACTAAGTTTTAAATCAGTTTTTAAGTATGATTTCAAACTTAAATTTGTATTCATTTTAAATCTTAAATTTAAAATGAAATGTAAAGTAAGTTTTAAAGGTAAATTGTTTTTAAATGCTTTTGATAATGATAATTAAATCATTAATATGAATAAAGTTTTATCTTAAAGTTTATTAGAAATTTAATGATTTGTAATGCATTAAATTATTAAGATGATTAAAAATGGATAATTAATTAATTTAATTAATTAATGATATGGATGATTAATTAAGTAATTAAGAGTTCTAAATTAATTTATTTAAGTTTAAGACTAATTATTTAGGGAATAATTAATCTGGAATTAAAGATCATTAATTGATAATATTAGATTTTAATTAATGATTTAATATAAATTAATCAAGTAATTAAAGATTAATTAAGTTACAGTTAAAACTTATATTAATTAAATAATTAGTGGTTAATTAATTGGTTATTAATGATAAATTAATTTGTAATTAATATTGATTAATCTAAGTTTAATTTCATAAGGAAAGAAATTAAGAATTGTAAATAGTTCATGAAGGTCATTAACTTAAGATTATTTAATAATTAATAAATATGATTAGTTTTAATAAATAATTAGATTGACTAATTAAAGATGATCAATTATGAAAATGTTTAAGTATAATTACTTAATGGAAGTAATTAAAGGAATTAATTACTTAAGGTAATTAATTAAATAAATTTGATTAGTTTAAGTTAATTAATTAAGTTTAATTAATTTTAATTAATCATTGGATGATTTGATAAGTATAATTACTTAAATGTAATTAATAAAGTCTAATTAATAAATGAAGTAATTATTGGTAATTACTGTATGTAATTAATTGAAGATGATTTAAATATGGAAGTAATTTGGATTAAATCACTTTGTGAAATTAATCAAGGGATTAATTGAGATAATTAATTAAGGAGTAATTAATTTATTAAATGAAGTAATTTTAATTACTTAATGGGATTAATCAAGATTGATTAATAATTGTGGTTAAATTTAGATTTATTACTTGATGTAATTAATATAAAAGGAATAATTAATTAAAAATGTAATTAGGGATCATTAAATTATAATTAATGATGTAATTGAGGGTTGATTAATTTAGGTTAATTAATCAATAATAAGTGATTCTGAGTAATTAATTAATGTAATTAATTAAGGATAAATTTAATTAATTATAGTTAATTAATAAATAGAGTAATTAAAGATTTATTACTGTATTTGGTTATGGATAATTAATTTGTGAAATTAATTAAAGGACAATTACTTGAATGTAATTAAAGGTTACTTAATCAAAGATGATTAATTCAGATGGAAATTAGAGAATGATTAATTAATTGATTTGTAATTAATTAATGGTTATGTAAGCAAGATTTATAATGATGAAGTAATTAATTTACTTTACTTTAAATTAATTAGAGATAAGATAATTAATTTAATTCTTTTTAAATTAATTATAAGTAATGTGTTTATGAATCCTTGTTTATGTATTGATGGATGATATTGATTTCCTTGAATGGTTTGAAATCTCAGATATGAGATAAATAATGCTGTGTGATATGGATGCTTTGGTTGAAGTGTGATGATAATGTAGATTATCTATTGATGGTGATTTGTAATTATCTATCTGTGATATTATGAATTATCTATCTGTGTGTATATGGATAATGAAATGAATTTGTTTTAACTTTAAAACAACTTGGCCTTAAAAGGTACGGTTTGGATTTCGATGAGACCGGGATCGGGTTTCCAGATTTGGATATCCGAAACCACATCGATCCAAATTAACGATAGGTCGTGAATCTCAAGTAAAGATGAAGATTCAGAGTGCAAGGGTTATTGTCGTTAACTCTGAGGATGATTCCAAAATGAGTGTAACGAGATAATGCCTTCGGTTTCGTTCGAACCTGGAACGAACTTGTATGGATTGAATGCTTTCAGAACATCGTCAGGTGGACGATGAGCATTCTAAGTGATGTGTTCTGATGAGGTAATCGTAGCCTCAAGCCTCATCAACCGGGAATGGCTAAAACAGGGGAGGTGCAGCAAGGCTTCGTGGGTAGCACCCACTTGAGAGCGAGATTTTCCCCTGTCTAGATGTCCCTTTATATTCGGCTTAGTGGGTAGTTGGTCGCGACAACTGCTGGGGTTGTTTCATTCGGGACTGTCCAGTAAGGGATGGTTCCGGCCTTGTGTTGTAGGGGATTGGGAGTAATCCTCGGTACGCTGATCTAGGCCAGGTACTGTGACGGACGGTACCCCAGTAGCCCTGCCATTGTATGGAATCCAAAATCCAATAAGCGCCATCGGATTTGATTGTAGACCTAGTATCCTGGAATTTAATCATGTAACAATTTCAGCTATTTCTTATTTACTTGAAAACCCTAGACCTATTATAATATCACTGAATTCCCTATCAAATGTTTGGTTAGCGTAAGGTAAAAACTTACCCATGTTTGTGTGTGGGGAGTCTTACGTGATACCCTTTGTTTTCAAAGGTTTTTAAAAGTTAAGCAACTTTAACCTGTTACTCACACCAGACTCATGTCTGACCCAGAGTTTATTTTTGTTTTTCTTAAACTCTCGGGTACTCAAATTTTTACGAGTAGCCAAGGGATTCAGGTTAACTTTGACGAATTGTGGAGGAGCAATGGAGCAGGAGGCTTCAGCGTTATAGATATATAGTTTTCCGCTGTGTTGGTATCTTTGTGTTGTATTTGAGTTGTATCGAGTTGTATTAACTAGACAGGTGTTTATAACTGTCTAGTATGTGATGTATTATCTGTGTAACTCTGATTGAGGTTGTATATTATGTAATACTTATGTGATTAATATAACTTATTCGTTCCGCTGTTGAGATTTTGATGTTGTTTCTTCCTTCTTCTTTATCTTTTCTATTTCTCACCCCTTTCTTTCTTATAGATGATGCAACTTTCTGGTAGTAGAAAGTTGGGTCGTTTCACTTCGTATCAGAGCATAGGTTGAGCGAATACCTAAGCTCTGGAGTGGTGTCTATCTTGAGAGAGCGTATTTGTAATTTTGGATATATATATATATATATATATATATATATTTCTACCTATCTATTGGGTTACCTGTTCGGGATTTCCAATATAAGTTATAAAGGTAGATGGGGTAGTGGTGTGTGTAGCACGATTGCCAATGGTTGGAGTTTGTTGAGGTTGGAAGTGTATCTGCCGAGACTGTAGACCCAATTCCGTCTCGAGGGAATTTTTGTTGTGGTGTGAGGATTTCACCAATCTCTGTAGGAATCTGTTAGAGTTCGGAGTCCATCTTTGAGCAGAATTTGGATTCTGTCAGTTGAGCGGAAGCTAGTGATGGTATCTTGTTACCTCTGGAATTAGTAGCTGTGTGACGAGACACAGTGACTATGGATGTCTCCGAAGATGTTTCTTTGGAGCAAGTTTTAAAGAAGTGTGTCTGCTTCGGTGTTGAGGCTGAGTTCAGCTGGGTGTTTGTGTTTGGTTTTGAGGCCTGAGTTTCTCGAGGAGTTTGGATTAGGAAGTCTTTAGCATCAGTGGCAGCGTCGCAGTTCAGATTGTTCTGTGTGCAGGCAAGGAGGTCATTTGTCAGCAGTTTCTAGAAGTGAAGTTCAGAAGCAGCAGAGTGGACCCATTTCTTCTATGGATTGGCTAGATAGGCTTAACCTGTTCTGATTGGTAAAGAGAGAACAGTTTTCTTTGGATATTAGATTGGGTTGATCGCAAAAGTGACTTGCGATTGTTGAGTGTTCTCTTGGTTTGTCAGAGATCTTTCGGGATTTCTGAGTTTTCTCTTTATGGATCTGTTGAACCATATTTCTGGGATGTGTTGTCCAGATTGTGCTCGTGTGTATCATCAGCATTTTCATCTTCTCCGAATCAGAGTTGTGCAGCGGAAGCAGTTTGGGAGTGCATCTGTTTTATCTTTTCGGATAGGAAAAGTAAGTTCAGTCTTCTGATGTTGAGGAGTAGAGTTTGTGTTCTTGGATTGATTGTGAGTGGATCAGTGAATGAGCTGTTTTGTGAGGCATCAGGAAGGTTGAGCTGATCAGTAGGGATGTAGGCAGCCCAGGATCGTCAGATGAGTTTTGTGGATAAGAGATGGAGGAATTTGGATTTCGAAGTCGGGGATTTGGTTTTGAGTAAGTTTTCTCCGATCGAAGGAGCTTTAAGTATGGTAAGTTTGGGAAGCTAGCTCCGAGGTATTTTGGATTTTCTCTATGATCTGATGAGGATAAGTGTTTAGTCTTCTGGAGTGAATTTTCAGTTTGGATAACTGGAATTCGATGTGGTTCACGTATCTCTGAGGGAGTACGTGTATGATCTATCTTTAGTTTTGGAACCAGCAGTTCTAGAGGTTTGGTTGTTGAGTCAGACTTGTCTGTAGCCTGATATCCTGTCTAGTTTTGTAGATCTAGATGAGTAGGAGCTCTGTAGCTTAGTAGTATAGTTTTGTTTGGATTCTGTAGAGCGAGTATCCCGGTGTTTATACTTGGGAAACTCTAGATAGTCCTATCCCGATTTTGTCTGGATAGTTAAATTTGTTTGATTGGATGAGTTGGTTGCTATGGTTGTTAGCATATGATTCATATATGCTTGTGTTTTAAAATTAAATCATTAATGAGATTATTAAATTACCTTTGTTTTAAATTTCGGGGACGAAATTCTTTTAAGAGGGGAGGAATGTGACATCCCGGAATTTTTGGCAATATCAATTTAATAATCTGCATTAAAAATTAAATTGATTTGATATATCTTTAATTTATAAGATTTGAATTGATTTAATAATCTTCTTTTAACCAAATATTTAATTGTGAATTTATCTTCTTCTTTTTTTTTTGAAAGGCAAGCGGGGTTAACTGGTCCCCTACCAGTTTATTGAAAATAAAAAGAAAAGGAACAAAAACAAAGGTGACCAGAACAAGCTCAAGCCACCGGAAGACACAAACATCAGAGAAGCAGAAACAAGAGGAACAACACAACAAGAAGAAGAAAAAACAAAAATACAACAGAAAAGAAGAAAGCTAAGGCCAATCCGTAGGATAGTATTCACTGAAGTCAAATTGACTCTCCCTCATACCAATCCTGATGCTAGCCTTTAAAGCATTCCATAGCTGGTGGCTGTTCCTTGTTTTGTTATCAAAGCTTCGCAGTTTTCTTTCTTCCCATATCAATGTCAAGTACCTTTTGATCATGAAAAAGTGCACAAATCTATCCTTCTTTCTCCACTTAGTTGCTTTGCCAATCAGAGCCCATACAACACTGGACAGACCCTGAAAATGGTTTTGATTCATTTTTCTCATCAGCCTAGACCATAATTCCATTAGCTCACTGCATTCAAAAAATAGGTGTTCCTCAGTTTCATTTTACATCTTGCAGAAAACACAAAGAGGATCAACTGCCATCCCATATCTCAATAATTTCTCTTTGGTCAGGAGGGCTTTATTTATGACCTTCCACATCATTAAGTTGTCTCTGGCATTAGAATTTCCAGACCAAATAACCTTGTGCCATTTTATTGCAGTTGTTCCCGGAGCTTTATCAAGCAGTTTATATACAGAGGAGATCGAATGTTGCTTTCCATACCAATGTATTTCATCAGAGAGAGTAGATTGATATATTTTATCCTGAAAATTATTCCAGACAGCACGAATAACCTGATTGCTAGTATAGGGCAGCAATAAGTTGCCATCATGAATGTAGTCAGAAGCTTTTGCATTTCCACTAATACCAGATTGGAAAATTTGATGTGGGGAGAACATTTTGCCAAGTATTAATCCTTCTGCCATCCATGGGACTGTCCAGAAATTGGCAGAGCTTGTAGGAGAAAGAATGACTTTGATTAAAGGGGATAGAGAAGGCCTTAAATTCAGCAGGCTCTTCCAAGTCCAGCTGCAGTTGGGAGGGACATTCATTGTCTAGAAATTCATACGACCCAAGTTGTGAATTTTGGTCCACTTTACCCATAATGTATCGCTATCAGCTATCAAATCATTGAGGATAGAACTAATGGCAGCTCTATTCCAGGTTTGCATATTAAGTATTCCAAGACCACCATTATGTATATTCTGCTCCATGATGGCAAAAGAGCAAGGAATGATTTTCTTTGAATGAATTGAGCCAGTCCAGAAGAACCCCAACATGGCATTTCTAACCATTTTCACAAGTTTATTGGGAATAATGAAGACCCTGCACCAATACACCATCATAGAGGATATAACAGATTTGATAAGTACAAGTCTACCAACTTGAGAGAGAAATCTATTGGCCCAACACTTCATTTTGTTACAGATTTTTTCATATAGCGGCAAACAATTAGCAGTAGTGATTCTAGAGGAACACAATGGGAGACCCAAATAGCTCCTATTATTGTTCATTGCTTGGATACCAGAAGATGTAGATAATAAAATTGCTTGCTCAGAAGATATGCCAGAAGTCAGGATATGGGATTTATTAAAGTTTAGTTGAAGGCCAGTCATGAGGTAGAAACTGTGCAGAGTAGCTTTGATATTATCCAAAGATTGCTGGTCAGGTTTGGTGAATAACATAATGTCATCAGCAAAAAGCAGGGAGGTGATTTGCGGCGATTTACATTTAGAATGATACAGAATATCCTTGTTCTCATAGTTTTTTTTTCAACATGACAGTTAGAACTTCCATTACAAGAATGAATAAGTATGAAGAGATAGGGTCCCCTTGCCTGATCCCCTGCTTACTCTTGAAGAAACCAGAAGAAAAGCCATTGTATTTGATAGAGAAAGAGGGGGATGATATACAGGAGTAGATCCATGCCACAAAAACCTTTGGAAATCTCATCAGAGCCATAATTCTCACGATAGAGCTCCAGTGTATACTGTCAAAAGCTTTCTTTAAGTCCAACTGCAACATAGCATTTTTGGACGCATGAGCACGACCATACCCTTTAAGTAGTTCATGAGTAAGTAAAATGTTATCAAGGATGATCCTCGAGGGAAGAAAAGCAGATTGATTCTTTGAAATGATTCTGGTAAGCACAACAACTAGTCTTGAGGCCAGAATCTTGGAAATGCATTTGTAAATCACATTACAACATGATATGGGTCTGAAGGAATCAACAGTAGAAGGAGGTTGGATTTTAGGTATAAGCACTAAGTTAGTTGCATTCACTTCCAATAACATTTTGGATTTATTAAAAAAATTGTGGACCGCTTTAAGGAAGTCATCCTTGATGACCTCCCAACCATGGATATAGAAATGTAAGTTGAAACCATCCGGCCCTCCACATGAATGCTTGTTCATGGAAAAAAGGGTGTCTTTTATTTCTTTGTCTGTTACCTTGATAATCAGATTGTCAGCTTCCTCATGTTTCAGCTTGGGAACTTGCACATGATCAAGTTCATCAATTATGGGATTGAAATTATCTTTATTTCCCAGCATGGACTTAAAATAGTTTAGAATAGCATGGTCAACATCAGATGGATTAGAGTGGAGGACTCCAAACTCATCATGAATATGAGTGATGTGCTCCCTGGCATGTTTGATCTTTATGGCAGCATGAAAATATGCAGTGTTGTTGTCCCCCTCTTGAGCCCATTTTTGCCTTAGCTGTTGTCTCCTCATTTTACCTTCAGATATTAGAGCTTCATTTAATTGTTCAAAGAGTATTCTTTCATTCTCAGCAGCTGCAGCATCATCAGTATTGCTCACCATTAAGTCTTGTGCTTCATTGAGTTTCTGCCTAAGCCGTGTTGAAAGTAGAGAACCATTACCAAATTTATTCTTTGCCCAAATCCTTAATGCTTCTTTGGTTGCTTTTGATTTCCTGCAAAAAATGTACATAGGATTTCCATAAAAAATTTCAGACCAAGCTTTAGAAATAATATTAGCATATTCAGGATCATTGACCCAAGTGTTATAAAATTTGAAACTTTTTTTTCATTTTAAAATCATCTGTCCCGAAGAGAAGATTATGGGAGAATGGTCAGAAAGAACAGGATTTGGAATAAGAGATGACATGGTAGGCCAAGTGGTTAATGCTTTGAGATTGGCAAAGGAGTGGTCAATGTTTAAGAAGATTCTAGTACCAGACCTACTCCTATTGTTCCATGAGAATTCAGCTCCAAAGGACGAAATTGGGAGGAGACTAGATTCTTCAATGGCTTTGTTGAGAGGGTATATGTCCTTGGGTAAAAGAGGGGATCCACCATGCTTGTCAAGAAGATTGTAACAGCAGTTGAAGTCCCCAAAGACAAGCCAGGGATGGGAATTTTGTCTGAAGGCAGGAAGAAGATCAAGGAAAGTTTGTCTTGAGTTTACAGAATTGTGGGCATAAACAATGGAAAGATAGAAAGAGATGGGTGGATTGTTCATTTTAGCTTGGAAGTGCATAACTTGGTCAGTGTTGAGAATTGAGGTTAGGGTCATGACATTAGGATCATGAATCACCATAATGCGACCATAGGAAGCATGATCCAGATTATGGTTCAGGGTCCAAGATGGTTCAATGTGCTTTGCTGCTTTCATTGTAAGTGTTTCATTCAGTTTGGTTTCCAGAATGGCAAATAAGGAAACTTTGTCTTGTAAAATAAGGTACTTAACTTGATCTAACTTGTTTGGGGAATGTTCTCCTCTTATGTTCCAAATGGCAAAGTTGTGCATCATTAAGAAAACTATAAGGATTGATGGATGATATTTTTCATGCTCCTAGTAGCAGGATAATCCCTGGGTTCAGTGCTTCTATTTACTTTGTCTTGTTTTTTATGTTTTGTTCTTCTCTCGTTATCCAAACCAGCCATACTGGGAGATGGTGACTTGATAGGAGATGTTGGGATTGATTTCCATCCAGGTAGGACACCAGTGAAAGAGTATTGATTGCTATTGTTTCCAACTGGATCTTCCATAGACAAAGCAAGTATGTCATTTTCCAGAGAATGTCTGAACATAGTTTCTTCAATATTTGTGTCTTTGTTGTTATCATGTATAGTCATAACATCTCTGGAAAGTTGAGAATTTTCTCCATTAGAATTGTCAAATTCAAGCCTATTTTTATTTCTTCCCACTCTATTAAGTAGTTGTTGCAAATCTCCTTTGGATTTGTTGCATTCAAGTTCCTGCCTTTTTGGTTGCATGTTACTTATTTTTGGATCTTGATCAATAACAACTAAAACATCTTTGTGCTTGTCCCCTTCAATTTCTCCCTCTTCCAACTGGTTGTATTTTTCACAGTTCTCATTGCCCATTTCATTGACACCATTGACATAGCATTCCTTAGTGAAATTTTCATCCATCAACACATTGAATCGATTTGTGACCGAGACTTCCCCTTCAGTGGTTCTTAAAGTGTTATTTTTTATCATAATGCCTGTTGTTGAGACATGCAATGAATTATTACCAATCCCATCCCCTTCATTTGCAGATTTATTTAACATATCTTCTGTTATTTTATTTTTCCCTTCATCTCTTATTATCTTTGCTCCTTTATTTTCCACCTTTCTCCATTCTTGCTTATGTTTAAGACTCTTCGAAGCTTTCCCATGCACAAATTCCTTCCCCATGCTATCATTCCTTACTTCTTGTCTTGTATCTGCCTTCTCTTGCTTGTACAGTTCCATTTTCAAACACTCTTCTGTCTTGTGACCAAAAACTTTACAACTAGTACATATTTCAGGTCTCCAAAGATATTCAACTTTCACTATTTGCTCTGAGCCATCCATTAATCTAACAGGAAATTCAGTCAGCAGCTCTTCAGTTGGTGTAACTTCTACCATACATTTTGCATAACCTATTCTCTCCAATTTTAGTTTGCGCATCCATACACATGAATGACCCAACACGAGACACTAGCCAATTAATTCCCAGATGGGACCACGCATAAAGTGGTATATTATAGAGTCTAACCCAAACAAGTACAGATCTTATTGTGCTACAACTATTTCCAACTGTTGGATCCCATTGCTTGACAATGAATATTTTGTTCCTCATGATAATTGGGTCTGACTTAATTATTTTCCTTCTGTCTTCCTCACAAGACAGATTGAAAAGGAACAAAAATCCATCTGATTTTACTTTGATCGAACCTTTAATTTTCCATATTTTTTTAGCTGAGAAATCACAGTCATGTAAGATAAAGGCTTATCGAGAAAAAAACCAACCAAGTATTCTCCCCAGATTTCATTTCCTGCCTTTATCACGTTATCTGGTGGAACCAAGACGGTACCATCAAATACCAGAGGAACTTGAACAGGGCAATGCTGACCAGCATTTCGTGGTTTCACTTTGAACAGGGAATTCCATTTAACTGGATTAGGATTCTGGGAGGGGGAAGAGATAAGGGAAGGGGTTTTGATGGGATGACCGATAGGCGCAGTGGGAGGAAAAGGTAGAGAAGGAGGCTGTGGTGGGTCAGGCGGGTGGGGATCGGGAGGGATGAGAAGTGACGGGTGAACAGGAGAGGATGGGGGGAAAGGACGATGGGGATGTTTGAAGGTAAGGGTCGGGAGGGAAAGGGGGGATCAAAGGACATTAAAATGAAAAAAAAGTACTTGTGATTTTGAACAACTTGAAATAGTTTATAATTCTTGAATTTATCTTTTAAAAGCTAAATAAATTATTTTCTATTTATAATGTATATAAATTTATATATATTGTAAATAGATGAGCTTTGTTTTAAATTTAATTAATAAGGCATATTTTATAATTCTAGTATATTTTTGTAATTTGGAAATTATGATTTGATTTAAAATGTATAGTTTTAAAATATTTAAGATAAATGTTTAATTGATTTAAATTATATCTTAGCTTAAGTTTAAGATTTAATTAAAAAGGTTTGTTTTAAAATATTGTTTAATAAATATGATGCATTAACCCATTTAATGCTAATAGGAATTTATTATCTCTTTTATAAATTATTTAAATGTGACAAATTATTATTTTCAAATGACATTATTTATGTATTATTCTATATATAAATATAAATAGTTTATTTTATATTCTCTAAAAAGTAATTCATAAGAATAAAGTTTTAACTTAAAAATAAAATATGAATATAAAGTAAATATTTGATACTTAAACTTTAAAAAGAAATAACAATACATAAATATATATGTATAGGAATACAAGAAAATAAGTATATAAGTTAGAAATAAATATTAAGTTAGAGATGGAACATAAAAATAGAGTAGGTAAATTCTAACATCATGTTAATATAGCAACTTATTTATATTACAAAGCATAAGACTAATGTAAGCACATAAACGAACACTTAGATAGTTTTGGGAACATGTGTTTGCAATGCAAGGCTGTAAGACTTAAGGGAAAGAATATCTTCAAGTTGTACAGATATAAATAGTTAGGAACACTTAGACAATTCTGGAAAGACATGATGGCAATGCAAAGTAAGGAAAAATACATGTTCATGTGTGTACTGGTAGTATAAAATAAGTATGTACCCATAAAAAGAAAAATCTATGTACACTTGTAGTAATATAGAAATAAATATTCATGTTGCAGGCAAGAAAATCTTGTAGATATGCTAGGCAAAGGAAAATAAATTAAACTATCATATAAGTACATACGAAAATTTAAATAAAGGATGAGTATGTAGACATAAGGACAAGCATTTATGCTAACATCTCTAAGTACACAAGTGAGATCATATCAGCCCCATAAGGAAAGAAAAAAATCTCTGGACATTTTGTACAAGTAAAATGGTATCATCCTGTAAACTCTTTCATATATCAATCTATCTTTTTCATTTCATTTCGTTTACAAAAGAAAACTTATCATAACAGAGATATCTTACTACTGAAGCTTATTTTCAACTCAAAATAAACATGAAGATCAAAATAAAAAGGTTCCAGTTTGCAACTTTCAAAAGCCTATTTTCAAAAATCTAGATGCTCTGTTCATTTCTGAAACTGGTGAGTAACATCACAAATTTAAATAGTTTAAGTTATAAATTCTGTTGCATACTCATCTCTGAAAATAATATGTTTATGATGTATATGTATAAGTATGTCCATGTGTATATATGTGTGTGCATACTGTGTTTATGTTATGTACTCTGCTATGTTTCCCAGGCTCAAGTTTTTGTTTAAAAATTCCTTCCACATGATCCAGTTCTTGATAGGGGCCGATTATCAAACAAATATTGTTGAATTCAACCTAGATTTATGTTTAAAAATCTAAGTTAGTTAAAATAAGGTTTGTTGACTCTGGGAGTATTAAAAACATCTGAGTATATTAAGTAAAATTAAAACTCAAACTTTTTAAATTATAAATTCAGTATTACTAATCGAAAACTTCAACCAAAATATGATTTTTAACATAAGAATCAAGATTTATAGTTTGGGATTCAAGGTGCAGTTTGGGTTGGAACTGGAATGGGTATATTTGGTTTTTCTGGTGATCAAGTAGATCAGAGTGCTCTAGGTTCTCTGTGGTAATGGAGGGGCGATCAGAGAGTTTGGGAAAAATAGTGGGTGGTGGTCCAGTTCATCGTGGAAGCGGCGGCGAACGTTTAAAGTTTTAACCCTAGTTTTAACGAGGGGTCGCATTTTTGATTCGTTCTCTCTCCATGATGCATCGAGTGTTACGAAACCTAGGGAGGTGGAAGAGGTCGTGTCGACGAAGTGGTGGCTGGAATTTCAGACGTGATGGTGGTCGGAGGGGCGAGAACGAGGTAGTTTCCAGGTTTTTGATGGTGGGTTCTGTTGTAGTTCCAGGTCTGGATAAATTCTCGAATTCGATTTTCGAGTATGGAATGATGTTCTGGTGATCGTTTTTGAGTGGAGAGATGTTTTCCGATGTGATGAAGTCATCGATGATGATCGGAGTTGGCCAGAGTCACCGTGCATGTGCACGGTGCACTTCCCCGTTTTTGTGAAGTCTGGATTGGCAGGGGAAGTTGTCTCGAGTAATTCTCGAGTTATTTCGTTAAATGCTCGAAGTCGAGTGGGATTTGGCTCGAAGCGGTTTGGGGTAGGCTCGGGTAAATGTTGGTTACAGGTTTTCAAACCTGTAAGTGTTTTTAGAGTTTTAAAATGAATTTAAAACTGTGAAGCAAAATTTTAAACAGGGTTTAAATCCAGTTTAAAGTATGGATTCAAAATGAATTTGAATCCTAGTTTTAAATAGATAAGTTTTTAAAAATGAATATGTAAAATGTAAAACAAAGATTTAAAATAAGTTTTAAATCAGTTTTTAAGTATGATTTCAAACTTAAATTTGTATTCATTTTAAATCTTAAATTTAAAATGAAATGTAAAAGTAAGTTTTAAAGATAAATTGTTTTTAAATGCTTTTGATAATGATAATTAAATCATTAATATGAATAAAGTTTTATCTTAAAGTTTATTAGAAATTTAATGATTTGTAATGCATTAAATTATTAAGATGATTAAAAATGGATAATTAATTAATTTAATTAATTAATGATATGGATGATTAATTAAGTAATTAAGAGTTATAAATTAATTTATTTAAGTTTAAGACTAATTATTTAGGGAATAATTAATCTGGAATTAAAGATCATTAATTGATAAGATTAGATTTTAATTAATGATTTAATATAAATTAATCAAGTAATTAAAGATTAATTAAGTTACAGTTAAAACTTAAATTAATTAAATAATTAGTGGTTAATTAATTGGTTATTAAGGATAAATTAATTTTTAATTAATATTGATTAATCTAAGTTTAATTTCATAAGGAAAGAAATTAAGAATTGTAAATAGTTCATGAAGGTCATTAACTTAAGATTATTTAATAATTAATAAATATGATTAGTTTTAATAAATAATTAGATTGACTAATTAAAGATGATCAATTATGAAAATGTTTAAGTATAATTACTTAATAGAAGTAATTAAAGGAATTAATTACTTAAGGTAATTAATTAAATAAATTTGATTAGTTTAAGTTAATTAATTAAGTTTAATTAATTTTAATTAATCATTGGATGATTTGATAAGTATAATTACTTAAATGTAATTAATAAAGTGTAATTACTAAATGAAGTAATTATTGGTAATTACTGTATGTAATTAATTGAAGATGATTTAAATATGGAAGTAATTTGGATTAAATCACTTTGTGAAATTAATCAAGGGATTAATTGAGATAATTAATTAAGGAGTAATTAATTTATTAAATGAAGTAATTTTAATTACTGAATGGGATTAATCAAGATTGATTAATAATTGTGGTTAAATTTAGATTTATTACTTGGTGTAATTAATTTAAAAGGAATAATTAATTAAAAATGTAATTAGGGATCATTAAATTATAATTAATGATGTAATTGAGGGTTGATTAATTTAGATTAATTAATCAATAATAAGTGATTCTGAGTAATTAATTAATGTAATTAATTAAGGATAAATTTAATTAATTATAGTTAATTAATAAATAGAGTAATTAAAGATTTATTACTGTATTTGGTTATGGATAATTAATTTGTGAAATTAATTAAAGGACAATTACTTGAATGTAATTAAAGGTTAGTTAATCAAAGATGATTAATTCAGATGGAAATTAGAGAATGATTAATTAATTGATTTGTAATTAATTAATGGTTATGTAAGCAAGATTTATAATGATGAAGTAATTAATTTAATTTACTTTAAATTAATTAGAGATAAGATAATTAATTTAATTCTTTTTAAATTAATTATAAGTAATGTGTTTATGAATCCTTGTTTATGTATTGATGGATGATATTGATTTCCTTGAATGGTTTGAAATCTCAGATATGAGATAAATAATGCTGTGTGATATGGATGCTTTGGTTGAAGTGTGATGATAATGTAGATTATCTATTGATGGTGATTTGTAATTATCTATCTGTGATATTATGAATTATCTATCTGTGTGTATATGGATAATGAAATTAATTTGTTTTAACTTTAAAACAACTTGGCCTTAAAAGGTACGGTTTGGATTTTGATGAGACCGGGATCGGGTTTCCAGATTTGGATATCCGAAACCACATCGATCCAAATTAACGATAGGTCGTGAATCTCAAGTGAAGATGAAGATTCAGAGTGCAAGGGTTATTGTCGTTAACTCTGAGGATGATTCCAAAATGAGTGTAACGAGATAATGCCTTCGGTTTCGTTCGAACCCGGAACGAACTTGTATGGATTGAATGCTTTCATAACATCGTCAGGTGGACGATGAGCATTCTAAGTTATGTGTTGGCAGTGTTTGTAACGTGTATGCAACAAATCCTATTTTTACCATTTCTTTTTACTTGTTTTTTTAATTCAACGCTGCTAAATTTTTGCCTTCCTCATTAAACCAAACAAACTACACCTCCATATCCTACATCATTGCCTTCCTCATTACAAGAAAATCTATCTTTAGTTGCATTTATTGGCAGTGTTTGTAGCGTGAATGCAACAAATCCTATTTTTACCATTTCTTTTTGCTTGTTTTTTTAATTCAATGCTGCTAAATTTTTGCTGCCTTCCCGTCCAACCGTAAAAACCTCTACATTTTTTCCATTTCCTTGTTTTTCCATTGTTACCTTTCTAGCCTCGTTTAACAAAATTCCTCACGCTTCTACATTCACGCTATTATCTCCATCTCCGCTACTTATCTTGATCAAATCTGCTCTGCTCCTGATGTGCACGTAAATGTGCATATTTTTACCACCATATTTAATCTATTTAAATTAAATAAATGATCATATTGGGTATTTTAACTTGTTTAAACCAAAATTCAAATTATTTGAAATTGTCACATATTCATATTCATATAGGGGCAAAATGGTCATTTTTTATGCATTTATTAAATTGTGAAAATTTACTTGGAATTTTCTATGTTGTTTTGTAGGAAATTTTGTGAATTTTACAAGTGGTTACATGATGATATATGCATGCACAAGAGTGAAGAGAACAAATGAAGATGAAAATAATTCAAAGTGAAGATAATGGAGGACCCCACCTACCCACCTACCTTAATGTACAAATTAGAGGCTAATGCACATGCTTATGGAATTAATGGCTTCATGTACACTTAAATGAGGATTATTTGAAGCTAATGATTACTTGGCCTCCACACTTCCTAAGAGGGTATTTTGGGCATTCCCTAAAAATATGAATTAGGGTTTAACACATGTATAAAATCCCTTTATGTTTCATGTAACCCTCCTCTCCCTTAGTCTCTCTTAGTTTAGTTTTAGATCAAATAAAAGAAAGCTCTCTTCTCTTTTCCATGGCTACTTAGCCATTTTTATTTTCATGTAACTTCCTTTTTTTTATGCAATGTTAATTAGTGCTCTCTTTCTTTTACATGCTTCTTTTGTTTATTTACTTTCATGTTAGTAGTGTAGATTTATTTTTCATACAAGTAGAATAGTTTTTTTCCTTTCATTTTTCTCTTTTTTTTCCTCTTGTTAGTTTCATGTTGTTTTCTACAGTTGATTTGATAACAAATATGAGAGCTTAATCCATACAATTTAGGGGTAATGAAGCTCTCTAATATGTAGATGCAACATTTTGATGTTTATACTCTCTTTTTGTGCTTTAATGGAAACACTTGAAGTGGTTTAATGATGTTGTTTAACTTTGAATTTGATAGTCTATATTGTTCATAACAAATAGGCTATGCTTAAACAAACATAACACAAATTGCATCTTCATCTAAATATGATTATGGCAAAGAAGTGAATGTTGAAATTGAAATTTGATAGCCTATATTTCTAAACAATAGTTAATATGCTATGCTTAAAATAGATTTTTATTTCAACTTTGTTGTCATATTTCATAAGAGTTAAATGTGCATTAGTGGTTGTGTTATAGTTTGATGGTTTATATTGGGCTAATTAATAGCACAAATATACCATACTTATGATAAGCACATCAACTAATTACACTAATGACAAGAAAAGAGAGATCATAACTTCATTTTGTTGATTTATGTGATCTAGAGAGTGGATTTATCTCTAAATTGTCCTCAAACTCTCATATTTTTATCAATTTTCTTTTGCTTGTTTTTCTCATTTTTTTAGCTAATCACTCTCAACTTTGGTTTAATTTGATTGAATAGAAATTTAAAATCATCAATTCCCTGCGGATCGACCCGTATTCGCCACGTACTACAAGTGTACGCCATGCGCTTGCGGTAAATTTTAATTTGAAAATTTTCGACTATTTTCTAAACCGATAGAAAATTAGCCGATTAACAAGTTTTTGGCGCCGTTGCCGGGGAATTTTCTTTGATTTTATTTTCTATTCTTCGGATTATTTTTTTGTGATTTTATTGTGTTTTTGTGTTTGTTTTATATGTTAGTTTGCATTTAAAAAAAAAATATTGTATGTTTGTTTAATTTTGGTGTGCCTTGTGTTTGTGTGCTTGTTTCTTACTTTCTAGTTGTTTTGCATTTCAATATTAAAAAAAACACTTGCATTTGAAAAGAAAGAAAAAAATTATTCACTTTATTTTCTTCACTTTACATTGCCTTTCTTTTACAATTTCATTTACAAACATTTGCCATCTTCCAACCCACTATCTATCTTCCCTGTCAACATTCTCTTCTGCCAAATACAACACTGCAGCACCACTTTGTCAACACATCTACATTAGTCCACACACCACTACTCATAAACATCCATCACTGCCTAGCCACAGCCTCACCATCAACAAGCAAACTATCCATCATCATCCCCAAACTTACCCTTCACTGCTACATAATTTCCTCCTCTGCCTCACTACTGTACAACAGTTCAACCCAATTGAAAATTCAACTGATCTTCATTTCCCCCTTCAAACTGTGCATTCATTATCATTCGACCATCAAATTCAAACTGCCATCAATTGCTACCACTATCCCATTCTACCACTTCAACTTCTTGCCATTTCCATATCAACAACTTCATCAACCATCACATTGCACCTCCAAACCACTGACTTCTTCATTTCCCTACCACAACCATCCCCTTTAACTCTATTACCACCATCACACACTTTCACAAACTGCCTCGACATCAAACAATTCATCATCACTGTCATCTCATCACTGCATACTGCTCCTTGCAAACACCACACATCAAGCTACTGCTCCTACAACTCCATGAACCTTCAGTCACTTCAACTTCCCACTACACTGTTAAACTCAACCTGCCTTGCAATCTTGCATTTTCCTTCTCCAACCTCTACTGCAAACAAGTCAGACCATAATCATACATACAACCAAAGCAGCTTCACCAAAGCCTGTGCATACATACACAGGCCTGCCATTTCCCATAGCAACTAGCTATTATTGTTCCATCATAGTGCCTAATAGAACAACCACACAACAAAAACATATCACCACTGCCTATATTCAAAGCTGCTACTGTTCCACATTTAATACACATTCTGTCGATCCCCTTCACAATTTTTCTAACCACCTCTGTCTAATTTCTGCCTATATTTCCACTAACATACTTCCCCTAGATCATCACAACCATCTGCCCAATACCAGCCTTTTCAAACCACATATTTCACCACAACATACTTCTCACAGTTCAGTACCCCCACTGTCACCTTGTCCAACAACATCCCACCAGAATCAAACAGTGTGCACTACTACAACAATACAATATCAACAGCACCTTCCAACTACCTCCCCTTACCCTCTGCAATTCCACTCTCATCCACATCACAAACTCGGCAAAACTGCAATTCGACGACATTTTTCGAATCCCAATCCATGAATTCACCCAATTGATTGCCGCAGTCTCCACCTTCTTTCGAATACCCAAATCCAACCCCAATTCACGAATAGCAGTCATCGCGATCAATCGTTGTCACCTTAAATCTACAAACCCTTTTGCACCTTCACAATTTTAAACCCAAACTCGAATCTATGAGATTTTTGTTGAGACGCATTCGAACATCGTGATTTCTCTAACCAAGCACTCGAATCGAATTGCTTTGAAAATCGTATTGTTTCGAAAATTCTGACGATGGCTTTGACAATCGAATTGCTTAGATTTATTGTGATTTGAAAATTTCTCGTGTTTGAAATTTGCGTACGAATTAGTTTGGGGTGGAGTTTAAATTTTGGCATGTGGGTTGTGTTGAGTTAAAAAAAAAGGAGATTGCGTTTTCAAACGAGGGAAGAGAATAATCCTTTGTTTCTGATATTCGGGGCAATTGGGCTGGGCCTTCATTTGTTTTTAGCTGTTGGAGTTATTTCGATATAAATTTTTCTTTAGTTTATTTTTAAAAAAAAATGCTCTGCCTTAGTCTTTGTTCATTGTACTTATTCAATTAGTTAGTTATTTTTGTTTAGTTTATTTATTTTACTTAAGTAAAACTTCACTTTATAATTTTGTTTCCTTTTCAATTTTTTTTAAAGTAAAACCTTACCTTTAAGTTTCCTTTCAAAAAAAAGATAACAATTGTATATATCTTGTTTTAAATTTCAAGTTGCCAAAGTAGATTGGAAAAGTTGCTTGCTTCGCTCAACTGTTGCCCAAAAATAATTGCTTCGCTTTGCTTTATAAAAAGAAAAAAAACTGATTGCTTGATATATCTATTGTTTTTATTTGCCTTGCATTGTATATATCTCTTGTTTTTATTTTAGTTGCATTGTTGATTGCTTGCATTTGCATATATATATTTTTAAAAAAAATTAAAAAATTAAAAAACAAAAAAATTACATTCGTAGTTGCATTGTTAATACACGTTTAATTTCAGTTTTGCATTTCATCTTAGATTTTGATTAATAATAACGGTTAGACATCGATAACTCTTAATTGTATATTGACAAGTTGTCTTCTTTGAACAATTTAATTTCTTGGTGTCTAGGCTACGGTAGAGTAATAACCATTTATAAATATTACGGTGATTCGTAACTATTATAGTGGTTGTTCCTCTGAAGGTACTTAAACCTTCGGCTGCATTGCTACGGTGATTCGTGGTGCACCGATAACCCCTTCCCGTTACCTGGCTGAGAACTATCTTGATGAACTAAGACAATGTGTAATTATACAATTTTGGGTTAACTTAGGATAAATCATTTGTAATTAGCCCTTGCATTCATTTAGTTGCATTAGTTCATGCATATTTAAAAACAAAAAAACAAAAATTTCAAAATCCAAAACTAAAAAAAAAATTGTAAATATTCCTTTTCCTTGGAAATCTTTAAATCCTTTTTCTTTGAAAATTTTCAAAACAAAATTCCAAAAAAATTACTTAGTTTTTTTAATCAAAATCAAAAAATTCAAAAAAAAAATTATAAAACCTTCTCAAAAAAAAATTTGAAAAACCAAAAAAACAAAGCAAAAATCATTTCCCTTTTGAAAAATAAATTTCATTTGTAAATATTTTTTCTTTATAAAAAAAACATTCTTGAAAATGTCCGAGTTTCCCCACTCACTTGAATTTTACAATAGTTGTGAAAATCAATATAATCCATATGATTTCACTCCAATTTCGTATGGACATTTTAACGACAACTATTCTTTAAACAATCCGAATTTTGAACAACAAAGTTTTCAAAACGATGAACAACCCTCGAATCTCGAAAATAGCATTGAAATGATTTCATCTTTACTCGAACTCTCTACACAACAAAATCGAGAGATAAATGATTTGTGTAATTCATATTTGTGCAATGATTCAAGACCAAGTTTTCAAAGTGATCAAAACTTGAATTCAATTCAAAATTCAAACGATTTTGATTATAACCCATGCCAATTCAATTTTGAACTCCAAAATGAATTTAAAAAAAAAACAAAAAGCTCCACTTCATCGATCCACTCTTCCTTCAATCTGCTTGCATTTTCTTTCTGGAGATTTGTTCACAAGCCCTTAATCGGCAAATCTAGGTAATCGAAATACCATAATTTTGCTAAGGTATTTTAATTTCTGCACTATGTTTGTTGTTAATAGAAAATCCTAATCGCTATATTTTGTTATTATCATTGGTCTTGATGATAGAATGAGGAAATGCCTTGAAATCATTCGCTTATTTTGTATTTTTTTTCTCAAGAGTCTACCGTGGCTATGTATCGAACCTCTATGATTCAGACGAGCGCTATTGACGCAGCGGATATTACAAAATTGATGTAGATCGTTGAATGTAGCAATCGGTGGATTGGAAGATGCTGAATGCCCAAATTCGTTGATCCGAAGATACCGAATTCTAGCTATCCTGAACTCGTTGATCGCGCACGATACCGGGTTCGAAGATCTTCAATTCTTCAAGCGTTGATCAAGCGCACTTGATTCCGCGAATCGGCTTCTTCAATCGTTGAATCGAGCGCACTCGATTATCCGAAAGAGGAGATAGGAGATTACACTCAATTACCAATTTGAAATGAAAGCACAAAGCAATCAAAAAAGAATTTTATTCAAAAATCAACAACCTTTACAAATGACTTCACTTGCCTATTTATAGGCTACAACACACCAAAACAGAAAAGTACAAGTCATAAGTCGGCAACCGACTTATCAACCTTGCCGACTTAACATAAGTCGCCTTATTTACAACACAGTTCAGAAAGCTTAAAAATATTACAAGTACTAAGTCGGTTCCAACTTATCAAATCCTCCGACTCAACATAAGTCGTACACGACTTAAGCCCAAGTAGTTACAACATACCGACTTACAACAGAAAATACAAAATACAACAGACAACTCCTTAAGTCGTTGCCGACTTACAACATACCGACTTACAAACAGAAAATACAAACAGACCCTCTTAAGTCGTTGCCGACTTAACAGCTCTACACGACTCAACTATTAACGACTTAAGAATAGCGGTCCAGATTAACTCGGCATAAAGATCAACGGCAACAGCTTCAGCAACTTAAAACATGCGGCATCTCAAAAGAACCAATGGTGGAGGTTAACTCGGCAGCTCATCCAACGGCATCAGGACTTTCGCGACTTAAAATTTCGACCGACTTAAATAAGTCGTAACTCGGTGCCGACCTATCACTTTCCTTAAGTCGTTGCCGACTTAAGCCTTCACATTTTCCACCTCGAGTTGCTCCTCCTGTAGTTTAAGTCGTAGCTCATTCGAGTTGAGTCGGTCACTACTTATGTCCCCCATCAAGTTAAGTCGGTCACGACTTACACTTATGTCTTCTGCTTCCTTGAGTCGGTCACGACTCATGCCTTGAACTTTGATAAGTCGGTCACGACTTATTCCCATCATGTTAAGTCGGTCGCGACTTATAGCTTCCTTCTCCTTGAGTCGGTGACGACTTATTCCCATCATGTTAAGTCGGTCGCGACTTATAGCTTCATTCTCCTTAAGTCGGTGACGACTTAGTACTTGGCTTGCATCATCCTCCCCAGGTTGAGAAAAATTCGTCCTCGAATTTGTACTTTCTTCATCCACAACAAACTCTTCTCCATGATATGGTACGAGATGTTTAACATTGAACACGTCAGATGTATACACATTGTCTGGCAGCTTCAGTTTATAAGCATTTTCATTGATTCGTTTCACAACTTTCACCGGACCAATTTTCCTAGCTTTCAACTTGTTATAAGCGCCTACTGGAAAACGATCTTTCGTTAATACTGCATAAACCAAATCTCCTTCGTTAAACTCAACATTTCGTCGTTTCAAATCTGCAGCTCGTTTATATTTCTCATTTGCTTTCTCTAATCGTTCTTGAACGATTTTATGACACTCCGTCAGCCCTTCAACAAAATCAGCAGCTTTCTTAATTGTCCCCTTCGAGTGTGGTATCATCGTTAAATCTAACGGTCCTTTCGGTAAGCTCGAATAGACAATCTGGAATGGACTGAACCCAGTACTTCGATTCACAGCATGATTATGAGCAAATTCTGCCTGGCATAACTTCACATCCCAACTCTTCAGATTATCTTGAACAAGACACCTCAACAAGTTTCCCAACGATCGATTAACCACCTCAGTCTGTCCATCCGTTTGCGGATGATAAGCACTACTAAATTTCAGCTTCGTTCCCACCATTTTCCACAAACTCAACCAAAAATGACTCAGAAATCGAGTATCTCTATCCGACACAATAGATTCTGGCAATCCATGAAGTCGATAGATCTCCTTGAAAAACAACTGAGCAACATGAACAGCATCCGCCGTCTTCTTACAAGCAACAAAATGTGCCATTTTCGAAAATCTGTCAACCACCACATAAATGGAATCATTACCACGCTGCGTTCTCGGTAACCCCAACACAAAATCCATACTCACATCAACCCATGGTTTAGTTGGTACCGGTAACGGCATATATAAACCCGCATTAGTCGCAGTTCCTTTCGAAACTTGACAGATATGACATCGCTCCACAAACCTTTCCACCTCTTTCCTCATCGATGGCCAAAAGTAGGATTGTGAAATCAACTGTAAGGTACGGTCTCTTCCAACATGTCCTTCTTCATGTAACTCCTTGATAATTTTCATTCTCAAACTACCCTCCGGTATGCACAATCGACTTCCTTTAAAAAGAAAACCGTCAACCAACATAAACTCATCAGTCTTCCCTTCATTGTTTCCTTCAACAAATTTCTTAAAATAAGAATCTTCTGCAATCTGCTCCGGCAATAGTTCAAAACCAGTCACCTCAACTTTCATCGTTGTCAACAAATGACTCCTTCTACTTAAAGCATCAGCCACTCGATTTGTCACCCCTGACTTGTGTTTAACAACAAAAGTAAACTGTTGTAGATATGCAATCCACGATGCATGTCTCGCTGAAATCTTGTCTTGCCCTTGCAAATGCTTTAATGCTTCATGATCAGTGTAAAGAACAAACTCCTTCTGAAATAGATAGTGTCTCCAGTGTTTAATAGATTGTACAACAGCATAGAATTCCACATCATATGTACTGTAACGCATCTTTGCTCCTGACAATTTCTCACTGAAATATGCAATTGGACGCCCCTTCTGACTCAACACCCCTCCAATCCCAACCTTGGATGCATCAGTATGTAGTTCAAACACCAACTGAAAATCAGGTAGCACTAGAATAGGTGCAGACGTCAGCAATTCCTTGATCTTCCCAAAAGCACTCCCTGCTTCCTCTGTCCATGTAAACTGTTTACCTTTCATGCAATCTGTAACAGGTGCCATCACACTACTAAAGTGTGGTATAAACCTTCGATAGAATGAAGCCAACCCGTGAAAACTACGAACTTCCGTTATAGTCTTGGGCTGTGGCCAATTTCTGATCGCCTCAACTTTACTTTGGTCAACCTGTATTCCTTTCTCTGAAACAACATACCCCAGAAATAAAACACTATGCGTCATGAACACGCATTTCTTCGTTGCAGCATAGAATTGTTCTTGTCGCAATACCATCAGCACTTCTCTAAGATGATTCAAATGTTCCTCTGGACTCCCACTGTAAATAAGAATATCATCGAAATACACCACCACGAATTTCCCAATGAACGGTCGAAAAATCTGATTCATCACCCTCATGAAAGTACTTGGTGCATTGGATAAACCAAATGGCATGACCAACCATTCGTATAGACCCTCCCTGGTTTTAAAGGCAGTCTTCCACTCATCTCCTGGTCTGATACGAATTTGATGATATCCACTCTTCAAATCAATCTTCGAAAAGATAGTAGCTCCACTTATTTGATCTAACAAGTCATCCAACCTCGGCATTGGAAATCTATATCTCACAGTGATCTTATTCAATGCTCGACTGTCAGTGCACATCCTCCACGTCCCATCCTTCTTGGGTACCAATAAAGCTGGTACAGCACAAGGACTCAGACTCTCCTGCACACGCCCCTGTTCAAGCAATTCCTCTACCTGCCTCCGCAATTCTTCATGTTCCTTCGGACTCATTCGATAATGTGGTCTGTGTGGCAATACAGCACCGGGAACAAGATCTATCTGATGTTGTATATCCCTCAACGGTGGCAACTCCGTTGGTAACTCATCTGGAAATACATCGTCAAATTCTTTCAGAACTGGTTTAACTTCTTCTGAAATTTCAATCTCTTTATTGCTTTCTCGTCCAATCAACAAGAATACTTCCGGCTCTTCTTCAACTTCTTTAACAAACTCCTTTAAAGTCAATAAAGTTTTCAGCTCTTCAATTTCTTCTGACTTACTTTCTTCTTGTGATCTCTTCTTCGGAACTAAGATAATCTTTGTGCCTTTAAACATAAAACTGTAGCTATTGGTCCGACCGTCATGTTGTACTGCTCGATCATACTGCCATGGTCTTCCCAATAATAAGTGGCATACATCCATCTCTACTACATCACACCATATTTCATCTTTGTATTTCTTCCCAATAGAGAATGGTACACGAACTCGTCTATCCACTTTCACTTCTCCTCCTTTTCTCAACCATGCTAACTTGTATGGACTCGGATGTTTCTCTGTTTGCAATTTCAACTTTGTCACAGCTTCGGTTGAAATAATATTATCACAGCTTCCTGCGTCAATTACAAACTTACACACTTTCCCCAGAATAGTACACGTTGACTGAAAGATGTTACTCCTCAACCAACTAGCTTCTTCCTGCTTCGGTGTTAAACACGATCTCCTCAGCATTAGGTTACAACCTTCATCTCCTGACGCAATATCTTGCTCGTCCTCCTCAACTAGATTAGAACAATCCTCATCAACATCCTCATCGTCAACTTCCACAATCATGGTTCTCTTCTTTGGCTTTGGACACTCACTGCTTTTATGACCCATTTCTTGACAATTGTAACATTTGAAACCATTGTTAACCTTTGCCTTCTCAACCTCCTTTAACACTGGTCTACTGATAGGTTTGGAAACATTAGAACTTCCTCCAACATTCTTTGCTTGATTGCTAGAATTAGTAAACACACCACTTCCTCGTCTCCCTTGTTTTTCCCAAGCCAATGCTTTCTGATGTGCTTCTGCCACAGATCTTGGATCGAACATATTAACCATATCCTGAATCTGCATTCTCAATCCCCCAATGAATCTAGATGTCAACTGCTCTTCCGTTTCCATAATATCGTTCCTTGCAATAAGTTGATAGAATTCATCAGCATAGTCATTAACTGTCTTTGTGCCCTGCCTCAAGTTTTGCAAACGTTGATACATCAGAGATTGATAATTGTAAGGTAAAAACGTTGCTTTCATCAATTTCTTCATCTTCTCCCAAGATTCAACTTTTGACTTTCCCATACGTTCACGTGTAAGCTTGGTTTGCTGCCACCATGCCAAAGCTCTACCCCTCAGCCTCGTAGCAACCAACTTCACTCTACGATGTTCTGGAACTTCTTTAAAGTCAAAAATCTCCTCAACATTAGTCATCCAATCTAGAAACTCCTTCGCTTGCATACCACCTTTGAATTCAGGAATTTCTGTTTTCATCCCCGATTCCCACTTGTGATCATACTCAGAATAGTTTCTTCCTTGACCTCTTCCTTGAATACTACCACCATCATATTCCTCGTCAAAATCAGATGCATAACGATGTCGATTCTGTCCACCAACATCTCTACTACCATTACGCCTTCCACCATCATCCCTTCCATCTACATTCCTCCGTTCACGATCATTCACGTTCCTCCCACGTCCTTGATCATTTTCAACACTTCGGTCTCGATTAGAATGTGGCGAGACTCTACTACCTCCATGATTAGATTCTGGTGAAACCCTTCTCCGATTTTGATTCATCTCCGTCATAAGCCTCTCTAACCGGCCAATTCCTTCGTTAAGCTTTTCACTAAAATTCTCATTGATTCTTTGCTCCATCTCATCAGCCTCTTCTCTTCGATATAAAGCTTCTACGTTTTGGTGGCGATTAGCTCTTCTTGGCGGCATACTTGAAAACTTCACAAATTCTAACACTCTTCGGATTTTGATCCAAAATGAAACGGATCGAAAACTTCCACTTTGTAGCAAATCGCGATGAACACGATGGACAAAGTTTCGGCCTCCAATGCAAATCCGATCAAACAATCTTCGAACAAATGCGAACAACTTCTTCTTCTCGGCCGTGTCTCAACACTTCAGGCTCGGCTTCTCTTCAAACTTCAAATCTCTTCAAATGATTAGGCTCCAAGTCTCGATCTAGCTATGATTGGCTAGAACAAGCTCTGATACCAAAAACTGACGCAGCGGATATTACAAAATTGATGTAGATCGTTGAATGTAGCAATCGGTGGATTGGAAGATGCTGAATGCCCAAATTCGTTGATCCGAAGATACCGAATTCTAGCTATCCTGAACTCGTTGATCGCGCACGATACCGGGTTCGAAGATCTTCAATTCTTCAAGCGTTGATCAAGCGCACTTGATTCCGCGAATCGGCTTCTTCAATCGTTGAATCGAGCGCACTCGATTATCCGAAAGAGGAGATAGGAGATTACACTCAACTACCAATTTGAAATGAAAGCACAAAGCAATCAAAAAAGAATTTTATTCAAAAATCAACAACCTTTACAAAATGACTTCACTTGCCTATTTATAGGCTACAACACACCAAAACAGAAAAGTACAAGTCATAAGTCGGCAACCGACTTATCAACCTTGCCGACTTAACATAAGTCGCCTTATTTACAACACAGTTCAGAAAGCTTAAAAATATTACAAGTACTAAGTCGGTTCCGACTTATCAAATCCTCCGACTCAACATAAGTCGTACACGACTTAAGCCCAAGTAGTTACAACATACCGACTTACAACAGAAAATACAAAATACAACAGACAACTCCTTAAGTCGTTGCCGACTTACAACATACCGACTTACAAACAGAAAATACAAACAGACCCTCTTAAGTCGTTGCCGACTTAACAGCTCTACACGACTCAACTATTAACGACTTAAGAATAGCGGTCCAGATTAACTCGGCATAAAGATCAACGGCAACAGCTTCAGCAACTTAAAACATGCGGCATCTCAAAAGAACCAATGGTGGAGGTTAACTCGGCAGCTCATCCAACGGCATCAGGACTTTCGCGACTTAAAATTTCGACCGACTTAAATAAGTCGTAACTCGGTGCCGACCTATCACTTTCCTTAAGTCGTTGCCGACTTAAGCCTTCACATTTTCCACCTCGAGTTGCTCCTCCTGTAGTTTTAGGTCATAGCTCGTTCGAGTTGAGTCGGTCACTACTTATGTCCCCCATCAAGTTAAGTCGGTCACGACTTACACTTATGTCTTCTGCTTCCTTGAGTCGGTCACGACTCATGCCTTGAACTTTGATAAGTCGGTCACGACTTATTCCCATCATGTTAAGTCGGTCGCGACTTATAGCTTCCTTCTCCTTGAGTCGGTGACGACTTATTCCCATCATGTTAAGTCGGTCACGACTTATAGCTTCATTCTCCTTAAGTCGGTGACGACTTAGTACTTGGCTTGCATCAGCTATGATCTATTTATTTGTCAAGAGTGAATATTTGAAACCAATCGCATGTTATAGTTTCTCAAGAGTGAATCAATCTATATTCTACGATGTTTTTTTTACGTGGAAACTACTACTACATGCGCTATGATCTGTTTATTTGTCCCCTTTAATTATTTGTCCCTATCTCATAGGAAGGAGATGTCCTGATGTAGGAAAACCCAAATCCTTGTTTCCATTTTTACTATCTTCAATAATAGTCAATACCTTTGTAGTATTTTTGTTCTAATCCTTGGCATACAAATTATGGGAGAAATTTTTTTATGTTGATTAATTTTTGTAGAAGTAATAACCCTATTTGAATCTCCATTGCAGCTATAGGCAAACTTTTATTACATGTATAACATTTGGATAACTTTTCGTTTAATACCGAAGGTAAATGTCTCTAAACTAATAGTAAATATTTGGATAATTTTTCGCGCACATTATGCTATTTTTTCAATTAAATTTCCTAGCCTTGGGTATACTTAACTAGACTACTAATTTTTCCAAGGTATCATTTTCAGAAAAAACTAATTACCAGCTATGTATAGTTACATGTTCTTGTTATTATTGATCAGTTCTAATAGCTTATGGGGATTAACTTTTTTGATTGCTAGAATATACATAGTTATGCATTTGTCACTTGATTTTGTGCTACTTGCTGAACCTACTCACTTCCATTTTTTTATTTCTTGATGTATCAATGATTATGCATTCTTCTGCATTTAACAAAAGTTTACATTTTAGTTATCATCATGGTTATGTGGGTTGAATGTGCAATTACATTTGAAATTCAAAATCAACTTCAAATTCCAATATTCAAAAGGTCAGGGAATATCGATACTTATGACAATGTTAAAGATATCTAATAAGCCAATAATAATGTATCGGGTGAGTGACAATTGTAAAATGGATGTGGAGTGGTTTTAGGGTAAGAATTACAATAATATCACATGTTATGGTTTATATTGTTTGAAACCTGTTTTTGCGATACATATCGAGGATTGACCGTAGAACCATTTATGGTGCGTTCACAGTCAAAAACTGATCGCCTTCAATTTTCAATGGTATGTCATGTCCCAAAGGTTCAATTTTGATTAGCTAATCCTATAAACGGGTTACATGTTGTATGTTAAGTCAAGAAAAAGCAATTAGTCAATGTAACTGCCACCAATCCTTAATGCTTCTGCTTGCTATATGCTCGACTAAAGATCACATTATTTTCCCTCACACTTGCAAATTTTTCTCATTGTTATATTAAGTTTCGACTGCTAATCAGTAGTTGTGCTTGCAATCACCTATTATCCTGTTATGAACCAACTTATCATTTACACAACATATAACATATTTCATTTTATATTGTTCATTAGGCAGCGTGTAGTACAATTCTTGGAAACCTTCACTGGTATCTACAGGTGGTTAGAATTTAGAGTGTATGTACATTCAAATGTTAATTCTTACTAACTACTTGAGAGCACCAAAGAAATCGTTTAGGTATATCTCTGCAATCGTTTACAGTTACAATATGTTTTTTTCCACAGTTCTTTTACTCATTTTTTTTTACTTGCTACAATTAAACATGATCTTGTTAAATGACAGATGAATTATGGTGTCTAAATCACATCAAGGTGGGATGCAACAAGTGTTAATCGGAGAACGTAATCCTAACATGTTGTCAATAATACAAGAAATGGTGAGAACTAATTCCGTATTTTTTTCTCTAACTGTGTATAAACTTCTCATGCATATTCTTATTTTAGTTCTAGATATCGTTTGCCTAGATTTTTCACAAGCCTAAGCTAAAATATCAAAAACACTGCACTTATACTCAATAGGAAAATCGACAGTGTGTTGTTGATTTGATAACTACTACATATCAAGAGAATCGGAAAATTGCTCAGATGTATTATTGTGGGAAGTTTACAATTCTGGAAAATTTAAAGAATGATACAACAGGTTGTATCCCAAGTTGGTAAATTATTGTGGATTTTATAATAAGCCTAAACTACAAAATTCTAGCATTGTTAATAGGGCTTCTTTTATTACTTGATATTTTAGCCTAACTAAGAAATATGAATTTTTATTTTTTTAAAGAATGAAATGTCATTCTACTTAGAACCCTTCAAAAAAATAAATAATAATCGCACGTTGCATATTGGATCTACTTTCACTTCCAGAAACTATGGAGTTTTATGCCTTAGCGGTTGAACCTTTACTGATTTCCCATCCTTAAGGTGATCTCCAAAGTGGTTCTTGCTGTAAGTAATCCGAGAAAGTGTTTGAAAGATTGAAATTAGGCTATTGACTCTATAGTTGCTATTGACTTGCCTACATCCTCCAAAATAAATATACATAATGCAACATATTAGATACATCGAAATAAAATAAAATTAAAAATGGAACTTCTTTACAAAACTAAATGGTGAACAACTAATCGAATAATGTATCGTCAACTTCAGAACATCATCAGGGAAATTATTTTTCATGTCAACCAATTCTTTCATCCATAATGACTGGAATATCATTATAATCCTAAGTTTCTATATGTTCTGCCAAATGAATAATATAAAAATTTATTTTACTTAAGTGCGTGAAAATATTAATATAAATTATAGTTTTAAATGCGTATTTTAAAGGCAACTGCAATAACATCTCAGGAATCAAACGCACTGACTACACTATAGTTGATAAGATAAATTTTGAAATAATATTAAATCTACGTGCCATTTGAAAAATATACGTTTTAGTTTGAGTTCATACTTTAATTTGGTTTACAGTTGAATTCTCTTGTTACAGAAATTGTATGATCTGCTCATTAATTACTTACTGCAAATTATTGACATTAAACAAGAATCAATTAGCTATAAGGAACTGCATGCACCTAGACTATTATCCTGAAAGTATGTAAATGAAGATTCCTTTTCTTTTCCTCAAATAAAGTTGAATTCATAATATGCACTTTTGAAAAAGATGTAAACCATAATTTAATTTCCCTCATAAATCTTTCTACCTATTTTATAGAGCTATAAAGGTTTATTAACTGACCTGTTTTCTGTTCAATTCTACAGTTAAATTCATTCCCATTTCTTTTAGTTCAAGAACTGATCCAAATTTATTTTTGATAATTGAATGCTATACCATCAAAGCTATGCTTAAAAGTGACTGATTTCTCACAAAATTACCCTTGTACTTAAAGATAAGAATAAGTATACAATTATAGCAATTTAGTTAGTTGGATCCTTGAAGATTCATATTTTCACCCGTATCTTGCATATTTTGACCCTCTAGCTCATGATATACCTTTGCACCTACTATGTATAAAACCATGTGAAGTACTCGGTTTGTATGCTTGATATTGTATGTTTCAGGAGGAAGTGTGCGAGGTTATGGCTAAACTTATGGGACTTGCAATTGGGATATTGATAGTGGTACATTTTTTGTAAAGGTCTACTTTTGTTTTTTTTATAAAAAATTAAAATTTGTTTGGTATAATAATTTTATATATAACATTTAAAGACTTTTTTGTTTCCATATAATGTATATGCAGGATATATCTGGTATGCAATCATCTTATGATATACTAGTATATACATGGTTAGGTGTGCGGATTGTTCATCTTTGGTTACGCTATCATAGTTTCGCTCGGTAAGTTAACAAGTTTGTTGCAGTCAGAAACCTAAATTTTGTTGCTATGTCAAACAATAATTTAAAAATGTCACTCGCTTTAGTCAGAAACCTGAATTTTGTTGCAACTTTAAATAATAACATAAAATTGACATCCTACAAAGCATTCAGGGAAGCTACTATTTGAGTATTTACTCTCAACCCCATTATTTTCCTATTTGCTAGATAAATCTAAAGCATGCCCGAGTGCTTGTGAAATCACATGTGTTGCATAATGTGGTTCCGGGTGTGTTACTTCATTTTTTAAGATAAATTATGTTTCCAAAGCAATGACAAAAATTTTGTGTCAATTCAGGTTATGTCGAGTGTAACAAAAATGAAAACATACTGACATGGGAAAGATTCATGCACCCTCGAGTTACCATTGTTGTATCCATTAATAAAATGATTCCTAGTGAATGATCTATCCATATGGTAATACTTTTTAAAATATGAATAAGAATATAAGTTTATGAATGAAATTTTCATGTTCGATACTTTAACAGGTGAAGGCGCTAGTTGAGGTCTATTGCACCTTCAAACTCCTCAATCACAATATTCACCCAGCAAAGCAACATCTCCCTCCTCTGAAACAACGAACAACAAGCATCAACAGCTGCTTCTTCTCTCGTCGCCCTTCTCCTCAATCACTAAGCAACCATCAATCAACTCTTTGATCACATTCTCCTCAAACAACCATCTCCTTCTTCGTCCCAAAAACCCCATACAACCCACTACCTCGCAACCAGCCTCGACCATCTCACCAACCACTTCGCTGCCTCCGCTTCAATCCAACTCCAGATCTAAACCCTAAAATCAAACACCAAACTTTGAAAAGCCAAACGGCAACCATCCAAAAATCGCCAACATCTCCTCAGCCACAATCAAATTCACCACCATCACAACTCCAATTCCGCCTCACAACCAAATCGACCATCGCATTCCAACCGACAATCCAGATCTGCCACAACCTTCACCACCAACTCTCTGATTTCAAACTTCAAATCGATTCCCCTTTTAATTTTTTCCTTCTTATCGAGTCACGTGAATTTGTTAATTTGATTTGTGAATTTTTTTTTAAATAGCGAAGTAAGAAAGGATGGATATGGGTTTAGCATATTTGTAAAAGGAAAGTTGGGCTATTGGGTAGTGGGCTGCCTTATTTTTTTCTTTTTCCGTTTTATTTTCATTTTTAAGCTAAGTATTTGATTTTGGGTTTTCTTGTACCAAAATTCTTGCTTAAGTTTACTTGTAAATATATATATCGTTTTCAAATTTTTTTCAGGTTGTGGGAAATAAAAAGGAATTACTGCTATAGACTATGCTTTGCTTGCTAAAAAATTACGGTAAAAATTTTATTGCTGCTTTTAAATAAATTTGTTAATAATTATGCACACTCTGGTATTGTATTCTTATCTCCTACTTTTATTTTTCTTCCATTGTTGGTTGCTGGCATTTTAAATATACAAAACAGAAATAAAATCGAATCTCATTCATAATTGCATTGTTAATACACGTTTAATTTCTGTTTTGCATTCATTTCATCTTATTTTCTTTTCTAAAGGCAATACCCAACTTCACATAAGGTAGGGGATTTCATCACCCCTTCCTTGGCCCACAAACTGCATTACATCTTAGAATTCGACTTATACTAACAGTTAGACATTGGACTTAAAGGTGTCATGGGCTCATCTAGGGCTTGATTGTATCTTAACAAGTGTCTTCTTTTAACAATCTATTTTCTTGGTGTCTAGGCTACGGCAGAGTAATAATTATTTATAAATATTATGATGATTCGTAATGGTGATTGTTTCTCTGAGGGTACTTAAACCTTTGGCTGCATTGCTACAGTAATTCATGGTGCACCGATAACTCCTGTCTGTTACCTGTATAAGAACTATTTTTTGAATTAAGTCAAACTATGATTATACAATTTTGGGTTAAGAGCTACTGAGGGCTGAAAATTTGTGTTAAGTCCTTGCATTCATTTATTTACATTAGTTCATGCATATATAAAAAACAAAAAAACAAAAATAAATCCAAAAGTTAAAATTTTTTACATTTTCCTTAAATTAGTTTGTAAACAAAAATAAAAAAATCTTTTTAAATATTTTCCTTTGGAAAAATATCAAACAAAATCAAAAATCCAAAATCAAGCATCTTACTTAAGTTAGTTTTATTAAAAAAAGAAAAACAAAAATCCGAAAGAAAAAAATATTTTCAAAAAAAAACTGAAAAAAAACAAAAACATTTTTTAAAAAAAAGAAAAAAAAGTTTTAGGATCCAAAAAATAAAATAAAAAACAAATCAAAAATAAATCTTCCTTTCGAAAATAATTTCATTTTGGTAAATATTTTTCCTTTAGAAAAACAAAATAAAATATTTTTTCACTTCATTTCGCTCTCCAAACTGTGTTTCATTCTCTTAACCTTAATTTTCTCGTCTTTCTTCCCTTGATCTTTTCACGTGTGCATGAGTACCTGGACTCATGACACAATAACGAATCATTTAACCTGAACGAACGATCCTCCAACGATGGCTAATAAAAACGCTCCCTAAACTCTCATGGATAGAATCTTTCCCGAAAGAGTTTCCATTCCTTCTTTTATCACATTACCCGCCCCAACGGGTAATCGCTTCGAAATTCATTCAAATCATATTGCCACACTTCCGAAATTTGGCAATTTTGAACAAAATGACCCATACATCTTCTTAACAAAATTCAAACAAGTATGTGCAACCATTAAACTCCAACAATTATGTGATGATGGAATCAAACTTCGGTTAATTCCATTCGCCCTTACCGATTACGCTGAAAAAATGGTTGTATAGCTTACCTTCGAATTCAATCAAAACTTAGGATGAATCGTTAAAGTTTTCTAAAAAAATTCTACCCCTTGGAAAAAAACGACCAAAATACAAAATGAAATTGTGAATTTTCATCAATTCAGGGGTGAACCTTTCGGAAAATACTTTGAAAGATTTAAAGAGCTTTTGATAAAATGTCCACACCATAATTTCTAAAAATGGACTCTTTGCCAAATCTTATATGATGGACTTGAAAATAGTTCATGAACCATGCTTGAATCGATGTGCCAAGGCAATTTTCTCGCCTAACATCATGACGGTGCTTGGAAATTCCTCAATAACATGGCCAAAAAATCATCCCAATAGGAATGTTCTAACGAAAATTCATGTATTCATGATCGAGCGCACACTCGATATGATAATCGTTGGCGTTGGAAGCTAAAATCGATGCAATGATCAATAAATTCGACAACATTTTCTCATCCAATCAAATGAATCGAGCTTCCCAACCATTATGTTGTAAATGCAATGTTTTGAATCACATCGCCGATCAGTGCCCTCATTCGATTGAACTACTCAATGCTTTTAACAGGGTTAAAATGACCCATTTTCTCCAACATAGAATCCTGGTTGGAGAAATCATCCTAACTTTGCATGGAACCAAAATAACTCTAACATGAATTTGGTTCGACTCAATTTTCAAGCATTTCCGAAAAATGCTTCGAATCCTCTTTTTCAGCCCAACCTGTAACGATCCCGAATTTTAATTAAATTTAAATTGATAATTTATTTAATTTTTGAATAAAAATTGTAAAATTAATGGTAAATTGAAGCGAGTTTTCCCGAATCCAAATAAAAATATATTAAATCATTTTAAATTTAGAAATTGTATATATATGTGAATCTATATAGTTGTGCCTATATGAATAGATTTGAAATGATATATATATAGATATTGATAATTGAATTTAAATCTTAATATAAATGGTTTAAAGGTAAATATAAAAATATAGATAATTGATACAAGTTTAAAAAAAATTAACTTTAAATTTGAAATTGATGGGTTATGTTAAAAATAAAAATAAATTAATAATAAATATTTAAGTTAAAAATAAAGATAAATATGTAAGATAAATTATAAAAATATAAAGTAAACGAATTAGCTAAATTTTAACGACTAATTAAAAATAGAAATTATCTATGTTACAAAATAATAAGGAATAAAATAAATATATAGAGAAATACAATATAATTAGTATTAAAGTAAAAATAATAATAAAGATTTAAACTAGAAATAGAAATAAATAAAGGATAAATAATAAAAATATAAAGTAAGATAAAATAGAAGTTTACTTATTTTATAAAGTAATAATTAATACTTAAGCTATGAATAAAAATAAAAGCATAGTCAACAAGCAAAACAAATAAATTATATTCATGTACATGAGGATAGCTTGCAAACAAATAAAACAAGTAAATAAGAAAAGAAGATAAGTAATAGCTGCAAATGAAGATAAGTATGAACACATACATAAAAAATAAAATAAAAAATCTATGTACTTACCCCTATCATCTCAGCCGAGACAAGCAAGAAAAGGGAAGGGAAATAAATAAGCAAAGACTAGAAAAAAGAGGAGATTTGTACATGGCAATTAATGCCAATATCTTGGTACATAATAACATATCATCTCAGCCGAAATGAAGGAAAGCAAATATATATATTTGTTTGTACAACATCATTAAGGCAAGCCATCACAAGATTTCTATCAGCCTCCAAACATAAGAATATCTCTGCTTATAATTGTACTAAAGGAAAAAAAATATCATGTTGTACAAAAACAAATTAATGACCCTGTAAACTCATTTTGTATATCAGCCTCCTTCAATTCATTCTCGTTCCATTCTAGCTGAGAAAATCTAAAGTAAACATCATCTTAAAAACTTAAATAAACTTCAACTAAAACATCAAACAAATCAAGACAACTAGAGATCAAAAGGCAGAGCAACTCAAAGCTAAGATCAGTTTTCAAATGCAAAGCCTGTTCTCTGCTATTCAAAACATCCAGGTGAGTAACATCAACTGTTTTTAAAATTTTAAAGCTTGACTCTGTTGCATATACATCTGAGAATAAGTATGGTTGTATATATGTGCAAATTCTCTGTACATTCGAAAGCTGGAAGTATGTTGTGCAGACTGTTGTTCATATTTGTCTTCTGTCTGTGATGCTAAACCAAAACTTTTGATTCAAAAATCATTTCCACTTGATCTACTCGCTATTTGAATTTATTGATAAAACAAGGATTGTTTGTTATAACATTGATTAAAGTTAGAAAATTATTTCAGTTAAAAGAAACTTAGAATTTCCTCTGGAAAGCAAGAAAGCTGAATACAACTTCCAATAAGTCAAAATTCAAACCTTTCAATTTACGAATTCAGATATATAGATAGAATTCACAAGCTTAAACACGATTTTTAAAGCAAGAATTAGAATTTTTAGATCAAAAATCAAAGAGCGGTTTGGGTTCATTCAAATTTCATTTGTTTAGCGATTTCTGATGATCTATTGAGTAGTGGTGGTCGGGGTTCTGCCTAATGATGGAGGAGTGATCGTAGCATCTAGGAAAAATGGTGGATGGTGATGCAATTCACCATGGAAGTTGCGGCAATGGGTTTCCTTCTGGAACCCTAGTTTTACTGGGTTTGATAGTTCGATCGCCATGGCTAGTATAGTTGATCGAGTGCAGCGTAACTTCGGGAAATGGTGGCGTGGAGGTTCATCGAGGTGTGGATGGAGTTGCACGTCGTCTGATGATCGGAGTCGCTTGGTCGAGGGTGGTTTGGTCGGAGCTTTTTGTTCCAGTGGTGCTCGAGAATACTCGATTTTGTTTTGGGCTTCGCGGCATTAGTTTGTGGGTCGGAAACATTCAGGTGGTTGATCGCCGACGTGTGCGAGGAGTCATCGGAGGTAGCGGCGGCGTGGATGAACTGTGCACGTGCACAGCGGTGTCGGTTTGTGACAGGAGGTTTGGGTTCGTGTGACTCGAAGGGGTACTCGCGTGGGAAGGAGATGGTCTCGGGTTGGAACCCGAGTTCGTGAGTGTGGCCCTCCCTGTTTTGTTTAACTTAAACTAAAAACTGAAAAAAGAAAAAAAGAAAAAAAGAAAGGGAAGTTGGAGAAGGAACTCGAGTGGACACTCGAGTTAGAACGGGTTGAACCCGAAGTAGAGCTTGTAAATGTTTTAAAATGTTTTGTAAAGCTAATTTTAAAATTTAAATTTAAAACTGATTTGAACTATTATGTTTAAACTATTTTGATTAAAAAGTTTTATGCTTTGATTAACTTAAAATTTGAGAAATGTTAAGTATTTTTAAAATTTAATTAATCAAGGGTAATTAAGTATAAATTAAGAAAATGAAATGTTTTCTAATCATTAAGCCAACTTAAAGGTCTTAAGTTAATTAATGAAAGTGATAAAAGATAATTGCTTAATGAAAGTAATTAAGGGTAATTAATTACTTAAAGATAACTATTTAATGAAAGTAATTAAAGGATGATTACTTAATGGATAATTACTTAATGTAGGTAATTAAAGATTGATTAGAGGTTAATTAATTTAATATTAGTGATTAAAGGTTGATTACTCAAGTGATTAAACAATAATTAATTAAGGGCTAATTAATTAATGTGATTAATTAAGGATAATTTATTAATTAAAGGTTAATTAATTAATGAAGGTGATTAAGGAATGATAATTAATTGAGGAATAATTAATTAAAGTAATTAATTAAAGATAATTAATTACATGGTGAATTAAATAATTAAAGGTTAATTATTTAATAATTAAAGGTTGATGAATTATAATTAAAGGTTAATTAATTTATTATTAATGGTTAATTAATAAATGATTAAGGAATAATTAATCAAGTGGTTTGTAATTAATTAATTAACCAGGATTAGTAAATTATTCATAAGTAATTTATCTGATTTAGATTTATCAGATGATCTATAAATCTTACTTATGGTTGTTTGAATGATATTAAGTGCTTTGGATTGCTTGATATCCCTGATATATGATGCTTTGTGATATATCCTGATTTATGTTGTGATCTGTTTCTCTGGGATGAATGTAATTAATTCCCTTTTATGTAATTTATATATCTGTGATCTGTGAATGAAAGATGAGCGTTATAGTTATACCGCTTATCAATTATATTTCTGTATTTTGATCTGTGATGATTCATTGATGTTGCACTACTGTGTTGAACCCATGGACCACACTCTTACACACACTGTTTGCACAAAAAATGGACAAACACCTCAAAGTTGTATGATTTAGTAGATCTTATGTTATTCTTAGTGATTTGGGTGATTTATGCAAATATATGAAAAGCAGGGGCTAAACTGTAAAAAGACACGCAGATTTATAGTGGTTCAGCCAGAATGTGCCTACGTCCACTTTATATGTTATTTCTCTTCTCTTGTTTTGATTACAAGTACAAAGCTTTGATACAAGTAAAAGAAAGTTGTTTGAAAGTTCTCTCCGTGCTTGAGCTCTCAAACTTGTCCCCCATTGTTGTACCCCTGCCTCTCTATTTATAGAGTGAGGTTGGGGGCAGGGGTCTTGGATGTATACAGCTGCTGGTGGGCCTGGGCTGAAGTGATCTGGCCTGGCAGTCTGGTTCGGTATTCTCTTGGTTCGGTGAAGTATGGAGTTGGTCTGGTTGGGCTTCATCCGGTGAAGTGTGGAGTGGTGAGGTTGGACCGGTGGCAGTTGCCGGATGAAGGTCTACCGAATGGACACGAGGGAGGGCTGCCGAATGGGTTATGCCGAATGGACTCGGGGGAGAGCTGCCGAATGGGTCATGCCGAATGGACTCGGGGGAGAGCTGCCGAATGAATCACGTCTCTGGGTCTCGAGGTCTTCTGGGTAAGAATTCACCCAACATTTGCCCCCCAAAGTAGGGCATATGTCTAACATATGTCGTGCTTTGTCTTCCTTCGTTCGGTCTTGGTTGCGCCGAGCCAGTTGGTCCGGTCGATGTGCTTCGCTTATAAATAAGGGCGCCACTCTACTATTGTTTCTTCACTTTTCGAGATAGCCGAACCACTTGACTCCCATTTTTTCCGAACTAGACCCTTATCATTGCCGAATCAGGTGAGATTTTATTCTGCCGAATGAGATCTTATTCTCGTATTACCGGACGAGAACGGGAGACACCGAATGAACCCATACTTGAACCACCGAATGGACCTTGAGAGTTCGAGAATTTCCATTGTCTTTACCGAATGACGATGGGAGTTTGAGCACTTTGAACTTTCTTTGCTTACACTCGAGACACCGAATGAACCCATACTTGAACCACCGAATGAAAATGATACTGAATATGTTTTTACCGAATGAAGTCATATACTTGTTTATATCCTCTGTTCTAAATGTGTTTTTCCGGTATTGTAGATAATGTCTCGCAAAGTAGAAACTCGATCAGACAAGAAGCGATCCGTGGGTGAAGGAGAGTCATCGGCTGTGCCCCCAGCTCAATCAGGATCGGAGCGTCATGGGCCCGCCCCGAGGTCATTAGTGGATGGATATGGTCCCCAGGAGTTGCTGGATTCCCCGCCTGACTGCTTTCCTAGCCTTCTCAAAGAGGAGCAACTCGATGTTATATCTCGTTCTTTTGGGATTGATAGAGCCCTCATGCTGCTGCCGGGTCCAGGAGTCATGCCATACAGTCCTCCCGAAGGATACTTCGCTTATAGCAGGTACCATTGCATGTGTGGTGCTATCCCGCCTCTCAATGCTTGGATAGTTAGCTTCCTCACGTACCTGAAGGTGGCCCCATTTCAGCTTCAGCCTAACTCTTACGCCATACTGGTGAGCCTTTTCGTTATTTTTCGGAGGAAGTATGGTCGCGCTCCCTCCAACCGGGAGATCCGGTACTTGTACAACTTAAGGGGCTACAAGAAGGGGTCCCCATATATTAACTTGGAATCTGCTGTGACCTTCAAGCCGGTCCTGGACCTTTACTCCAAATTCAGCATGTTCAAGAAAGAATGGTTCTTTGTTAGGGACGACTCCGTCTCTATCCGGCGCTTTACCTCTGGATGTAAGTTGATGCTTTTACTTATAATTTCTATCCTGATTGTGATGCTTCTTCTCATACTTTCTCATTTTTGCTAGCGACAGGTGGCTTTCCTGTTGTGGAAACTGACCGCCTGGTTCAGACGGCGGCGGAGATAGAAGGCATTCTTGGGAAATACAGATCATCTGCTTACTTGATTAGAAATGCGATCCTTCTAGAATACAACTTGATCCTTCCGCAGCAGTCTGTAGTTAAGTTGAGGGAAACGGCGGAAGAGAGGGCGGCTGCTCAGGCCAAGGGAGGCGTTGCGGCAGAGGGTGGAAAGAGAAAACCATTCACGAAACCTCCAGCCGTTGGAGGTAAGAAACTTAAGAGGTCAGACGGTCCTTCTCCCAGCAATTGTCCACTTACTCAGGGGGAGATAGACGCGGAGGAGGAAAGAGGTGAGGCGGAGGGCGGGAGTGACGTTGAGCGTCTTGGTGACGAGGGTGGCGATGGACAGGGTGGTGATGGTTCCAGGGCTTTGTCTTCTGGGCAAGTAGGCGAGATGCAAGAGTGGACGGACGATGCTCTCCGTCAGGCTTTTGAGGAGTTGGGGTATGATCCGGCTTTGGTAGAGAAGACCGGGGAGGCGGACAAAACCGGGACTGGTGCAAGTGAGTCTTCTCCGACTATTCCGGCCAAGGTGGCTTTGACAACTCAAGGTGAACTCTTGACCCCTGCACGCTTCACTAATGATAGGGACTTAGGAATATTTTATGACCCGCTCCCGTCCTGGAATGAAATCCGGGACTTATTGCAGTATCCCACTCCTCCCCAGGGTTTGTACAACCACAGCTGTGTTTCTTTTCCTTTTCTAATCTTGCAATTTACCGCGTTCCTTGAATCATATTGTAATGTAAGATTATGACACTTGTTCTTTATATCAGGAGCAGGCAAGACGCCCAAAGCTTCAGACCTTCGACACAGGCTCGAGCAATATAAACTTTCCAAAATTTCTGCTAAGCCGAAGCCCTCAGCCCAACGCTCCGGGGATGTAGTCGGGTACCGTCCTCTTCTTGGGGTCATCGAAGAGGGTATTCAGCAGAGGAAGAGGAGTCATCCTTTATCCGAAACTTCGCTCGGTTCTCAGCCTCCGGCTCAGCCTATTCATGATATTACTGAGGAGGGCAGCGAGTTTGTATCTTCTCCACACCCATCCGGAAACCCTTCTGTTGTTCATATCGACCGTCCCGATCTGGCCCGTAATCCATTTGCCGGTCATCCTGATCTGGATCCGGGTTCTCAGGATATTAATTTTGACGAAGTTACTGGTGAACACCTTCTCCCCCGTAACCCCATGGTACGAGTACTTGACGAAGCCAAGTCCTTAGACCTCGATCTACTCACCACTCGTATAGTCACTATGGGAGACGAGGCCAAGGCCAACATTGATCGGGTGGCGGAGGAGGCCAAGAAGCTGATGGGGCATCACGCTCGGCTGGTTAAGGCCGGAGAGGAGATAGGGAGCGCCAATATCCGACTTCGATTGGTGGTCTCGGATCAGGCCAAGCAGCTTGCGGATCAGGCTATCCAGATTTCTCAGCATGAGGCTGCCGCTGGGCGATTAAGGAGAACCATGGAAGAGGCTAGTCGGGCCGAATTGCGGAAAATGGAAGCTGCTTGCAAAGAGCGGATTGATATGGCTATTACCACGGTGGATGAGGTTCGGAGAGCGGATCTCGAGCAGGTGGAGGAATTGTCCGAGAAGCTTGAGGCTGCCGAGCTTGCTCAAGCTAAGTTGAGGGAAGAGATGGCGGTGATGCGGAGGTCCCTTCAAGCTGATTGCTCGAGATACAGACTGGAGAGAGATGCTGCCGTGGAAAGGTTGTCGGCCTCCGATGCCCGGATGAGGGAGTTTGAGGAGAACGAAGGAATGATGGATGACATGCTCCAGGACATGTATTTCCGGACTTGGAAGCAGGGTAACCTCTCTTGGATGGATGATTATCCCAGAGTCATGGCCAAGATATATCTTCGGGCTTTGGAGGAGGCTAAGGCTGATGCAGATAAAGAGGGTGGAACGGTCTTCAGTATGGATGTGGTCACGGCCCAGTTCACCAAGGAGGAGAAAGTGGCGGTAAAGGAGGGTATGCGGCTGCTTGCTGCTGAAGAGGCGGGTGTGCAGGTAGAAGATGACGACCAGGATGGTCAAGAAGCTAGTACTGGTAAGTCTTCCTTTCTAGTCTTTCTGTTAACTTGGTTACTCATCACTAATGAACCCTTTTTATGACCGGACAGGCGGGCAAAAGAACAAGGACAAGACTTCGACGCAACCAGCTCCATGACTGAACCTGAAAAATTCTTTTTGTAGGCTTGGCATTGTTGTATCTGTTAGTCTTAAGACAGTAGGGTAACTTCCAAGTTGTAATTCTTGCTACTTGTAATAACATTATTCTTGACGTGTAATTTTTTAGCTCAAGTTGATTTTGTCATTTCTTGAATATTTGTTGCTATTTCGACATATCGTATGAGAAATGTAGCTATGTGTATTCTTGTAATTAAATTGTGTTTGATGTCAGATTCTGGTTTTAAATCATAATCTCATGACTTGCAATGTTAGCGTGTGGTGTGGAAAAATCAAATTATAGTCATGCATTTGTACATAAAGGAAGAAAATACCGCCTTTCATGTTCTGTTTGTAAATGGCAGTTTCGAATATCTTATATGACCAAGCATGGAGAGCAGTTGACTGCCCCGCCATCTGATTGTGAATCTCTGCATCCATTGGCGGGTACCTCTTACCCTGCATCCTGTACTTTATGGTTTGTTATAGAGGATAGGAGGAAAGTTTTTTAAGTAAAATTGAAATATGTGAAATAGTAAAACTTCCAGTCACGGAAGGCCTTCGATGTGCTTAAGTTCGTGGCAAACGGGTTTTGTAGTCACTTTCCCTAGCTGTGGGTCTTGGAGACATTTGTCACCCATCTTACGCCTCCGCGGGGAGTTAATTCTTTTTTACCACAGCCGCACTTAAGACACACCGGAGCCGAGATCGCGCACAGTAACTACCCGGGCCATTATGGCCCGTACTCATGGGTATTATTCGACTTACTGTGGCCGGCTAGCGTGGGTGCCGATCGCCAACTGTGAACTGCCCCTGGCTGGCCACACCTTATGTTGGGGCTTATAATCGGTTCACAGTCGCCGGCGAGCCTAACGCCGTAATGAGCTGCCTCGGCTATAGTCGGCCTTCTCGGTGGCTTATAATCGGCTCATTACAGTTGGCTTTAAGGGCCGTCGCGAGCAATGAGTTAACCCGCAGCAGAGGGATGCTGGAGCAAAAGTGTCTCATTGGCGAGGGCATAGATTCGCATAGTACCTGTTGGGGCTTGTCCACGTGGAGTTGCATTGTGGAGTGCTTTGAATAGAAATGCTATATGCTCAGGATTTTGTTCAACAGAAAAGGATAAAGTTAACAAGCAGCCAAGATACAAAGGAACAAGCTAAAAAGAGACAAGGCTTTTTTAAAGTGGTTCGGCACGAAAAAATGCCTACGTCCACTGATTCTCTTCGTTAATTCACTTCATATGGGCAATACAAGTTAAGAAAAGTATCGACGGAGGTGTTGGATGTTCCATGCCCTCTGGAACACCTCCCCGTCCACTGTTGACAAAATATAGGCTCCGTTGTGGAGATCTTTATGAATTACATATGGTCCATCCCAGATTGGGTCTAGTGCTCCGGGGCGAGGGAAGATTCGCTTGAGGACAAGATCCCCTTCTCGTAAGGCACGATGCTTGACTTTGGAGTTGTATTGTGCTGCCACCTTTTGCTTGTGGGCTGCTGTTTTTAGGACTGCATCATTCCTTCTCTCCTCGACTAGATCCAAAGACATGTTGAGGAGCTCTTCGTTTTCTTCTGGGTTATAGTGGATCCTACGGTGGGAAGGCACAATGGTTTCAACTGGGAGCATAGCCTCCGATCCGTATGCCAAAGAGAAAGGAGTGTGCCCTGTTGATGTTCTGAAAGATGTGCGGTAGGCCCATAGTGCCGTAGGGAGTTCATCCACCCAAGCGCCCTTTGACTTTTCGAGCTTCTTTTTGATCAGAGTTTTCAGAATTTTGTTGACTGCTTCGACTTGTCCGTTTGCTTGGGGATATGCTACGGATGAGAAGCTTTTGCGAATTCCGTGTTCTTGGCACCAGTTGGCGAATTCCTCGCTGTCAAACTGAAGTCCATTGTCTGATATGATTTTTAGTGGGACTCCGTACCTGCACAGAACATTTTTGATTAAGAAGTTGATAACTTTCGCTGAAGATACTTTATTTAGAGGTTCTGCTTCCACCCATTTGGTGAAATAGTCGACTGCTACTATAGCATATTTGGCGCCGCCTCGACCCATTGGCAGTTCACCGATTAAGTCAATTCCCCATACTGCAAAGGGCCAAGGGCTGGTCATCTGGGTAATCTCGGTTGTTGGTAGCCGAGGGACCTTAGCAAACTTTTGGCATCTGTCACACTTCTTGACGAAATCTAAGGCGTCCTTGCCTAAGGTGGGCCAGAAATATCCGTATCGGAGTATCTTTTTTGCTAATGTTTGCCCTCCGGTGTGATCTCCGCAGCTTCCTTGATGAATGTTGGATAAGATTTCCTTGGCTTCCCTTCCGGCGACACACCTTAATAATGGGTTAGAGAACCCACGCCGATAGAGGATGTCTCCTTGTATTGTGTAGCGGGACGCTTTCCTCAAGATTTTCTTGACTTCGTTACGCCCGTCGGGTAGTGTGCCATTTTGTAGGTAGTCTCGGATGGGAGTTATCCAAGTTGCTTCTTCGGTTGCAGCTATCAGATTCACTTGTTCAAAACTCGGGATCATTTGCTTTGAGACAGTTACTGCCCCGAAGATGGCGACGTCTCTCATACTTGCTTGCTTTGCCAATTCGTCGGCCTCTTGGTTCTCTTCCCGAGGGATGTGTTTGACTAAGTAGTGGTCCAATCGGCTGAGAAGTAACTTGGTCTTCTTTAGATATGCTATGAGTCGTTCTTCTCGAGCTTGGAATTCCCCTAGTATTTGATTAACAATAAGCTGAGAATCGCTGTGAAGACACAAAGAATTGGCTCCGATCTCGATAGCAATTTCTAATCCGGCTATTACTGCTTCGTATTCTGCATCGTTGTTGGTGGCAGTGAACTCCAACCTTATAGCATAGTGCAGTTTATTTCCCCTGGGAGTGATGATTACCACACCTGCCCCCGAGCCTTGTTCGTTAGATGCACCGTCCACAAAGAGATTCCACTTGATATCTTCTGTTATTTCCAGTTGCTCCTTATCCTCGTTGGTAGTGAATTCTGCAATGAAATCAGCCATGGCTTGTCCCTTGATGGCGGTGCGAGGGTGATAGGTGATATCATATTGACTCAGCTCAATACACCATTTAAGTAGTCGCCCGGAAGTGTCGGGACGATGGAGTACCTGCCTCAGTGGTTGATTGGTTAGAACCTTGATGGAATGGGATTGGAAGTAATGACGTAGCTTTCGTGAAGTGATTAGTAAACAGTATGCTAACTTTTCGAGCTTAGGATATCTGACTTCTGCCCCAGTAAACCTTTTACTGACGAAGTAAACTGGTCGTTGCGTACGGTTATCTTCTCTTACCAAGGCAGCGCTTAGAGCGTGAGATGACACAGCAAGGTATAGGTATAATTCTTCGCCTTCGCTTGGGGTCGAGAGTACTGGTGGTTTCTGGAGGTGTTCGATTAGGTTAAGGAAAGCGGTCAAGCATTCGTCCGTCCATTCGAACTTTCCTTTATCTTTCTTTAGAGCTTCGAAAAAGGGGACGCACTTGTCCGTTGCTTTGGAGATGAATCGGCTTAGGGCAGCCACTTTTCCATTTAGGCTTTGCATTTCCTTTCGGGTGGAAGGTATCTTGATGTCTCTTAATGCTCGGACTTGTTCAGGGTTTGCTTCTATCCCTCGGGCATGGACGATGAATCCTAAGAATTTTCCTGATGACACTCCGAAGGAGCACTTTAGTGGATTCAACTTCATTCCATACTGTCGAAGTACCTGGAACATCTCGCCCAGGTGGCTTACGTGATCTTTGGCTTTCCGTGATTTTACCAGCATGTCGTCTACATATACTTCCATTGTTTGTCCTATTAGCCCTGCGAACATCTTGTTGACGAGGCGCTGGTAGGTGGCTCCTGCGTTTTTAAGTCCGAAGGGCATCACTTTGTAGCAGTACAAACCCCGGTCGGTGATGAAACTAGTGTGATCTTGGTCGGGAGCATGCATAGGAATTTGGTTATATCCTGAGTATGCATCCATAAAAGACAGGAGTTCGTGCCCGGCTGTGCTGTCTACAAGTTGGTCGATTCTGGGAAGCGGGAAGCAATCCTTTGGGCAGGCGTCATTTAGGTTGGAGAAGTCAATGCAGGTCCGCCACTTCCCATTAGCCTTCTTTACTAGTACCGGGTTGGCGATCCATTCTGGGTAAATAGCTTCTCGTATGAAGTCATTGGCGAGTAGATTCTTTACTTCTTCATCGAGGGCTGCTGATCGCTCTGCCCCCATACTTCTCTTCTTTTGTTTTACGGGTGCCTTGGTAGGATCAATTTTTAATACGTGGCACGCTATGTTGGGGGAGATTCCGGTCATGTCAGCGTGTGACCAAGCGAATACATCTAAGTTGTGGCGGAGAAAATCAACGAGTTGTTCCTTCAATTCGGTTTTCAATTGCGACCCAATTTTCAGTAGCCTACTTGAGTCGTGCTTGTCTACAGATATAAACTCCATAGCCTCTGCAGGCTCGGCGGTGGCCTCCTCCTCTTTGTCCCTCGGGTCTAATTCATTGAAAGGGTCGCTGGTGTATCGAAGAGGAGGGGCTTTCTTTAGTTGCTATGCTTCAAGGCTTTTTGTGCAGAGAGCAATCTCTACACCTTTCCCTTTATCTCTCCTGTGGTTGTTGCGAAGTTCGGTTACATAGCAGTCTCGTGCAATATCTTGGTCTCCTTCCACTTCCCCTACCCCACTGTCTGTTGGAAATTTCATTTTTAGGCACCACGGGGCTAGGACAATCTGGAAGTCAGATAGGGCTGGTCTTCCTAGGAAGGCGTTGTAGGCCGAATGGTTTTCTATCAGCACAAACGTCTGTTTCCTTACAACGGAGCGGGGATGGCTTCCGATTTCAACGAAGAGGTCCAGCCGCCCGATGGGCATTTTCGCATCTCCAGTGAAACCGTGTAGCGGTTTATCGCAGGGAGATACGTCCTTCATTGACAACCTCATTTTGTCGAATGCGTGTTTGAACAGGATATTTACAGAGCTTCCAGTGTCTACCAGGATTCGGTAAACTTCGGCGGGACCGAGTCGGGCAGAGATAACCATGGGATCCATGTGAGGGTACTGTCTTCCTTCTAGGTCGCGTTTACTGAATGTGATGTCATCACTTTCTTTCCGCTTTGGGTGGCGCTCTTCTATAACCGTATTGACACAGTCTCTATTGTCTCTGAGCGACTTCCCATATCTTTCCATCTCTTTCCAACTTCTGTCTGCGATGTGTGGACCTCCTGAGATGGTATGGACCACTATCTTCTCTTGACTAGAGCTGCTAGCGTTGCGGTCGCCTCTGCCGGTCCCTGGTGAGGGTAGCCTTGGGTTTTCATTGGCAGGATCTGGAGTCCTGCCTTGACTTTTTACATAGCGTTCCAGTTTCTTTCTTCTGATGTGTTCCTCAATCAGATCTCGGAGATGATGGCATTCGTTGGTATCATGTCCGTGGGATTCGTGGAAGCGGCAGAATTTTCCAGATTTCTGTGCGCTATCTGATTCCTTCTTGTATGGTGGGCGTTTGTATCTAACTTCGCCTTGGGTGGCAAGGAAGATGTTTTCGACGGTCTCGTTCAAAGGGGTGTAAGAGTCGAATCTTGGTCCTGGCCGATATAGGCGTTTCTCTACTTTCTTGCCCCCAGCATTGTCTCTGGAATCATTTCTTCGAACGTCCCTTGCCACAGCAGGGGCATTGCCATGGGTCGTCTTACTTTGCTGTCCTGACTGCCCCTCAATGGCAGCATCCTCAAGCCTCATGTATTTCCCGGCTTCATGGAAGAAATCGGGTAAAGTAGCTGGTTTTTCTTTTGTCAATCTCCTAGCAAATTTAGTGTCCGGATGCACCCCACTGCAGAGGGCCATTAGGATAAGCTTCTCATCGGCATCTTGAACTGCGGCTGCTGCGGCGTTGAATCTGGTTAGGTATTGTTGCAGCTTTTCTCCAGGTTTCTGTTTGACGCTGGATAAGGAATAAGCGTCCTTAGGTTGCTCCACATGAATGCGGAACTGACTGATGAATTTTTCTTTCAACATTTCCCATGAGCTGATGGATCCTTGGGGTAGATGACAGAACCAGGAGGTAGCAAGATCTGCTAAGAAGAGCGGGAAGCATTTGCACAGCACTCCCTCTGTTGCTCCACTCATGAGCATATGCTGCGTGTACCTCTGTAAGTGTACAACGGGATCGGAGGTTCCTTTGTAGGGTTCCATTGTTGGCATCTTCCATTCTCGGGGGGTGATAGCAATTTCGATATTGCGGGCGAAAGGGCTGGTTACCCTAGCGCCTATCCCTCGATCTCTTTGCTCCCGTTGGACACACTCTCTGAATAAGCGTGCCATCCTTTCATCAGAATTTGGAGCGGACAGAAATGAGTTTGGTTCCGTTCTGTGGGGTTGACTCCGACCAGACAACCTGTAGGGATGGTATCGTCTATCATTCCTCATATTTTCCAGTGGCTGCCTTTGATCTTCTGGGAGCATGCTTGGGTCAGCTACAGTTGGCCCTTGCCTTGATCTTCCCCTGTTGGGTTCTGATCTAAGCACTTCCTCGGGTCCAACTTCGGGCTGAACTCTAGCTCGGCCCCGTTCATTGGTGTTCCTGTGGTTAGGCAGCATGACCGGCTCAGCTGCAGTTGACCTCCGCCCGGTACCTTCCGCGTTGGGTTCGGCACCAAACGCTTCCTCAGGCCTAACTTCGGGCTGAGCTCGGTCTCGGCTCCTACCATGGCTACCCCTGCCGTTAGCTCCTTCGAAGAAGGAAGATCTTTGCTGTCTCTGAGATCCTCCAGATTGGGACTCGCCCCATGATTCAGTGTTGCGGTTGGATTCTTCAGCGTCCCTCAAGCGTGACATGAGATGGTCTACCAAGGCTTCCTGCTGGGACGTGAAGCGGTTAGTTACTTCAACAACAACTCTGTCCAAATCTGCCCTAGTAATTGCTGCAGGCTGTTCTGTGGCAGGAGTGGCTGGGTTAGCCTGTCCTTCATTTGTTGCCGTTGCTGGAGGAGGACGGTTCACTTGATTTGTGGCAGCTGGATCAGGAAGGCTGCTGGATGCGATGTTTTTTCCTTTGTTAACATCTTTTCTCTGTTTGGGAGGCATGTTTTCCAAGCGGCGGACGATGGTGTTAGGAAAACTTGTTAAGCGGATGAAGCTGAAGCTTCGAGCTTCTAGCTCTCAATGAAAGCACCAAAAATGTTTGCACAAAAAATGGACAAACACCTCAAAGTTGTATGATTTAGTAGATCTTATGTTATTCTTAGTGATTTGGGTGATTTATGCAAATATATGAAAAGCAGGGGCTAAACTGTAAAAAGACACGCAGATTTATAGTGGTTCAGCCAGAATGTGCCTACGTCCACTTTATATGTTATTTCTCTTCTCTTGTTTTGATTACAAGTACAAAGCTTTGATACAAGTAAAAGAAAGTTGTTTGAAAGTTCTCTCCGTGCTTGAGCTCTCAAACTTGTCCCCCATTGTTGTACCCCTGCCTCTCTATTTATAGAGTGAGGTTGGGGGCAGGGGTCTTGGATGTATACAGCTGCTGGTGGGCCTGGGCTGAAGTGATCTGGCCTGGCAGTCTGGTTCGGTATTCTCTTGGTTCGGTGAAGTATGGAGTTGGTCTGGTTGGGCTTCATCCGGTGAAGTGTGGAGTGGTGAGGTTGGACCGGTGGCAGTTGCCGGATGAAGGTCTACCGAATGGACACGAGGGAGGGCTGCCGAATGGGTTATGCCGAATGGACTCGGGGGAGAGCTGCCGAATGGGTCATGCCGAATGGACTCGGGGGAGAGCTGCCGAATGAATCACGTCTCTGGGTCTCGAGGTCTTCTGGGTAAGAATTCACCCAACACACACAAATATGGATTTCAGGAGGAAATCGGTTAAGTCACAGATGATTTAAAATTGATATTTTTGAAATGAGAATTTTGATTTCAATTGATTTTGGAAATGAATTTGGGTTAAACGTTAAAGCCTTTGAAAAGGAGTTTTTAAGATAAAAGTTATTTTGAATAACTTGGTTAAGTTTTCCAATTTAAATAATTTAATTTGAATTTGAATTCAAAATTTGGAAATTGAATTCTATGTTTAGAAATTACGATTAAAGATGTTATAAATGTGTTTATATGAAGTTAAACCATTTTAAAAGTATAATTTTGAGAATTTGGATTTAACCCAAGAACCTTAACTCGTATAAATGAATAAGATTTTCCAAAAGGAAAACTGTTTTATTTTAAATGATAAAAGCTTTCATATAAGAAATGAGTTTCCAATTTGAATTAAAGGAATTTCAAGTTTGAATTGAAAAATGGTTTTCCAAGTTTTGAGTGAATTGTTTTGAAAGCTATGAATTGAATCTGTTTATTTTTAACAGATTTAAAATGGTGATTTGTTTAAACCATTCGAAATGAAATTGTTTTGAAAACTATGAGTTAAATCTTTGATTTAAAGATTTAACGAGTTAATCAAATTGAAATGGGAATTAATTTGGGAAAATCTGTGAATGAATCTTTTGTTTAAAATATTAAAGTGTGGAAATTGTTTAAACCGTTGAAGGTTGTTAAAATGAATCTTTTTGTTTAAAGATTTGAAAATGATAACGTGTTTAAACCATTTGAAAGAAAAGTTTTGGGTAATAAGTTGTGACTTAATTGAAATCCCAATATCCATATGTTTTTAAATATTGCGCTCATTATTCGGATTAGCCGGGAGAGGACCTTTGTGTCATATAACCCGTTCCGAATAATGATACGTCGTATATGGATTGCATTTGAAGACCGGTGGTGAATACCGGATATTTTCGAAAATGAAAGGACAACTTGTCGAATGTCTCTGCATCAACTAGTCCCCGATATAGAGATTTGATCACCCTTTGTGATGGGAAGTCCGGACGTGATTAGAAAATTATCCGGATTTGCAAGGGCTTCTTTGGAAGTGCCTTCGGTTCTGTTCGAACCCGGAACAGACTTGTATGGTTACATGTCTGACATTACACTTTGAGATATAAAGCTGATTTCTTTCAAATACATTTCTGTTGGTGGCGGAGAATTTATTCTCTTAGCTTAACACCCTTCTCTGAGACGTACGAGCTTAGAGGTTATGTAGTTGAAATTTATCAGTGATATACTCCCAATTTGGTAATGTGGCATGCTGAGTGTTGCTGTGTGATGATCATTCATTGATCATTTGTGATCAAAGCGTGGCTTTGTGAAAAAGTGTAGCTTTGTGGACGAGACCTCTTCGGACCTCACAACCCGGAAATGGTCGAAACAGGAATATGCGGCAAGGTTATGAGGGTCGCGCCCTTTAGGGTATGTCATTTCCTTCTGGAAAAGGGTGGTATCAGGTATGGAGCCCTGGTATTTAACCTATGTGGATACTCCGATCTCATTTATTGTGTGAATGTGTTTATCGAGGCGCCTCGGATAAAGGTCCCAAAGGACCGGGGGATGGCATATTCGTGAGTTACCTAGTTACAGGGGTAACCCGGCCTTGTGTTGGCAGAGAGCTAGTTAGTTCTCGAGACTTCCAGCCAGAGGCGATCCCATGTGGCAGTAGGAAGTTCCTTAGCCTGACCATTTGTTGGAAAATCCTAAGAAACAATACGAGCCCTTTACGATTGCAATTGTATAACCTGTCTCCTCAGGCGGCAGCTATAGCAGGCATAATATAATGGTACCTATGCTGGCTAATATTAATATTGTATTTTCGAAATGATTTTGTACATTATGCACTAGTAATAATATCAAAAAGAGTTTGTTTGCGTAGTAAGCATGTTTGACTATCATAAGAAGCAATCTCCTCCAAGTCTGTGATTTCATTCTGTGTGTGGTGGGAGGTCTTATGGTAGTTTCATTTTCCAAAAGCATTGCGAATATTTTCCATTTTCTTTTGTTGTTTTAAAGGTAAACTATTTTTGTTTACTCATACCGGTCCCATGACTGACCTGGAGTTTATTGTTCCCTTCCTAAACTCTGGGTGCCCATAATTTTCCACACGGGCAGTCTAGAGTTGGGTTTTTCAGATAGTCAGGTTCAGTAGATTATCGGGAGCCAGTTCAGTGTTGGAGTTCACTCACTGACCGACGTTGCTTATCTTTGTGCAACATGATGGTGGTTAGAGCTGATGTTGGAGTTATTGGACTCAACCTCTCTGACTGATCATTTGGAGTTATCTCTTCTGATATTTCCGCTGTATCATTATTTATCTCTGATATTGTTGCATCATATTGATATCATTGTTGTATATCATACTGGATATTGTATTCATTTGATTTATATATGATATCATCTATTTCTATATTCCGCTGTGTTGTTATACTTAATGGTGTTATAAGCTCCGGTGAGCAAAATTCGGCGTTTGAATCTACGGCATTTTGAGTACAAGTGAAGTACGGGTGCCGATTTCCGAAGGCTGAATTTTGGATCATTACACAACCACTTTCAACAAAATTTTGTGCCTCTATCTCAAAATCAACCACAACAATCTGTTGCTCCTCAAGACGATAAACAATTGACTTCACTTGAGAAAAGTCTTGAAACTTTGGCTAAAGTGACCACTCAAAACCTCCAATCAAATAGCAATTTGCAAAATTTGTTAACCTCGTACATGGAGAATACAAGTCAATCAATTGCTAAACCTGAAATTCAAATGAATCAATTAGCCACGTCTATGAGTAAATGTGAATGAGGCACGTTCCCAAGTCAACAAATTTCGAACCCTAGAAACCAAAACATGAATTCGAAACAAGCCCAAGTTGTTCAAGATAGCAATGTGAACCAAATGAATGCTATCATGACTTTGCATTCCGGTAAACAAATCGATAAATAAGTTGTCAATCCAAATGATTTACCAAAAACTCCTCTTGACACTTCAAAAACGACAAGCAATTCTGAACGAAACATCGAACCAAATATCGAATCAAATTCCAATCCAAATTCTTCTTCTACTCAAGTAGACGGACCTACTGAGTATCAAATTCCATTTCCACATCGACTTCGATCAAAGAAACATTCCGATAAAATGAAAAAGATGTTGGAAAATTTCAAACAAGCCAAAGTGAACATCCTTCTTCTTGATAACGTTCAACAAGTCCCAACTTACGCTAAATTCTTGAAAGATTTGTGTACTCAAAAACAACACACTCATGTACCTAAGAAAGTTTTCTTAGGTGCTGGCCTTAGCGAAGTCTTGTCTCAATCAATTCCCATAAAATACAAAGATCCTGGATATCTGACGATCTCGTGCATGATAGGAGACAAGACGATTAATAAGTGCTTATTAGACTTGGATGCAAGTGTCAATTTGATTCCTTATTCAGTTTACCAGCAACTTGGCTTTACTAAACTAAAACCGACGAAAAAACTCTTCAGTTTGTCGATCGTTCGATAAAGAAACCCATGGGAGAAATTGAGGACGTACTCATCAAAATTGATCAATTCATATTCCCTGTCGACTTCATCATTCTTGAAACACAACCCGTGAATAATCGATGAGTCAAGTTCCATTGATTTTAGGATGACCTTTCTTAGCCACTTCAAGTGCCCTAATCAATTGTCGAAATGGTTCGATGAAAATTTCTTTTGGGAACATGACTTTGGATCTTGACATCTTCAACCTTGAAAATCAATCAAACGAATCACTTGACCAAACGTTTCCAAAGTCATGTTGTGCCTAAAAAGTCCAAACTTACTATTATCACAAATGACGCCAACGAACTCATTCCAACTCGTACTCAAACAGGTTGGCGTGTTTGCGTTGATTATCAAAAATTAAATGCTACAATACGTAAAGATCACTTCCCTCTTCCATTCATCAACCAAATGCTTGAACAATTAGCCGGCCATGAATTCTATTGGTTTTTTTATGGTTATTCCGGTTATAACCAAATTCTGATTGCTCCCGAAAATCAAGAGAAAACAACTTTCACGTATCCCTTTGGCGCCTTTCCGTATCGACATATGCCATTTGGCCTTTGTAATGCTTTTGCTACTTTTCCAAGAATTTGACCTTACGATCAAAGACAAAAAGGATCTGACAATGTCATTGCTAATCATCTGTCGCGTCTTTCAAATGCACCGCCTTCTTTACAGATCAACGAGAACTTTCCTGATAAGCAACTCCTTTCTGTTTCCATCGATCCATGGTATGCCGATATAGTGGACTATTTAGCTACTAAGGAAACTCCTTCATTTTGGTCGAAACAAGATAAATACAAATTTCTTTGCCAAGTCAAGTACTTCTATTGGGATGATCCATACTCTTTTAAGTATAGTTCCAACCAAATCATTCGACGTTGCATCCTAGATTGCGAAATCAAGAGTGTCCTTTCATTTTTTTAATTTCAAGCTTGTAGTGGTTATTTCGGTCCGAAGAAAACAGTGGAAAAAGTGCTTCAATGTGGTTTTTACTGGCCTATACTTTTCAAAGTTGCATTCAAGTTCTGTAAAACTTGTGATCGCCGGCAAATGTTAGGAAAAATTTCTCAACAAAACATGATGCCTTTGAACCCCATTCTTACGGTCGAAATCTTTAGGCTTCATTTGGTTTATCATTTTTAGTTTTGAGTTTTTGTCCGTACAAAATTGCACAAGACACATGTATATTATCGAAAATGACCAATTTAGAAAACAAAATGAACATACAAAATAGAAAACAACTTTTTTTTTATTTTCCATGTTTTGAAAAATGATAGAAGCACGAGAAACAATCCATCCTTCCGTCGTCCGTCCATCCCCTCTATCGCCCCTCCTTTTTCCTTCCATTCCCTTCGTCGTCACTTCACTCCTCTCATATTTGAAAACAGAAAACACAAAATTCATTTTTAAACCAAACACTACCTTAACGTTTGGGGCATTGACTTTATGAGACAGTTTTCCAACTCTTTTGGAAATCTGTACATTCTTCTTCCTATTGAAAATCTACCAGGGCAAGTTGAGGTAGTGTTACCTCTAGGTTGACAACACTTTTAACCTTCGAGATAGAAACACGTCCATGGCTTGACATTTAGTGTTAAATATGACTAAATCTTTTCCATATAAGCGATATCATTTACGGAACAACTTTTCAATAAACGAATCGTACTTTTACTTTAAAACCAAACTTGTGCTGGGATTTCACATTTTAAATCATAACTTTAGCAAAATGATTGATTCATTTCAAACCCAAATTTATTACTTTAATATCATTATTTAAAATGATCAGTTACCTTTAAATACTATTTATTACTTCAAAACAGCTTTATTTAAAATAATCAATTAAATTTAAAACATTATTATCATAATAATTAACTAACCCTTAACCATAATTATTAAAATGATTAATTAAGTTTAAAAAATTATCATTAAAGTGATAGATTAATCTTAAAACATTATTAGCAAAATGATTCATTTATTTTAAAACACCATTATTAAAATAATTGATTGATTTTAAATCCTTATTGTTAAAATAACCAATAAATATAGGGGAAGTTATGTAGTTTAGGATTAGTTTTTGTTGATGACAAAGGGGGGAATTATAAAATAGTTTAGATAGGCTTAGATTAAGGGGGAGTTAGTAGAATAAGGGGGAGTTGTTGGAATAAGGGGGAGCCGGTGTAGAATCGAAATTTGTTGGAGTAGATTTTATAAACAAAGGTTGTCATCATCAAAACGGGGGAGATTGTTAGTTCCTGAGATGATGGTTTTGATGACAACAACCTTAGGACTTGTTATAAAATATAAATACTAATATTCTTGTCTAGATATATATGTATATGCATGGTATATATATATGCAGGTACCGAGAATGAAGACTGTACAGTATAGAGATTCAAGACTGACGAATTCAAGATTGAAGAAATCAAGTTTGAAGACTCATGAGTATCAAGAGTTTAAGATATCATGATAAGTAATAGAGTCTAGATTTATGTTAAAACTTCATAATAGCACTAAAATCTTTATTTGGATTTTAATTGTGGAATGGAATCCAGCTTCTCGCTTTAATAGTGGGATGGAACCCACGAAATATTCAAAATAATTTATTTTAACTATTTTTCCAGAAACTATCTTTTAAAAGTCATCTCTATCAATTTAAATATTTTAGCTTTAATTCAAAAAAAATTCTTATCATCTTTTAATATTTTGATCTCAAAATGATCTCTTGTTATTTTAAACTATCTCTTGATTTTAATATTTTAGCTTTAAATCTAAAAAATATATTTTAAAGAAGTCTATACTTAGTTTTTAATATTACTTTTATATTATAGATTATATATTTTAAGATTACTTTCTAAAGCTCTTTTATAAGTTTAATCTATATTCAAAATGGTTTACAAAGTTTAGAAATTGTTTTGACAAGTTTTAGAATAGAAATCATTTTAAAGCAAAATCAATTTTCAAAAATAACATAGGCATGTCGACATCCCTATACCCCCCATGTCGACATGGTAGCCGTAGATTTCAAATTTTCAAAAGAAGTGTCTATTCGTCGTAACCTTTCGCGAATGGACATGACCGTTGTTCTTCTATATTTCAACCTTTCGCGAATGGACATGACCAGTTGTTTTCAACGAATTTTAAGTTTTTTTTCTTCATTTATTCACTCCTTCTCCACTCAAATATTCTCTTATATTTCAAATGCTTTAACAAAAATCTATCGAAATCCTAAGTGAATCAAACTCGACATTCTCTAGTTTGATTATCTGCCACTCTCTCTCAAAGATCTCAGTGTTATTCAGAGTTATAGGATCATTTGTAATTAAAGATCGAAAGATAGAAGTGTATCGGGTCTCTCTCTGTCAAAGTGTGATTGAAAACGGTGTGATTGTGGCCCGTAAATCAATTGGGTGTGATTGTAGCCCGTAAATCAATTAGGTGGTCATATAGCCTGGTTAAATCAAGAGAGTTTGTCCTGGACTCGGAGACAGGAGGGTGTATCTCGTGGCCTTGAAATCGAGATTGTAATATTAACATTATATTTGAAAAGAAATCTGCACAAGAAATTGTGTGGGACTGGATGTAGGGTAACTCCGAACCAGTATAAAATTATGGTGTATTCTTTCCTTTATTGCTTTTATTTACTATTTGCATCTGTGTCTGGTTCTGTTATTGTCTATGTGTTTGTGAATTGCTTCTGTTTGTGTTTAATTTGAAAAGATTTCAAAAATTCCATAAAATCCATTAAACACTGTTCACCCCCTCCCCCCCTCTAGTGTTAATCCAGCCTTAAGATCCGTAATCCGCATTTCCAACAAGTGTTTCATGACATTTTTAAACGCCACGAAAGGTCTTTTTCATAGCATAGATGAAACGCTGTAGAAAGCTATATATTATTTTATCGATTTTCTAAAACACATTAATTATGTTGTAATATCATATAAATATCTTTGTTGATGTACTTCGATTAGCCGATATATAAAACATATTCAAAAAAACTCAAACAATTATAATATAAACACATTTAAATAGTTCAACACATTGTATATAGTTAACATTTCCAGGTTTGCACAATATTTGTAAACCAAGTTTGCACAATATCCATAAGTCAAATTATACAAATACTACTCCATGACAAAAATGCATAAAGCCAAAAAAATTATATGCTTACTATGCTAAAAGGATTTCAAACACTTCGATTTTGCAACATCATGCTGATTTTTTACTCCAACGGTCTTTAGTTACCTATAATAAAGAAATTCATCGATCAACGACTAAAATATAAGTTTAAAATGAAATGCTGCTATATGCAATATCAATTTGAGTATTTAACTAGTCAAACTTAATTGATGATGACTTGGGTATCCTAATGTTATTATGGTTAGAGGTAGCATGTAAGCAAGAAACATTAGGTACAACTTAATGAACATCATTCTAATTCAAAGTATTGGATGGTACATGCATGTCAGTACAACTATTAATTAGGGGTTCCACATGAGAGTAGAGTCATACACACTTGAGAATGAACTGCAAGTAAATTTGTTACACGGCTTTTATTGACATAAGACCATGTTTGAGCAGCAAAAGCCAAATTTACTTACCAAAACTATTGGACACCAATATGAGATATATTTTATAATTTAGTATTATTATTACTACTACTACAAACTTGTTAATTTTTATAAAACTTTGTTAAATTATTATTATTATTATCTTAAATTCGGTTAATTTTTGTAAAACTTAGTTAACTTGGTTAATATTTTATAATTTATTCTTGTTATTATTAGTTAATTATTATTATTATTATAAAATTTAATTTTTATAAAACTTAGTTAACTTAGTTGAATTTTTATAATACTTAGTTAATTTTTATAAACTTATCTAATTTTTATAAATCTTAGTTAATTTTTATAAAATTTAGTTAACTTATTTATACTATTATTGTTGTTGTTGTTATTATTATTATAGACTTAGTTATATTTTATATTTTTATAATACTTAGTTTATTTTTTATAAAGTTAGTTAATTTATTATTATTATTAAAAAATTAGTTAATTCGTTATATTATTATTATTATAGATTTAGTTATATTTTATATTTTTATAATACTTAGTTACTTTTTATAAACATAGTTAATTTATTATTATTATTATTATATGTACTTTTCAATTTTCTTAACTATAACCATCGTTATTATTATAAACTTGTTAATTTTTATAAAACTTGGTTAACTTAGTTAAAACAATTATAGTGCTTAAGTAATTTTTATAAACTTCATTAATTTTTATGAATCTTAATTAATTTTTATAAAATTTAGTTAACTTAGTTAATTGTTGTTGTTGTTATAATTATAGATTTAGCTATATTTTATACTTTATAATATTTAGTTAGTTTTTATAAACTTAGTTAATTTATTATTATTTTTATTATATACTCATTCAATTTTTTTAACTATAGTCATCATCTTTATTATTATAAACTTGTTAGTTTTTATAAAACTTAGTTAGTTTAGTTAAATTTTATAATACTTAGATGATTTTTATAAACTAGTAATTTTTATAAATCATAGTTAATTTTCATAAATTTTAGTTAACTTAGTTAAATTTTTATAGTACTTAGTTAATTTTTATAAACTTATTTAATTTTATAAATCTTAGTTTATAAAATTTAATTAACTTAGTTAAATTATTATTATTACTATTATGAACTTATTTCTTAAGCCTAAATGTACACATTCATACTTCTTGAAATAGGATGTGTGAGATGGTCAATCTGTAACACAATTGTTACAATTAATTTTACCACATGATTAATAGGCCTAGCTCTATTACTATTAGAAAATCATTACTAACCATAAATATGATTGGTAATGTGAAAATTGATATCTTTATAGTTATATAAGTTCTTTCAATATTCACTTTTTGATTTGTGATTATGCTCAACAAAGACCATATTATCATGATTAAGTACACATGTAATCAAACAAGATGTTATTTTAAAAATGATTACTTGTGACCTATTTGAAGTTCCAACTTAGGTGGACCAGTCTTTGAAAATGAAAATTATTGCTGCGCATTTCTTGTTCGGTGGTTGCAAACCCGTCAAACGGGACGAGTCGGATCATAAATGGATCGGATAGAATTTGCTCTGATCTACTCAAAACATAAACAAACCCGACTCGTTTGACCCGTTTAATAAACGGGTCAATCCGACCCAACCCGTTTAATAAAAGGGTCAACTCGACTCGACCATTTATTCCTTATTCCATTCACTGTACAATGCTTTGATTAACATTGCATGCCATACTATTGATTCAAAAATCAAATTGAAAGAATAACATAGAAAATGGCGTATGATGACATGTTACAATGGTAATAAAAAATATTTGTCATTCAATAACCCAGTCCAAACACATTTAATTGTATTGAAGTTTCTTTCAACACAGTACAAGAATACAGGAGTAAAAGAAAGATTAACGTATCTTTGTTCCATGTAATAAATGAAACAGTTACATCAAAGGAACTCAATAACTAATATACTTAGTGTATCACTTACTAAAACAACAATTAACTTTGCATCCTACTTTCCTTCTCCTGAAACTGCAACAAAACTATCCTAAGCTACTTGTATACACGAATAATTTATGGTAGAATGACGTCATATGGTCAGATCTTAATAATAACCACACAAACTCCAATGAACTCTTAGCCAAGTTACGATCCAGTGAATGACATAACGACCCAATCAAGCTTAAAAACTCCAATCTACACAAGCTTTAGTGGAATCATAAATCAAAAGCCATAATCCTCTATTATCCAAAACCAGACACTTCAACGAGAAAATCAATTACCCACTTCTTTTTCAAAATATTTTAATATAAATCAAAACAAAAACACTACCAATTAATGCTTTTTCAAAAATCAAAACATAATCTGATTTTTGATTAATATGTAACAATGCTTTGATTAAGATTGTATGCCATTCACTGTAAACATGAAGTGCATGATATATACAGACAATGTGCCTCAATGATGTTAATTACACAACAATCAAATCTGTAAAACTAATGCAGTTCCATGCATATGCCATGCAGCTATCATAAATAACTCTCTAAAAATGCATATGTCATGCAGCTATCATAAATAACACCAACTCTCATAAACAACCCAACTAAATCTCAATAAAACAAAATCTAAAAGCACTACTTCCTGCCTTCTCGATCAAAACATGCAAGGCTATCAAAAATAATTTCATGGATATCAAGAAATCTCTAAAAATCTCTAAGCATGCATCACAAATAAGAGTATTTAAATGTTGGCATGAAAACTAGAACACTTGATTCCTACTGAAACAAAACAGCAGATGAACTGAAGAAATAACATTATCAACGGAAACCAAAAGCCAAAAACAAATGCAGACTTAATCCATTTTGATTGTTCAAACTATTAACATGGCTCTAACCATTTTGATTTCACTCTCTTAGTAGAGAAGATTCCAAGTTCACATCTCATAAACAATACACATGAAAATTTGTTCAAACTCGACTGAAGTATATATACTTAGGCAAGGCTTTCAAGGCAAACATGCTAGGCACAGAAATAAAAATCCATTAATAGCTTGTTAGGCTAGGTAGGTACTGAGATTAAGTTTCAGTGCAAAGGACATCCAACTCCAAAAACCTAATTAGGTAAAGCAGAATGTGTTTTACACGGTTTGCAGTTTGTGTGCTGGCTTGTTATTAAATTCTTAATGCAGAGTAATAAATGTAAATTCGTTCAACTTTAAAATTAAGTAAAAAGTCATAAGTAAACTGAAATATCAAATTATATCCATCTGGTTGTTTTAGTCAGGGGTACAGTAAGTAAAGTTAATGAATATCGTGCATAAAAACCCCCAACCACATCTTAAATGGCCTAGTTATTCATAGCAGAGTACGGTTAATGTAACGACCCCGAATTTTAATTACATTTAAATTGATAATTAAATGAATTTTTTGAATAAAAATTTGTGAAATTAAATAGATTAAGTGATGCGAGTTTCCCCGGTATCCAAATATATTTTGTATAAATCATTTAAATTTGAAAATATTGTATATATGTGAATATATATGTATTTGAGCATATATGAGTAAATTTGAAATAATATATATGTATATATTTGATTTGAATTTAAATTGTAAATAAATGGGTTATAGATAAATTATAATAATAAATATTAGAATTGATGATTTATGTTAGAAATAAAAATAAATATAAGATAAATTTTAATAAAAATAGAAAGCAGAACATTTTCTAAATTCTAACAACATAATAAAATAGAGATTTATTTATACTACAGAATAATAAGACTAAAGAAAAATAAAAATTACAAATAAATATATAAGGTAAATTATATAAATAAAATAAAACGAATACATTGGCTACAATCCTAACAACATATTAACTATGGGGATTCATTTTTGTTTTAAAGTAATAAGACAAAATACAAGATAAGAAAAGAAACAAAAATACAAACGATAAAATATATTCAAGTATGTAACAATATAAAGCAAAACAAATAAATCATATTCATGTACAAGTTGAAAAGTAAACATGTAAACCTGGAAGTAAACAAAGAACAAAAACATAAATGGTTATGAACAAAACATATAAAAGATAGAAATAAACTTGCAAAAGCAAATATATATGCAAGTGTAAACAAACAATATAAGTATAGAAAGCTTGCAAGAGAAGACACTCAAAATTTTCTTCATCTTGGTACAGCCGATATATATTTGTACAAAGGATAAGTATGTTGTACTTAATGCCATTATCTCTAGTACACTATGCAAGTTCATTTCAGCCACCACTTGAGAAAATATCACTGACCATTATACAAACCAATATTTTATCACTTGTACAAACAAATACATCACCCAGTAAAACTCATTTCTATATATCATTATTTTCAACTCAGTTCGTTCACTTCAAACTAAGTAAAACTGAAATAAAACCATTTCAAACTTAAACAAAACTTCATTTTAAAACAACTCTACAAACCAAATTTATCAAAGATCTAACAAGAAGCTTCAACTTGCAAAATTTTAAAAGCCTGTTCATCAAGCAAACTCTGTTCCTTCTGGGAAAAATAAGGTGAGTAACATCATTGTTTTAAAATTTAAGTAGATGATTCTGTTGCATGTTCATCTCTGAAACAATTATGTCTGTGAATATATTTTAAAACATTGATGTGTGTATATATCTGTGTGGATGAGTTTGCAAGTCTGTTCACCTGAGACACTATCTGTTCCCTGTTCAAACTCAAGTTTTGATCAAAATTCTTTTTCTCTTGATCTGGTTGTTGTTAAGACATAGGATTAAAATAAAACTTGCTTGTTAATTTACAAAGTGAAGTTTAGAAATTTATTCAAGTTAAAATAATTTTGTATTGACTCTGGAAACAAAGAAACAACAGAGTAAATCTACTAAGTCAAAATTCAAAGTTAGTAATTCATTTATTCAGGGTTATAACCCAAATCCCTAAACGAAAACTAGATTTTTAAAACTAAAATCATAAATCTTAGTATCTGTTTGAGCATGCATTTCTGGTTTAACCAAAAAATGGATATTTGAAATTTTCTGGTGATCTCGACGATTTGGGAAGTCGAGTTTCCTTCTTACGATGGAGGAGTGACCAGAGGGTTTGGGAAAAATGCCTAGGGGATGATCAGAACGTTGAGGTGACGGCTGTGATAAATTTTAGTCTGTAACCCTAGTTTTGAGTGGGTGATGCATTTTGGTCGAAATGACTTCGTGGGTTGATCGAGTTCGACAATATTCAGGGGAATGCTAGCTTGGAGGTTATCGAAGACGTGGCCGGAGGTGGCGACGTTCTGGTGGTCGGAGTTTCATATGCGAATCGTTTTCCAGGTTTGAGTGATGTTCCAGTTTTATTCCAGTCGAACCCATATGCTAAATCTTCGAATTCGAGATAATTCATGGATCAGGAAGTTCGTGGTGTTTGGGCGAGATGATGATGACTTGTCGGAGATAGAGGCGACTGCTGGAACGTCGTTGATCTATTGTGCATGGATATGTGCAACTCTTCGTATCAGTTTTCGTGTGTTTGGGGAAGAAGGGTAGGCCCGAAGTCGTTCTCGAGTTTTTGCGTGGGTTGACTCGAAGACGAGTGAGGCAGGGGAAAACTCGAAGTAAAGCTCGGGTAATGTTGAGTTAGTCTCGGGTCATTGTTTGATTTCAGGTTTTACAACCTGACAGTGTTTTTTTGAATTGAATTTAAAATTTGAAAGAAAAGATTTAAACAAGTTTTAAATCAAAGTTTTAATCTGGATTCAATTCTAATTTATATCCTAGCTTTAAGATAAAATAAAGTTTTATCAAATTAAACTGTTTAAACAAATATAAATTGTTTAAAGTAGGTTTTCAAAATGATTTGAATTTAAAATGAATTTGGTTTATACTCTTTTAAATTTCTTTTATAAGAAAAAAATATTTCTTTAACATGTGACTTAAAAGGTTTTTAAATTGTTTTCAAAAATTTTGTTAAAAGATAAATTTGTATTTATTTTAAAGCTTAATTTGAAATGGAATTTAAAAGTAAATTCAAAAGTAAAATGGTTTCAAATGTATTTATAAATGATAATTAAGTCATTAATAAGAATAATGTTTTATCTTAAAGGTAATTAAGATTTAATGATTGGAATAAATTTAATTATTAAGGTAATTAAAGAATTACTAATTAAATATTAATTAATGATTAAAATTGATTAATCAAGTAGTTAATCAATATTTAATACAAAGTATAATTTGATGAATTAATTTAGGTAATTAATGTGAGATTAATTAGTTTAAGTTAAAGATAAATTAACTAATGAAAATGATTAGAGATAATTATTTAATTAAAAGAAATTAATGGTTAGAGTTAATTAAGTAATTAAGGATAATTACTTATTAAGGATAATTAATCAAATAAAGATTAATTAAGTATTAATTTATAAATGAAATTAATTATGATCAATTAAGAAGAATTTAATTAATTAAGGTAATTGATTAAATTAATTCATATCAAAGGACTTGTAATTAATTTATCAGGATTGAATAATAAATTCATAAGTAATTAATTTAATTGGAAATAAACTGAATTAATTAGGATTAAACAATTAATTAATCCTGCTTATAAATGATTATTGAATGCTTGACCTCACTTATGAATGATTATATGGTATGAGATGCCTTGAATTGCTCATGATATATCCTGATTATGTGTGATCTGTAATGTAGTTAATTTTCTGTAATATAATTTATTATCTATATATATATATATATGTGATCTATGAATGAACGATAAGCGTTATCGTTATACCACTTATCAACTATATTTCTGTATTCTGATCTGTGATGATTGAATGATGTTGCACTATTGTGTTAAACCCTTGGACTACACAATACACACACAAATATGGATTTCACGAGGAAATCGATTAAGTCACAGATGATTTAAATTTAATGTTTTTGAAATTGAAAATTTTAATTTCAATTGATTTTGGAAATGGATTTGGGTTAAATGTTAAAGCTTTCGAAAAGGAGTTTTTAAGATAAAAAGTTATTTTGAATAACTTGGTAAAGTTTCCAATTTAAATAAATTAATTTGAATTCAAAATTTTGAATTGAATTCAATGATTGGAAATTTTGGTTAAAGATGTTATAAATGTGTTTATATGAAGTTAAACCATTTTTAAAGTATTGTTTGAGAATTTGAATTTAACCCAAGAACCTTAACTCATATAAATGAGTCAGATTTTCCGAAATGGAAACTAATTGTTTTCAAAGGATAAAAGCTTTCATATAAGAAATGAAATTCCAATTTAAAGGAATTTCAAGTTTGAATTGAAAAATGATTTTTCCAAGTTATGAATGAATTCTTTTTGAAAGCTATGAATTGAATCTGTTATTTTTAATAGATTTAAAATGATGATTTGTTTAAACCATTCGAAATGAAATTGTTTTGAAAGCTATAAGTTAAATCTTTGTTTTAAAGATTTAACGAGTTAATCAAATTGAAATGGGAATTTGTAATGCCCCAGAAATTCATGGAATCTTATTTTGGTTGGATTTTGAAATTTATGAATTTATTTGTATAGGAATATGTGGAATTAATTGTCTGCAAGTGTGTGTGCATGTGTGCACGTGCACATTGATATGGCACAAGGAAGAACTCCAGATTTCCTGAATTTAAAACAAGAATTAAAAAGCATTACAAACATGATTTTGTAACATGGATATTTGATTTCTGGAATTATATGGATCATCCCAGAGAATAAGAAAAGTAAGTTTTATTTTAAATCAGTAAACAGATTTTATTTAAAACCCAGGAAAAAAAATAAATATATTACAAGGATTTGAAAACCTGTATGCATATATAGGTGCATATGTTTCTAAAATTAAGAAGGAATTAAATAGGCCTAGATAAGATATGTATACAAATATACATTTCTGTAAGTACTGAGAATATTAAAAAGAAATAAGCAAGGGAAAGTGTAACACTAAAATAGCAAAAGATAAATTACAAGCAAAACAATTACTTTAGGCAGAAAATAGAAAGGAGGATTTTTAGAAAATAAACAAGTAAACAATGTCACACAATTATCATGACTTGGTAAGAATATGATATATTCTGGAAAAGAAAAAGGAAAGGCAGGTCTCACATATGGCCGGGATATTAAAGGTGAAAATAAAATAAATAATAAAATTTGAAATGCAAAATGCATGAGTCTTGGCCAGGGTAGAAATGGGATTTTACAATGATAAAACCCTAGAAAATCTCTCTTATAAACCCAAGTATAAACCATAAAAATCATTTGCTACCCAAAACATTTAAGAAAACAAAGAAGAAAATATTTACAGGCAGAAAAGCAAGTTTTGAAAAGGTTTCTTTTCCGGGTTTAGCAAGAGAAGCATTTTTCTGTGAGTAATCTCACTAAACCCATGGCATTAAGTCCTGTTATGAGGCAGCCAAGCTTATGTTATTTTTCCACATATTTTTGATTTCATTACCATGGTTTTAATGGATGTTTTAATGGGTGTTTCTGAATGTTTTGATTGCTTGGATGTTTGAGTATTTTGCTCTGTTTGGTTACACCTAGAAATGTAAAAGTATGAAATCATGAAAGTAAATAGAGGATACTTGTAACTGGTTTAGATATGGCATGGAAAATATAGAAATCAAAATGTATATGAGTTGCATTACACTTGTGTAAGTGCTGAGGCTCAAATGAAAGATTCAAGGTTGCAATGGAAATATCCAAAAGTGTTGAACCCTTGATCAAATAGAAAACCCATGAGCCAGAAATCTTGTTTAAGCTAGATCTTGAATTTAGTTCAAACATGGTTGCTTATGAAACAATAATAACCCACATGCCTAGTCTTTATTCCCAGTTGTAAATATTCTTGTATTTTCTTTGAGACTAGAATACTTGAAAATATGATTTCCCTGGACATGAATGTTAGCTTGTTCTTGAATTATGCTTATAAACTCTATGTAATGTTTCATGTATACTTGGATTTAGTCACCTAGCTATCTCATGATAGGATTAAACATGAACACTTAGTAAATAAACTAAGGATTGTGAGCCAAGAAGACTGCTGGAATGCTTGTTGTATTTAAAGTATGCAAGTTGGCACATGGCTTGTTTAAGCGCTGAGACCTTTGTGCAATATTGTGAATTATTTTATTGCAATGTGTCCCCGTGATTCCTTTATGGCAGATGAGGCTAGGAATTAATTTGGTAAATGCAACCTTAAATTGATGAAGTAGGAACTTGAGTTATTCCTAAGATGGTTGGTCTGGAACTATGATAGTTCCTGAGTATTTCTATTTGAAATGTATGTTGCATGGTTGAATGTGTGTACATAATTAGTTTTAAATTCTGATCATATATGCACAATATATCATAAGCAAGTCAGGCAAATTGATCAAAGAAGCTATGCCCACTTATACAAAATGTTTATGTCTCACTCATTTACTTAATATCATGGAATTTTTAACATTGCTCATACCAGATCTTGTATCTGACCCTTGTTTGCTTATGGCATCTGGGGTGTCTCATTTAAAATGGGGCAGCCTCCAATGCTCTTTCAGGGAATGCTGGTTCTAAATAGGAAGCTACTATGGCTATTGAGAATGATTGGATAAGCATGCTAAATTAGAATTAAATAAGAACTCAGAAGGAATTATTTGCATGTAATCTGAGAAGTTTTATAGTTATGCTTTGGTTGTTATGTAATGGTCTTGAATGCTTGAATTTATTTAGTTGTTTTAACTGAATCTAGTAATGTATTAAGTTTGGATTTACCAAAGACTTATTTGAATCTATGCAAGAAAATATATATATATATATATATATATTTGAGTATTATGGTGGAAATCTGTAAATGACATATGCCTGTATTTGAGAAATGGATATGTATATATATATATTGTTTCAGTGAATTTCAAGTTACTTAAAACTTTAAGTTTGAAGGTTAAACATCTGAGTTTAGCTAGAAGTAATATTTCAAGAATTTTGTGACTATATGTAGAAGAGTTTTGATAAAAGAAACAATATATGTGTTTGTGCACTGTATAAAGATATGTACATGTTTTTAAGGGATTTTGCAAGTGTCTGGTATCTGAATTCGCATTGCAAAAGCCAGGCACTAATGTTTCGATGATCTAGTCATAAGGCTAACCCACTTCAAAAATAATGAGGTCTGGATTGATCAAGATGACTATAGTTTTGGGTATAAAGGAAGAAAATACACTTCATAAAATCTGAAGCTTTCTTTGCAAATGCATGAACAAAGACATTTTCAAATACTTGAGCAACTCACATTTTATTTTGAATAGCTTTATTAGCCCAGAGACTACAATACATATAATAGGCATACATATTATCTAAATACTACTTTTGTCAAATAACCATAGAATCTGGATTCTCTAAATCCAGTAAAGCAACCTGTAAATTAGATGCAAGCTGAGGTAACTCATGGATTAGAGAATAAATTTGGTTAAGAAAAATACAACTATATAGATTATGAAAGAATTACTCAACTGACTTGGTTATAAGTAAAGAAATTTGTGATAAAATAACTTGTGTTGAAAATGATAAATGAGTATATCATTTTCCTTTCTGGCTTTAATCAAATACCAAATAACTAAACTAAAATTATGGTGGCTTGCTATATAATCTGAGATCACCTTACTATCTCAAACTAACAGACAATCACTATAGGAATGGTCAAAAATTACTAAGTATAGATTGCATATGATTATGAGATTCATTACCCTGACTCAAATATCAATAGGCATGGAAAATGAGCTATGTATTGGTTGATTAGATATTCAAATTCAATCAGGATGCACTCTTGCTAAACAACACTCTGATCCAAGCAAGAGGGTCACATACATCTTCATATGTATGTGAATATATTATTAAAGAACTGATATAAATATATTAGTAGAAAATTAGGATCCTGGATAATTTAGTGGAAAGGCTAATGACTCTAGGAAATTATTGATGTAAACTTTAAAAAAAAAATTAGGTGAAAAAGCTAGGGTCATTTCATTTGGTATCAGAGCTATGTTAAAACTGTACATAGCTAAGAATGATTGTATTGATTGATTGAAGTATTATAACCATATGTATGTACTGATTGTTTGTTTGAGTAAAATAATAATACATATAGAAAGTTATGGCAAAAGAAAAAAATGCTCATGATAAACTAACCCTATCTACCCCATACTTTAGTTATCCAATCATGGTAGGAAGAGGATCTCATCACAATGCAAGATCAAGTGCACCACAAATGCTTGATATGCAAGACTTTATGAGGGCTTTAAGGGATGGAGTAGGGCAGAGACTTGAGAACCCACATGAGGAACTTTCCAAACTGTTAAAGACTTATACCAATTTAGGAGGCAAGATCTTTGAAGGGACTGAAAATGTGATGGAAATTCAAGCATGGTTGAGAACACTGGATAGAATTTTCAATGACATGCAATTGGATGATCAAAGGAAGAGGCAAGTGGCCTCAAGACAACTGAAAGGTGTGGCTTTAAGCTGGTGGGAGGTAGTCATAGCTGGGAGGATTGAGAATGAAATCACTTGGAATCAATTCAAGGAGATGTTGGAAGCTAGATTTGTTCCAGCATCAGCCAAAACTCTATTGCTTGAAGAATTCATCAGACTTAGGCAGGGAACCTTTAATGTGACTGAGTATACTCATAGGTTTGAGGGCTTGTCTAAGTATGGAGCTATGCTTGTGGCTGATGAGGCATCAAAGAATGATAGGTATATTAAGGGTTTAAACCCAGGGCTTAGTAGGGCTATGTTGCCATATGCAGACAAAACATTTGATCAAGTCATTGATCTGGCCTTAAAATTTGAGCAACATGACAAGGAAAGGGAGAAGTATAAGAGTTTTAAGAATAACAATAATAAGAAAAATAAGGGAAGGTATCACCCCTATGACAAAAAGAAGGAGGAGACAGAAAGCAAGAAAACCAATGATACTAAGACCACTGATACGAAGAGAAAAATAACATGCCATCATTGTGGAAAGGAAGGACATATCAAACCAAGGTGCCTAGAATTGAAGGGAGGAGCTTTCAAATGCTACCTATGTGGTAAGGAGGGACATATCAAGAGAAATTGCCTGAGTATAAACAGCAAGGGAAGCTAGCAAGTTTGGAGAGCAAAAGCAAATCCACAGTAGAAGCTATTGCAGAAAACCATGGTCAAGTAGAAGGTACCTTATTTATTTGTACCCTACCTATATCAGTAGTGTATGACATAGGGGCAACACATTCTCTGATTTCCCATGAATTAGTTGCATTGCTTAAATTACATTGCATACTGGTTGAAACTCCTTTGTTAGTGCAAAGCCCATTGGGGAGTTCTAGTGTTTTAAACATGATTTGTGTGGATGTGGAATTAAACATAGGAGGAAGTGTTTTTATTTCCAATTTATATGTTTTAAATTACCCAAATATAGGTATTATATTGGGTGTAGACTGGTTAAGGCAATACAAAGCCATAATTAATTTAGACTCATCCACCATATCATTACAAAATTCTAGAGGTCAAAGAATCACAATTTTGTGTGAAATAGCCAAAGAAAGAAAATTATATCACTTGATTGACTTAAATAAGGATTCCAGTGAGCCTTCTATTGAAGAAATCCCCATAATTAACAAATACTTAGATGTGTTTGGAGAGGTTGAGGGTGTTCCACACCACAGACCAGTGGAATTTCAGATTAGTCTCATACCAGGAGCCAGTCCAATTATTAAGAAACCCACTAGAATGGGGCCTAGTGAGTTGAAGGAATTGAAGAAACAGTTAGAAGAATTGGAAAGCAAAGGATTTATAAGACCAAGTAATTCATGCTGGGGTGCTCCAGTAGTGTTTGTAAGGAAACATGATGGTACTTTAAGAATGTGCATAGATTACAGGGAGCTAAACAAAGTCACTATCAAAAACAAGTACCCCTTACCTAGAATTGCTGATCTTTTTGATCAACTTAGTGGAGCAAAAATATTTTCTAGATTAGACCTAGCATCTGGATTCCATCAGATGAAGGTTGAGAACTCAAGTGTTAAGTATACAGCCTTTAACACTAGGTATGGTCTATATGAGTTTCTTGTCATGCCATTTGGGTTGACAAATGTCCCATCATATTTTGTAGACTTGATGAATAGGATATTCAGAGATTATTTAGACAAGTTTGTATTGATTTTTATTGATGATATTTTGATTTATTCTAAAACAGTAGAGGAACATGAAAATCACTTACACCTTGTTTTGTCTAGATTAAGAGAAAAAGATTTAAAAGAAAATTTTTCTAAGTGTGCATTTTGGAAAGAAGAAGTGCATTTCCTTGGGCATGTTATATCTGCCAAAGGCATTTCTGTAAACCCCAATAAAATTGTGGCAATCCAAGCATGGAAAAGGCCAAGCATAGTGGGAGAAGTTAGGTCATTTATGGGAATGGCAGGGTATTATAGGAGGTTTATAAAAGATTTTTCTAAGATGTCATCACCTCTTACCAACCTAACTAGAAAGAACCAACCCTTTTTATGGACTGAGAAATGTGAACAAGCCTTTAGTAAAATCAAGGAGGCCTTGGTCAATGCACCAGTGTTGAGAGTACCAGAAGGAAATGAGGATTTAATTGTTTATACTGATGCAAGTGGTTCTGGGCTAGGAGCTGTATTGATGCAGCAAGATCAAGTTATAGCCTATGCATCAAGACAATTGAAGCCACATGAATCAAGGTATGCAACCCATGATCTTGAGTTGGCAGCAGTGGTATATGCATTAAAGCTCTGGAGACATTATCTTCTAGGTGCTAAGTTTATCTTATACACTGACCATAAAGCATTAAAATATCTCTTTTCACAAAAAGATTTGAATATGAGGCAGCATAGATGGGTTGAGTTTCTTGCAGCATATGATTTGGACATACTTTATACCCCAGGAAAGGCTAATAAGGTTGCAGATGCTTTGAGCAGGCAGCATGCAAAAGTAGCCATGTTAATGATAGAGGAGTTTAGAAATCTATCTCTACTTACTGATTTGGAGATTGAGGAAAACAGTGAGGTAAACATGGAGATGATTGAAGAAGGGAGTAAAGGAAAATTAAGTTTGATAACTTTACAATCAGATTTAATTTTGAAAGTGGGGAAACTGCAAGAGGAAGATCCAGATTTATTAGAAAAGAAAACTTTAATAGAAAAAGGAGAAGAAATAGCAAACTACCACCTTGATAAGGATGGATACTTAAGGAATAAAGGTAGGATATGTGTTCCAAAGGATATAGGATTAAAGGAAGAGATACTTAATGAATATCATAGGAGCAAATATTCTATACATCCAGGCAGCACCAAGATGTACCAAAACTTGAAGAGGGATTATTGGTGGAAAGGGATGAAAACTGATGTGGCCAAACATGTTGCAAAGTGTATGACTTGCCAACAAGTCAAAGCAGAAACCCAAAGACCCTCAGGCCTATTACAACCTCTAAGTATACCACAGTGGAAGTGGGAAGATATATCTATGGATTTCATAGATGGTCTGCCTAGATCAAAGAGAGGAAATACAAGCATTTGGGTAGTAGTTGATAGATTGACTAAAGTGGCACACTTTATACCAGTGAAGGCAGAAAGAAATGCACCTAAACTAGCTCAAATATTCATGAAAGAAGTAGTAAGGTTGCATGGAATTCCTAAGACTATAGTGAGTGATAGGGACACAATCTTTACATCCAGATTTTGGAAGAGCTTTCAAGAAGCCATGGGGAGTGAATTATGCTTGAGTACTGCATACCACCCCCAATCAGATGGTCAAACTGAAGTAATAAATAAAGTTTTGGAGGATTTGTTGAGGGCATGTGCATTGGACTTTGGAGGCAATTGGGAAGATCACCTTCATTTGGCTGAATTTACATATAACAATAGTTATCAAAGCACCATAGGCATGGCACCATTTGAAGCCTTATATGGCAAACCATGTTTGTCACCAATATGTTGGGTTGAAGCAGGAGAAAAGGCTGTCTTAGGGCCTGAGTATGTTAAAGAAACTACAGAGAAAATTGAACTTGTAAGGAGAAGGATGGCAGCAGCTCAAGATTGGCAAAAGAAGTTTGTAGATGCAAGGAGGAAGCAGGTAGAATATGAAGTTGGTGATTATGTTTTCATCAAAGTTTCACCTATGAAGAAGGTGTTGAGGTTTGGCAAGCAGGGAAAACTTACCCCAAGATATGTTGGACCTTACAAGATTTTGGAAAGAATAGGTTCATTAGCATATAAGTTGGAGCTACCAGAAGAGATGAGTGCAATGCACAATGTATTTCATGTATCACAACTTAGGAGATGGGTGCATGATAAAGAAGAAATTCTAGAGAAACCAACTCAAGTTCAAATAAATCCTGATTTGGTCTATAAGAAAGAACCAGTGGGGATTTTAGCTAAAGAGGAAAAGAAGTTGAGGAGCAAAACTCTGAAATTGGTAAAGGTTCAATGGAGCCTAGACCCTAATGATTGTACATGGGAGTTAGAGGATAAGATAAAGATGGATTACCCTAAGCTTTTTGCAATGGAAGGTAAAATCTAAATCCCTAAAATTTTAATATGTATGGTTGTTTTGACTGAATTGTTTGCTTATGCAATGTTTGATAGATTTTTAAAAAAATCTAGAAATGTTTAAAGTCAAAATGAGAAAATTGTGAGGACACAATTCCTAAAAAGGTGGGGTGATTGTAATGCCCCAGAAATTCATGGAATCTTATTTTGGTTGGATTTTGAAATTTATGAATTTATTTGTATAGGAATATGTGGAATTAATTGTGTGCAAGTGTGTGTGCATGTGTGCACGTGCACATTGATATGGCACAAGGAAGAACTCCGGATTTCCTGAATTTAAAACAAGAATTAAAAAGCATTACAAACATGATTTTGTAACATGGATATTTGATTTCTGGAATTATATGGATCATCCCAGAGAATAAGAAAAGTAAGTTTTATTTTAAATCAGTAAACAGATTTTATTTAAAACCCAGGAAAAAAAAATATTACAAGGATTTGAAAACCTGTATGCATATATAGGTGCATATGTTTCTGAAATTAAGAAGGAATTAAATAAGCCTAGATAAGATATGTATACAAATATACATTTCTGTAAGTACTGAGAATATTAAAAAGAAATAAGCAAGGGAAAGTGTAACACTAAAATAGCAAAAGATAAATTACAAGCAAAACAATTGCTTTAGGCAGAAAATAGAAAGGAGGATTTTTAGAAAATAAACAAGTAAACAATGTCACACAATTATCATGACTTGGTAAGAATATGATATATTCTGGAAAAGAAAAAGGAAAGGCAGGTCTCACATATGGCCGGGATATTAAAGGTGAAAATAAAATAAATAAATAAAATTTGAAATGCAAAATGCATGAGTCTTGGCCAGGGTAGGAATGGGATTTTACAATGATAAAACCCTAGAAAACCTCTCTTATAAACCCAAGTATAAACCAGAAAAATCATTTGCTACCCAAAACATTTAAGAAAACAAAGAAGAAAATATTTACAGGCAGAAAAGCAAGTTTTGAAAAGGTTTCTTTTCTGGGTTTAGCAAGAGAAGCATTTTTCTGTGAGTAATCTCACTAAACCCATGGCATTAAGTCCTGTTATGAGGCAGCCAAGCTTATGTTATTTTTCCACATATTTTTGATTTCATTACCATGGTTTTAATGGATGTTTTAATGGGTGTTTCTGAATGTTTTGATTACTTTGATGTTTGAGTATTTTGCTCTGTTTGGTTACACCCAGAAATGTAAAAGTATGAAATCATGAAAGTAAATAGAGGATACTTGTAACTGATTTAGATATGGCATGGAAAATATAGAAATCAAAATGTATATGAGTTGCATTACACTTGTGTAAGTGCTGAGGCTCAAATGAAAGATTCAAGGTTGCAATGGAAATATCCAAAAGTGTTGAACCCTTGATCAAATAGAAAACCCATGAGCCAGAAATCTTGTTTAAGCTAGATCTTGAATTTAGTTCAAACATGGTTGCTTATGAAACAATAATAACCCACATGCCTAGTCTTTATTCCCAGTTGTAAATATTCTTGTATTTTCTTTGAGACTAGAATACTTGAAAATATGATTTCCCTGGACATGAATGTTAGCTTGTTCTTGAATTATGCTTATAAACTCTATGTAATGTTTCATGTATACTTGGATTTAGTCACCTAGCTATCTCATGATAGGATTAAACATGAACACTTAGTAAATAAACTAAGGATTGTGATCCAAGAAGACTGCTAGAATGCTTGTTGTATTTAAAATATGCAAGTTGGCACATGGCTTGTTTAAGCCCTGAGATCTTTGTGCAATATTGTGAATTATTTTATTGCAATGTGTCCCCGTGATTCCTTTAGGGCAGATGAGGCTAGGAATTAATTTGGTAAATGCAACCTTAAATTGATGAAGTAGGAACTTGAGTTATTCCTAAGATGGTTGGTCTGGAACTATGATAGTTCCTGAGTATTTCTATTTGAAATGTATGTTGCATGGTTGAATGTGTGTACATAATTAGTTTTAAATTCTGATCATATATGCACAATATATCATAAGCAAGTCAGGTAAATTGATCAAAGAAGCTATGCCCACTTATACAAAATGTTTATGTCTCACTCATTTACTTAATATCATGGAATTTTTGACATTGCTCATACCAGATCCTGTATCTGACCCTTGTTTGCTAATGGCATCTGGGGTGTCTCATTTAAAATGGGGTAGCCTCCAATGCTCTTTCAGGGAATGCTGGTTCTAAATAGGAAGCTACTATGGCTATTGAGAATGATTGGATAAGCATGCTAAATTAGAATTAAATAAGAACTCGGAAGGAATTATTTGCATGTAATCTGAGAAGTTTTATAGTTATGCTTTGGTTGTTATGTAATGATCTTGAATGCTTGAATTTATTTAGTTGTTTTAACTGAATCTAGTAATGTATTAAGTTTGGATTTACCAAAGACTTATTTGAATCTATGCAAGAATATATATATATATATATATATATATTTGAGTATTATGGTGGAAATCTGTAAATGACATATGCCTGTATTTGAGAAATGGATATGTATATATATATTGTATCAGTGAATTTCAAGTTACTTAAAACTTTAAGTTTGAAGGTTAAACATCTGAGTTTAGCTAGAAGTAATATTTCAAGAATTTTGTGACTATATGCAGAAGAGTTTTGATAAAAGAAACAATATATGTGTTTGTGCACTGTATAAAGATATGTACATGTTTTTAAGGGATTTTGCAAGTGTCTGGTATCTGAATTTGCATTGCAAAAGCCAGGCACTAATGTTTTGATGATCTAGTCATAAGGCTAACCCACTTCAAAAATAATGAGGTCTGGATTGATCAAGATGACTAGAGTTTTGGGTATAAAGGAAGAAAATACACTTCATAAAATCTGAAGCTTTCTTTGCAAATGCATGAACAAAGACATTTTCAAATACTTGAGCAACTCACATTTTATTTTGAATAGCTTTATTAGCCCAGAGAGTACAATACATCTAATAGGCATACATATTATCTAAATACTACTTTTGTCAAATAACCATAGAATCTGGATTCTCTAAATCCAGTAAAGCAACCTGTAAATTAGATGCAAGCTGAGGTAACTCAGGGATTAGAGAATAAATTTGGTTAAGAAAAATACAACTATATAGATTATGAAAGAATTACTCAACTGACTTGGTTATAAGTAAAGAAATTTGTGATAAAATAACTTGTGTTGAAAATGATAAATGAGTATATCATTTTCCTTTCTGGCTTTAATCAAATACCAAATAATTAAACTAAAATTATGGTGGCTTGCTATATAATCTGAGATCACCTTACTATCTCAAACTAACAGACAATCACTATAGGAATGGTCAAAAATTACTAAGTATAGATTGCATATGATTATGAGATTCATTACCCTGACTCAAATATCAATAGGCATGGAAAATGAGCTATGTATTGGTTGATTAGATATTCAAATTCAATCAGGATGCACTCTTGCTAAACAACACTCTGATCCAAGCAAGAGGGTCACATACATCTTCATATGTATGTGAATATATTATTAAAGAACTGATATAAATATATTAGTAGAAAATTAGGATCCTGGATTATTTAGTGGAAAGGCTAATGACTCTAGGAAATTATTGATGTAAACTTTAAAAAAAAATTAGGTGAAAAAGCTAGGGTCATTTCAGAATTGATTTGGAAAATCTATCTTTGTGAAACTGGGTGAACTTTGTGAATTAAATCTTTTATTTAAAAGATTTGAAATGGTAATTTGTTTAAACCATTTAAAGAAAAGTTTTGGGTAATAAGTTGTGACTTAACTGAAATCCCAATATCCATATGTTTTAAAATAATACGCTCACTATTCGGTTTAGCCGGGAGAGGACCTTTGTGTCATATATCCCATTCCGAATAAGCTATACGTCGTATATGGATCACATTTGAAGACCGGTGTTGAAGACCGGGTGTTTGCAAAAACGATAGGATAACCTATCGATTGTCTCTGCACTGGGTAGCTCCTGGTATAGAGATTCCCTAAGTGATGGGAAATCCGATCGGGATAGTGAATACCCGGATTGCAAGGGCTTCTTCGGAAGTGCCTTCGGTTCTGTTCGAACCCGGAACAGACTTGTATGGTTACATGTCTGACATTATACTTTGAGATATAAAGCAGATTTCTTTCATATACATTTCTGTTGGTGGTGGAGAATTTATTCTCTTAGCTTAACACCCTTCTCTGAGACGTACGAGCTCAGAGGTTATGTAGTTGAAGGTAATCAGCGATATACTCCCAATTTGGTAATGTGGCATGCTGAGTGTTGCTGTGTGTTGATCATCTATTGATCATTTGTGATCAAAGCATGGCTTTGTGAAAAAGCGTTGCTTTGTGGACGAGACATCATCGAACCTCACAGACCGGAAATGGTCGAAACAGGAATGATGCGGCAAGGTTATGAGGGTCGCGCCCTTTAGGGTATGTCATTTCCTTCTAGAAAAGGGTGGTATCATGGTATGGAGCCCAGATACTTACTCATGTGGACACACTTTATTTATTATGTGTGATGTTGGTTACCGAGGCCTCGGATAAAGGTCCCAAAGGACCGGGGGGTGGCATACTCGAGTAGTAGTTACCTAGTTATTGAGGTAACCCGGCCTTGTGTTGGCAGAGAGCCGGGTAGGTTCTCGGGACGTCCCGCCAGAGGCGATCCCATTGGCAGTAGGAAGTTCCTTAGCCTGACCAGTTTTTGGAAATCCATCTTCCAATACGAACCCTGTACGGTTTTAGTTGTAGAACCTGCCATTTACTTATGGTGGCGCCCCACTGTTTAGATGGTAGCTATAGTAGGCATAGTGTGAAATGCCTATGTTGGCTAAGATTGATATTATACTTTCGAACTGTTTTCTGCACTATGCACTAATAATAATAATCCAATGATTTTGTGTAGTAAGCATGTTTGACTATCATAAGAAGAAATCTTCTCCAATTCTGCGTTTGCATTGTGTGTGTGGCGGGAGGTCTTATGGTAGTTTCATTTTCCAAAAGCATTTCGGATTCAATGTTTAAAGGTTCTTTTGTGTTTGTTTTAAAGATAAACTGTTTTTGTTACTCACACCAGTCCCACGACTGACCTGGAGTTTATTGTTCCCTTCCTAAACTCTGGGTGCCCACAATTTTCCACACGGGCAGTCTAGAGTTGGGTTTTTCAGATATTCAGGTTTAGTAGATTATCTGGAGCTAGTTTAGTTCTTGGAGTACATGGACTGACGTTGCTTATCTTGGAGCATTCTATTGGAGACATTCTACCCGCTGCTGGTGTTATCTATTTTCTTTCCGCTGTTATTTCTTGTATCATATCTCTGATGTATATTGATATCTGTTGTATCATTCTGTTGTATCATATTGAACCAGATTTTGTATCTGTCATTGTATCAATGTTATATATACATTGATATACTCTTTTTATTCCGCTGTGTTGTTATACTTAATGTTGTTATAAGCTCCGGCAAGCCAGATTCGACGTTTGAATCTACGGCATTTTGAGTACAAGTGAAGTACGGGTGCCGATTTTCGAAGGCCGAGTTTCAGGAATGTTACATTTGGTATCAGAGCTGAGGGTTAAACTTTAGCTCAGGAGTATAACACATTAAGTAGCTCATTAGAGATAGGGTGAAGTATACCCTAGAATGAGTAATTCTCAGATATCCGTCTGTATGCCTCAGTAAATTCTCTTACTATCCACTGATAGTAAGTATGAGTGCAAGAAGAGGATGAGATAGGAGACAGGGGAATACGACTATAAATGGTCAATACCCTGAAACAACAAGAAAAAAAATCTTTTCTCTACCAATCTTATTTGTTCAACATCTCTTCTCAATTCTTCGATAGTTCCTGGTAGATCCAGGAAGGAGATTCGATATATTAATATGGGACATAAACTCCAGATGGACCAAAATTGTTTGTTTGGATGAATTGGTTTCTTTGATTGCTATGGTTGATAGGTATACTTTAGTTCTAAACTAAAAGTTTTGAAATTGTATCCATATACCTATTTATTCTTTTGGGTCCGGATATATTCTACGAATGGTTAGTTATTCCTTTGAACTAACCGATGCCCTTGCATATTTCGTAGATCTGGATAGCCCGAGTATTTTGTGAAGTGTCAAACAGATTCGTTCTTATATCTATTATTGATATTCTGATTTGGCAAGCCAAATGCAGAATAGATGTTCAGTTTGATTTGATGAAACATTTTTCATCTATCTTTGTGTCTCCTTGGCAAATTTCGAGGACGAAATTCTTTTAAGGGGGGAAGTCTGTAACGACCCCGAATTTTAATTACATTTAAATTGATAATTAAACGAATTTTTTGAATAAAAATTTGTGAAATTAAATTGATTAAGTGATGCGAGTTTCCCCGGTATCCAAATATATTTTGTATAAATCATTTAAATTTGAAAATATTGTATATATGTGAATATATATGTATTTGAGCATATATGAGTAAATTTGAAATAATATATATGTATATATTTGATTTGAATTTAAATTGTAAATAAATGGGTTAAAGATAAATTATAATAAATATTAGAATTGATGATTTATGTTAGAAATAAAAATAAATATAAGATAAATTTTAATAAAAATAGAAAGTAGAACATTTGCTAAATTCTAACAACATAATAAAATAGAGATTTATTTATACTACAGAATAATAAGACTAAAGAAAAATAAAAATTACAAATAAATATATAAGGTAAATTATATAAATAAAATAAAACGAATACATTGGCTACAATCCTAACAACATATTAACTATGGGGATTCATTTTTGTTTCAAAGTAATAAGACAAAATACAAGATAAGAAAAGAAACAAAAATACAAAGGATAAAATATATTCAAGTATGTAACAATATAAAGAAAAACAAATAAATCATATTCATGTACAAGTTGAAAAGTAAACATGTAAACCTGGAAGTAAACAAAGAACAAAAAAATAAATGGTTATGAACAAAACATATAAAAGATAGAAATAAACTTGCAAAAGCAAATATATATGCAAGTGTAAACAAACAATATAAGTATAGAAAGCTTGGAAGAGAAGACACTCAAAATTTTCTTCATCTTGGTACAGCCGATATATATTTGTACAAAGGATAAGTATGTTGTAATTAATGCCATTATCTCTAGTACACTATGCAAGTTCATTTCAGCCACCACTTGAGAAAATATCACTGACCATTGTACAAACCAATATTTTATCACTTGTACAAACAAATACATCACCCAGTAAAACTCATTTCTATATATCATTATTTTCATCTCAGTTCGTTCACTTCAAACTAAGTAAAACTGAAATAAAAACCATTTCAAACTTAAACAAAAATTCATTTTAAAAAAACTCTACAAACCAGATTTATCAAAGATCAAAGAAGAAGCTTCAACTAGCAAAATTTTAAAAGCCTGTTCATCAAGCAAACTCTGTTCCTTCTGGGAAAAACAAGATGAGTAACATCACTGTTTTAAAATTTAAGTAGATGATTTTATTGCATGTTCATCTCTGAAACAAGTATGTCTGTGAATATATTTTAAAACATTGATGTGTATATATATCTGTGTGGATGAGTTTGCAAGTCTGTTCACCTGAGACACTATCTGTTCCCTGTTCAAACTCAAGTTTTGATCAAAATTCTTTTTCTCTTGATCTGGTTGTTGTTAAGACATAGGATTCAAATAAAACTTGCTTGTTAATTTACAAAGTGAAGTTTAGAAATTTATTCAAGTTAAAATAATATTGTATTGACTCTGGAAACAAAGAAACAACAGAGTAAATCTACTAAGTCAAAATTTAAAGTTAGTAATTCATTTATTCAGGGTTATAACCCAAATCCCTAAACGAAAACAAGATTTTTAAAACTAAAATCATAAATTTTAGTATCTGTTTGAGCATGCATTTCTGGTTTAACCAGAAAACGGATATTTGAAATTTTCTGGTGAACTCGACGATTTGGGAGGTCGAGTTTCCTTCTGATGATGGAGGAGTGACCAGAGGGTCTGGGAAAAATGCCTAGGGGATGATCAGAACGTTGAGGTGACGGCGGTGATAAATTTTAGTCTGTAACCCTTGTTTTGAGTGGGTGATGCATTTTGGTCGAAATGACTTCGTGGGTTGATCGAGTTCGACAATATTCAGGGGAATGCTAGCTTGGAGGTTATCGAAGACATGGCCGGAGGTGGCGACGTTCTGGTGGTCGGAGTTTCGTGTGCGAGTCGTTTTCCAGGTTTGAGTGATGTTCCAGTTTTATTCCAGTCGAACCCATATGCTAAATCTTCGAATTCGAGATAATTCACGGATCAGGAAGTTCATGGTGTTTGGGCGAGATGATGATGACTTGTCGGAGGTAGAGGAGACTGCTGGAACGTCGTTGATCTATTGTGCACGGATACGTGCAACTCTTCGTATCAGTTTTCGTGTGTTTGGGGAAGAAGGGTAGGCCCGAAGTCGTTCTCGAGTTTTTGCGTGGGTTGACTCGAGGACGAGGGAGGCAGGGGAAAACTCGAAGTAAAGCTCGGGTAATGTTGAGTTAGTCTCGGGTCATTGTTTGATTTCAGGTTTTACAACCTGACAGTGTTTTTTTGAATTGAATTTAAAATTTGAAAGCAAAGATTTAAACAAGTTTTAAATCAAAGTTTTAATCTGGATTCAATTCTAATTTATATCCTAGCTTTAAGATAAAATAAAGTTTTATCAAATTAAACTGTTTAAACAAATATAAATTGTTTAAAGTAGGTTTTCAAAATGATTTGAATTTAAAATGAATTTGGTTTATACTCTTTTAAATTTCTTTTATAAGAAAAAAATATTTCTTTAACATGTGACTTAAAAGGTTTTTAAATTGTTTTCAAAAATTTTGTTGAAAGATAAATTTGTATTTATTTTAAAGCTTAATTTGAAATGGAATTTAAAAGTAAATTCAAAAGTAAAATGGTTTCAAACGTATTTATAAAGGATAATTAAGTCATTAATAAGAATAATGTTTTATCTTAAAGGTAATTAAGATTTAATGATTGGAATAAATTTAATTATTAAGGTAATTAAAGAATTACTAATTAAATATTAATTAATGATTAAAATTGATTAATCAAGTAGTTAATCAATATTTAATACAAAGTATAATGTGATGAATTAATTTAGGTAATTAATGTGAGATTAATTAGTTTAAGTTAAAGATAAATTAACTAATTAAAATGATTAGAGATAATTATTTAATTAAAAGAAATTAATGGTTAGAGTTAATTAAGTAATTAAGGATAATTACTTATTAAGGATAATTAATCAAATAAAGATTAATTAAGGATTAATTTATAAATGAAATTAACTATGATCAATTAAGAAGAATTTAATTAATTAAGGTAATTGATTAAATTAATTCATATCAAAGGACTTGTAATTAATTTATCAGGATTGAATAATAAATTCATAAGTAATTAATTTAATTGGAAATAAACTAAATTAATTAGGATTAAACACTTAATTAATCCTGCTTATAAATGATTATTGAATGCTTGACCTCACTTAAGAATGATTATATGGTGTGAGATGCCTTGAATTGCTCGTGATATATCCTGATTGTGTGTGATCTGTAATGTAGTTAATTTTCTATAATATAATTTATTATCTATATATCTGTGATCTGTGAATGAACGATAAGCGTTATCCTTATACCGCTTATCAACTATATTTTTGTATTCTGATCTGTGATGATTGAATGATGTTGCACTATTGTGTTAAACCCTTGGACTACACAATACACACACAAATATGGATTTCACGAGGAAATCGGTTAAGTCATAGATGATTTAAATTTAATGTTTTTGAAATTGAAATTTTTTATTTCAATTGATTTTGGAAATGGATTTGGGTTAAATGTTAAAGCTTTCGAAAAGGAGTTTTTAAGATAAAAAGTTATTTTGAATAACTTGGTAAAGTTTCCAATTTAAATAAATTAATTTGAATTCAAAATTTTGAATTGAATTCAATGATTGGAAATTTTGGTTAAAGATGTTATAAATGTGTTTATATGAAGTTAAACCATTTTTAAAGTATTGTTTGAGAATTTGAATTTAACCCAAGAACCTTAACCCATATAAATGAGTCAGATTTTCCGAAATGGAAACTAATTGTTTTCAAAGGATAAAAGCTTTCATATAAGAAATGAAATTCCAATTTAAAGGAATTTCAAGTTTGAATTGAAAAATGATTTTTCCAAGTTATGAATGAATTCTTTTTGAAAGCTATGAATTGAATCTGTTATTTTAACAGATTTAAAATGATGATTTGTTTAAACCATTTGAAATGAAATTGTTTTGAAAGCTATAAGTTAAATCTTTGTTTTAAAGATTTAACGAGTTAATCAAATTGAAATGGCAATTGATTTGGAAAATCTATCTTTGTGAAACTAGGTGAGCTTTGTGAATTAAATCTTTTATTTAAAATATTTGAAATGGTAATTTGTTTAAACCATTTAAAGAAAAGTTTATGGTAAAAGTTGTGACTTAACTAAAATCCCAATATCCATATGTTTTAAAATATTACGCTCACTATTCGGTTTAGCCGAGAGAGGACCTTTGTGTCATATATCCCATTCTGAATAAGTGATACGTCGTATATGGATCGCATTTGAAGACCGGTGTTGAAGACCGGGTGTTTGCGAAAATGATAGGATAACCTATCGATTGTCTCTGCACTGGGTAGCTCCTGGTATAGAGATTCCCTAAGTGATGGGAAATCCGATCGGGATTGTGACTACCCGGATTGCAAGGGCTTCTTCGGAGGTGCCTTCAGTTCTGTTCGAACCCGGAACAGACTTGTATGGTTACATGTCTGACATTATACTTTGAGATATAAAGTAGATTTCTTTCAAATACATTTCTGTTGGTGGCGGAGAATTTATTCTCTTAGCTTAACACCCTTCTCTGAGACGTACGAGCTCAGAGGTTATGTAGTTGAAGGTTATCAGCGATATACTCCCAATTTGGTAATGTGGCATGATGAGTGTTGTTGTGTGTTGATCATCTATTGATCATTTGTGATCAAAGCATGGCTTTGTGAAAAAGCGTAGCTTTGTGGACGAGACCTCATCGAACCTCACAGACCGGAAATGATCGAAACAGGAATGATGCGGGAAGGTTATGAGGGTCACGCCCTTTAGGGTATGTCATTTCCTTCTGGAAAAGGGTGGTACGATTTTAGTTGTAGAACCTGCCATTTACTTATGGTGGCGCCCCACTGTTTAGATGGTAGCTATAGTAGGCATAGTGTGAAATGCCTATGTTGGCTAAGATTGATATTATACTTTCGAAATGTTTTCTGCACTATGCACTAATAATAATAATCCAATGATTTTGCGTAGTAAGCATGTTTGACTATCATAAGAAGAAATCTTCTCCAATTCTGCGTTTGCATTGTGTGTGTGGCGGGAGGTCTTATGGTAGTTTCATTTTCCAAAAGCATTGCAGATTCAATGTTTAAAGGTTCTTTTGTGTTTGTTTTAAAGATAAACTGTTTATGTTACTCACACCAGTCCCACGACTGACCTGGAGTTTATTGTTCCCTTACTAAACTCTAGGTGCCCACAATTTTCCACACGGGCAGTCTAAAGTTGGGTTTTTCAAATATTCAGGTTTAGTAGATTATCTGGAGCTAGTTTAGTTCTTGGAGTTCATGGACTGACGTTGCTTATCTTGGAGCATTCTATTGGAGACATTCTACCTGCTGCTTGTGTTATCTATTTTCTTTCCGTTGTTATTTCTTGTATCATATCTCTGATGTATATTGATATCTGTTGTATCATTCTGTTGTATCATATTGAACCAGATTTTGTATCTGTCATTGTATCAATGTTATATATATATATATATCGATATACTCTTTTTATTCTGTCGTGTTGTTATACTTAATGTTGTTATAAGCTCCGGCAAGCCAGATTCGGCGTTTGAATCTGCGGCATTTTGAGTACAAGTGAAGTACGGGTGCCAATTTTTGTAGGCCGAGTTTCAGGACTGTTACAGTTAAGAACTAAAAAATGTAGATATGTTAATTCGAAATATTGAACGAGGACCATTGTAATATGCAAAATTGTGTTACGATTGTCCTAAAACTATTTCATTGTCTTCAAAGCCAGCCACTCATTCTTTTGTTTTCAAATAAAATCAACCAGGAAATGTGAACTGATATTGAAAATAAGAAATCATTAAAGAAAATGAAATATAGCAAAACTAAATGCGCAGTTACTTGAAAAAACTAATATTTAACACATCAACTGAGGCATGCAATCAAAGTAAACTCTAACTATGTCAAACTAATATACTTAACCTGTCAAGATATCAGGAATTTATACATAAAGTGAATATGCTTGGTTAAGAAAATGAGCAATAACAATTAATAATTGGTGAGATAACTGAATTACATCTTAATTGCAAAAGAACGATAAAAAATAAGATAATTTCTCCGTTGATTAAATCCAATTGATATTTAACATAATTTATCACGTGAACGAAAATAAATCAAAACAACGTAGCTACATTGTGCACATATCATAAAATTGCAATCATATATGAGTTTCATAAAGATAAAAAAGAAATGAAAAAAAAAAGTAAACCGTAGCAGTAGTATTAAAGATGATGATGATGTTGATATAGCTAATGGTAGTAGTAATTGTTTTAGTATAGATAATGCAAGTCGAGATAGAATGTACAATTAAAAGAAGTCATTGGATACAAAATACTTAATTCCTAAATATTAGGAATCATAAAGTTCATGATAGTTAAGTGTATGATTAGCCCTTTGGTGTAATTTTGAATCCCCAGATTATTACTTCGTGAAATTTTGCTTTAACGTTACCAGTGTATAGGAATGTCCGAGGTACATGTGAAAAAAACAGTGAACAATTTCATATTTGGTACAGGTAAATGGGTTGTGATAACTATTGCCCTCTCAAATCAGTAAAAAAATTCATCTAGGTGTCTATCTTGAACTTCCAGCATAGCAGAAATTATAGAAGATTAACACTTAAATTCCATAGTTTTCTTATTTTTATGAATTTTTTCTGCCATTCCGCTGAAAAATCTTACCAACAGATTGGAGCAAAGTGCAGAAGCAGCAGAACACAAAATAGCATATAATTTTGGTGGTTACATTTGTTTCAGCGGTCTAAAGAATAATTTTATTATACCATTTCCTTTATTTTCTTCTAATATTGCAATATTGAATTCTAAAAGAAATCCAACTCCAAAAACTTCAAATTATATTTGTACCTTTTTCTATGGATCAATCACTCAGTTTGCTCCTACTGAACTGGACTACTCAATTTGCACAACCAAACTCACTCATACACAAACACTTTGGTGGACAATATCCTGCAGTTGCATAATATATCGATAGATATCAAAATTGTTGGCAACTTGACCAGTATATTAAAATTTTAATATCAATAAAGGTAAAAAAATTACGGTACGAAAACAATTTGTAACCTCGTTATAAATATCCAACAACTTACCAAAACTAATTGTGCTGTAGAGCACTTTAGAAACAATTCAACTCGAATTATAATGTGGAGTGCAATGCTAAAATTTCAATGGATAAACAAATTATACTTTTTATAGCCAAATTTTGCAATCGCCTGTGATTAATCTGGTTGAATTACAGGTTGAAAAAAACCGTGGAATACAAGATGTAAAAGATAATTTCTCTGCGATTCGACCAGGTTGAAATCGAAGCTAGGGTTGTCAAACGTTCTTACTCTTCGACTGATTAAAGTTAGAATTTAGGGTTGTGGAAGGAAGGTAGAGAGATCGCTCCTTTTGATCTCAGTAGAAATATGGGTAAACGGTTTGGGTTCGCTTAGAAGATTTAGTTTGTTAGGTGTAAACGGGTTGGGTAAAAAAAGAAAAAATATTAAACAGATTGGACCCAACCATTTTAATCTTAGGGTTAGTGAGTTGGGTAAATGAGTTAGGATCAGTTTTGACGGGTCTAGTTCTATCTGTTCTATTTTTTGTCTTCATGCCATGGGTTACTTTCCTCAACCCTGTTAACCAAAAGATCATAGAGTAATACTTTAACTTAAACAACAACAAGCCTACATTGCTTTTAGTAGCTTCATGAATCTTTTTAACTTCACATCACTCTTTTGAGGATGTTGTCTCACATAATATAGTTCTTAACATAATTTAATTACTCAAATATACAAGGATGTCCATATATGGATAGTGGTAGGTCTCTAGATTGTTTACACGAAGGGTCAGTATCAAATGTCATTGCATCAATTAATAATGTTCAAAAATGAAAAAGAAAAGGAAAAACTCCTCAAATATACAAATAGATGTAAAGCACAGACCTGTGGTAGATTTTCCAGAGCTAATTTCTTTAAAAACAGCGGACATGCCTTTTTAGGTTTTGATAGTGATGTAGATGCTTCGGAGGTGAAAAGCATAGGAGGTGGAGGGAGCCGAGGTGCAGGAGCTTTAGCTGTCGAAGAATTGGAAGCTAATATAGAATAGAACTGTTCTTCGTGTTACTAGTCTGTCAATTGTTGAAGTTGCAATATATATCACATGAAACTCATTACATAACATGCTAAATACCAAGTTCCAAGCAAAAATACACTGGAAATGTAGCATCCAAATACTGATCATGATATTGTGTTAAATACGTGGTGATGATTTAGAATAATTGTATGCGCTGCAAGATTTTCAAAATTAAGGTGGTATGTGTTGTATTGTTTACGTCCTTTGGTTATGCTTGTTTCCTTTTTTATCTTTATAAAAACATAATGCTACAGTCATTGCCATATTTTCAGTTCACATCATGCATATAAACTGAACACTGGTTGAAGATTGAGTTCCTTACATCGAGTTTTCTGAATTTCTACCAACTCCAATAATCACCACCCAATTGATCACCTCAAACCAAGGTCCAGTCAAGTAAATTTTGTATATAAACAGTGCTGATTTATTTAATGCTTATGTCAGTATTTTTTAGTTTCCTAATTTATGTCTATTTATTTGATAATTATCATCTTTCTTGTGTAGGATGATACTTGTATTCATTTCCACGTTGTTCGTACATTCTAAAGATTTATTTATCAAAATATTTTATTGTGATTGATAAATATTTACTTAAAAATTACCAAATTATAATCATGTCCTAACAATATATACAATTTATAGCTTTAACTTTTTTGTTTTATTGATCCAGACTAGTTTAGATTTATAATATATTTCAAGAGTAGCAAACAAATATATTTTTATTATCGATTCAAACATCAACATGTTTTAAATATTTTACCTTTTTGACTACGGTGTTCTTTATTTTTTCAGATGTAGCAAAAATTATTTCTGGTAAATAAAAGGAATTGAACTTTGTGAATTATTTGTAGCATTTCACTGTCCAACTAATATTCGTACTACGTCATTCAATTTTACAAGTTTATCATTTTCTAACTGATGTTACCATTTATCGCGGTTTTATTTTCTCACATATTAGAAAATGACTTTGCACATCAAGTTGGTGTCAAAATACAACAATTGCATGCTTAATTTATTAATAGATGTTTAAACCTGATTGAAATCCAAGATTTTAAAATTTATTAATAGATACAACAATCACATGCACATATGAATTTTAATTTCAAGCAAGGCTTTAATTTTCCAATATTACAGAAAAATACAACAATTACCTGCAGTTAGAATTTGAAATAAATCGAAAGTAAAATCTTCAAGGAGGAGTTAAAATGAATGCTAGTAGTTATTCTTTATTACAGAGAATAAGATTAGTGTTACAGTTTCTCTGATCCTGTTCTTATATACAATACAAAACATAAATGGGCTTTGGGCTTTCGGGTATTATATACAATTGCAACATACTGCCCGTATTAGTTAAAGCAGCATACATGCATACACTCTATTTCTCCCCCTAAACCAATATTAGGTTTAGGGTTACTGTTGCATCTCAGATCCATGGCGGCGCTTGAGAGAGTGACCGCGATTTTCCTCGATCTTCCTCATCAATTAACTCTTCACTGCAAGTCCTCTCCTTTAACTGAGAATTCCCCGTAGCCTTCGATATTCCTTCAGAGTTCGACTTAAGATCTTCCTTTTTAGATCTGATTTTAGTATCATTCTGAGACAACTTGCTTGCTGAAGTTGCTTCTGTTTGTGGTGACCTGGTCAGAGCTTTCTTCCCTTTGTCGAGGTTTGTCTCAGTGAGAACTGCCTTGCTTTCTACCTTTAGTTTGTCTCGAAACTTTAGAAAGTTTCTTGCTGATAAAGCCTTGGTAAGTATGTCTGCAAGTTGGTAAGTCGAAGGTATGTGATTGATTTGCAACTTTCCTCTCTGTACTTGTTCATGAACAAAATACAGGTCGATTTCGATGTGTTTTGTTCGTGCGTGCAATATTGGGTTAGCTGCCATGTACACAGTGCTTTGATTGTCACACCATAATATTGGTTTGACTGCTGTGTTGATTTGTAATTCTTTTAGTAGAGATTGTAGCCAAATTATTTCTGCAGTAGCACTCGCAACACTTCTATATTCTGCTTCTGTGCTCGATCTTGATACAGTGGTCTGTTTCTTCGAGCACCATGACACTAGGTTGTCACCAATGTAGATGCAGTATCCTGTTACAGATTTTCGATCATCGATGTCTGTAGCCCAATCTGCATCTGCATATGCTACGATGTTCAAATTACTGCATGCTCTCAATGTTAATCCAAAGTCTGTTGTTCCTTTAAGATATCTTAGAATTCTCTTTACTACCTTCCAATGCTCGTCATGTGGTTCCTGCATAAATTGAGACACTTTGTTAACACTGAATGATATGTCTGGCCTAGTAATAGTAGTGTATTGTAGTGCTCCTACAATACTCCTATATTGTTTGATATTTAATATGGATTCTCCCCTGTTTTTGGACAGTTGCTGACTGCTAATCATAGGAGTTGGTTGTGATTTTGCTTCATGCATCTTTGATTTGATAAGTATCTCTTTAATGTAGTTCTTTTGACTTAGCAATATCTCTGTCTTTGATTTTCTGTTGACTTCAATCCCCAGAAAGTAGTTGAGATTGCCAAGATCTTTGATGGAGAATTCTTATTAAGATATTGTATGATGTTCGTAATTTCTGCACTGTCATCACCTATTATGATCATGTCATCCACATATATTAGAATGTAATTAATATGATTATTATAGCTTTTGACAAATAAAGAGTTATCGGATTTGGTAGACTGATAGCCTAGAGTAGTTAATATGGCCTTCAGTCTATCAAACCATACTCTTGGCACTTGTTTCAAGCCATATATGGCCTTGTTTAACTTGCACACTTGATGATCATTTTGTTTGTACCCCTGTGGCTGTTCCATGTAAATTTCTTCTTGAAGAATGCCATTCAAAAATGCATTGTTAACATCCAGTTGCTTTATTTCCCAACTTTTGCTTAAGGCAATTGTGAGCACAACTCTGATGGTTGTTGGTTTTACTACAGGTGAGAATGTCTCACTGAAGTCAAATCCATACTGTTGTGTATATCCCTTGGCAACTAATCTTGCCTTGTACTTAGACACTGTTCCATCTGGATTTTTCTTCAATTTATAGGTCCATTTGCATCCTATTATGTTTTTATTTGTTGGAGGAAACACTAGATTCCATGTTTTATTCTTCATTAGTGCCTGGTACTCTTCATTCATTGATGTTCTCTAGTTTTCATCTCTGTATGCTTGTTCAAATGACTCTGGTTCTTCAATATTTGTTGTTGCTGTATAGATTTTTGGCTTGAATATCCCTCTTTTGGATCTAGTGATCATGTGATGACCTGTTCTGATTGGTAATTCAGTATCAGTTGATGTTGAATTATCATTCTCATCAGTGTTGTCCAGGGATTGCTCTTGTAATCTATCAGTACTTATTCTTTCGCTTTGATTGCTTGATGTAGCAGATGATTGAGCAGGTGTGCCGGCTGTTCTTCTGTTCCATGACCTGGTTCAGGCAACACAGTGTGTTGTGGTTCAGAAACACCTGCTTCCTTGAGATTCCATGCCTCAGAATATACAGGTATATTTGAAATAGATGTTCTTGGATTATATATCTTCTGAGTAGTTTTTATATTTGTTGAAGTAAAAGGAAATACTTTTTCATTGAATACTACATGTCTACTAATAAATATTTTTCCTCAGTTGTCCAAGCATTTGTAACCTTTCTGCTTGGCTGCATAACCCAGAAATGTACAAGGATGAGATCTAAAATCTAATTTATATCTATTATATGGTCTTAGATAGGGAAAACACAGACATCCAAAAGTTCTAAGATCATTATAATTGGGTTTGATTCCCATGAGTTTTTCAGCTGGACTTACTCCATTTAGTACTTTAGTAGGAAGTCTATTGATCAAATACACTGAAGTACTAAATGAATCTGGCCAGAATTTCAGGGGTAGAGAAGCTTGAGCAAGTAAAGTTATCCCTGTTTCTACTATGTGTCTGTGTTTTCTCCCGACTAGACCATTTTGTTCAGAGGTATATGGACACGTGATTATGTGTATTATACCTCTGTTTAGGAAAACTTGTCAAGCTACTTATATTCACTACCACCGTCACTTTGAACAACTTTAACTTTATGACAAGTTTGTCTTTCAGCCTGAGTAATAAAATGTATAACAACATTATAAGTTTCTGCCTTAGTTTTCAGAAAATATATCCATGTATATCTAGTAAATGCATCAACAAAGGATATGTAATAACCTTTATCAATTTAAACAACATTAATTATCCCAAAAGATAATTAAATCCAATTTGTAATCTTTTATAAATTTTAAAATGATATTAATTATCTCGAAAAATAATTAATCACGTTTATAATCTCTTTATAAATTTAATACAGTGTTAATTATAGCAAAAGATAATTAATTAAATTTATAACTCCTTTTATAAATTTTAATCAACACTTATCCTTTATTTTCAAAACTCTCAGAATACTTGAAAATACAGTTTAAATAACTTTCAAAGTGCAAAAACACGACCAAACGTTATTTTGTAAAAAAACAAGCTCAAGTTCAACACACAACAAATGTTTAAGGAGATTATATTTCATAAGTGATGGTATAGTGAAAATTGTTATAACGAAACTTACACAAATCAAATGGTAGGTCATAAATATTTCAACCAAACATCAATATAAGCTACAAAAAAATATAAGTAAGGTTCATATAATAGTGAATTAATTATGGTGGAAAACCCCTTAGAGGCTCTCTACACAAGTCCCATACAAAACAATGGTTATTTATACAATCTGCTTTTCAAGTGGGAATTCAAATCCAAACAAATAATCAAACAATAATAACAAACATATTAATATCAACAGTTAGCAATCAATAGCTAATATATCGTTTATTAATTAATCTACATATTAATTAACTTCAAAAATAATCCTTTTACTTTATAATCACAAAATGGTGATTATTCTGCTCGCTAGATGTCCAAAATAACTCATTCAATTTAATTATAGCAAAAAAGTGTTTTATTCTGCTAAATAGATATCACAAGAAGTATAACTAATTTTACTACGTTAAACGTAATTAAATTAAATTACTATAATGTTATCATTAATTTATTCTTCATTAAAATTATCAACTATCATCCAAGTATTCAACAATAATCTATATCAGCATAGACATCATATCGTCTATTTAAAGGTGAGTTAACTTACCGAAATTCCAGTTGATGCTTTCGCGTTCCGGCTTCCAATGCGTAGATATCACCAATACGAGTCCAATGCAAAAGACCACACTAAATTTGTCCTCGTATGAGCATGATATTGAATTTATAAGAATTTGATTTAATTCAATAATTAAATTTACTTTAACACTTAATTAAAATATAATTAACCTTAATCGCATTAAATCCTTCTTCCCCAATCACTCATCTTTCCTGTACATATGCACACCAAATAAATACATGTCCTTCTTATGATACAGAGCTTCGGACCTTCGTTTGACGAACCATCTTTGACGTTGCTCCTCGCTTCCTGATCTATACGTGCCTATGCCAAAAACACTCAACTCGAGACTCGCTTATGGAATGCGACCTGGATAGCAACCCCCCTCGATCCACTGAATATTGCACCATCCAAAACGACATCGAGTTCCACCAAATTTCGAGACAAGGTGTAATTTGACATGAGAAAATCAATGGAACCAACTACTAAGCCTATCACCTTCTCCATCCCTTTCAAATTTAAACCCTAGCTAACTGCCGCTCATGTCAACCTTCCTAAAACATGATCGCACGCAACAAAACAAATATGGATTTGTAAATCTCCTCAACACGAGTTCAAAGATCCTTGTTTTGCATTTTTTTGTTGAGTAAATCCTTTTATTTTGATTTTTTAATGGAGAAAGTTTATTTTCTTATGTTACATGACAATAGAAAATGAATCACAGAGAGAGGAGAGAAAAGTGAAGTGTGTTGAATACAATAAGTGTAGAACTTAGTTTATTTCGTAATTTCCGGTATCTCGCTACACAGAATTCAACCCACATATGAACCGCGAACGATAAAACAAAAGTAGGATCGTACATGAAAAAAAGACACGATCTCAAAACAATAATAAAATACACTGGTTAACTTATCATTTTGCCAAAAAATACGTCAAACGACAATTTAAATATTTTCCAAATTAAAAATTATGGAAATTCAAGTAAAGTAAAATAAAATTACATCACTAAAATCAAGTCGTTTTATTAACAATTGATTTTCTTGTTGTTTATTCGAACTATTTATTATTTTAAATAAATTTATAAAATGAACTCACTATTATTATTTACTAATTAAAAGGAGTTAGCTAAGACCATTAAATCCATTTAATTAATATTTAATTCACAATTCAAATATTTAAATAATCACTATATTTGAATTTAAGTTATTAAACTTTAAAAACAAATTATTTAAATATTTGAAATTAATTAAATATTTAAAGTCAAAACGATAAATTCCGGGATGTTACACACGGCCAGCAGCAGGAGACCGATCGACCCACTCCACCAGGCCAATCGATCGCTAGCGGTCAACCGCCCAAGGGGAACGGTCAGTTGGTTAAAGAATAACGGCTTGGGTCTGTTGTGGCCAATAACGGCTGATATTTTATTATTTTAATCCGACTTAAATTCTATAATCCAGAAGCATCCTAACCACTATAAATAACAGACTAGCCCTATCGCTTTTATTCACAAGAAAATTTGCAATGTTAGACAAATTCTATCAATTCTCTTCCTCAATTTTTTGTTATCGTTAGATTCAAGATTCAACTTTTAGGAAGGAGTCAATCAGATTTAAGGTAGTATACACACATGCACACACTATTTCTATTCTTCCATAATCTTTGAATTCTGAATCTAATCAATATATAGTTGAATTGTTGTACATTCCAAAAAGAAGAAAATTGAAGGAGGAATTAGGCGAAGGCATGAAATCGAATCCAAAGAGAATTAGCAAAAGTTATCTATGAGTGGAAATTCTAGTTCCTCGATGAATTTTGTAGACGAAAACCTTAAATCTAAAACCCCCGAATTCCCCCAATAAAATACCAATGTTGGGTTAGTTAAAATCTCAATTGTTTTATGTTCATATAGTAAAATTTATTTTGTTGTTTGCAATTTGAATAATTTATGTTCTATTTAACTTCCACTTCTAATTTTCGTTGTTGTGATGAAGGGTTAAAAAAGAAAAGTATTAGGAAATGATGTGAAAAGTATGAATCCTCCTATTTGTAGTTTTCACCGTCTATTTCGTAATTTAGGCAAATATGAATCCCTTTTCTACTACAAGTTTGTATATGTAAAAGTTGAATATAATATAAAAGGTTTAAATTGTAAAGTTTTATTTCTTTAAAATAAAGGAATTGATTCTATTATGTTAATGGAAAATAAGTTTGGAATTTTGATTTACTTATACATAAATACATACATACATGTGTGTGTGTGGAATATGGAATTTTGACATTTAACAATTAGTATAGGAAGTAAAAACCTTAGAACATGAATATTTGATGCACGCTTAGGAATATTTAGTTATAAATTAGTTAGCAAAAAATTACATTATGTACAAACCAGTACGATAGGCATGTCCATTGGATGTGTAAAGAAAACTAAGAGCAAATTTATTTATTGTTAAATAATGGTCATGTGAACAGATAATTAATACTTTGACATAAATAAATATGCAAGCTAACTTCTTTTTACTGTGAAATAGCATAAACAAATGTGCACGAAATTCATTGCTATATTTTTTTAGTATCAATTTTTGTATAAATATTATTATCAAATATTATGTGTAAATATAAAAGCCAAAATATATTCACTTTCTACAAATAATGTTTTATACCCATTTTTAATTTCCTTAAACGTCTTTCATGTGGTGACTGTTTTGAAAAGAGAATAGAGAAGAGTGATGCTTTTGGGCTTTGATGGAGTTGCCATGGATTTTGGTCTATTTTATTTTTTGAGAAATGATTTGCATTTACTGGCATTAGGGAATGTTGAGAAGTTATTAAACCATAGGAGAGAAAATTACAAAACTACCCACTTTTGTTTTTATTTACATTTATTCATATCAAGAGTGTTTTAAGAATGTGTAAAATATGGTGAAATTGGTAGTAACATAAATTTGATGTCTCTAAGGTTTGAACCCAATACCTCTAAGAATTCAGTATAGAGCATTCATTCAATATGGGTATTTTTGCAATTTCAAAATCTTCATTTGGAGGTATTTTCATTATATTTTTTATTTATTCGTATTTATAAAGTTCTTAATAGCTTAAAAATCATTTTGCAGGTTGGGCAAGAACAGTTCTCTCCTAGCTCACTAGGGTGGCCCCCTTTCATGAGAGGGAATTCTATTTTGGATTGGTCTTACAGGTTTGTCGACATGATACAAGTATATAGTCAAATATAATCGTTATTTCTAATTATTTTAAATTTTTGATGGATGTGATATTTACATTTTAAAATGTTTTTTAGCAATTATTTTTTCATGTCATATGTATACCTATGGAAAAATCAACAAACATATGATTTGATTACACAAATAATTTTAAGTGCGGATAGTACTATACACAATCCATTACAAGCTGATTTTTGCTTCAATATCATTACCCTCTTCTGTGAAAATGATCCAGACTTCATTTTTTGAGCTACTACCTCATACTCAAGCCATCATTTGTAGAAAACGGCCTAATATCTATTTTCTTCAATTTTCTAGTGCTTTCAGTAGGTCTTACTTTGAATTTTGAGGATGTTAGGCAATGTATAAGAAGCCCATGGAATGTATATGTTACTTCTGCTTATTGAGTTGTGAAATTAAGATGATTTGAGCTAAGCATCTTCTTTAATTCATATATTCTACTTTTAATGTTATGTATGAAGTGGGAAATTCTTGCTCGGTATGTAATCATGCCTTTTCTTGGATTTCATGTAGTAGTTTTATGCCATCACCCCTCTTTATGTTTATATACCATTAAAACATGATGAAAATTCATCAAACATGTACTGAACTTTAGTGTTGTTGCTTCAATGCTATATGTAACAGTAGAGAAAAACAAATCAAGAGGGGTTAAACCTTCTTGGTGTTGCTGAAACTTTGGAAATTGATGGACTATGGCATTTCAATAACACTTTAATCTTCGAGTCAAAGTGGAAGCAAGTTGGTTGCTTTCCCCTTGCTCCATTTATACAGTAGATTGTTTCAAGATTCGAATATTGGCTTTGAAGTTCTGATCGATGGCTTTAGGCTCTCGTGCTGCAACTTGGTAAGAGATGGTTCATTCAAAAGCTGGAGTTGTGAGTGAAGAGGGATTACATATAGTTACCGATATAGGTAAATTTCATGATTACAAATCTACTTTTCTTTCGTATAATCGTAGACTTCATATTTTTGATTTTTAATTAGATGCATGTCTATAGGCCGTAATCATTCAAATTCATCTATTTTGACCACATTGCATAAGGGATGGTGTTAGTGTTACTATCAGATTGTAGGAACTAGTAACATTGTTTGGTTTGATGACCCATTCTTGCCTACAACATACTAAATTCTTTTGACCAATTAATATTGTTTTTAAATTTTGAATTAAATTTTTTTTGTAGCTGGGATGTTATATCTACTCGACCATTTTTTTCTAGGGTACCCTTGAAGTCGTGATATAAATATTTCAAATATGCTCGCATATTGTGTTGTTTTCTTCAAAATCATCTTGCAGGCAAGGCAACCACTAACCTTTAGGGAGCTTTTTCCTATGCCTGAAGATCCTCATCATGTGAGTTTGCATGTTTGGTTATAATTATTTCAATTAAGCAATATTTTATAGATAAATTTTTCTATTCAAAATATCAAGCAACAAGCAAATCCCAACATATAAACTAAAATAAAGAATGATGCAAGCGACAACCAATTAATAATTAATTATTTCTTCAATGCATGAACTACTATTTACAGGTCATTTTTGCAAAGGGGGGAAATTGAAGATACGAAGAGAATGGTCTGGAATGCGTTTGTTTTACTTATCAAATATGGGCTGTTATTGGGCTTTGTTTGACCCAAGTATTATCACCAATTATATTACTTGTACATAGAATGTATAAATACAGAGAGTATCACTGTATCACATATTGAGATCATTCAATACAATCAAACATTCATTTTATTCTTTCTAGCAACTGTTCCATCAAATATCATTGTTACAAATTCTATCTTGGTATCGGAGCCACTAAAGGCTTAACAGCCAAATTGCCGAATTAATCAGACCCATCAGAAAAGAATCATCATTTGAGTGCTCCTCTCATCAGAAGGCAGTGCTTCATCATCTAAGAGGGTTGATTCAGTTAAGAAAATCAAGTGCCACACCTCAGTTCAAAGAACTTGGCTGCACCAGACCTTTCTCACCAAATCTTAAAGAAAACCAATCAAGAAATCTCAGAAAACTGCCAAAGAAATCAAGAATCACCACAAAACCGAAGAAAGTGCCTTCCAGCAAGACTTATCAGATTAAAAAGAGGGAGGAAAAGAAAGAAGTTCATCATTTAAGTCTTGCGGTTGCATCAAACGTGGTTGTGAGCAATTCTTGCTTCTATTTCTTGAATTCTGTCTCCGATTGATTTTCTTTATCTACCTTGTTTAGTATTACTTTATTTGTGCATAATCTGAAACCATCATGGCTGATGACACAAACACTACTACATCTGCCAATGTGAGCAGCAATCATCAATCCAGTGCTACAGCTGAAAAGCTTATTAACACTGTAGTTAGCCCTCAAAGCAATCTGGTCACTATACACCTGAGTGAAGATAATTATCTTCTCTGGAAACTGCAAATTGAGACTGCAGTCCAAGGATATGGACTTGAAGGTCATATTCTTGGAACCATCCCAATTCCTCCCAAATGTATCACTGTTGAAGAAAACAAAATTGTCAATAATGAAGATTACATAAAGTATCATAGACAGGATAGGCTCATCTGTTCTTGGCTATTATCATCAATAAACACAAATTTACTGTCTCATGTTATTGGATGTAAGACAGCAAATGATATATGGACAACCATTGAAAAAGTATTCAATACACAAACTGCCGCCAAGGTGATGTATCATAAGAAACAACTGCACAGTATGAGGAAAGATAACAATACTATGAGAGAGTATCTTTTCAAAGTAAAAATAACCTGTGACCTCTTAGACGCTGCAAATCACAAGGTATTAGACTCTGAGAAAATCCTAACTATCCTAAATGGGTTAAGTGATGATTATGAATCAGTAGTTGCTGTCATTGCATCTCAAAAGGACTTGCCATCTATTGATGATGTTTACTCTATATTACTTGCTCATGAGGTCAGAATTGACAACAAGAAACCACAAGATTCTGATTTCACCATCAATTATACTACTCAGTCCAAGAACAAAAGTCAAAGCAATAACAAGTCAGACCAAAGTACACAAAGAGGAGGATACTCTAACAGATCTAGAGGAAGGGGCAGATGGAACACTACCAATAGACCTAGGTGTCAGATTTGTGAAAAAATTGGTCATACTACGGTCAAATGCTACTTCAGATACTCAAATCAAAACAGTGGTCAAAGGAACAACAACCCCAGTGCTAATATGGCTCAAGTCAATTCAGAAACACAAATAAATTATGATAAAAATCATAATTCTAATGAAACAGCAAAGCCAGAAAACATTCAGGATGATTGCTGGTACCCAGACTCTGGTGCAACAAATCATATTACAAATAATCTTGATAACTTGAATCTTGGCAACAGGGAGTATAGAGGTAAACAGTCAATTTGCATGGGGAATGGTAAGTGTATCAAGATTACTCATATTGGTAATGCTTATATTAAAGGAAAGAAACAATTGTTCCTACATAATCTATTAAGGGTACCAAAAATAAAGAAAAATCTTATTAGTGTATCTCAGTTTGTCAATGATAACAAAGTTTACTTTGAATTCTATCCTAAATATTGTTTAGTTAGAGACATACTAACTAAAGATATTTTGTTACAGGGTGATGCCGAAAGAGGACTGTATAAATTCAAAACAGTCAACAATAATTTGTGCTTAGATAATCAGAAGTCTTGTAACTTGTGTGAGATGCAAGACTCCAAAAGTGTATTTGATGTATGGCACTACAAACTTGGTCACCCAAGTGTGAAAGTTGTAAAGCAGGTTCTTAATGAAAATAGAATATCTTTTGATAATATCTCACTACCCTATGTCTGTACATATTGCCAAATGGGCAAGAGTCATAAGTTGACATTTAATGATTCTTCAACAATTTACTCAAAGCCGGTCACTCTCCTGCTCAAACAGAAAGTGAAAGAGATTAGGTAGAAGAAACTGCTCATCAAAGCAACACCAGAAGTATGTCAAATCAAGTGAATGAAGAGAACTCACCGCATACTAAAACTCACACAAAGCCCAGTCATCCCATGATTACCAGGGCTAAAAGTGGCATCTTTAAGCCAAAAATATACAGTGCAAGCATAACTCCATGTGAGCCAGAATTATATGAACAAGCTACAAAAGACAAAAACTGAGCAGCAGCTATGGATGAAGAGTACAAGGCACTCATAAAAAATAATACATGGAATCTTGTATGTCCTCCAGATGACAAAAACATAATTGGATGCAAATGGACATACAAGATAAATAGGAATCCTGATGGCACAATTAACAGATACAAGGCAAGACTTGTTGCCAAAGGATACACTCAGCAATATGGATGTGACTTTAATGAAACCTTTTCTCCAGTAATCAAACCAGCCACCATAAGACTTATTCTTACTATTGCTCTACACAAAGGGTGGTGTATGAGGCAATTAGATGTCAATAATGCTTTTCTGAATGGTATTTTACAGGAAGATGTATACATGGAGCAACCACCAGGATATATCAAGCAAGCAAATTATGTGTGCAAACTGAATAAAGCTATATATAGACTCAGATAAGCCCCAAGGGTCTGGTTTGACAGACTGAAAGAAGCATTGTCAGATATGAAATATCAGTCTGTCAAATCAGATAGCTCATTATTTGTTAAAATTAGTGATTCATTAACTATTTACATACTTATATATGTTGATGACTTGATTATTACAGGAAACTGCAAGGATGAAATCAACAATGTCATCAACTACTTGAACAAAGAGTTCTCAATTAAAGATCTTGGTGATATTAACTATTTCCTGGGAATAGAAGTAGTGAAAAAGGGAGATTCAGAAATAATGCTATGTCAGAAAAAAAATATTCTGGAACTGCTTACTAAAACAAAAATGGATGGTGCAAATCCACAGCCAACTCCCATGATTAGTAATCATCAATTATCTAAAAACAGGGGAGAAGCCATACCCAATATTAAACAATATAGAAGTGTTATAGGAGCATTACAATATGCTACTATAACACGACCTGATATTACTTATAGTGTTAACAAAGTATCTCAATTTATGCAGAATCCTTTGGATGAACACGGGAAAGCAGTAAAAAGAATACTCAGATATCTTAAAGGAACTCTGGACTATGGCTTATCATTCAATGCATGCAATAACTTAAACATAACTAGATTCTCAGATGCAGACTAGGCCACAGACCCAGATGATAGGAAATCAGTCAGTGGGTATTGCATATACATTGGAAATAATTTAATATCTTGGTTCTCAAAGAAGCAAACTACAATATCCAGATCTAGCACAGAGGCAAAATACAGAAGCATAGCTAATGCTACTACAGAGATAATGTGGTTACAATCTATACTGAAAGAACTAAAGATAAAGAGTGAAGCAAAACCGATGCTTTGGTGTGATAATCAGAGTGCAGTATTTATGACTGCCAATCCGATACTATGCTCCAGAACTAAACACATCGAAATTGATATATTTTTCGTTCGTGAGCAAGTTCAAAAAGGATATCTACAAGTCAACCACATACCTGCCACTTACCAGAGAGCAGACACACTTACTAAAGCACTAACTGCAAAGAACTTCATCAAATTCAGGGCTGACCTTCGAGTGAAGCATGTTGAAGACGAACCTCTCAACAAGCAGTCAAATCTGAGTAAGTCTGCAAAGATCCATGAGATCTGAGTCGAGATGAGTGACTTTCTACCAAACATCTGTTGGCGCTCAAACATTTGACTCAAATCTCAACACTCTATCATTCTGCAACTCAAATTGAGAGAAATCAAGAAAACTGCTACGTTGAATAAGGGTCGTACTGAGGTTATTTCAACGATTTTCTACTTTGGAATTGAAAATAGACATGGATTCTGCCAATCGCCACCAAACCCTAACCCTAGCAGCTTGGGTTTGTGAGGGGCAATTGAAGATACGAAGAGAATGGTCTGGAATGCGTCTGTTTTACTTATCAAATATGAGCTGTTATTGGGCTTTGTTTGACCCAAGTATTATCTCCGATTATATTACTTGTACAGAGAATATATAAATACAGAGAGTATCACTGTATCACATATTGAGATCATTCAATACAATCAAACATTCATTTTATTCTTTCTAGCAACTGTTCTATCAAATATCATTGTTACAAATTCTATTTGGGGACGATAAATACATATAAGTTCATCTCAGTGCATTGTACGGACATATTTGCATGACATAACTCAGTCATTCCCGTCCTTTAGCTAAAATTGCATTTAGCCTATATTTTATTACTGTGAGCGACTTTACTATAAAGAATAAAATTAGTTAGAGTGAACATATATAAGTTTATATCATTGCCAAACTATTGTATTTCAACGAAGTTACCTTGTAGGGAAGAGATGTGCTTAAAAGTCATCACAAAATGCCACATGAGAGAAGTTTTCATTATAGGTCTAGCTATACTTACACTACGGTAAGTATTCCAGTCTACATAGACTTTAAATAGTGTTTTGCTTCCCTTAGAAAAGGATTTGGTTGGTCTTTCTTCCATAATGATAGCAATCGGAGAACCTTACACATTCTCCCGCTCTTTTGCTTAGATCCAAAACCTCTTGTTGTGCTTAGATCCAAAACCTCTTACTGTTGGATTCAATTATAGCAATGACTTAGTACTATCATGCATCAGTTTTGAGCAATTCCATGTAAAAACTTATATACTCTTTCTATTAAACGTAATTATTTGGTTCCAACACATATATAAAACTTAGATATTAATTTTTGTATTATTAATTTTTATATGAATTCATGTTGAATAATGGCATACGTAAGTAAATATTTAGTAAAAAAAATTAGCTGTCAATTTTCATGGCGACATTTCATCTACCACACCGGACGACACTTCCACTTTCAATGCCGATATGTTTGGCTGGATCCACCTGATGCGGTCAATTATGTTGGCTTCACCATACAAATTGTTGATCATGGTGCACATCTTTTGTATGATTTAACTCGAATAATTCTGCTGCTGTCAATGGCATTTTTTCTCCGATGCTTCTAGCCTAACTAGATCTACTAGCTTCATCACATATATTACTGATGAATTCTGGAAATCAACAGTCGTTCTGTCCTTCATTTACTCAACGCTCTCCTTCAACCACTTCGTCTACACCTTCTTTGAGTACTCAGTTTGACCTCTAGAAAGACAACATAAAGGGAAAAAATATTCCACTATCCATCCCTTTTCTATTTTATCCTCTCATTAAAGCTGCTCAACATTTGTGTTCAAGGATGACAACATCGGTTGTTCTTCGCGCACAAAAATAATGGAGTAACCGCACCTTCATATATATTGTTGGCTATAGACCGTATTATCATACCTTAAAGCTTATATTACTCATGTATGGAACCCAAAGGGTAGTTTTTAGATCTTTTCAAAAGAAAATGGGTTCTAGGCAAGTTTTGAAGTCTCGTTTTCCATTTCAGTTTAGATCATCAGAAAAATTTAACATTTTGGTATTGTTTTGGAATTTCCAAAAATTTCATTTTATTCCGGTTTGTTAATTCAGGTACTTTTTTTTATAAATACCAAACAAATATGCAATACTAATAGTCAATTACACTAAATTGTTCAAGTTACATAGAAGATACAAAAATAACATAAAAATTTAATACCAAAAACTATTTCTCTGAGCATCATATAAATTTTGTCCATTGCTATCTTCATCTTGTTTCGGATTATAATATGCTGCAAATGCATACTGTTGCATCTTATCCAAACTTAAAAATGTCATCATCATATTACCAAAGGGTGATGGTTCGTCTTGGCTACTTGATGGTTCAGCAGCATACAGTTGATTTATCCCACAAAATGAATAACCTCCGGTATAGTCAGATGTAGAATACCTATAACTGGGGAGATTGTTAGAAGAATATATGTCATCATAATTACATTGATCCTCATGTTCAACATTCAAGTTTCTATCTCTTCGTCCACTATAGTCATCTGCATCTCTTCTAGAATAATTTTGGATGTCTTTGAGAATCATCAAAAGTGGAATCAACATCATGACCACTAGAACCAATACTGTCACCACCTGCATTACCTGAATCATCATTTGATGAACTATCATTTTCAGTATTTTCTGCATATACCTTATCATTGTCTGACCAAGAATTATCGCTTGCATTATCAAGTAGTGGATTCTCGGTTTCTCTAGTCCATTCTGCAAATGGATCCTACTCATGAAAGATGTAATCTAGGTCAATAAGTTGATTAGTTGTTTGTTGTCGTTTAGCATGTGGTACTCTTAATTGCATATTATAATGTATAAATACCAGTTTTCCCAAGTTCTCCATTTTTATTATGTTTCTTAATTCATGTGAATCATCACATATGTTGTTCAGTTTCTTTCACAATTTGAAGAATAAACTATTTGGCTAAGAATACACATAGCTATGCGTGTTAAATTTGGAGCAGCTTCCCTGCCAATTATTGACCACCACATAGTTGGAAGACACGACTTAACAGCATGTTTCGCTTTTGCGGAACAAAATACACCAAGTTTCATCTTGTATTTTTCCACCTACACAACATTAATTAATAAACAAAATTAATCTTTGCGCTAAATATAATAACATGAATCATAAGTAGTTTAATAATTTGTTTATTACCTCTTTTGAAATTTTAATTTGCATAGCAATATCAGGCACCATTTTTTCAAGAACATTTGTCCGTCTATTTAAAACTTCAGCATCGTTTATTGCATTGTCTCGATATTGTATATGAGGATTGAGAAAATAGCCTAAAACAATTTGCTAGTTTAAAGAAATATTGACATGATATGTACTTTTATAATTGTGTAATAATCAAAAAAATTACCTACTGCATGAATTGATCGATGCAATTTTCTTTCCCATCTTTTATCAATTATAGTCCACCACTTTTGACACTGTCTTGCATTCAACATTTTTCTTAATTGGTTCCTTCTCTCGATCCATTGCTTCATATAGATATCTCATCTCTGCTTTATCATCATTGTCCACCATTCTTAAAACTTTTACAAATGGACCAAATACGAGAATAATAAAAGTAATATTGGCCCAAAATTTATCACTGTGAATCAAGTTATATATAAGAATTACTGTTTTTTTATCTTTAGGACCAAGTTTAGAAATCTTTGCGCTCCACTCCCTCAAAGAAATTATTCTTCTTAGATTCTCCTTATGTGTGTATATGGATTCTAATGCAATAAAGTAAGTAGCAAACCTAGTTACTGCTGGCCGGATCGGTTCTTTATTATTGGTTTCTTTTCTCATTATGGTAAGTAACCAACAATGATCGTATATGAATCCTGTTATTGACTGACAATTTGAAATAATCGTTTTCACCTCGATTTCTTTTGAAATATCTTCAGGAATCAAATCGATACAATGTGATGCACATAGTGTCCAGTATAGTTTCCTTCTTTTTTCCATCAGTGGTTGGCCAGCAGCTGTGTAATTTGCTCTATTATCGGTTACTGTCTGCACAATTCTATCTTCTCCAGTAAAATTAACAACATTATCCATTAGACCACAAATATACTCAGCACTTTGAAATTTGTCAATGGCATCTATAGATTTAAGAAAGACGGTTCCTTGGGTAGGATACACAAGAAAATTTATGATTATTCTTCTATTTTGTGTGCTCCAACCATCACACATCAACGTACAACCATACTTATCCCAAAAGTTGGAGTAATTGTCAATGTGTTGTTTGATTTCAGCACACTCTAAATCTAAATATGTTTTTGATAATTCATGTGCCGTAGGTCTTTTAATTCCAGGACCAGATTCTTGAATGGCCTCTATCATAGTTTCATAGTAAGAACTGTTAGCGGCATTGTGTGGGATAAGATTAAAGTAAAAAAATTGAATCATATGTGTTTTTGCATCATTACTGCCTTTTATTGCTGTTCTAATAGAAGGTTGAGTTCTGCCTCCTTGCTTTTGCACATAGGGATCAATCCTTCCCGGTGCTTGTGTTGCTAAATTGTCATGTATTCTGATTGATTAAGAATGCTTTAGTCCGCTAGATCAAATACCTATTCCGCTAGATCCTACACCTGGTCGTTGTATCTCTTCGTTCATAGAACTTTCTTAACTTTCCTTAAAGGTCCATCGAACCTCTCCATCGTCTTCACTTCCATCACCGTCGATTTCTTGATTTTGTTAATCGGGTATGCTCATTAATTCTTCTTGTACACATTGTTTTTCAAGCTTCTCTTGATTTCGCTCGCTTCTCTTTTTATTCAGATATTCTCGTATAAGTTTTCTGACTTCTTTGGAAACAGTCATACATACTGCTATATCGCCTATTTGTCTTGCTAAATGTTCTTTCATACATGTTATACCGCCACCAAAAATTATTTTTTGACAATAGTTACATTTATTTTTCATTTTTTCACCAATAACCTCCGTACAATAATTCCAAACGATATCACGATTTTCCATAATCAAGTACCTAAATTAAAAACAAAATAATTTCAATATTTAATTATTCAATATAATATATATTGATTTGCAAATTAAACAATCCTAACTTTGTTGCCATAATCATCATAATATTTTGCATGACAATATTTATTTTGCAAATTAAACTTGGCCTAAAACAGCAATCATTTTAAACCCAACTAAATAATAGTATTAATTAATAATACCCATTTTAAACTCAGCCCATCATCATGTTAACCCTAGCATCGTTCTCAAATTAGTGGCGCATGCAGAAACACTTCCGCCCTCTTCAATTCGAAAGCAAAAGTATCCACAAAAAGCAATTAAAAAAATAAACTCCGTCGTTGCCTGTTGATCTATTCGAGATCGATGCTTCGATGGTGTACCTTCTTCCCTTAGTCTTCAATTCGAGATTATTCTCAATTAGAGCTTCACTGACGATGAAGCAGAACCAAAAAACGAGTTAAGATGTTGATTTTGTTATGTATTTTGTGTGAACTAGTGTGCTTTTATAGAGAAAATATTGATTCCTAATCACATGATTACACTTTTTCGATTTTTTTTACTGGCCAACAAGATTTGATTGAGGGTTTTAAAGTTTGATAATTTTCTTTGTCGATTTGCATCATATGTTGGTAGAAGTTCAATTATTTCAGAAAAGAATTGAACACCACATATGATTACGTTGCTATTTGATTTTTTTAAATTAGAGAACGGGATTGGGTTTTTCATCAAGATCCGGTCCGGTATACGCTAGAACCGGGCCGAGATGGCCGGAACTTCGACGTGCCGGCCAGACTTTAGAACCTTAGTTCTAGGTTATATTGATGATACGATAAGGATGAAAGTGATCGTGTTCTTTAAGGAATCTTATATTTTTATGATCGGAAACTTATGATGATGAATAGAGGACAAGGGTTGAAAATCAATAAACAATTTCTTTAATCGATCCCTATATGGTTAAGATTTCCTGGATTTCATCTTGAATTTTGGGATGAGGAAGGTATCAGTAATACATAGAATTGATTTAGTTTTGGATGTTCCTATTCTTTGGATATGTATATTAAGGGTATGATCAAAAATTCATATGTTGTCGTCCTCGTTAAAATCATTAATTAGTAGAATTTTCCTAAATAAGTAGCGATTATTAATGAGAATGACGAAATGATCTTTCAAGGTGTTGAATATGAATGGATTCCTAAAAGATGTTTGAATTTTCAAAGCTTTGGGTATTTTGAATAATTGTGCTCGTTTGAGAATGTGTGGATTATAAAATGCAACAAAATAATTTGGGTAACCACATGACACAAAGGATGGAGATTGGTAGTAATGAATGTGAAAACAACCAAATCAAAAATGCACGGACTTCAAAGGATGGATGCATAGACCCACGGGTTTGAAATATTAATTATTCATTTTAAATAATTATTAAAATAAAATTTATGACGAAAGACAAATATGTGTATAATTGTCTTTTTAGGGATTCTGTTTGTTCCATTGGGTTTAAAAATATCAGAAACATATATAATGATTTATAACATAATAATTTTTATACGGGTGCAAAAAATGATTTCCGGGCCTTAATGACCACTTTGGTCCAACACATCTCCTTTTTGTCTATAAGTACACTGCTATAGAAAAAATCTAGATGTCACCATTCGGTATTTTTCTTCACAACTATCTCCTCTTTTTCCTTAGATCTAATCTCTTTTCTCTAACGGAGATTAGATCCCTTAATCCTAAAACAAGTGTTAAACAAAGTATTGTGCCAAACCCTTAATATTATATGTCAACGTGAAGCTCTCGATCAATGGAGTTGGTTGGTGGTGTTTGTAAGTAGAGCCGGTGCTTATGTTGGTCGGAAATTTGCAATCTATTCTTGGCCATCGAATCTATGTTTTCGATTTAACGGCTAAACGACAACCAATCGATGATCAAACGGTACCGTGGAAAAAGGGATGACAAATGGAGTGCATTCATGGTGGCTGATCATTTTAGATTGACCTGAGTTTGTTAGAAAAACTAAAAAAAGGCCAAAAATGTCATATGCAGTGCGGTGTCATCAGTGGTGAGGCATTGGCGGCGGTGTCGGTTGTAATGGCGATGTCGCAAGGGTTGCAGTGCTGGTCTCCGATCGCCCAAAAGATGCTTGTAGTGGCTACAGTGGTTGGTCAAAGGTGGTGACTTATGGGTTCAACGTGCATGGTTTGAGATTTGGGGAGGATGTAAGTTTACGATTAAGCCCCTGTTAAATTAATTATTACAAATTAAACCCTAGAACATCAAACCTCTATATCTTCTACATACGAACTTGAATTCATGTGTTGTTTCTTCCGTTGGACTCATGGCGGAATTCTAGATGATTTGGCATTGGGGTAGCTGAGTTTTGAGGCTTTTTGCAAAAGCATGTTGGTATGGTTTATTTTATTTAATTAATCTAATTTTAAACTATAAAATACGTATCTAGTAATGAAAATTCATATTTATTGATATATATATATATATTGTATCTATGGATGAATATTTGATTATTATAATATTTTGGACGTATTGTGCCTTGATTGGATTATTATTAATGATTGTAGTATTTTTGGATGTTAATTAAAAATAAATATTTGATTTGAATTACAAAATAATTAATTGGAGTAAACTATATAATAATGAGAAAAATTGATAAATAAGTGATATCTAAGTTATTCTTACAAATTTTGGATGGTACCTATAAATAACAATGATTTAACAAATTTTACTAAAATTAAAGTATAGAATTAAATATGGTTATTATTTATAAATTTGTACGGAAAATCTTAAATAATAACTAAAATTTAACTTTAAATTTGGATTTAGGAAGTTTATTATTATTTATAAAATAAAATTAGGTTCTAAATAATAATAACATGAATTTCAATGAAAATAATATTATTATATGGAAATGATAAAATGATTAATTTTTTGTATTTATGGTAGGAAATATTATTATTGTTAGATAAATTGAATAAAAAGGTATTTTATGGATAATAACAATAATAGTAAAGAAACATTTCAAAATCGGATTAAATAATTACCATTTTGAGATGAGAAGGAATAAAAGGAGTTTGGTGATTTAGAATAAAGTACTACTATTTTTAAAGATAAATGGTAATTTGGTTTTGGAAATTATTAAAGGGATTTTAATATGTATATCATTACTTTGATGTCAAATGATGAATTATTATTATTTTGAAAAGTAATTTGATGTAAATTAATATTTTTGGAGAAAAATACAACATTCTATAAGATTTAAAGTAATGAGATTATATAAAGTATTTTAAAGGTATATTATCATTTTTGGAAAGATTATTATTATTTCGACATGTATAAATTAAGATGATCTTATAATAAATAATAATAAAGTGATTTTATACTTGAAAGAAAAACATTGGTCGTTATATAATGTTTTAGATGAAGGTAATATGTGATAATTGGTAATTTGAATTACCACATATGTTTGTTTATGATGATGAAATCACATTAGGCTGAGTATGCGATGCTTTACAATTATTATGACAAGGTGGGGGGTTGTTGATTATGGTTATTTGATGATTGATATGTTACTAATGTTGATTGGATTAGTACACATTTGATGATTGATGTTGTAGTACTAATGTCGATTAGATCAGTACATATTTGATGATTGATGTTGTGTTCGCTATTGTATTGTGATTAGTGCATATTTGATGATTTATAGTTACATTGGTGATGCGTTACAATAATGGATGATTAGTATGTTGTAAGTATATTTGTGTTGCTGTTATTTTCCTATTTAGTGATTAGGATTGATGTAACAACCCGCACCTTAATGGGCCCGAATTTCAACAAAATTGAAATCCAAGTCCATTAGGGTACAGACTATTGGTTTTGGTAACCTGTAATAAACATAAGTATATCAGAGATTGATCAAATAAAACTCACAATGGAAAGAAAGGATAACAAGGTCAAATACCAATCGAGGCTACAACTTTAGAATCAACCGCATTCCACGGACATCCATAAGCCTCACCAATATCAAGCATGAAAAAGAATAACTCTCCATCAACCATTCCATCGGTGCCAGTGACGTGTTCCTCTAAATCTATCCTATGGGTTGTAATGAGAAGAGGGTCAAAACAACGTTCTAATGACTGGAAAAGTTACATATATTACAAATAACATAAACATACCGATTTGGCTTCTATTTAATGTTATGTCTGTTATTTAGTTGATTAATACATGTGCGCGTATGGTATGCTTATCCTTACCTAAGGCACAACTATATATATACATATGCCTATATACGCATGAATACAATTCTAAGCATTTCAGTATCTAAAGATTCCCGAACCACTTAATACTTCTTAATAGGAAAGGAGGCAGAACCAACGACCATTGAATACCCCAAACCCGAAGTGGGTCAACTTCTGATACCAAATGTAATGGTCGCCCTAGATCAATCAGTCCTGGAGATCGCTTAACTTCCGCACACGGTTTACTAACACATAACTTAACTGTCGTGCATCTACCGTGCTTTCAGCTATACCGTCAGTTTCCTCTATAAGCCCGAAGGCTATTCTAGTCCGAAATTCTAACACACTATCTTCTACGATGTGAGAGGGAGTACCCCAAATCACTTAATACCTCTTCTACTAAGCATTAGGCAGACTTTGATTATTTAAGACCTATAAAATAAGCAGATCCTAGTCATTTAAGACCTAACCTCAAGGCGGGAATTTACATGGTTCTCCTTCACTTACATCGTTTTAATACTTCATTTAAGAAAGAGGGGGACCCTACCATAGTCGCTTAATATCTCAAACCCAAAGCGGACCTATCCTAACCTATCGTATCCATAACGCAACATATGACCCATAACTCAACCGTGACATCTCAGATTAATCCAACTATTCGTAGGAACTTGTAGCCAGATTGACTGAGCAGATTTACCCTACATAATTGGGACACTCATGTCCACTGGAGTTATTTATTATAGGCAATGTCCCACATTAGTCTACAAAGCCACACCGCTGGTAGCCAGATTCAACTAGGAGACGTTCATGTCGCTTTGGACTAACATCACATCCCTATAACTTAGTCATACCTTATATATACACTACCAAAATACATATATCACAGTACACGTTTAATAGTTGAGGCCATATAAGGTAACCCCTTATTACGTCTCTAATTAGGAGTTAATGTAACGACCGGGAATTTCACTGCTTTGGTTTGTGAATATTTAATTGATTTTAACTATTCAAATAATAGGTTTTATAATAAAAATAAAACTCTTTTAAATAATAACTATTGATGGTGAAATAGTTTTCAAATTTGTTTATAAAAAATATTTAGTTCGAAGAAAAATCGGAAATGTGACTGGAATTCGTTTTCCGAATTTTCAACTTTTCATCAACTAAAAGTTATAGGAAATGTTGTGAACACTTGTATATAGATATACACATTTGTAAATAAGTTAGTATTCACATTCGTTTGCAAATAAGTAAAAATATATTCATGTATATACTAAAAGATGCCTTAAGAGACATGATTTGACATATTGGCAACTTAGTACCTTAAGAGTACTTAAACATGTTTAAACATGTTTGCTTTGACATGATGGGAATAGATGCTATGGGGGCTAAAATGGCATGTGTGGTGGAGGGTGTTGAGGTGGAAAAACAACGTGGAGGGTAGAAGTACAAGGGTAGATAGGTAATTCTCTTTTTTATATTGTTTATAAATAGCCTTCCATTCCTTCATTTTTCCTAATCTTCCTCCTATCATATTTTTCTCATCTCCAAATCAAATGGAGAAATTCTTTTTTTAAAACCATATAAAATTCTAGTAGCTACAACTTCCATTTGTACTACTTCTTCAAATTTTGAAATTATATATGTCAAAAATGCATTTCTTTCAGACCTATTTTTGGACTCAAATTTTCTATTTCAGAAAATACATTTTGACCATATCTTCCTCAAAACTAATCCAAATTGAGTGATTCTTTTTTTTGAAATGATAGACAAAAGAATTTCCAAGAATCTTTTTTTGACCACTTTTAAAAATTCCAAAAGTAAAAATGAAAAAAATCGTGGAATAGATAACCTACTTTCGAGTTAATTTTGTGGTTTTCCAAGCTTTGCAAGTTCTAAAGTGTTTCAAAAGAGTTTTGAAAATTTTTGGTGAGTAAACTTGTTAGTTTTTGAGAAATTTTTTGCCTTTTCATTTATTGAATTTTGATGATAAAATAATTTGATTGTTTGGTTGGATTATCATATGGTTTGGATGCATATATATGTATGTATGTGTGTGTGTGTGTGTGTGAATGCATGTGGTTAAGTTAGTGTGTGCTTGAATGTGAAGTCTATATTTTTGTGAATGATGTAAAATTGTGATCTTGTTTTTCTGGATTTGTGGTATGAATAAGTTGTTATGGACATAATTATGTGGTTGTTGTGCTAAAGAAAAGTTAACAAAGTTAACAATTAGATTTGGTTATCGATGAAGAATCCTTTGTGTAGAGTACAAGTTTTGGTTTGTAATCAAAATCAATTTTAAAGTTAGAAACTTAGTTTCAAATTATTTATTTTGTGTTTTGAAAAGTTAGTAAGCTTTCTAGTATTAAGTTTCCAAAGAGAATAACTGAAATATTTGCAAGTATGACACCCATAGCGATAGTCACTATGGAGGCAGTTTCGATAAAATATTGAATGTTTCAAATTTAAGTTTTCTACTCAAATTGTTTTGTAAATGTTTTATAAACTTAATAATAAGGTTTAAAACAATTAGTTAAGGATAAAGTAATTGATTATTAATTTATTAGGTTTTTAATAATTAATTAAGTATTAAACAAGGTTTATTAACTTTAATTAATGAAGTTTAGTTTCTAATTAATTATCTTTTAAAGATAAGATTAATTTTATTATTAATCAAATTTCATTTATTTATTTATTTATCTAATCAAGTGTTTAATTATTTTTAATTATAAATTAATCAAGGTTTTAATTTAAAAATAATTATTTAATGGTTTAATTCTTATTTATGTTTTAATTAAAAGATTATTTAATTGATTAATTGAGATTAACTAATAGTTATTAATAAAGGTTTTTAATTATTGTTTAATAATTAATAAATGATTAATAAAGGGTTTAATTTATAAATAAATTATTAATTAAAGGTTTAATTATTTATTAATTTATAATTAAATTAATTTCAAATTTAATAAAGATTAATTATGGTTTAATAAAGAGTTCAACTTGTAATTAATCATTTTAAAAGGGAGTCCTTTGTTTCGAGAATCAAATTGTTTTAAAGGTACTTCATTTCCAAAGATGGTTTTGAACACAAGTGATTCAAATGTCGATACCATTAAGTAGACAAACAATTGTGAATGAGTTATGTAAATGGTTTGATTGTGTGGACATGTGTTAGCAGAATAAATCCCCGTTCTGGTATAAGTTGATTGTTTGATTGTTTGGACATTTGATAGCAGAATAAATCATCGTTCTGCTATAATGTAATTGTTTATTGTATAGACATATGTTTAGTCAAATAAATTACCATTTTGCTATAAGCAGTGAATTGTTTGGAAATCTATTTAGCATGACAAATCACCATCCTGCTATTATGTTATTTGGACATGTATATACTAGTTGAGTTGTATTGACATGTTATTCCCTAATTTGGATATGAACTACATTTACATATATGTTTACTTATGTAAATAAATGGTTAAGTGACTTGAAAGTGAAATTAATATTAAATAGTAACTTAAATTACTACCATTGGGATTGCTAAGTCTTCTTTTTGAAATTATAAAATATGGTTTTGAATTAATTTCAATTCTTTAATCAATTTGGGGTTAAGGTTTATAAATAATTTTTCAAGTTATATTATTATTTTACAAAAGTATTTAAAAATAATAAATTGTTTATAAAATGGGTTTTACTAAGTAAAAAGGTTTACTTAAAGTGATTTAAAGGATGAGTTGCAAAAGATATTTTGTAAAATATTTTCCTTAAAGAATATTTATCAAAGGAGTTTTAAATGGGGAAATGTTTTATAAATGATTTTAGAGGTTTGTAAAGAGGTTTTGTAAATTAACTTGTAGACTTATAAAAGTGTTTTAAAATTGATTTTGGAAATTTATAAAGGTATTTAAATGTGAAGTGAGCTTTTAAAAGGGAACTTTTTATAAAGGATAAGTAGATTGGTTTATAGTAAGTAATGTTTTCAAAAGGAATTGAAAAGAGAGAATTTTTCAAATGTTTTGATAATATACTTACGCCCCTAAGATAAGTATAAATATTTTCCAAGTAAAAAAGGGAAGTAAGGGTTTTGAAAATAGCGTTGTGTAAAGATCTTTTGATCATGTTCTATAAAGTGATTTTAGTAATTAAATATTAATTAATAAAGGCTTAGAGGATCCCGTATGGAATTAAATCCATGTTTGAATAATTGTTTATTTGATAGTTAAATAACCGACTATTAAACTTGGTCTAGAACATAACTTTGAAAATATCTAGGAGAAACACGTGAGTTATATGGCACAGTCATGCTCAACGATGTTGTACTGTGCGCATAAATCTCGTTTCATTCTTCTAAGATAAATGATAAGGAAACCGGTCCACTAACGGTTAGGAGGTGATCTCCGCTCTTACCTCGTCTGTTATTTCCTAAAGAACCAAGGAAAGTTTCCCGGAAACTATCGGAAGTTGTTTGGAAGAGACCGGGATCAGATATGTTAACCGGAAACCAATTCAATCCAACTCAAGCATTTCGACTTGAAGACATCTTGAAGAATATGGTATTGAAGATAGAGCTTTAAAGTGCAAGGGCTATTTTCTAGTAATCTTGGGAGGGATTCCTCGAAAAGGATGTAATAGAAGTAGTGCCTTCGGTTTCCTTCAGTCCTAGAACGAACTTATATGCATGAATGCTAGCATTGCATTGATGCCTGGAGGGCAGTGTAGCATTCCAAGTGAGAAGCGCTATATAAAGGTAAAACATGGCCTCAAGCCTCATCAATCGAGAAATGACAAAAATAGAGCATGCAGTAGAGCCATGTGGGTCACTCCCATCAGAGGTATGGTCATCCCAAATTTAGATCGATTACTATCTACTCATGTATGCTTCGGGGCCCAAAGTGGGGTGATCATATATGGTACTGCTAGTCAAGTGATAGGCCAGTCCTATGTGGCAGGGGTACAAGACGTTATTGTCAAACGTCGGTGCATTTTATCTAGAGATGTACCATCGGAAGGTAGTTCCTTACCATGTCATAATATGAAATCCATTCTCCAATATGTGCCTTTACGGTTTTAGATGTACCCAACTATGTTGAAATTTGAGATGCAAGCATTTCAGCTATATTCAAATTTTACTTGAACCGTTGGACATTATTATAATATCACTGGATTTTCTATAAAAACAGTTTTGGTTATCGTAAGGTAAAAACATGTCCGTGTTTATGTGCGGCGTGGTCTTACAAGATACCTTTGATTTTAAAAGGGTTTTAATCATAATAATTTAGTTGTTTGAGTTTACTTACACCAGACCCATGTCTGACCCGGAGTTTTATTTAGTTTCCCTAAAACTCTTAGGTGCTCAAATTTTTATAGGCAGCCAAGTAGTTCGGGTTTTTTCCCGGATGCATCTTGGAGGAGCTTGGAGCAGAGGGCTTCATCGATAGCTAATTATTATGTTTTTTCTGTTGTCTTATATGTATCTTATATCAGTTAGGTAGGGACGGGCTATTATAGCTGTCCAAGGGTAGAATTGTATTAGTATGACTCTGATGTATCATTTTGGAAATGACTTTGTAAAGAATTATGTTGATTAATATATGTTATTCTGTTGCATTGTGAGATTCTGTGATTGTTTAGTTTCTTCTTATATCTTATATCTTCTTTTTTTCCCATAATGATTGGTCTTTCCAGCACATGAATGCTCGACACGCAATACAGTGGACATATTAGTGTCGACTTTCGAGGGTTGAAAATGCCCATTCGTTACAGTTAATCCCATAATTGATTATTTTTCCTAAGAGATTTACACTATTAAATTACAGATCTCTTGTTATTCTCTATGTCATACACACTTCATTTCTTTTCTTATTCCCTCATAATTACTTTAATACATTTCTTTAATCAGTCCCTCTTATTTGTTTGTGACTATTTAAATTATCATAACTCCTATTTCATTCATTGCTCATTCAATGCTTATTTATTTTTAGAGTTATAACCTTTATTCTATTTAAATCCTCATAACTCTCATTTCATATATTTCCACATTAATTGTTTATTTAATCTTTCTTCCTTTATTTCCAACTACTGCCATTTATTGTACTTTTTATTTTAAATTTCTAATTCCTCTTAACGTGGTAGTTTATACGCATTTTGATTGTATTAATAATGATTTCCTTTATGGGTTTGTCGTGGTTATATATGTTTTACGCATTTATTTTCTTTTGTTTCTATTTTATCTTTCTGGTTACATTCATCCTTAATAGCATATTTCTTCATAGTCTAATCTGTGAGAACCTTCCCTTCTTAAAATGTTTTCCATTATACTTTTGCATAGATTTACCTAAATAAGTGGTTTACGTTATTTGAAATTACAAGAAACTATTAAACTCCCATTTATTTTGAAATAGATGCCGTAAACTATGGAGTGAAATTCCATACTTTATGCATCTCTTTCTTTTACTCTCAAGTTTTACTCTTTGTCAAATCAAACACCACACTTTTCAATATAAATAAAAGATTAGAAATATCCATCGAATTTGAACGGATTACATACTCAATAGATTAAAATACATAAACTTTCTAATTTTAATGAAATTAGAACAACTTAATTCATACTAACACCCTTCAATACAAATATAGGTCTGAAATAAATTTTACAACAAATCAATTGGTAGGTCAGAAATAATTCCACATTAAATTCAAATTTAACTACCAACAACTTGGAACAAATTTATAGATCCGAGTGTAATTAACATTTCCATTCAATCTTCTTTAATTTATAGAATATATAGGTGGTGTTTTATACATTAAATTTTAAGCCTACAACTCTAGATTTTTCAATTAGGCACAATAATCAAACAAAATTCAATGAGGTAAATTATCATGTTATAAATAATTTACATAAATTTCTCACTCATAGTTTTAGGCTTCCCAATTTTCCAGATCCAAATCTGATTCTTCTAATTCAACTGCTTTTCCTTTTCAATTCAAGGTGTATGTATAAAAAGGAATATACATAATATTAGAATCATAGATCTGAGAAGAGAATTGAGATAAATAGGAAGATATGGATTTATTAATTTGAGATTTACTTTGTTATTGTGCAATGCAAATTCGTACGTTTTTCTCTTCCTTTTATTTTTTATCTTCTCAAATTTGTATATTTATAGTTTGTTTTATTTTAGGGAATAAAGTAGAGGTGAGAAAATGGAAGAGCTTCGCTGCTTGCATCAGAAAATTTGAGAAGAGGAGGAGGGTTTAGATATGTATTCATAGACGCCAGAATGAACCGTACGCATCAGATTAAAATTTATAAAATCCGGGTCGTTGGCCGAGGTTCAACCTCAGCCTTTTGGGCTATATCGACCGCCCCGCATCCAGGATCGACCGGTGGGGTCCAGCTAATGTTGTTTATTTATTTCTTCTTTTGCCTTTTTAATTGTCATTGTTTCAATTTTTTTAAACGTCCGTAACTTCTTTGTTTGAACTCCATTTGCGAAACTCCAAATAAGAAAGTTGCTCCGAAAATTTCCACGAACACAATGATACAAGTTTCGTGGTCAAATTCCATAATTTGTATAAATTCCATTTTTGGCACCTAACTAACTAACTAATTAACTAACATAAATTTACGGGGTATTAGATTCTTCCTCAGTTAAAAGAATTTCGTCCTCGAAATTACACCAATGATTAAATCATGGCTGTTGCTTGCAATTTTCCTAAACTACTCAACTAATTAGTGTACAACCAATTTCACAACCAAACATGCTTAAGTGCATAATGTATTACAAGCATAGAAAACATAACTGCAAAATGATTCTAAATTGATCCCTCATATATGATTGTATTTCTTTTGAAAACATTTTTGAAAATATGATGCAAACAACTATACATGTACTGGCAGTTTTATATGTATGCAGATTTTGAAAAATCTTTATCCCCAAAAATCCTCATACTCCCACGAATGGAAGCATGGTGCAACCAATTTTGCACCCAACTCCTACTAATAATCTAACGCATCGAAATATCACTTCCTAAACGTTACTTCCATGCCGAAAAAAGGAATTGTTAGGAAGAAAACTTGTTAACATCCTCAATACCATATGGATAGCAATAAGTTTGGTTTATGCTATAAAAGAAGATTGTTTGAAGCAATCACACCTTTCGAAACTCCCCTTTCGATTAGGTTGACTTAGACAAACTGCTTTTTTGTGAATGATTTCATGGGATTATTAATTGCAGCCAGTAGGTCCAATCAACCTTCTTGAAATGAAGGTTAAGAAGAAGGCACCTCTTTCGAAACCCCACATTTTTGAATTAATCGAAAGTGGTACATCAAACATTTGACCCTATCGACCAAGTCGAAAGGCCCATTTGGCCTTTAAAGAGAATCATTTGCTTTCGAAACCATGGTATATACTCTTCTTGAATAACCCTCTTCGAAAGAATTGTATGCGAGTATACCTTTCGAAGGAATAACATTGCTTGTCATTTATAAATCAAATCTCATTCGAAACATCCCTTTCAACTAAGATGAAAGGGACCATGTTCTTTCGAAGTAGATATAATATATACAATGCACAAGCTCTATTTTATGCAATGGAAAACCATCCAAGATAATCATAAGTTCAATGAACTTATTCAAGACGAAACATCATCATCATCCTTACCTATTATTATGTTTCAACAAGCCTGATGATAATGTGACTCATATGCGTATTATCTAAGTTGATCCCATTGCATTGCATAAGACAAAAGAAATTTAGAAGATAAGCTAGCATCATGTGCAATTGATCATTAGTCTAGCTAATGGTCAAAATGACCTCCCTTATAATCAAAATCCTTATTGAATCCATGCGCTTCCTCTTTTATTATTCATCCAAAATGACTTACAAGTAAGAGAGCATTTTCCCCAAATCAATTTAGGGTTACAAAGAGTTAATTGTGATAAGTAGTAGAAGAATGAGTTTAGGATTCAAAAACTTGGTCCCTGAAATCGAACCCCTAGGGTCATACTTATAGATGTAGGTCGGTCCCCTTCCGCCTTCATCCTTTCGACGAGGTCGAAAGGTCTTCATCCAGCCTTCCACCCTCATCCTTTCGAAGAGGTTGAAAGGTCTTTCTTCAATCTCACATATGTATCCTTTCGACGTGGTCGAAAGGTCTTCCTTCATCTTGCGCGTGAATCTTTTCGACACAGTCGAAAGGCGCTCTTTCAACTTTTAGCGTGTTTGCTTTTGATGCCGTCGAAAGCCTTTTCTTTTATCCTTCCATGTATATCATTCCATCATGGTCGAAAGGCTTTCTGCATGTTTCCTTTCGACGCAGTCAAAGGGCGCCTCTCTTGACTTTTCTTATTCATTCTTATGCCTCCATCTTCTTATTCTAGACCTTTCGACCTAGTGGAAAGGATCTCCTTGTCCACCTTTCACTACCATCAAGGTCCAAGTGTCTCTTTTCTCTATTTTCTTCTAGGATGCTTTCGACTTCGTCGAAAGGGTAGTGGATGAGCTCCTTGCTCTGTGTTGCTATATTGTTGCGAGTGAGAAGCGGGTTGAGCTTTCACATTGCCTCGAAAGGTATGAGAGTGACATCTGAGTCGAAAGGACTTTTGGCTTTCGAATAGGATTTTCATCATGCTTTCGAATGGTTTTAACCGTTTCGAAAGGCTTATCTATGCTTTTGAAAGGTGTATCGAAATCAATTCTTCATGTGGAAAACTAACAATGAAGAAACCCTCTGTTTTGAAGGCATCGGTTCATTGTGCAAGCCTTTCGTTCAACACCTTCAAAAGGGGTTACAAACCCATTCCTACTTTTCTTATATACGCGAATCCATCTGCATCGAAAGGTTTTAATGAGGTGGAAGGGTAGACTTGCTTTCCTTTTTTTATCTTTTCGAAAGCTTTTGCACTGTTTATCAGTTATGATGACATCTAATGCTTGCGACTCCTTCAAAAGCCATCTTAATGCCTTCGAAACACCCTTTTGTGAACCCTTGTTCTTAAGTGGATTTTATGGTTAACATTTCCCCCCCCCCTCTATATGAAAGAAGCTTTTGTTATTTAGGACAAAAATTTCACAACTTCTTCGTTCTTAATAACCTTGTTTTCCTGCAAAATTCAAAGCAAGTATCATTTTTTATCGTTAGCTCATTACTTATCTAAATATATGCTTCATGGTTTGGTAATAAAGTCAATATTGCAGTGCTTCTAAACTCAAATGATTAATTTGTCATAACCTTGAGTTAATAAAGGATATGAAATCCTCAATTGTAAATGATTGAGAACTAAGGACTTTTGTCCAGCAATACTATGGGTCCCACCATTCGACTTTTATACTTAAAATGAAATTCATAGTCCAAATCCCACGTAATTAATAGTTATCCAGGCATATAATAATTGAAGTCCTAGAACTTTCTATTGGAGACAACTAATGTTTGGAAATAGGAGGTCATAAGCTACCATTTGGAAATAAGTTATTGTGATCCATAAACCTTTATTTAAGGGAATAAGAAATAAGTATTTTGAAACTCCTCTTGGAGATAAGAATTATCTAGGGATTCAGATGTTGGTGAACGCCGTTTAGAGTTCCAAACTAATAAACTTGATTTGGGTATTAAGAAGACAAACTCAAAGTTTTTGGTTGAAGACTTAGACGTCCAGTGTAATTTCAATATCAGTGCTTTAAAACCCAGATTCGGGAATTGATAGATGAAATCCCAAATTGATGATAAAAGACCCGAAACTCAAATTCAAATATTAAAAAGTTCAGAAATCTAAACCCAGATTCGGGCATCAATAAGTGAAGTTCAAAAGTTAATAGTAAGATGCCCGGAACCCAAATTCGAGCTTTATAAGTTATAATCAAGAATGGTCTTCATACTAGAACTCCCAAACTCAGATTCGGGTATTAGTGGTGGATAATCAGAAATCCATAATAATTATCTTTATAGTAGACATCTCAAGGCTAGATTAGGGCATTAATAAGTGAAGTCCGGTAATAGTTTCGAAACCCAGATTCGGGTATAATAAGACCATAAGTTATTGATAAAGACCCGAAACCCAGATTTGGGTATTAATAGATAAATTCCGGAAATAAGAGACCCGAAACCCAGTTTTGGGTATTAATAAGCGGAGTTCTGAATCTCAATAATGAATGACCCGAAACCTAGATTCGGGTATTAATAAGTGAAATTTGGAAATTCTTCTTTGATGATTAGTTGGAGGCTCCAGATTCTTATTTAAGCTTTGTTTGTAGTTGCTACTTGATCAGCTGCTTCTTGAGCTTGGACATCTTAGTCCATCATTTGATATGCCGCTTCCCGGGCACGGACGTCTTAGTCCATTGTCTAATACGCCGCTTCTCGGGCTTGGACATCTTAGTCCCTAGTTTGATATGCCGCTTCTTGGGCCTGGACGTCTTAGTCCGATGTTTGATATGTTGCTTCTCAGGCTTTAGACATCTCAATCCATAGTTTGATATGCCGCTTCTTGGGCTTGGACGTCTTAGTCCATTGTTGTCTGGTGCTCTTCGTTAGCTTATTCTCAAGTTGGAACCAAAGTCTTACCCAACCTCCCTCCAGGAGGCACCTTGAGTTGACTATAGCATGGCACGACCAAGGGCTTATTTGGTGCCTTGGCCAGGCTATAGCATGGCGGGACCAAGGGTGATGCAGCGCGAGAAATGATCAAACGACTTACCTTAAGTCGCGGCCGATTCTCCCCTAAATCGCGAAGCCCAGCTAAATCGCGGGTCGCCCCTCCTCCTAAGTCGCGAACTTCCAGTTTCCTAAATCGCGCAATTCCTCTGTATGTCGAAGCTCCTCCTTACGCCGCGAACGACCTACCCCTCAAGTCAAAGCTCCTCCGTATGTCACGATCCTCAAGTCAAAGTTCTTCCTGTGGCGTGAATTCCCCTAAGTCGTGAGCTCCAGTAAGTCGCGAAGAAGAAGTAGGTCGCGATTGTTTCCTCCAAGTAAGTCGCGAAGAAGAAGTAGGTCGCGATTGTTTCCTCCCAGTAAGTCGCGAAGAAGAAGTAGGTCGCGATTGTTTCCTCCCAGTAAGTCGCGAAGAAGAAGTAGATCGCGATTGTCTTCCGGTAGGTCGCGGCAAGCGTAGATCGTTCCTCTTCTTTAGGTCGCAAGAAGTAAGTCGCGAAGTGTGATAAGTCGCTGAAGTTCTGATACCGAAGACTTTAAGTCACGAAGTTTATTTTAGGTTGTTACTTTCTTAAGTCGTAAGTCGCGTGTAATGTTGTATAGTTTGTTAAGTCGTGTACTATTGTATAGGTCGTACTTTCTTATGTCGTTGTTTTGTAAGTCGTTGTGAAGTATTGTAATTTTCTTAAGTCGTTTGTGTCGTGTTGTAAACCCTATAAATAGGGACGTGATGTCATTGTAAAAAGTTAGTTGATTTTGAATAAAACTTTGTTTGTGTGCTTTGTGCCACTTCTCCAATTGGTAGTTGAGTGTGATCTCCTATCTCCACTTTCGGAATTCGAGTGCGCTCGAATCAACGACTGCTGAAGCTGATTCACGGAATCTAGTGCGCTAGATCAACGTACGAAGAATCGTAGATCTTTAAACACGGTATCGTGCGCGATCAACGTGTTTGAGATAGCTAGAATCCGGTATCTTTGGATCAACGGATTTGGGCCTTTGGTATCTTTCAATCCACCGATTGCTACTTTCACCGCATCATACATTTTCAGTTATCCGCTGCTGCGTCATTTGGTATCAGAGCAGGACTTAGCCAATCATAGCTAAGACGAGCCTGTTGGAACAAAGAGAAGTGTTTGTTCAATTTCAATCAAGCTTATCAGTGTTAGATCCGAGAGCTGGTTGAAGCCGTGCATCATTTTGTAGATCAAGACCGAGTTTGAGTTAGTTGGAGCCGAACCAAATCCTTTTCAAAACTAAGTATTGAAGTGTGTGTTTGAAGATTCAACAATGCCTTCGAGAAGAGTTAATCGATTTTAGAATGTTAAGGATTCGTATAGAAGAGAAGATGCTAAGGCAATAGAGCAACGAATTAGTGATAACCTCGAAGAGAAGTTCAATAAAGGTTTTGGAAAGTTGGAGAAGTTGATGATGGATTTGAATCAAAGTCAAAGAGGAAGGTCACCAGTCTTGAACCATGGAGGAAACAGAGTTTCGCCATCGGTTACGGAAGCAAGGAGGGTGTCGCCACAAACTTATCAAGATAAAAGGGAATCATCAATTTCAATGAGATGAGATCACCATGGGGAAGAGAAAAGAAGTCAACATGGGTTTGACGATAAACCATGTCGTGATGTCAAAAGATCAAGTAGAAGAGACTTGCATGATCATAGAGACATACGTGGTCATAGAGACGAAGGGTGTCATTTGCCAAAACATGAGAATGATTCTATTTGGCTAAGGAACAATATTTTTCAGTCTACCTGTACTATCTTGGGAAAGGTTTGTAAATTCGTTATTGATACGGGAAGTTACGATAACCTTATTTCTGAAGAAGCCGTTATGAAGTTGGGGCTGAAGACTGAAAAACACCCTAGACCATATAAACTGGCATGGATAAAGGAAGGGAAAGAAGTGACAGTGGGAAGACGAGCATTGATTACATTTTCTATCGGGAAAAAGTACAAAGATGATATATGGTGTGATGTGGTTGATATGGATGTGTGTCACCTACTATTGGGAAGTCCATGGCAGTATGATAGAGCTATACAACATAATGGTCACGCCAACAGATATAGTTTCATGTTCGAAGGAACCAAAATTACTTTAGTTCTTAAGAAGCGTGAACAAAGTGACTACAAGCCAGAGAAGAAGGTAGAAGCAACTAAGTTAATATCTTCGAAAGAATTTGTTGATGAAGTGAAAGGTGGTGTTGAAGTGGAAGATGAAGTCAATTGTTCTCAACCTGCGAAGTTTGATAACCATAAAGTTGATTACTCACAATCCGCGAAGTTAGATACAGATGAAGTTGATGTTTTTCAACCAACAAAGTTTGATGAACAAGAGGTTGCAAATTCACAACCACCAAAGTTTGATAAAGATGAAGTTGATGATTTTCAACCAACGAAATTTGATGAACATGAAGTTGAAAATTCACAACCAGCAAGGATTGATGAGGATGAAGGAAATGTGTCAGAAGAGGAAGGGGGTAATTTATCAGTAAAGAAGGAGGATTCAATTAGTCTATTATCTACAGAAGAGTTTGTTAAAGAAGTGGAGGATAGAGCGGAAGTGTTTATGTTGAATGGGAATGAAACCAGTAAAGATCTCGAGACTCCCGAGGAGGATGAGCCAGTGGTAAATGAATTCGAAGATGTACTCCTTGCAGAGTTGCCCAAGGAGGTACCGCCACTGAGGGACATACAATATCATGTTGATCAAATGCCAGATGCTATTGTACCACATAGGCCACGTTATCATATGTGTCCAATAGAGCAGGAAGAGTTGAGAAGATTGGTTATTGGGTTTCTGTTTGAAGGAAGGCAGTTGTATACTCCTGATTGCAGTCAGCAAATGAAAATCATCAAAGACTTGCATGGGGATAAAATCGTGAGCCGTGATCGTACCATGCAGCTAATCTCAAAGTCTTATATTGGGTCGTCACTGAGGAAGGAAGTTGAAAGGTTTGTTCAGAGGAGCCAGAACCGTCAAGTTTCAAAGGAGACCACGACATATTCAGGTTTATGTATGTCGTTGCATATACATGCTAAATTACAGGAGGATGTTAGTGTGGACTTTGTATGGAGTTTGATGAAGACGCAAAGTGGCAACGAATCTATCTACTTGATGGTTGAACGATTTCTTGTTGGTACTTACAACAAGCTAGATGCTGGAGGGATGGGTCGTTTGGAAGTTGTGAAGGGAATTAATGAGAAGTATAAACGATCTGCGGATCTGAAGCAAAGAAGTGCTGAATTCAACGAGGGAGATTTAGTATATGTTGTACTAACGAAGGATCGGTTTCCAATGGGAGCATACAATAAACTTAAAGCTCGAAAGATTGGTCCTGTAAAGATTGTGAAACGGATCAATGAAAATGCTTATAGGTTGAAGCTGCCGGAGGATGTGTACACTTATGACGTGTTTAATGTTAAACATCTTATACCTTATTATGGAGATGAACAACCCAATGGGGAAGAACTTTTAAATTCGAGGACGAATTTTTCTCAACCAGGGGAGGATGATGCAGCACGAGAAATGATCAAACGACTTACCTTAAGTCGCGGCCGATTCTCCCCTAAATCGCGAAGCCCGGCTAAATCGCGGGTCTCCCCTCCTCCTAAGTCGTGAACTACCAGTTTCCTAAATCGCGCAATTCCTCCGTATGTCGAAGCTCCTCCTTATGCCGCGAACGACCTACCCCTCAAGTCAAAGCTCCTCCGTATGTCGCGATCCTCAAGTCAAAGTTCTTCATGTGGTGCGAATTCCCCTAAGTCGCGAGCTCCAGTAAGTCGCGAAGAAGAAGTAGGTCGCGATTGTTTCTCCCAGTAAGTCGTGAAGAAGTAGTAGGTCGTGATTGTTTCCTCCCAGTAAGTCGCGAAGAAGAAGTAGGTCGCGATTGTCTTCCGGTAGGTCGCGGCAAGCGTAGATCGTTTCTCTTCTTTAGGTCGCAAGAAGTAAGTCGCGAAGTGTAACGACCCTGAATTTTCAACAATTTAAAATGAAGATATTTAATTAATTTTAAATATTAGGATGATGATTTGAATTGAATTTCAAATTATCAGAATAATTTGGCGATTAAACTTTAAAATTTAATCTATTGAATGCTGAATAAAAATTTGAATCTTCAAATTTATAGTTGAAGAAAAATATTTCGAAAGCTTTTAAAATTCGTATTGATAATATTGAAGATAATAGAAGCTTCAGAATCAAATCTGAAACTGTTTTGCTCAGTTTTGAATTTAATTGTTTGAACCGATATTTAAAAATAGTCATTTTTCAAACAGTCTCGGAATTCGGCGAAACCAGTTCCATTGGGTCCGTAATATCGAATTATTATCGGATTCCAAATTTCGTATTTTTCGGTGTTGATACGTGAGCACACGACTCATTAACGCGTTGAAAATTTAAATTGAATTCAATTTTAAATTTAAATATTTAACTAAGTCAAATATCAGCACGTTCTTCTCCTCCCTTTCAGCCAGAGATCACGCCTAGTATCACGCAGGAAATCACGATAAAAATCGTGTGAAACATCCCTCTCAGGTTCAAAACGAAATCCCTCTTCCTTTATCTGTTCAAAACGAAATCATCTCGTTCAAAAATAATTATGGCTGAAGCCTAAAAGAAGGAAATTTCGTTCCATCCACACTCCTCACAACCGAAAACAAAATCGAACCGAGATTTTCTTCCCCCTTTCATAATTTATCTCGTTCGTTTCCTCCACTCGTTCCCAATTCAAAAGAAAGAAAAAAAAAGAGAATTAATGGCCGAAGCCATTTTCGCGATTTGGACGAGCGCAAGCGGCAGTTGGTGGCGCGCGCGCGTGCGAGCTCATCTGGAGGCGGCGACCTGGCGACTTCGACTCGCGACTGGAAGAAGGGCGCGTGAGCATTGGGGGAAGTTCGACGTCATGGGAATCGATGTCGCGATCTGTAGGCGTTGGGGGACGCAAGTATGGCGTTTGCGTGATGATGGGGTGGTCGTGGAGTTGGCAGCGTCGATTTGATGGCGTCGTGATTTAGGGATTGGAGTCGCGCTCGGTGACGATGCTGGGAGAACGCAGCGGCGAGATCGAGTGGGGGCGTTGAAGATGGGGCAGGCGATCGAAATCGCGAGTGGTGATCGACGATAGTGGTTTTGATGTCGCGTTAGTTTGTAATGGTGATGAACTCGATGCTGGGTTTCGAGACGACGTGGGAAGCAAGGGCGACCAACAGGCAAATCGCGATGGTGGCCTTAGGTTTCCCGATTACAGTGAGGTATACGATATTTTTTTTTCTTTTTTTCAAATTTAGGTTTATACATACCTGTGTATAAATTGAAAAGGGAAAAAGAAAAATAAAACAGGAAGGTGTATATGCTATTATTTTTCAAATCAAAGATCTATAAATATATGCAGTTTACAGTAAAGAAAATCTTATGTATAAGAAGTTTTAAAATTTTAAGTGTTCTTAATTCAATTTGAATATTTATATAGGAATTTTTATGTTTAAATTAAAAAAATCTGTTTTACAGCAAGAGAAAAGACTTTTGAAAGAAATTTATTGTTTTAAAATTGATAGGATTATTACAAATGAAAATTGTAAAGGAAATTTGGTTTTAAATCAAATTTCTAAGTTAAATAAAATTATCAAAAGAAAGTCGTTTAAAACAGAATCATCAATTTGATAAAATTTATATAATGGCAGATCGATTTTATTTCAAATATTAATAGAATTGTATAATTGTTTATACAAGGTCGAAACCGTGAGGAAATGGTCAAAATGGAAAAGGATTGCAAAAATTTAAATGCTAAGGTGAGATCTTCTCACTCAAAATAAATTGGGATTACAGTTATTGATTGATATGATTGCTATTGGATGTGGTATTAGATATAGTAGGATATATCTATATATATAGCAATATATACATATTGGCATATGTATATATTGGATTTGATGATTTCCCGCCTCGTATAGCGGATGAGACCCTATTGCGCCGTTAGTAAGCGGATTTTTATGAAACCCATATACCGCGATAATTCCGTACTGGAGCGGAATTGGTATTGTGCTAACATCTTTGGATGCAGGGAAACAGGTTGGAGGGATCCAACTGGACCCCTCACATTTGATTGAATTTATTTATACTGTGATATGAATCGGTGAATGATTATATTGATGTTATTAATCATATTGATATCTGGAAATTGTTTGAAGCTAAAATTTAGCTGAATGGATGTTTGATATCATTGGATTCCAAAAATAAATGAAATTGGATTTTTGAAATCAAAATAGAAATTTTTAAGTAAATAAATTTTTAGAAATTGAATAAATTCGAAGAAAAGAATTTAAAAGTATAAAAGCTGATTTTTATAATCTTATTGAATAAATTCCAGAATAAAGTGAAAATGCTAAATAAATGAATTTCATAAAACAGTGATTATAAATTGAAGAATTTAATTTAAATTTGGATTTTTAAATAGATTGAAAGAGATAAAGAAATTTATTTTCTTTAAAAGTAATTTATTTAGAAAAGAAATAAGTGGGAAGTCCAATTAGAAATTTAATTGCAAATTGAAACGAATTGGGAAAAAGAATGAAATTTATAGATGTGTAAATTGTGAAGTTAAAAAGGATGAAATTTATAGATGTATAAATCGGGAAGTTAAAATGAATAAAATTGTAGAATAGAATATTTATAAGAAATTAACTTATAGATTGGATTTTTGCCTTCAAATGAAATATTGATCAAATTTGTTAATAAAGGAGATTTACAAATCGAAGTTGTTATAAAGTAGGAATAGAATTTATAAACGTTGTTTTATAAATTCGAAATCAATTGAATTTGATAAATTTAAATATAGAAGGTTATTAAAGTAGATATATTCGCGATTTTGGATAGCGAATTTCTATTGAAATGAAAATGTGTAGAAATAATTGGAATTGGGTTAAATGAAGTATATTCACGATTTTGGACAGTGAATATATTTTTAAGTGAAAATGGTTATGTTTGGGAAAGCGATATTATAAATGAAGTTAATTGTTTTAAAAGATGTTTTAAAACGTGTTAAATATCGAAACCATAGATTTCAACATTTATTGTTGAAATAGACGATTTCGAAAAATAAGGAAATGGCAGACTATAACACTGTTGTTATAGTAAATGATTTCCAAAAGGAAATGTTTTATATAGTATTGGGATTTACATATCTATCTTAAAATTCGAATCCCTATACTAGTGATTTTGAGTCGTTCGTAACGATGTTTTACGTAACATTCGTTTTGACTCAAATAAATGTGCTTAAGAGAATGTTTTCCTTAAAAGAATGAATATATACTTAATTTGATTTAAGTATATCGAATATTTTCAAACGTTGAAAATAAATGATTTGTGAAACACTTATTTTTAAATAAGTGTGGAAATGCTTTTCCAATATGAAATGAACTGTTTTGAGATTTTATCTTCAAAGATAAAAAGAAATGTGGGAATTGATTTGAAATTGTTTTCAAACGGTTAAGTGTGGAAATTCTATATCTAGTAAAGATATTTTTGAAAATAAATAATTTGGAAAATTATTTGGAATCTGATGATGTTGCGCATCTTTATTGATAGTTAAATAACCGACTATCAATAATTACCTTGAATGGGTATTTGTTGTGAATTGGATGAATTTGAATGCCACACTTATTTTTGAATTAACGCTCACTATTCGGGTTAGCCGGGAAAGGACCATGGGGTCGTATAACCCATTCCGAATATGTGATACGTCGCTATGAATCGCATTCGAAGACCGGTGTTGAAGACCGGATATTTTTGAAAACGGAAGGATTACCGTCGAGTTACTCTACATCGGCTGATCTCCGATTTAGAGGTTTTATCACCCTTAGTGACGGGAAGTCCGGACGTGATTAGAAAATTATCCGGATATGCAAGGGCTTCGTGAGAAGTGCCTTCGGTTCTGTTCGATCCTGGAACAGACTTATATGGATTGTATGTCTGACGTTACAATTTGAGATATAAAGCTGATTTCTTTCAAATACATTTCTGTTGGTGGCGGAGAATTTATTCTCTTAGCTTAACACCCTTCTCTGAGACGTACGAGCTCAGAGGTTATGTAGTTGAAATTTATCAACGATATATCCCAATTTGGTAACGTGGCATACTGAGTGTTGCTGTGAAATGATCAGTGTTTGATCATTTGTGATATGATCATTTGTTTGATCTTATATCTTTGTGATCATAGGTTGATCATTTTATTTGACCCGAAGCATGGCTTTGTCGAAAGCGTAGCTTTGTGGACGAGACTTCATCGAGCCTCACACCCCGGAAATGGTCGAAACAGGAAGGATGCAGCAAGGTTCTAGGGAGTAGCGCCCCTTAGTGTATGTCATTCCTTCTGGATAAAGGTGGTATCATGGTATGGAGCCCAGATACTTAACCTCTGTGGTTACTGCATTATTTTTACTATGTGGTTTGTTGCGAATCAGGGATCCTCGGGAAGATCGGTGATGATCGGGGGATGGCATACGCGTGTCAGTAGTTACCTATTTCTGCAGAGGTAACCCGGCCTTGTGTTGGCAGAGATCCGGTTAGGTTCTCGGGTCGTCTATTCCAGGGACGTACCCATCGTGGAAAAGGAAGTTCCTTAGCCTGACCATTTGTTGGAAATCCAAAGAAACAATACGAGCCTTGTACGGTTTTAGTTGTAGAACCTTCCATCTAATATGGCAGCTATAGCAAGCATACTATAATGGTACCTATGCTGGCTAAGATTTATATTCTACTTTCGAAATTTTTTTACACACTATGCACTAATAATAATATCAAAAAGAATTTGATTTTTGCGTAGTAAGCATCTTTGACTATCATAAGAAGAAATCTCCTCCAATTCTGCGTTTGCATTGTGTGTGTGGCGGGAGGTCTTATGGTAGTTTCATTTTCCAAAAGCATTGCGAATTGACTTTAAAAATATTTCTGCTATTTATTTTACAGATAAACTGTTTTACGATCTCACACCAGTCACCATGACTGACTCGGAGTTTATTGTTCCCTTCTAAACTCTGGGTGCCCACCAATTTCCACACGGGCAGTCTAGAGTTAGGTTATCAGGATATTCTGGATATTCTGGAGCTTGGAGATAAGCTGGATGACGAGACGTAGTATTTGTATCTGATAGTATTTATTCCGCTGTGTATTCTGTATGAGGACAAGTTATATAACTGTCCATTGTTGTATATTGACTCTGATGATTGATGTATGTATAAACTGATATAGTTCTTTGTTTTAAAAGACTAGTAATTATCTATTGTATATTGTTCCGCTGCGATGTGTAAGATTCTGATATTGTTTTCTGTTCTGTGTTTCTATTGTTGTTCTTCTTCTTCCTTCTTCTGTTTTCTTCTTCTTCTGCCTTTTTCTTCTTCTTAAACCATCATAGTTCGTATTCCCGTTCATTTTGAGTTAATCAATGGAGATTAGTGGTTAATCAAGAGGTACGGATTTGCGGGACATGACATTTGGTATCAGAGCATATGGTTAAGCGACAACCCTGCTTTGTTGGGTGTTACTCATTAGAGATAGAGTCAGTAGTACTCTAGAATGAGTGTGAGTGTAATAATAGATATGAGCGCGTATTTGTTAGTGAATATAAAATTGTTTTGTATTGTGTTGACTTATCGGTTGATTGTTTATAGATTCTGGTCGGAACAGTCTAGCTAACTGTAATCGATAGGGGTTTCTAAACTCTTAAACAAGATAAACCGACATAGTATTGTTTTAAATAGGGTAAATGAAATAATTTTACCTAAAACTATTTTTGTATATGAGGGAAATAATTTTCTATGAATTATCATAGTATATGGATGTTTGGATGTTAGGAAGTAATAATAGTGAATTATCATCACTGAAATTGGATAAGAAATTCAAATTGTAACTCAAAAGTTAAGAAATAGATCCACATACAAATGAAATTTAAAGAATGTAAATTATAAATGTGAATTGTAATTTAAAACGGAATTCCAGAGAAGTTTTTGGAAATGTTTTGAAAAGAATTAGAAAATTTTGGAGATTTGGAAAGTTTAAATTCTTTTTGGTTTGAAAATGTATTTCAAACGTTTTGAAAAGTATTCTGAAGGGATGAAAGCTCTAAACTCTTTTCGGTCGCTGGAAAATAATTTCGGTAATGACTGCAGCATTATCGGTGTTCATTTTTGGGTTTCCAAAAGAGGAAATTGCTGCCAAATTATTTTAAATGAAAGTTGTTTGAAAATTTGGGTTTGTTTTTTTTCTTTGAATTGTTTTCAAAATGGTTTTGAAAGGGTTGAAAAAAAAAACTCTGGAATGCTATATAAAGAATGAAATGTTACTAAGTTGATAACTTATACAAGTTGAATTTTGATAGAATAAATTTAACTTAAAGAATGAAGTTAAATCCAAGTAAGTATAAGCGAATCAATTAAATAAAGTGAAAAGATTACTTAAAGAAAATTTATTAAGTTGAAAATAAATTTGGGGTAGTAACAAATAAACTGGAATTGAATTTGATTTATGAAGTATTAAACTGAAAGTTAGTAAGTGAAGCTAATTGATTATTGACCAAACGAATAAGATTTGAACGAATTAAATTCAATGATTATAAATGAAGATAAATTGAATTCCAATAGAATTAAAACTGTAAATTGAATTCAAATGAAATTTGAAATGTAAAATTGAATGGATGTAACTCCAATAGTGAATTAGAGATAGTATATAAGCAGTTTATATTGAAAATTTTGTAATAGAATTTGCAAAATAGTTTAAATATATGTAACTAGATATTATGGCTAGTAGGATATACAGGTTATAAAGGGATTGGAATTGAATTGCAAAAATTAAATTTGAATTGCTCGAAAAAGGTATGTATTTAAATTTGAATATGAGATTTGATGACTTATTTCTCTAGCCGCTTGGCTTTTTCTTTTTCTTTTTGAAATCTGAGAGTCCGTAGGGACGTTTTGTAGTCGTGCCGTATTAGCCGCGCAAAGGAGACGCTGGCGAAATTTTTTGGAAATTTAGAGTGTTAGAAAATTTTGAAAGTTTAAAATTTGAATTTAAACTCGAATTTGAATTTTGAAATAAAACAATGCTGTTGAAACTTATAATTAAAGTTAGAAATTTAGATGAAGTGATAACGAATCTTTAGTAGGAAGATTTGTTTTGATAAGTTGGTAAAACTATTAGATTGTGAAAAATAAGTAGACGAGTTAGGGACATTTTTTCTTGACTTGTAATTTCGGGACGAAATTCTTTTAAGGAGGGAAGTTTGTAACGACCCTGAATTTTCAACAATTTAAAACGAAGATATTTAATTAATTTTAAATATTTGGATGATGATTTGAATTGAATTTCAAATTATCAGAATAATTTGGCGATTAAACTTTAAAATTTAATCTATTGAATGCTGAATAAAAATTTGAATCTTCAAATTTATAGTTGAAGAAAAATATTTCGAAAGCTTTTAAAATTCGTATTGATAATATTGAAGATAATAGAAGCTTCAGAATCAAATCTGAAACTGTTTTGCTCAGTTTTGAATTTAATTGTTTGAACCGATATTTAAAAATAGTCATTTTTCAAACAGTCTCGGAATTCGGCGAAACCAGTTCCATTGGGTCCGTAATATCGAATTATTATCGGATTCCAAATTTCGTATTTTTCGGTGTTGATACGTGAGCACACGACTCATTAACGCGTTGAAAATTTAAATTGAATTCAATTTTAAATTTAAATATTTAACTAAGTCAAATATCAGCACGTTCTTCTCCTCCCTTTCAGCCAGAGATCACGCCTAGTATCACGCAGGAAATCACGATAAAAATCGTGTGAAACATCCCTCTCAGGTTCAAAACTAAATCCCTCTTCCTTTATCTGTTCAAAACGAAATCATCTCGTTCAAAAATAATTATGGCTGAAGCCTAAAAGAAGGAAATTTCGTTCCATCCACACTCCTCACAACCGAAAACAAAATCGAACCGAGATTTTCTTCCCCCTTTCATAATTTATCTCGTTCGTTTCCTCCACTCGTTCCCAATTCAAAAGAAAGAAAAAAAAAGAGAATTAATGGCCGAAGCCATTTTCGCGATTTGGACGAGCGCAAGCGGCAGTTGGTGGCGCGCGCGCGTGCGAGCTCATCTGGAGGCGGCGACCTGGCGACTTCGACTCGCGACTGGAAGAAGGGCGCGTGAGCATTGGGGGAAGTTCGACGTCATGGGAATCGATGTCGCGATCTGTAGGCGTTGGGGGACGCAAGTATGGCGTTTGCGTGATGATGGGGTGGTCGTGGAGTTGGCAGCGTCGATTTGATGGCGTCGTGATTTAGGGATTGGAGTCGCGCTCGGTGACGATGCTGGGAGAACGCAGCGGCGAGATCGAGTGGGGGCGTTGAAGATGGGGCAGGCGATCGAAATCGCGAGTGGTGATCGACGATAGTGGTTTTGATGTCGCGTTAGTTTGCAATGGTGATGAACTCGATGCTGGGTTTCGAGACGACGTGGGAAGCAAGGGCGACCAACAGGCAAATTGCGATGGTGGCCTTAGGTTTCCCGATTACAGTGAGGTATACGATATTTTTTTTTTCTTTTTTTCAAATTTAGGTTTATACATACCTATGTATAAATTGAAAAGGGAAAAAGAAAAATAAAACAGGAAGGTATATATGCTATTATTTTTCAAATCAAAGATCTATAAATATATGCAGTTTACAGTAAAGAAAATCTTATGTATAAGAAGTTTTAAAATTTTAAGTGTTCTTAATTCAATTTGAATATTTATATAGGAATTTTTATGTTTAAATTAAAAAAATCTGTTTTACAGCAAGAGAAAAGACTTTTGAAAGAAATTTATTGTTTTAAAATTGATAGGATTATTAAAAATGAAAATTGTAAAGGAAATTTGGTTTTAAATCAAATTTCTAAGTTAAATAAAATTATCAAAAGAAAGTCGTTTAAAACAGAATCATCAATTTGATAAAATTTATATAATGGCAGATCGATTTTATTTCAAATATTAATAGAATTGTATAATTGTTTATACAAGGTCGAAACCGTGAGGAAATGGTCAAAATGGAAAAGGATTGCAAAAATTTAAATGCTAAGGTGAGATCTTCTCACTCAAAATAAATTGGGATTACAGTTATTGATTGATATGATTGCTATTGGATGTGGTATTAGATATAGTAGGATATATCTATATATATAGAAATATATACATATTGGCATATGTATATATTGGATTTGATGATTTCCCGCCTCGTATAGCGGATGAGACCCTATTGCGCCGTTAGTAAGCGGATTTTTATGAAACCCATATACCGCGATAATTCCGTACTGGAGCGGAATTGGTATTGTGCTAACATCTTTGGATGCAGGGAAACAGGTTGGAGGGATCCAACTGGACCCCTCACATTTGATTGAATTTATTTATACTGTGATATGAATCGGTGAATGATTATATTGATGTTATTAATCATATTGATATCTGGAAATTGTTTGAAGCTAAAATTTAGCTGAATGGATGTTTGATATCATTGGATTCCAAAAATAAATGAAATTGGATTTTTGAAATCAAAATAGAAATTTTTAAGTAAATAAATTTTTAGAAATTGAATAAATTCGAAGAAAAGAATTTAAAAGTATAAAAGCTGATTTTTATAATCTTATTGAATAAATTCCAGAATAAAGTGAAAATGCTAAATAAATGAATTTCATAAAACAGTGATTATAAATTGAAGAATTTAATTTAAATTTGGATTTTTAAATAGATTGAAAGAGATAAAGAAATTTATTTTCTTTAAAAGGAATTTATTTAGAAAAGAAATAAGTGGGAAGTCCAATTAGAAATTTAATTGCAAATTGAAACGAATTGGGAAAAAGAATGAAATTTATAGATGTGTAAATTGTGAAGTTAAAAAGGATGAAATTTATAGATGTATAAATCGGGAAGTTAAAATGAATAAAATTGTAGAATAGAAGATTTATAAGAAATTAACTTATAGATTGGATTTTTGCCTTCAAATGAAATATTGATCAAATTTGTTAATAAAGGAGATTTACAAATCGAAGTTGTTATAAAGTAGGAATAGAATTTATAAACGTTGTTTTATAAATTCGAAATCAATTGAATTTGATAAATTTAAATATAGAAGGTTATTAAAGTAGATATATTCGCGATTTTGGATAGCGAATTTCTATTGAAATGAAAATGTGTAGAAATAATTGGAATTGGGTTAAATGAAGTATATTCACGATTTTGGACAGTGAATATATTTTTAAGTGAAAATGGTTATGTTTGGGAAAGCGATATTATAAATGAAGTTAATTGTTTTAAAAGATGTTTTAAAACGTGTTAAATATCGAAACCATAGATTTCAACATTTATTGTTGAAATAGACGATTTCGAAAAATAAGGAAATGGCAGACTATAACACTGTTGTTATAGTAAATGATTTCCAAAAGGAAATGTTTTATATAGTATTGGGATTTACATATCTATCTTAAAATTCGAATCCCTATACTAGTGATTTTGAGTCGTTCGTAACGATGTTTTACGTAACATTCGTTTTGACTCAAATAAATGTGCTTAAGAGAATGTTTTCCTTAAAAGAATGAATATATACTTAATTTGATTTAAGTATATCGAATATTTTCAAACGTTGAAAATAAATGATTTGTGAAACACTTATTTTTAAATAAGTGTGGAAATGCTTTTCCAATATGAAATGAACTGTTTTGAGATTTTATCTTCAAAGATAAAAAGAAATGTGGGAATTGATTTGAAATTGTTTTCAAACGGTTAAGTGTGGAAATTCTATATCTAGTAAAGATATTTTTGAAAATAAATAATTTGGAAAATTATTTGGAATCTGATGATGTTGCGCATCTTTATTGATAGTTAAATAACCGACTATCAATAATTACCTTGAATGGGTATTTGTTGTGAATTGGATGAATTTGAATGCCACACTTATTTTTGAATTAACGCTCACTATTCGGGTTAGCCGGGAAAGGACCATGGGGTCGTATAACCCATTCCGAATATGTGATACGTCGCTATGAATCGCATTCGAAGACCGGTGTTGAAGACCGGATATTTTTGAAAACGGAAGGATTACCGTCGAGTTACTCTACATCGGCTGATCTCCGATTTAGAGGTTTTATCACCCTTAGTGACGGGAAGTCCGGACGTGATTAGAAAATTATCCGGATATGCAAGGGCTTCGTGAGAAGTGCCTTCGGTTCTGTTCGATCCCGGAACAGACTTATATGGATTGTATGTCTGACGTTACAATTTGAGATATAAAGCTGATTTCTTTCAAATACATTTCTGTTGGTGGCGGAGAATTTATTCTCTTAGCTTAACACCCTTCTCTGAGACGTACGAGCTCAGAGGTTATGTAGTTGAAATTTATCAACGATATATCCCAATTTGGTAACGTGGCATACTGAGTGTTGCTGTGAAATGATCAGTGTTTGATCATTTGTGATATGATCATTTGTTTGATCTTATATCTTTGTGATCATAGGTTGATCATTTTGTTTCACCCGAAGCATGGCTTTGTCGAAAGCGTAGCTTTGTGGACGAGACTTCATCGAGCCTCACACCCCGGAAATGGTCGAAACAGGAAGGATGCAGCAAGGTTCTAGGGAGTAGCGCCCCTTAGTGTATGTCATTCCTTCTGGATAAAGGTGGTATCATGGTATGGAGCCCAGATACTTAACCTCTGTGGTTACTGCATTATTTTTACTATGTGGTTTGTTGCGAATCGGGGATCCTCGGGAAGATCGGTGACGATCGGGGGATGGCATACGCGTGTCAGTAGTTACCTATTTTTGGAGAGGTAACCCGGCCTTGTGTTGGCAGAGATCCGGTTAGGTTCTCGGGTCGTCTATTCCAGGGACGTACCCATCGTGGAAAAGGAAGTTCCTTAGCCTGACCATTTGTTGGAAATCCAAAGAAACAATACGAGCCTTGTACGGTTTTAGTTGTAGAACCTGCCATCTAATATGGCAGCTATAGCAAGCATACTATAATGGTACCTATGCTGGCTAAGATTTATATTCTACTTTCGAAATGTTTTTACACACTATGCACTAATAATAATATCAAAAAGAATTTGATTTTTGCGTAGTAAGCATCTTTGACTATCATAAGAAGAAATCTCCTCCACTTCTGCGTTTGCATTGTGTGTGTGGCGGGAGGTCTTATGGTAGTTTCATTTTTCAAAAGCATTGCGAATTGACTTTAAAAATATTTCTGCTATTTATTTTACAGATAAACTGTTTTACGATCTCACACCAGTCACCATGACTGACTCGGAGTTTATTGTTCCCTTCTAAACTCTGGGTGCCCACCAATTTCCACACGGGCAGTCTAGAGTTAGGTTATCAGGATATTCTGGATATTCTGGAGCTTGGAGATAAGCTGGATGACGAGACGTAGTATTTGTATCTGATAGTATTTATTCCGCTGTGTATTCTGTATGAGGACAAGTTATATAACTGTCCATTGTTGTATATTGACTCTGATGATTGATGTATGTATAAACTGATATAGTTCTTTGTTTTAAAAGACTAGTAATTATCTATTGTATATTGTTCCGCTGCGATGTGTAAGATTCTGATATTGTTTTCTGTTCTGTGTTTCTATTGTTGTTCTTCTTCTTCCTTCTTCTGTTTTCTTCTTCTTCTGCCTTTTTCTTCTTCTTAAACCATCATAGTTCGTATTCCCGTTCATTTTGAGTTAATCAATGGAGATTAGTGGTTAATCAAGAGGTACGGATTTGCGGGCCATGACACGAAGTGTGATAAGTCGCTAAAGTTCTGATACCGAAGACTTTAAGTCGCGAAGTTTATTTTAGGTCGTTACTTTCTTAAGTCATAAGTCGCGTGTAATGTTGTATAGTTTGTTAAGTCGTGTACTATTGTATAGGTCGTACTTTCTTATGTCGTTGTTTTGTAAGTCGTTGTGAAGTATTGTAATTTTCTTAAGTCGTTTGTGTCATGTTGTAAACCCTATAAATAAGGACGTGATGTCATTGTAAAAAGTTAGTTGATTTTGAATAAAACTTTGTTTGTGTGCTTTGTGCCACTTCTCCAATTGGTAGTTGAGTGTGATCTCCTATCTCCACTTTCGGAATTCAAGTGCGCTCGAATCAACGACTGCTGAAGCCGATTCACGGAATCTAGTGCGCTAGATCAACGTACGAAGAATCGTAGATCTTTAAACACGGTATCATGCGCGATCAACGTGTTTGAGATAGCTAGAATCCGGTATCTTTGGATCAACGGATTTGGGCCTTTGGTATCTTTCAATCCACCGATTGCTACTTTCACCGCATCATACATTTTCAGTTATCCGCTGCTGCGTCAAAGGGCTTACTCCATCCTTCCTCCAGGAGGCGCCTTGACCTGGCCATAGCATGGTGCGGTCAAGGGCTTATTCGGTGCCATGGTCAGGCCAAAGTGTGGCAGGAACAAGGGCTTACTCCGTCCTTCCCCAAGGAGGCACCTTGACCTGGCCATAGCGTGGCGCGATCAAGTGCTTATTGATGCTTTAACCTGGCCATAGCGTGGCGTGGATAAAGGCTTACACTCCTCCCTCCAAGAGGTTCTATGCCTTGGCCAACTCGGCCCGGACAGAGGCTTTAACCGTTAAAGGAAGTGTCCAAATATAAGGAGAATTCTACTCCCAACCATGTAGACTTTTCTTTTGGAGAAAGAGATGCTTTATTCATTCATTATAGGAAAATATGGCTTTAAATGTTCTACGTTCCATGTTCTAGGAACCATATTGTCGTCTGGTCGACATAACTTGTAAGCTCCTGAGGGAATTACTTTGCATACAATTAGGGGACCTTCCCAATTTGGTCCTAGTGGTCCATCGCGAGATTTCTTGTGTTTTCCATTACCCTTCGGAGTACTAGGTCTCCTTCTTGAAATGATATTGTTTTCACTTTTGAGTTGTAATACTTTGAAATTCTTCTTTGATATTCTGCTGTTCGAACTGCTGCTTCATCTCTCAATTCATGTATTAAATCCAATAATTCTCTCTTTGGCTCCTGGTTTAGATCAAATGCATATGCAATCCTTCCATGTGAAGGTATTTTAATTTCAATTGGTGGCATCGCCTCACACCAATATGTTAATGAATAGGGAGTATGTCCCGTCGCGATTCTGGTAGATGTTCGATATGCCCATAGCACAAGTGGCAATTCTTCTACCCAATTCCCTTTAGCTTTGTTCAGTCGCTTTTTCAGAATAGTCTTTATAATCTTATTTGCAGCCTCTACGGCCCCATTTGCTTTCGAATGTGGCACGGAGGAAAAGCTCTTAACAATCCTATTCCTATAACAGAACCGAGAGAATTCTTTACTTTCAAACCGCGTTCCATTGTCTGAGATAATCTTTTGGGGAATTCTGAATCTGGTTATAATGCTTTCAATGACAAATATGAGCACTTTTCCGGAAGTGATCTTAGGGAGCGGTTCTGCTTCAACCCACTTAGTAAAGTAGTCTATGGCGACTACAACATATTTTGCTCCCCCTTTAGAAATTGGCAATGGGCCGATTAAGTCAATTCCCTAAATATCAAAGGGCTATGGACTTGAAATTGGGGTTAACTGATATGGTGGTAACTGGGGAATCTTCGAGTATTTCTGGCATTTCTCGCATGTCCTTACATATTCAATGGCTTGACTTACCATACAAGGCCAATTAAAACCCTGTCTCAATATCATTTTTGCTAACTTTGTTCCATTAGAATGGTCTCCGCAGAATCCCTCATGCGCTTCTACTAATAATTTCATCCCATCCCCTAGGCTTACACATCTTAAGTAAGGTAGTGCATATCCTTTCTTGTAAAAGATTCCATCCACTACAGTGAAAGTGAGAGCTTGTCGCTTGATTTTCCTAGCTTCCCCCTTGTCAGATGGCAATATTTCCTTTGAAAGATATTCGACAATAAGTGACATCCAAGTGTTATTATAATAGTTATCTATTCTTAGCTGGTTGACTCTCTCATTCGGGATTTTCCTATTAATTTCCTTTTCTTTCCTTTCTCGTGTCATGGATTGGGATATAGTTAAGACTAGCAGTTCCTTTCCTTGTTCGGATGTCCACTCTTCTATACTTGGATTTGCATGATATCCCGTTGGCACAATCCGAGTTTCTGGGGCTCCCCTTGAACCGGCCAATTTTGCTAATGAATCTGCCTGTGAGTTTTCTCCTCGCGGAACTTGATGTATAGAAATTTTTTCAAATAAAGCTAGCATCTTCAATATCTTCTTTACATATAGAGATAGCTTGGCGTCTTTAGTCTGATACACTTGCTTCACTTGATTCACCATTAGTTGCGAATCACTAAAGATTTGAATCCGTGGGACTTTGAGCTTTAATGCCAAAGTCAACCCTGCCACCATTGATTCATATTCGGCTACATTGTTTGTTGTGGGAAATCCTAACTTCATGGCATATTGTAGATGGTGTTCGTCTGATGTTATTATGACATATCTCGCACCGGCTCCCTGTTCATTTGATGCACCGTCGACGAATAACTGTCACATAGGTTTTTGATCCCTTTCCTTTTCTGATTGTTCCTTAATGCAGTCGGTACACTCATTAATAAAATCTGCCAATGCTTGTCCTTTGATAGCTGCTCGTGGCTGAAACTCAATATCATACTGACTAAGCTCAATTCCCCATTTCACCAACCTACCCGAAGTTTCTGGCTTACTGAAAACTTGTTTGAGGGGAAGATTGGTCAATACCTGATTGGATGTGCTTGAAAGTATGCTCTAAGTTTTCGCACTGTGAGTATCAAGCAATAAGCTAATTTTTCTATTACGGGGTATCGAACCTCTACATCCTTCAACCGCCTGCTTACGTAATAAATAGGAAGTTGAGTCCTACTTCCTTCTCTGATTAATACCGAACTCACCGTATGTTCTGATACTGCCATGTATAGGTACAAGATTTCACCACTCTCGGGACTAGATAGTATTGGCGGTTTTTCCAAATGATTTTTCAACTCTTGAAAAGCTTTCTTACCATCTTCTCCCCATTCAAAGTTTCTCTTTTTCTTGATTACATCGAAAAAGCTCTATAAAAATAAGGATTTTTGATAGCATTAATGCATAATGTTTCTGCATATTCCTTTTAAACGCTGGGCAATGTAGGATGCTCAACGCTATCAAGTAAACAAATACGGTGTGTTAAACGTTGTGCGATGAATAAGGTGGGAGACAATTTATTTTGCGTGGAAAACTAAAAAAGCGTGTCACCTTCTAAAAAAAACTGCCTCTTCTTTCCCTTCGTTGCCTCCAGAAAACAACCAAACTCCACGAAATTCCTAAAATGCAACACGCAGACCAAAGTTGAACCGCGGAACCCTAACTACCTTCATCAACTCTCGCGCAGCCAATCCTAACAGCGAAACGCAGCCGCCAATTTGAACCGCAATCATACCTACCTAGAACCCTAAATCTGCATGCTCCAATTTGAACCGCAGTGAGAGTTACTACAATAGTTGTTCTCTATTATTTTCTCTATGTTAATTTGATTTCAGTTATGAATCTTATGATTGTGGTAATGTATAGTAAATAGTTTTTTTTTCTACATCATTTAGGCAAAGATTTATGTTATGCCTAGTTAACTACTGCATTGTTCAAGTGACATTAGAGTTATGTTCAGTTTTACTTACCAAGCATGATGCTTCATCCAATTCTGAATTATAAAATGAAGTTTTATCAAGGCTGCGCTTGGACCTAGGTAAATATTAGAGGTGTTGTAGCTAGAATTAAAATAGATGTGTGGTAAAGTTACAAACTCATGAAGTAAGTGAGAAGGGTTCCAGCCTTGGTACTTGTAAATTTTTCTGTGTTATTTTCAAAGGTTGATATGAGCACTTACAGGGCCCAAAATGTGTTAGTATTAGTGTATTTGATAAACCCTCTTTTGCATGAGTATGGCAGTGCTAATCTTACTGAGTTTCTTTTGAAGACGCCCGTTGAAAGCACTTCATGGCATTGGGCTTCATGAAATTGTGCTTCCTAGTCAATGCTGACTCTTTCAATATTTAATTTCGAAAATAAATTTTCGTATCTAGAATGATCAACTGTTGTTGTATACTATGCAGTTGTTTTCCTAATCAATTGACCCATTTAACATGTTTGACCTTAGCCTAGAGTTGTTTTCATTAGTATTTATTCATATCTGTAAGTTTTATATCTTTCTTCTTTTCACATAGAATGCTCTGAGCTTCGGATTTAAACTGTATATGCCAAACAGTTCGCTATCTTACCAACTGGTGAAAACAAATCATTCCACTCTATCTGACCACTGTAACTCCTAGTATATTGATTGCTCTAGCCGATTTCTATGAGAAAACGATAAAAAAATGACATAAAAAGATTGAGGATGAGGAACATGACTTTGGGCTGCAGTTTATAGACAATTGAAACAACTAACAAAACCACTTGAGCATTGGATTGTTTAAAACACACACCAAAAATCTTAGCATTTTAGAAGATATATTTACAATGTTATTGTTGTGGTTCTTCTTAATATTCCAACAAATTTTCATTTCCATAGCTTTGCCTATGATTCTGTTTCTCATGATCATGAGAATTTAGCTACAAAGAAGCGGCTAATAAGTTTCATTCAACAGAGGTTTTTAACTGGGCATGAATGTGAAAAAAAAATTGTATTCTACAGTGGTCCCTTTCAGTAAATAACATTATAGAAACAACATTAGAATGCATACACAGTCATATACAAAATATGATAAGATATGTATTTTTATTCTATATTCGCCCATATATACATGATAAGAAGCTGAAATACAATTTGCATGTAATGTTAGGGAAAGAAGCTAAAATATAATTTGAACAAAACAAATCTAAAAAATGAAAAATAGCATTTTGAAAAATATAATTTGGTTCAACTTATTATTTAGACAATCATACATAATACATTTGTCTTCATAGAAATTTTTGTGTGCTAGAATTGAATGGTTTCTTTGCTTGTACCTGATGATTAATAGTTACTTTAGAATCTTAATACTTTCATTTTGACACCTTGCAAACTCCAGAGCATTTCATTAAGGAAAGATGCATACCACAACGCTTTAAGAGCATCCTAACACCAGAATAAAGAAAGAAATTCAAACCTTTTGTCTTGATATAGAGTTAATACGAAGTAGTATATGTATGTATACTTGATGTTCTAGTCGAGTCTCATCAAAAGGTACATTCAACCGATCTTTGAGTCTTTTCAATCTTTCTTCCTTCAATAAGTTCATGATAAATAAATATCATAATTAGTTTCTTACTATTTTTTTTATAATTTAAAACTATTAAATGCTAATTGATCAATCCGATAAATTCAGTATGAAATAAGATTTATCTGAAGAGAAAACACTCAAGTACCTGAAGCGATGACAAGGTGTAATTCTTCCAACTATTAAGACGCATGGTCCTTGAATGAAAAAAGAGTGCGCTAAATCATGAGCATGGTCAACCATAACATTATGGAGTTCTGAGATTGTATATTTATCCTTACGATTTCAATAGCAAGTTTGTTTGGCAACAGATATCAAATGTTACTTGTCCTGCAAAATTTGAGGTAAATTTTTTATTAACCTCTTACAAATTCAGTTATCTTAGTATTCAGAGAAAAGTAAGATATGCTTACCAAAATACTTAAAAACTAGAATTCATTTAAGAAAAGGTAGATGTAAGGCTATGTTGATTTAGCACGAAATCTCGATCTAATTTTTGTCCCTGCAATTACTGTAATTATCGTATATTTCTTCGACCTGATTGCTCATAGGTCGAATTTCAATGTTGATATGAAACTGTCTGACGCAACCTGTGAATACATACAATTTATAGAAGTGTTATAATGATGTGTTCTTGTCATTATAAATTTAATGGGTGATAGGTAGAAACTTCTTATATAAAACTAAAGCATTTATGTTTTCTGTCAACAAGACAATAGAACTTTGTAGGAATATTGAATTTGCACGCTGAGACTGCCATAACGTGTTTATTCAATTCACATCCATAGACATATTAAATGGTCTTGAATTGCATTGTAAATTTATACATTAATGCAAACACATTACCTTTGAATTAATATCAAGCGATTCATACCTTAAGATTCCAAAAATTCCAGTTCTATTTTGAATTTGCAACAAAAGTGCTAAATTATTTTCAGCAATAGGAAACTTGCGTGTGTTGGGGAAAATCACTTTAGATGATCAGTCTAAAGGAATAAAAAACCCACGCAGCGTAAAACAACTGGATGGTGATTGTAGTGAGACGAAACAAACAGAGATAAACACCAGAACAGACAGTCACAGATCTATGCAATGTAGAAAAATAAAAAACACCAGTATTTATAGTGGTTCTACTACCGCGAGGCAGTGTACGTCTACTTGGGGAAAAGAGATTTTATTAATCACTGAAAGATCAGAGTTACAAGATTGATTCACTTTTGGAGGCTATACATAATAAGAATTTACAATACAGACAAAATTATGCAAAGTTTCAACTCTCTAGGATGGCTGCCATTGTTGTCCAGAAGCTCCACTATTTATAGAGTGAAGATATGAGGAGGGGTAGCTACTATATAGTAGCCTTGGTGTTTGGTTCGGCATCAATCTGGTCCAGCATGTATCTGGTCTGGCAAAGCTCTTGGTTCGGCATGCATCTGGTCCAGTAAACAGCACATAAAGCTTGGCATTTGGTTTGGCACATAGCATTTCGACCGGCATCACCAAATACCGAACGAGATAATTCGTTCGGCATCCCATCACCACCGGACGAGATATTTGGAGCGGCAATCAACATTTAGTTTGCACCTTTAAACATTTGGAGCGGCACTTCAAGTCTGGACCGGCATATTAGCTTCACCGCTCCAGACTTTTGGTTCGGCAAAACACACTGCATCTTCACAGCCGAACGAAACACTACCACCGAACCAAAATTCTAGTCCGGTCTTCCACCGAACGAGCTCACCTTCTCACTGAGCGAACTCCACCGGACCAAATCTTTGGTCTGGCATTTCCTCCACTGAACCAGACTTCTAGTTTAGCCTCCAAGCTTCTCTGCAACACTGATCCAAGTGATGCCTCCACCAAACGAAGCCACAAAGCACTACGATTTCGCCTCTCCTTCACCGCACCTAGGGTTAGGGTTTCTCCAAGCTTCGCGAGTATCTCCAATAGCCTCATCTTCTTCATATTCGAAATCAGGTATCAAAACTAACAGCGTGAAGGTTTTGAAATTTTAGATAAATTTGAGAATCAAAACTTTAATGGTGAATTTTGATGAAGAATGAAAGTGGATAGTCAAGTCAACATATTGTAGAGTGTTTCTGTTGTTGAAATGAGAAATAATATAATTATGTATACTGTTTACCCAACTATTCATGATTCAGGTCATATTTGGACTGTGAATGTTTACACCTATTTACACATGTATACCACAGTCTAGTAAATGCATATACATAATATAATTATGTATAACATATACATAATATAACTATGTATACCTATTTAGGAATCCATGTTTCAGGGAGAAGGTAAATAAATATTGCTAAATATTTCTATTGAGACACAGTAAGAAAACACTACAGTTTAATTAATTTTTCTTTTTGCACATCATAACTGCTTTGGTGAATAAAATACAAGTGACCTTAGCAAACAATTTATCCCAATATTCATGATTCAAGTCCTGATCTGGTGCATATCATAGCTCAAAGTGCACAAAAGCACAATGCATGGTGGGCAATCTGGCAATGAAATCAATGTTAATTACGGCAATCGACAAATGCACATATCATAGCTCAGTTTGCTCACCTTCACTTGGTAGATGCTCATATATACGATGCCTATTTATGCAATCGACAAATGGTAAGATACATGTTGGAGAAGCTGTTGGTAATAAAGTGTGTTTGTGAATTCCAATGATATGCACCTTTTTAGATAGAATAAAATGATACATATTGCATTAAAAATACACAGTACATGTTATCCCTTTTTAATTCTACATTTTTTGGTAATTATGAATTGGCATATGATACATAACATGATGATTCCCAAAATGTTTTAGTCTTTTAGAGCTAAATGTCAGGCACGAAGATAAAATGATCTGTCCTATTTTATCATTTCAGCTAATACAAAGCCGCAATTCCCTGATAGTTAATTTCCTGATCCTCTAGTTCTTTAGTCATTTGCACATCGAGTATTTCTTGGTAATTTTCTTGGTGTGTTTATTAGTATGTCTTTAAAAAGGCAATCCATCTAATTCTGCATATTTTACAAAATTTGAAGGGACACATTAGAAAGATTTTCGGAGTATGGTCATTGACAACATGAGGAACTTCTACAAAGACAAGCACAAATTCAAAACACGCATAATTACCTTTATGAATCTTCCCAAGCAATATTGAATGCTCGGGTTTGTATGGCATAGTTTAAATTATTTTACCTGTTTCTTTATTTCAATACATTGAAGTTTGTTCAATTAAATTGCAGAGAGAGTTTGAGCTGAAACAATCAGACATATTTAGCATGATAGAAAAGCTCTATACGTTGTATAAAGCAATTTTGGATGAGTCTGGATTCATCAAAGCATTCTTCTTTTATGCGTGTGTGAGTTATATTTTATATATGCTCACAAGTACGAACCATACTTTTCGAATCAGAGTTCATCTCTACTTAGGTAAGTCTGCAACAGATTATCTATCTTGTATACTATAAAAAAGATTAAATTTGTTTATATTAATACATGTTTTTGTATTGGCAGGTCTTATAACATTTTTGTTTATCGAATTGGCAATTATTAAACTAAGCAACGCAGATGATATAATAAATAAAATATGGATTGGAAGATATACTTTTTTAGCTGGAGCTTTTATTCTAATTCTTCTTGCTATTTTTACCTACAGGTAATAATTTTTCATTATTTACATGGATTCTAGTTTAAAATGCTTTTGTTATTTCCTATTTAGCTTTCTCGTCTTAATTGTAGAGATATCAAAGAACATAATAATCAAATGCTGGAAACACTGATGGAAAAGCTTGCACTCTGGAGAGGAACACAGGTGCGTGCATTAAGTTTTAATAGTTGCGTTTGTGTGTGTATATATGATACTTAAAAGATTGTCTTCTTATAACCACAATCCATACAAATAAATATGTAAAATAAATTAAAAATGAAAGTTTAACATTAATAAGCTCAGTGTTCCTTCACACATATAATTTAATGACTGAAAAAGAAAAGGAAGAAAGCAAAAACAAGGAAAAAAGAAGAAGAAAAACGGAAGATTTGCATAATTATTTCAAAAGTGGAAAATAGGCGCAAGGACAAATTTTCATAAAAATTTTGGCTGAAGGACAACAGCTTTCATTTTTAGGCTGAAGGACAAACTTTGGAAGATAATTAGGCTGAAGGACAATGCTAATACAACTAGCATTTTGTACAATGTAAAACTGGATATAATGCTAGTTATAATTAGCATTTTGTACAATGTTTGCACTGTACAAAATGCTAACTATATTTAGCATTGTCCTTCAGCCTAATTTTTTTTCAAAGTTTGTCCTTCAGCCCAAAAATGAAACTTTGTGTCCTTCAACCTAATTTTTTTTCAAAGTTTGTCCTTGTGCCTAATTCCCTCATTTCAAAATATATTGTGTAGATGAATAAGACCAGTGGGAACTTGCCTCTTCTCATTTTATGTAAAACTACTAGAGAGACGAGCCGACACAATCAAATGAAGATGGTTAAACTCAAAGAAAGAAAGGTTATAAACAACCTAACAATATCATTATTTCTTAAATCATAAATACAAAAAATAGTAAACAATTATGTGGGTTTGACGTACCTGCACTCATTCCAAAATCCTTATCGGCATCCTCATCTTCTGTCATAAAATTATGTTGGCTATGGTGCTTTGAATCACAATATAATATCACCGACGATTCTTGGAAAACAAAACAAAATAAGACATAAATAAATTGAGTGCTTACTTTAATTTTATTCACCAAAAATAATAATAACAATAATAAAAATAAATAAATAAATAAAAATAAAACCCAGTGAACTTGAAAGTTCACTCATTATCAAAGTTGATGGAAGCATTCCAGTTGAATTTGGTTAGTTCATCAATTTGCAATTTTTTGGAAGTTTGAAATAAGCAGTTTCAAATAAAACCCTTTCAAGCACTAGCAACATGAATAAATGTTAGAGGATATGGAATTTACAGCACTAGTATTTAGTAGTAATTTTTTTCAACTAGAAACAAACTAACCCAAAGTAAAAATCATGTATAAGACATGCTGCTTTCTTGAGCATGCTTCAATATATGACAGAACATAATAAATGAAAGATATTGTAGTTATTCAGTACGCAACTGCCTTTTACGTACTCATCTTCTCAGTTAAAACAAAAAAATTGCGAAATGAAAGTTAAAAAAAGAAGAAGGGAAACACGATTGAAAAAAAAGTGCCGAAATCAGGCGATTGCGGGTTCGGTAGCGAGGTTCGGTTAAAACAAAACACGATTGAAGTAAAAGGGAAACCCGATTGGGTGCGGTAGTAGGGTCGGGGGGGTGGTGGTGGTTTGGATTCGGACGATTGCCGGTTTGAAGGTTGCGGCCTTGGGATGCTGGTGGGGGAGGGAATTGCGATGCAAGGTTTGCTGGTGATTTGGCAGGAGGAGTTGCTGAGTTTGCATGTGATTGAGGGGCAGTGGTTGTTTGAGTGATGGGGTATGCCATAGGTGATGCGGTTGCGGATTTTGGTTGATGGTTCAGGGTTCTGTATAGGAGAGGGAGATGGAGATGAAGATGGAGATGGTGATTATGGTGCAGGTTGTTGAAGTAATGGAGTGTTTGGTGATTGAAGTGGTGTATAGGTGTTGCAAGTTGAAACTGAAGGAGGAGTTGAAGAAGGCCGTGCGGTTGGGTTGCGGATTGATGTATTGGGGATGGAGGCGGATTGCTGAAGTAGGTTGCTGAGGGTGGTTGGGTGCAGTGAAGTGTACTGTAGGATGATGTGACGACCGCCCATGACCCCTGCACTGAACCTAGAGATAGTGCGCTGTAAAGTGTGCCAGACGGCCATGGACGATTGTCAAGGTAAAGTTAAAAATAGCAGAATCTATCGTATAACTCACAACGCATGGATAAAATACAATAGGACATATATATATATATATATATATATATAGTGAAGCTTCACAGAATAGAATGTCATCATATAAAACTTCATAATAGTTGAATACAAACATCTGAATAGTCAATACATCAAGCCTCACTACATATCACTCAGAGAATTATACAAGCAACGGAACATCCAGTACATATAGTAAGAAAATAATATGCAAGCCTCCAGCTCGTCTTCGTCATCAGCATCGTTGGAAGCAAAAACAGCACCTGTCACCTGCTACCTAGTCCGCCCGTCCCAAAATGGACGAACAACCCAAGGCAATAAGAGTTAAAACATAAAGCCTTGAGTCAGACAACAGTCTTAGTGAGCGTTAAATTAACTAACAACATACCAAAAGAGCATAAAGGAAAAAAGAATAGGAATCCAACCCTCCCACTCCACCTCTTTCTACAGTGATAGCCCCCAGACACACACTAAGCAGAAACAAACATAGCAAAGCAAACATTTAAAGTAAAGCAATTATCACTCGAGTCAAGGGCGATGTTTTCCAAGTACAAACCCCCAAGGCCTAAACCAAGATCAGATAAGCACCCAGAAAATACCGCTCTTGAGACCGAATGACGATACAACCAAACATCCATGACTCTGGCTATCACTGTTATCATTGCTTCGATATCATCGTTAATTGAATGACCGACACATTCTTTCAGCCGTCCGTCAAGGGTTAATGGCAATCCCGGTTCTAGACATAACTCCACACGTCGTCGCAGCACGTGCCTAGGACTATCGAATCTGCCCAGAGTACTCGACTACCAATCAGTAGCCTTCAGGGACTATCGAATCTTCCCAACGTACTCTTGCTTTGAGCATGCTAGAACCTTCAACAACGATGATATCAGCCTTCTAGTCATCCTCCTCGACGACTATTTCCATACTAGCTCAAGCGCCTCTCGAACAAACCATTATACTCAAACTCGAACCATTTCACCGAGTTATCAACATGCTTGGAATGATCCCATCTGGATTAGACCAAGACTATCTCATATCATGCCTCGCTTCATCACATCCTAGCAAAGCCTCATCTCAACATCATCATCAAATCTATCCATATGAGCTTCATCATCCGCCATATATGCCACGAGCAGCTTTCCCAATTCAAGAGCCTTTCCCTTAGCTTTTGAATCATCTTCGACCATCTTGTCTAAATCAAATCATCAATCATCTAATTCATAGCAATCAATCAAGTCAAACATTAATCCAAGTAATCAAGCATTCAAATATGATCTAATGAACAATTATAACAATAATGACAATTTCGTAAATAAAGAGTCTAAAGTCTAACAAGCATGAAAACATGAACAATATCTCTAAAATCTTGATGAATGAACTTGCATAGGTTAACATGTAGTAAAATGGATGTCAAATCATCATGAACAATGGATCTATACTTAAGTTTACAAAAATGCATGGAAATCACTAATTTAACACCAAATCAAACCAACGATCCGATATACTCCCTTGGATCCGTGTGAGAGATAATCACCACTCACCAAATCACCTAAACACCTCAAAAACAACCCACTTCAGATCTGGACAGCGAAGGATCTAACTCGATCTATCACAAATCCGCTTCAAACGATGAAATCACTCTTCGAAGAATGTAGATCTTCAACTTTAGCTCTTGAATCTTCGATCTTGGATGGAAGGAAGTACTAAATCAAAGTGGAGAAAAGAAGTGAAGAAGTGTAGAACTCGAGCTCTCAAAAAATGCAGCACTTCGTCGCTTCAAAATCCGGATCCCAAAAGGTGAAGAAAACCCGGGTATTTATAGGCTGAAATCCCCTAAGTCGTATGCTCGCTTTTAAGTCGTCCACGACTTAAGAAAATCCATGACCTACGACTCATAAATACCACGACTTACGACTTAACCATCCCTACGACTTACGACTCAACAGTTCAACGACCTAAGCCTTCGCACGACCTAACCTAACACACATGCGCATGACCTAGCGACTTAACAACATAAGTCCTCACGCGACTTAACTAAGGTACGACTTAACGACCTATCAACTTACTTGACTCAATGAGATACGACTTAGCGACTTAACGCTACACGACCTAACCCCTTGAGCATCCACGCGACCTAACATAAGTCGCGACCTAACTGGGATACGACCTAACGAACTTTGCTACTTAGCTGGGTTACGACTTAACACCTTACGACCTAACTATACACAGTATACTATCATAGGTCGTCTACGACCTAACTAATCATGCTATAGCGACTCAACGACTTAACTGTCTCCGACCTATCTCCTTAAGTCGTTAACTCACCCCAGTTTCCTAAGTCGATATCCCTAAGCCGCTAACTCCTAAGTCGCCACTATCTTAAGTCGCCAATTCCTATAAGTCACCTACTAACTTAAGTCGGTCAAATCCTGTAGGTTACTCCAATCCCTTAGGTCGTTCACTCGACCTAACCTACCCCACGACCTAAGCTACCTCACGACTCAACTTCCAAACGACTTAAGCTCTAGTCGACCTAAACTCCTATACGACCTATCCCAAAATCCTTAGGTCGCTCCACTTTCTTAGGTCGTCTACTCCGACCTAACAACTCTACGACCTAGGACTTAGACTATGGACAACTTATCAACAATGCAACCTAATGTCAACTGTTTTACGATGTTTCGATCCGTAAAAATACGGGTCGTTACAGTGATAGTAGCTAAAAATAAAATAAGAATAGGTATTTTAAACATACAACTCAACACTGAAAAAATGGTTCTTTTAGCTAGACCATTTACATAAAACCTTTTAGTAAATGATTTTGTGCATGAAGCTATACAACCTCTATTTAATATTTGGTTAATGAGTGGACTTAACACTATTTATATTTATATGCTTTAATATACATTATTGCTTTAATATACTTTATTGATTTGAACTTAACACTATTTATATGCTTTAATATAATTAATGCGAGGATTAATGAGTAAGCCTGGAACAATAGAGTCGTGTATCTTGATGCTTTAATCTCCTCCATTATATTTGAATCAAATTCAAAACTAAAGCCTGTTCAAATCTATTAAGTAAAGCATTTGTTTATTCACTGTTGGCGGGGCTCCTAAAAGCACCACACAACTGATTTTCTTTGTTTTTTCCGCTCAGATAATGGAGGCATGTTAGGTATCTACACATTATGATGTCACAAAACATTTTTATCACATTATGAAATCTTTGCGATTTGCTAAATTTTATGTACATGTTATTTTCACTGTCTTTTATTTTCTTTGTTCTGGGTTGAACTATTTTGTCTCTCTCCACAGGAATCAGCCATAATGACCAAGGTGATTCATCCAACATTTCACCATTTGTTTAGGTTTGTACAAAATTGTTTGCATTGCTTATTTAATTTATATACTAAAGAAGATTGGGGCTAGCTTTAAGAAATATTTGAGAAGTGTTATCCTTTTTCAACGTTGGGCAAAATTAGTTCATACTGCATGCGAATAACTTTATTTTCTTTGAACCTCTGTATTATAATTCATTCTCTTCCGAAATCAACCAAAAATAAGCATGCCTGCTGATACAGTAACATAGTTATATAATACTATAGTATTCGGTATAATACATCATTTTTGCAACAAATTCTCCAAAAATTGTTCATTCATATTATTGCAGGATGGTCTTGATAGTATAGAGTTTGCTAGGGGATCTCCTACTCCAAAGTGAAGAAAATATAATAATTTACAGCTCTTCAAGATTAACACTCACCCGCTCTCTTATGCTTCACCTTTGGCGTTCACAAACAGATTAAAACTACATAAATTTTTTTTGGTTATGCGGATTAAAAATATTCATATCCGCAATGTATATACAGTAAATTCTAAATATGTGTAGTTTTCTTATGCTGCAGGTCAGTATCATTATCTAAAAAATGAATTAGAGAGACTAAAGATGTTATATGTTCAGCAAAGCAAAGGTTCTTCAAGCTTAGAAGCAGGGCCACAGACAGGTTCTTATAATGGCAGCCTAGCTGGTAGAAGCTGGATTTTGGAAAACTCAGCATTGGTGGGTTTAGTAATCATCAATTTCGGTACTCAAACTTCTCCTATTGTGTACATGACTTGATTATGATCTATATGTTTTATGAACCAGTTTGAGTTATTGGAGCATATATTATATAGACATGCTTCATCAAAAAAATCCTTTTGGTACCATTTTTTGAATATATGCCAATGTTATATTCACCATCAATATAAAAAAGGAACGAATTTAATATTTTTATATCAATATTGTGTTTTCGGATGATATTCTAAGTGCTAGAAGCAGAGTCTAGTTTACCGGTATTGCAAGTTTTAGTTTAAGTAATCTTGATACTTAGCGATTGGCAACTAGCAAAGAGCTTCTCTTTTTAGAAAGTTTTAACAAATTTCTCCTTTGAGCTTCTTTGTGTGTGTTAATACAGTACAAAAGAGAGCTGGTATTTCTATTTATATATCATCAATTGGACCAATAAGTATAATACAATAATGGAGCAAGTAGATATTTAGTAGTTACAATTATTCAGTTTAACAGAATTGAAAACCTAGTTAATTTGATTTTATTTATCACTACCTATATTAGTTCCAGTATAATAATTATTTTTGTAGTTAGAGGCAACATAATTGTATTTGATCTTGGGCAATCCAAATGATAGTACTGACGCAGACTATACAAACTCTTATTCCTTGAATATTGTAGGTGATCTGGGTAGGATACATACTATATCCAGTAAATTTTGTTTCAGTTCAAAAGAATTTGGCACAAAAAGATGGGAAATTTCCCCGGAGGGGAAACATAAGTGATGGGCTATGACATATACATATATATTTATATACTTTTCAGAAATTTTGCGGAAATTCCTTATCCTAATTCTTCCTTGTATTCAAGAGCTACAATACTAAACTTGAAACAATCAATTTTGGGCCAATAATTAAGATATCTAAACTATATTCAACTGTCGCATATTTTAAATTCCCAACTTGAACTTAAAGAAATGATATCCAATCAGACCTTTTGAGGTCTTTCCAATATATATACTATCTCTTATCTCAACACCACTGTCAATCATGTGTATACCCAATTCTCAAAGACCACAGCACAGTATCTTCTGTTGCCTAATCTTTCACTAATCAAATTCATCAGTGGATTTATAATCACAATAGCCATCTTAATTCTAGTCATATGGTTCATATTCAACCCTAAAGGGGTCGTAGTCAGTATCCAACCCACTTCGATAGCTCGTTTCAAAACAACAAAAAACTCTACCAATCTTCACTTCAATCTAACCACCAACATCTCAATCTACAATCCTAACAAAAGGATTACAGTCTATTATGATTCATTGGAATCGAGCGCCTTTTACAAAGGATTCGAGTTTTCAAAGTTTGCATTATCGATTTTTTTATCATGGGCATAAAAACACGACTGTTGTGAAACTGAATTTTCAGGGAAAATTTACGGATAAGGAAGCAAGTGATGCTTATGATATAGAGGTGTGGTTGAATGGTAAAGTGAGGTTTAAGTATGGTTCACTGGCTACGATTAGTGGGTATACGGTAAGGGTTAAATTGAACTTGTTGAATGGAATTATGAATGAAGATAGGTATTTTAGACGTTGCGGTGTTATAAAGTTCTTTTGAGCTGTGCATTTGTTAGTATAATTAATATAATTTTGTGAGATGCAAGTAATCTCCATTCAATTCAAACTTTTTATGACCCTTTTTCATTTCACTGTATATTAATATCGTACAGAGAAAATAATGGTTCATACATGACAGGTTTATACTTTATACATCTGCATCCAATATATTATTGCTGGTGCATTAGGTTAATCATACACCGCATACTGGACCAAAGGTATAATTACACATTACACAACTTCCTTTTTTTTCAAATAAATAAAATAAAAAATTTGATTACTCATTGTGTGATTTTTACTTATATAATAAAAAAATAGCTGGCTTTTAAAGAAAGGCGGTGCTTTAACAGGTCAAGTTAGGTAAGATCATCCTTATCCAGTATTAATTAAGTACAATTAGTTTAATGTATTGTTCAAGTCTTATTGAATAGAAATAACACAATATGAACTACAATTACTCTAGCAATGGTGTGTTATTTTCGAAGAGTTTCACTAAAAACCATATTTTAACATAGGAACGGGGAAAATCAGAGTTTGATATATGATTTGTATAAAAAGTTGAATTCCAATAGGGTTGTTGATGCTTATGAACACATGTAGATCTATTACTCTTTCTTACTATGAAAAGGAATTGCAGATTTTAATCTTCATTCATTGTAATTTCAATATCGAATGTGGGTTCTTTTGGAAGTTTGGCATGTAAAACTATACTAGCATGCTTCTTTAAATGATTTAGTTCACAATTACTAACATCTACTTTGTGAATGTTTGACATAACAATTACTAACATCTAGGTTGCTTATTTGATTATTGCGGATGTTAGAGAGAAAATATCAAAAGCAAAGCAAGATGAACTCAATTGTTTGACTGGCCTATAAGTAAGTTGTTGATGCAAATATATATGAAATATATGTATGGACATTAGAAAAGTTGCTCAAACGATACACATGAAATACTATATATGGATATGGGAAAAATTGTTCGAATGATATGTATGAACTACTGTATGAACATGCCAAAAGTTTTTTGAACGATATGTATGAAATATTGTGCTTTAATTTACATATTTTTTGTCAACGAAAATCTTTTATATTTATATGCAAAGAAAAAATGGGTAAATGGATATTATATATGGGAAAAATTGAAACAGCGGTGGATAAAACCTATAAATTTATATTACATTTAATAGCGTTTAAAAAATGCTATCGTTTTATAAACGCTATAGAAAGTAACCATTGGAATATGAATAACAAACGCTAATATAACTAAATAAACGCTATAAAAATATGCACAAAAAATGCTATAGAAATATGCATACCAACGGTATAAAATATGCAAAGAAAACGCTATAGAAATGTGCATTTTAAACACTATAGGAAGTAGCCATGAGATAATATTTCCTATAGCGTTTTTGCTTAATAGCACTGAGAAAACGCTATAGAAAATTTATTTTCCATAGCATTTTCGTTCCTGCTATTTAAAGTTTATGGTCTACCATAGCATGTCGTTCCACACATTCTCTGAAACGCAACGGTTAGGTATAATAGCGTTTTTTAAAAGCTATGAAAGCCCCAGTTTGTTGTAGTGAAGGGGATACACTTATCAGTCGCCTTGGAACTGAATCTACTTAGAGCGGCTATCATTCCATTCAAACTCATTACCTCTTTGCTAGTTTTGGGCTCATCCATATCCTTGATGACTTGAATCTGGTCTAGGCTAGCTTCAATCCCTTGAGCACTTACAATATAGGCCAAAAACTTCCCCGAATGAACTCCAAAAGAGCATTTCTGGGGATTCAGTTTCATCTGATATTTCCGTAATATTTCGAGCATTTCTCCTAGATCTTCAAGGTGCCTTTTAGCCTCATAAGACATTACTAGTATGTCATCACCATAAACTTCCATATTTCGTCCAATCTGTTCTTTAAACGTCATGTTGACTAACCTTTGATACGTAGCCCAAGCATTCTTTAACCCGAAAGGCATTGCTTTATAGCAATAGATTCCCCGATCAGCAATAAAACTTGTATGTTCCTCGTCTGGCTTGAACATGGGTATCTGATTGTATCCAGAGTATGCATCCATGAGAGATAACAATCTATGCCCACTAGTTGCATCAACCAATTGATCAATCCATGGCAATGGAAAACAGTCATTCGGACGGGCCTTGTTCAAGTCAATATAGTCAACGCAAGTCCTCCACTTACCATTCGACTTCTTTACTAATACTGCCATTCGACTTCTTTACTAATACTGGGTTTGCTATCCATTTTGGGTAATAATCTTCCCGAATAAATTCATTTTCAAGGAGCCTATTAACTTCCTCTTTTAAGGCGTCAGATCGCACTTTATCCAGTTGTCTCTTTTTCTATCTAATGGGGGTTGCTTCTGGATTGATGTTCAACGCATGACACAAAACCGATGGATTAATCCCCACCATATCCGAATGAGACCAAGCAAATTCATCTTTATTGGTTTTTAGAAACTGGATTTCTTCAAGTTGCCATCCAATTCCTTTCCCACTTTGATTACTTTAGTGGAATCATCTGGGTCTATGCATGCCTCTTTAAGGTCTTCCAAGGGTTTTATTCGTTCTACTTCCCCACGACAATCAAGTTCGGTGATGATTTGACCTTCTTTTATAGAATTTGCATCGACTCTCTTCCTCTTGCTTCCAGGGGAAATGTACCTTTCATACATATGTTTGTTAGTCTTATTAGATCTAATCTTTTCTTTGAATGTTGAATGTAAAAATCCATCATACGAAGGCTGAAAAACAGCAGAAGAATCAAAGTAAGCAGAAGACTCTCTTTTGTATTGATCAACTTGTAGCAAAGTACATTTCGCGAGAGCTGAATTGCTCCCCGCGGACAGTTCCACAGCTTCTCTTGGTCAAGAATTTCACCATCGGATATTTCGGTGAGACAAAAGCATCTATCTCATCAAGCGCAGGTCTGCCGAAGAAAGGATTGTAATAGGATGGCTGGTTGATAATCACGAAGAGAGTTTCGAAGGTTCGGAAACATAGTAGCACTTAGATTTGCACTAGCAATTTTACTTGTCCCACTGGGGTCGATCCTTTGTTGTTGAACCCGAAGATTGGTTCCATGTTGGGCTCTAATTTGTCCTCAAAGATGCCCATCTGATCAAAGGCATGCCTAAAAATGACATTGACCGTGCTACCAGTATCCAGAAGAATTTTGGATACTATAGATGGTCCAATCTGAGCTGTGATCATTAGAGGATCATTGTGTGGGTGATGGACTCTATTCAGCGGCGAACTCAAGCTCAAAGGATCTTCTTCCTCTAGGATATTAACAGCATTACTATGAAGCTTTCGCGGACCATCCCCAGTTCGTGGAGCTTTCTGTTTGTCCGGGATGAACTCTTTTAGATGAGCCTCGCGAATCAACTTCTAAATGATTCCCGCCAAGACTCTGCATTCGTCAGTTTTGTGACTATTTGCTATGTGGTAAACACAGTAATCGCCCTCTTTCCTCTGTTCTAGATAATTCTTGGCCTTAAAGGAAGTTGGGAAGTTGACCTTTTCCTTTGCCACAGCATAAATGTAAGACAATGGCTTGTTTAAAGCGATTGAATTAGCAATAGGTTCTTCCCAACTCGTTTTTTTATGCCCTTGATCCAATCCAAACCTTCCGCCTTCCTTTCTAGGAATTGCTTTCCTTTAAGCGTGATATAACTCATCCATTCAAATGAATTTGTCAGCCTAAAAATGAAATTCCTGCAGATCCTTGCACCCATTAATAAAGAGTTGATTCCAGAACGGAGTATTCTCTATTGATCTAGAATGTGCCGCAATGAGTTTGTCATGGTCATTCATGTCTTTAGCCTTTAATGCTTCTGTGTTGAACCTGTTAAGGTAATCTCCTAAAGACTCTCCCTGTCTCTGCTTAATGTTAGCTAGAGCTATATAATCGATGGTTGGGTCCTTGCATATACAAAACTGAGCAGAGAACTCATAAGAAAATTTCTTCCATGAGTAGATAGTCCTTTCGCGGTATTGTCTATACCATTTAGCCGCGGCTCCTTGGAGAATCACTGGAAACAATCTGCATCGAACGGCTCCAGATGCATTATACAAATCCATTTGGATATCGAAAGCCATCAAGTGGTCGTCTGGATCTGTAGTTCCATGATACTTCATTGTTGGGATTTTTACATAAGATGGAATAGCTGTTGCCACGATTTCATTAGTAAAAGGTGCTACTAGTTTGTTATCATTCACATTCTCGTCCAAAGTTCTCTTCCCCTTAACATTCAGCATATCTTTGATTACTTTTTCCATCGCGTCTTTAAGATAAGCTTCGGTGTCATGGTAATTTTTCCGGTCAGGATTGTATTCCTTGATGTTGAGCTACCAGACTGTTCAAGAGATTTTTCTAACACTCTTCCTTGGTGATCAAATTTAGCTGGAGGACGGCCTTTCTTTTTTGAAGATGTCAAATCAATTTTGCTCTTGTCTTCGTTTGTGTAAGCCTTCAAATTCCTTCTCGGGGAGACCACCTCATCTCCATTCTTTGGCTTTGTTGTTTTAGAAGATTTTTGAGACAACGCTACCTTGAGAAGTTCCTACATCTCCAGCAATTGTTGTTCTAAGTGCTTTATTTTGGTGGCGTTATCATTTTGTTGAGCTGGTGTTGATGCTTGCCCTGGTACAACCCCCCTCGAAAGTTAGAGTTACATTTTCTTATAAGGTTGTAGTGTGAACAGCCTCCTCGTCCATTCTGCTAAGTCTTCTGGATTTCATTTTCCTACATCAAGTTTAACAACCCATAATTAGTCTTTAAGATAGAAACAAGATCGGAGGTTCAGGCCCTCCTTCTAGCGTCAAAAATGTTAGCAAGAAAACTTGTTAACATCCTTAATACCATGTTGTTAGCAATAAATATGGTTTATGCTACAAAAGAAGATTGTTTGAAGTAATCACTCCTTTCAAAACCCCCTTTCGATTAGGTTGACTTAGACAAACTGGCTTTTTGTTAATGATTTCATGAGATTAGTGATTGCAGCCAGTAGGTCCAATCAACCTTCTTGAAATGAAGGTTAAGAAGAAGGCACCTCTTTTGAAACCACCCATTTCTAAATGAATCAAAAGTGGTACATCGGACATTTGACCCTTTCGACCATGTCAAAAGGTCCATTTGGCCTTTAAAGAGAAGCATTTTCTTTTGACACCATGGTATAAACTCTTCTTGAATAACCCCCTTCAAAAGGATTGTATGCGAGTATACCTTTCAAAGGAATAACATTGCTTGTCATTTATAAATCAAATCTCATTCTAAACACCCCTTTCGACCAAGTTGAAAAAGACCATGTTCTTTCGAAGTAGATCTAATATATACAATGAACAAGCTCTATTGTATGCAATGGAAAACCATCTTAGATAATCATAAGTTCAATGAACTTATTCAAGACGAAGCATCATCACCATCCTTATCTATCATTATGTTTCAACAAGCATGATGATAATGTGAATCATATGCGTATTATCTAAGTTGATCCCATTGCATTGCATAAGATAAAAGAAATTTAGAAGGTAAGCAAGCATCATGTGCAATTGATCATTAGTCTAGCTAATGATCAAAATGATCTCCCTCATAATCAAAATCCTTATTGAATCCATGCGCTTCATCTTTTTATTATTCATCCAAAATGAGTTACAAGTAAGTGAGCTTTTTCCCTAAATCAATTTAGGGTTATAAGGAGCTAATTGTGATAAGAAGTAGAAGAACGAGTTTAGGATTCAAAAACTCGATCCCCAAAATCGGACCCTAGGGTCATAATTATAGATGCAGGTCGGCCCCCTTCCGCCTTCATCCTTTCGACGAGGTCGAAAGGTCTTCATCCAGCCTTCCGCCCTCATCCTTTCGAAGAGGTTGAAAGATCTTTCTTCAATCTCACGTATGTATCCTTTCGACATGGTTGAAAAGTCTTCCTTCATCTTACGCGTGAATCCTTTTGACTCAGTCGAAAGGCGCTCTTTCAATTTTCGGCGTGTTCTTTTGATGCCATCGAAAGGCTTTTCTTTTATCCTTCCGTGTGTATCCTTCCATCATGGTTGAAAAGCTTTCTGCATGTTTCCTTTCGATGCGTCGAAGGGCGTCTCTCTAGACTTTTCTTATTCATTCTTATGCCTCCATCTTCTTATTCTAGACCTTTTCGACCCAGTTGAAAGGATCTCCTTGTCCACCTTTCGCTGCCATCAATGTCCAAGTGTCAATTTTCTCTATTTTCTTCTGGGCTGCTTTCGACTTAGTCGAAAGGGTGGTGCACGAGCTCCTCGCTCCGTGTTGCTATACAGTTGTGAGTGAGAAGCGGGTTGAGCTTTCGCATTGCCTCGAAAGGTATGAGAGTGACATCTGAGTCAAAAGGAATTTTGGCTTTCATATAGGATTTTCATCATGCTCTCGAATGGTTCCAACTGTTTCGAAAAGCTTATCCTTGCTTTCGAAAGGTGTATCAGAATCAATTTTTCATGTGAAAAACTAACAATGACGAAACCCTCTATTTTAAAGGCATCGTTTTATTGCGCAAGCATTTCATTCAACACCTTCGAAAGGGGTTTCGAACCTATTCCTATTTTCTTATATATGTGAATCCATCTGCATCGAAAGGTTTTAATGAGACGGAAGGGTAGCCTTGCTTTCCATTTTCATCTTTTCGAAAGCTTTTGCACTGTTTATCAGTTGTGATGACGTCTAATGCTTACGACTCCTTCGGAAGCCATCTTAATGCCTTTGAAACACCCTTCCGTGAACCATTGTTCTTAAGTGGATTTTATGGTTAACAGGAATGTAGGTGAAGGATTCTACATTCTTACCACTCTATAAGCTACCAATTCCCGTTGTACAATGGAAATTCTCTCACTGCCCTAGATTCCTTCAAATATTTCCACATACAAAACGTATACAGAGGCCTGTTTTCAAGCTTTAAAATGGAATTGAATCCAAAAATGGATTCTCACGCGTCTTCGACAAAGTCTGGAAATAGAAATTCTAAGGCTAAAACAGGTTTTCCCTTGTTCTCGTTTGTATTTTATTGCATCGTCGACCCTAATGCATCACTAAATTCGCATTTATTCATCTATTTACCTTCCTACACTTAGCATGTGGCCTTAAAAATGAAAATTTCCATAACAATCTCTTTTACTTTTCAAATTTGCATGTCACTTGAAGAATCTGTTTCCAAAAATATTTAGACGCAATTTTTTCCTTGAAATCAATTTGGACAAAATTTCCTAAAATTTTTTAGCACTAAAAATAAATCAAAAGCAAGAGATTTTTCTGTCAAGCGATTTTAAAATACTTGCCTTCAAAAATCTGAATGGTTCTGGCCACATTTCAACCTAGTCGAAAGTTAGTTATGCACTAATGCATAATTCCAATCTAACACTTCTCATTCAACCTTTATCTTTAGAACTTAATCTTTTTTTAAGATGTTAGTATATTTATTATTTTGTTACGACAACCCACAAAGAAATTTGTTAATTTTAGCTTTTCAAGGAACTGTAAAAATTGTAATTTCACAACAACCTTTGTTGTCCTTCACTTGCTAAAATTTACCATTTTAACAACCTTCTAGTCTTACACTGCATTTACCGTTGGTTAAGTGTCATTGTGAGACTCTTCCTATTTACATTATTTCTTCTCACAATACAAATAAGAGCAGTCTCCATATCCAGAAACAACAGTAACATGAATAAATAGGAATACATCTCATAACATACCATACGCGCCTTTTTATACAGAGACAACCAACAGTTACAACCCAACAAACCCTAAGAAAAGAAAGGAGAAAATACAGGAAGGAAACTACAACACAACTCTGTTAAACTAAAAACACTATCTATGAATTGTAGGATGGCCCCGATCCTCTACGGGAGCCGGACCCATACAACCGATCATTGATGTCAAAGCTGACAGTCTCTAATAAACCCTTATTTACTCTCTTCCAATCTATTACCAGTTCCAAAATTCACTTATTATGAGTATTCAATTCATTCATAAGTACCGTACAAAATTCCTTAATCAGTCTCCTATTTAATTCCCTTTTATTCTTATTAAATACAAACATATTGTCCATTAAATCTATAATAAATATCCACAAATCCAAATTCTATAATCACTACGCTGTTTATACCTAATACGAATATTGTTGTTAATTACGCTATTTATATATCTCAAATTTTTAATTACTAAACAAGAACATTTATTTCTATATTTTATTTTATCAGAACCATCCTTCCAAATAGGATTACCGTGAAAAATTCCATAAATTAACCACAAGTGATATTTTTGCTTTGTTTGGAATTACAAGGGATTATTTCCTTTTTCCTTTATTGAAATAGACAATGTAAACTATGGAAAATAATATTCATATCTTGCACATCTCTTACCTTTTATGTATATCCCTTGTCAATTCAAACGCCGCATTTTATGCCTTTAAGGAATTAGGTAATTTATAGAAATTACACGGAGCCTGCTCTCAATAAATCAAAATATGGAAATTCACATTCCAAGGGCAATCTAACTTACAACCCAATTGTAAATCTGGAATACCTTAGCAACTTTACCAACATCCTACGAATAAATGCTTGGGATTGGTTTTAAATTTCAAGTTCAGGTTGTACATACCATTCTTATTTTATTCATATCCTGAAACCTTTCTTTTCTACATAGTGATCTCATCTACTCCATGAAATATAAACTTAGAAATCCACATTATGTTAGAATGCAACATTTGAAATTCAAACTTGCAAAAGAATTCCACACCTCAAAAGAAAATCTTTAAGCATACTTTCTCAAAGAATTTTCAACTTGTAAAAACAGTTTGGAAATTGAATTCTCAAACACATCTAGACATCAAATTTTATTTTATTCCATACGTCTATTCTATTTTTATTAAACATTTGGACAAAACCTTGCAAAAATATTTGAATTCAACTTTCCATAATTTTCAAAACATTTACCGCTTTATTCCTAACTCCAAATTTAAAGGTTCTAAAATTGCTTAGTAAAATAATTCCTCTTCTCAAATACTTTTATCTCAAAGGCCTTTTTCTTAAAGTAGGGTCTTTAACCGAAAATATTCAAAAACTCAATTGTTAAACAAAACTATAAAAATTTCAAAAAGGATTTCTTAATCCCAAAAGGAAAAAATATAATTTTCCTTTTCCGAAAACTTTCTACATCAAGATTTGTTCCTTAAAAGTTGATCTTTTAATTCAGAACATCCAAAAACATCTTTTATAATCGAATACAATGAAAAGTGAAGTAGACAAGTTAAACTCCTATCCCAACATTTTCTTATCTCACTCTCATCATTTCTCTCCTACGTCATCCATAACTAGATTGCTAACACTATTTTATAAGCTCCTAATGCTATTCCTATCCAAATCTCCCGATTTTGCTTCTATTTTTATATTTCTCGTACCTAAGTGGCTTCTACGTCATTTCATTTTTTAAGTTCCCTTTTCATTTTGAAAAGAAGAATTTTAAAAGAACTTCCAAAATTATAAAATAGGAAAAATCATCAAGTTCAATTTATGCTCCATTTTACATTTATTTTAAAAAGAAAAATTCCTTTATTGAAAATCTTTAAGCTGAAAAATTTTAGCCTAAGAAATTTCTAGAGTAAGAATTTCGAAAATGGAAAACCATTTTTACCAAAAACCTCTTGATCTGAACTGTTGATTCAATAACTTCTTTTTAAGTTATGATTTTTCAAAATTTTCTTACTTTTTCAAAGTAATAATTCTTAATAAATCTTTTGAAAAATCCATTCAAAACACTTCAGGGAATTTCCAAAAGTCATTTTATCAAATTCTTTCACATGAAGTTGGATTTTAGAAATCTTCTTTAATTGCCCTCTCTATTAAGTTTTCTTCTTCCATCGTTCCTTAATTTCAGATGTTTACAACTATACTATCTCATAGTATTTAGTTACTACCCAGCATGCTAATTTACTATTTCTATAACTGTTGATTGTCCGAAATAAATGGTAATTATTCAAACAAGACAAATGTCTAAAGACATTTACTCATCCAACTTTTCCTATTAAAGCTTATTTACTTCTCCATAATTATCCTAGTAATCTCTTTAATTAGTCATTTTATATCTTTATTAAATTATTGTAACTCCCTATTTATTGTACACTTACTGCCCTATAAATTTTAGAGTTACAAACTTTTCCATTCACATTCCTTACTTTATTTTTTTCAAACCCATAGTCTACTAGCCCATCCTTTCTAATTATGGTCACAACCGTTCGGGAGTCAGAATTTATAGAGCTTAGCATAGGCTGAGATAGAAAGATTACAGATACACTCTCTTAATATATTCTAACCCTTATGATCGACTAAACCTGGTTCTAATACCGAATGTAACAACTCACACCTTAATGGGCCCGAATTTCGAATAAATCGAAGCCCAAGTCAATTAGGGTACGAACTGTTGGCTTTGGCAACTTGTAATAAACAAAAGTATACTAGAGATCAATCAAATAAAAATCACTGCGAAAAGAATGGATAACAAGATTAAATACCAATCGAGGCTACAACTTCAGAATTAACCGTGAAAAGGAATAACTCTCCATCAACCATTCCATCAGTGGCAGTGATCTGTTCCTTCAAATCTATCCTATGGGTTATAATTAGGAGCAGGTCAGAACAACGTTTTGGTGACTGCAAGAGTTACTTACATTACCCATAACATAAACTTATACCGATTTAGCTTCTATTTAATGTTATGTCTGTTATTTAATTAATTAACACATGTGCTCATATGATATGCTTATCCTTTCCTAAGGCACAATTATATATACACATATGCCTATATATGTGTGTACAATTCTAAGCATTTCACTATCTAAAGATTCTCCACCACTCAATACTTCTTAACTAGGAAAAGAGGCAGACCCAACGACTATTAAATACCCCAATCCCGAAGCGGGTCAGCTTCTGCTACCAAATGTAAAGGTCACCCTAAATCAATCGGTCTTAGAGAGTGCTTAACTTCCACACACGGTTTACAAACACATAACTTAACTGTCATGCATATACCGCTCTTTTAGCTATATCATTAGTTTCCTCTGTAAGCCCAAAGGCTATTCTAGCCCGGAATTCTAACGCACTATAGTCTATAATGTGAAACAGAGTACTCCAAATCACTTACCACCTCTTCTACTAGGCATTAGGTACACTCTGATCATTTAAGACCTATAAAATAGGCAGATCCCATCATTTAAGATCTAACATCAAGGCGGGTCTCTACATGGTCCTCCTTAACTGGCATGGTACGAAATCCTATTAAGTCACTTAATACTTCATTTAAGAAAGAGGAAGATCCTACCATAGCCACTTAATACCTCAAACCCGAAGCGGACCTCTTCTAAAGATTTCACCTATCGTATCCATAACACAATTTACAATCCATAATCCAACCGTGACATCTTAGATTAATCTGACTATTCGTGAGAACTGGTAACCAGATTGACTGGGCAGATTTATTCTACTGAACTGGGACAATCGTGTCCACTGAAGTTATTTATTATAGGTAGTGTCCCACATTAGTCTGCAAAACCATAGCGCTAGTAGTCATATTCAACTAGGCAGACTTCCATGTAGCTTTGGACTAACCTCGCATCCCTGTAACTTGGTCATACCTTATATGTATACTACATATATACATATTTCATCCTACATGTCTTGAGGCCATATAAGGTAACCCCTTGTTATGCCTCTAATTAGGAGTTAACTCCATAATTAATTATTTTTCCTAAGAGATTTATACGATTAAATTATAGATTTCTTGTTGTTATGTATGTCCTATATACTTTATTTCTTTTCTTATTCCCTCACAACTACCTTAATACATTTCATTAATTAGCCCCTCTTATTTTTTAGTGACTATTTAAATTATGATAACTCCAATTTCATTCATTGCTCATTCAATGCTTATTTATTTCTAGAGTAACAACCTTTCGATTATTTAAATCCTCATAACTCTCATTTCATTTATTTCCACATTGATAGTTTATGCAAAAAAAATTCCTTTATTTTCAACTATTACCATTTATCGTACTTTTTATTTTAAATTTATAATTCCTCTTAACGTGGATGCTTATATGCATTTTTGTTGTGTTAATAATGATTTCCTTTTTGGGTTTGTCATTGTTATATATGTTTTATGGTATTTTCTTTTATTTCTCTTTTATCTTTCTAGTTTCATTCATTCTTAACTAGGATATTTCTTCATAGTCTATTCTGTAAGAATCTTCCCCTTTTAAAATCTTTCCCATTATATTTTTTCATAGATTTTCCTAAATAAGTGGTTTGCGTTGTTTGAAATCACAAGACATCATTAAGCTTCCTTTTTATTTTGAAATAAACGGCGTAAACTATGAGGTGAAATCTCATACCTTACGGATCTCTTTCTTTTTCTTTCTAGTTATATTCTTTATCAAATCAAACAATGCACATTTCAATACAAATAAAGATGAGATAAATCCACGAAATTTGAACGGGTAACATACTCAACAGATTAAAATACAATAACTTTCACATTTCAATGAAATTAGAACAACTTAATTCATATTAACACCCTTCAATACAAATAGGTCTAAAATAAATTTTACAACAAATCAATTGGTACATCTAAAACAATTCCATATTCAATTCATACCCAACTACCAGCAACTTGAAACAAATTTATAGATCTGGGTGTAATTAACATTTCCATTCAATCTTCTCTAGTTTACAAAATATGTAAGCAGTGTTTTATACATTAAATTTTAAGCCTCCAACTCTATATCTTTCAATTAGGCATAATAATCAAACAAAATCCAACAAGGTAAAATTATCATGTTAAAAATAATTTACATAAATTTCCCACTCATAGTTTTAGGCTTTCCAAATTTCCAGATCTGAATCTGATTCTTCCAATCAACCGCTTTCCCTTTTCAATTCAAGGTGTATGTATAAAAAGGAATATACAAAATATTAGAATCATGGAACTGAGAAGAGAATTGAGATTTAAGGGAAGATATAGATTCATTAATTTGAGATTTACCTTTTTATTGCGCAATGCTAATTCGTATGTTTCTCTCTTCTTCTTATTTTCCGATCTTCTCAAATTTGTATGTTTACCATCTGTTTTGTTTTAGGAGAGAAAGTAGCGGAGAGAAAATTACAGTGCTTCACTGCCTGCACAGAAAATAAGAGAAGATGAGGGTTTGGATGTGCATTTATAGATGCTAGAGCGAATCGTACGCGTCAGATTAAAATTTATAAAATCCGGGTTGTTGGCCGAGGTTCAACCTCAGCCTTTTGGGTCCCAACCGATCAACCACTTTGGTTAACCACCCCACATCCGAGGTCAACCATTGGGTTCTAGCTAATGTTGTTTATTTATTTCTTCTTTTACCTTTTTAATTGTTTTCGTTTAGATTTCTTTAAATGTCTATAAATTCTTCATTTGAACTCCGTTCGTAGAATTCCAAATATGAAAATTTCTTAGAAAATCATCACAAACGCAATGGTGCAAGTTTCGCGACCTAATTCCATTGTCTTCACAAGTTCCATTTTTAGCGTCTAACTAATTAACTAACGTAAATTTATGGGTGATACAATTGACATTGAGCGTTGTCAAATATATCTGATGTTTAATGGTTAAATGTGCTATTAATATGGTTGCTCCATATGATGATTTGTTGTGATGGATAGGTAGAGATATGGTTTTCTACTTGTATTGTTTGCAAGAGTTGCAATAGTTGCATGGATGGTATGGTTGTTATATGCTAACAAGTATTTGGATTCAAGAGAAAAGTAAGAAACAGAACTGCGTAGGTTTGATCCTCAAAAAAGGGTATGTAGGCAGTCTTTTCCTATACTATAGCTCTAGAGCCTTTGGTTGGAATGTATGGGATTAGGCGCAGTCCAAACATAGTTGAAACCGTTTTCCTTTTATTGTATGTATATATGTGTATTTGTAAGTTTACAAGTGGAAGCAAAGATAAAGAAGGGAGCAAAGGATCTAGGATGAGTCATATCCGTAGGATGGTTCGATACATATCCTGCATTAAAATTATATAGTTGTTGTTTTAATAATCGTTGTATTGCAATATGTAAAATATGTACTGTAATGTACTTGTGAAATATTGGATTGTTGAAATGATATGTATACAAATTGATATTTAAATTCCGCTCTGAGATTACTTTTTTTATGTTCACTGTTTTAGACTCTTTTTTAAATTTTATAAGCATATTTTGTCGACGTTTATAATTATTTTAGATATTAAAAATAATGGGTGGGTTGTTACATTGGGCCTATAAATATTCAGCCTGTATGTAAAAAAAAGAAGAGTAGTGTGTGACTAAAGCTTTTGAACGAACAAAATAATTCAGTTTTAATATTTTAGAACACCATAAAAATCTACAGTTTCTCAAGCTGAATTGAAAATTAATGAATGTTCGGTACAACGTAAATTAATGGTATAACTTTTCAAGACAACAATAGAGCAAATGACAGTTGTCAAATGATATAATGGATTATTCTAACATACAAAGTAGTCCTACCTCTTACTTAAATACCTTGCATATAAAACAAAACAAAGTGATAGATGCTTAAGCTAGTTCTATATGTCTTCTACATTAGGTTTCAGACTATCTTATTTCTAAAAACTCCATTATTGATTATGTTTCTGAAACAAATCAATTTAAGGAAGATCAAAATCATGACATGGAATCAACTACTTCAGAAAGTGCTCTAGCTGACAACCTAACCCATCTTCAAGACCTAAAACAAGACCAAAAGGGGTCAGAACAGAATCTTTCTTTTACTGCTCTAAACCGTCATGATCAAACCCTCCACAAAACTAAACAAGCTCTTATTTTCTAGTCAAACCAGTAAACCGGTCACCATCATGAAATGCAGATGATCAAGCCAATATGGAAACATTCAGTTTCGTAATTTAAAGAAGAACACTCGGGATAAGGAGAACTTCCAAATTTAGGCAACTACTTCTATTAAAGTCATAGAAAATCCTACTAGGGAACACACGATTAATAAATTTAAAATCAAAATGTAAGAAGTCTTAAAGAACCAAAGTAAATTGTACAAACATTTCTCACATTGAATTGAAGAATACATCTCCTTTCTCAGCATGATAGACTACCTTGTTCGGAATGTATGGGGTGTTAATTCCCCTACAATACAGTTAAATACCATTCAATTTATTAAAAATAAAAAATTATCAATGGTTCCATTATTAGAAAATAAGTTATTTGTTAGAAATATTGAAAATTTTGCCTAGCCGTTCAATAAAAAGTGGTCATTTGTTTATGATAATGATGCCATTGACATTGGCCGAGATATACTTCTTTGGAATCCAAAAGTACGGTCTGTTTTTGTATTCCATTAAAGTGATTAGTTCATTTCTTGTGTGATGCCCAATCATGTTGGACTAAAATTCTTCCTAACTGTTGTGTATCCTAACAACACAACTAAGCAAAGATCATTTTATGGAATTATGTACAACTTCATGCTAAACAAGTTAATATTGCCTAGATTCTTATTGGGGATTTTAAATCAACATCATGTTACAATGAAAGGGTCAATAATGGGACTTACTCCATTTCATATGATGCTCGGTTTCAACATTGTTTTTCATCTTTTGAGGTTCTTGAGCCACCTTTTACTGGTGACATCTTTACCGGGAGAGAGGGAGAAACTTTAGCATACATCGTAAAATTAATAGGCTTATTGTTGATCACAAATGTCATGAGATTATGCCATTTATTAAAATTCAATTTGATAAGCATTAGTAAAGTAAAACCACTAGTAGCATCAATGGCAGCCATGAAAGCAATTAACAATCATCTTCATTGATGAGTGCCAAGATCAGAATAGGAGTCATCTCCTTCTTTTTTTACTCTCTTCTACCAAATCTCAATCCTCCTTCATGATAAAACCCAAAAGAAAAGCCCCCGGACTTAAATGATGAAGGTTTCCAGACTGTGAGAAGCAGGAAACTCAACAACTAATCAAACCGCTATCGTTCCACCCAAGTGAAACAGAGCATTCAGCCAGCAACTGTTGCAAGAAAAAAAGTGTATAAACTGGTCTCTGTATCAAGAAATGAAACAACAAATGTGCAATGTGGTTCAGAATTGCAGCAACAAGATAATCACAATCGGAATAAAGCATCAATTTGGGCGGATATGGTCAAGAAAAGGAGGTTAAACTCAGAATTTGATCTGAGTTTCATTAAACCATTAAATATTAGCAAGAAGAAGATTGTTGTAGTGAAGGAAGAGGTCAGTAGAAGGATAGAAATCAAATGGGGATTCTCAGTTGTTGCTTATGTCTTTGGCAACAGTCCTGCATATCATCACTTTAAGGCTTTTGTCACAAGATCATGGAACCCAATATGGATTCGTTTGCCATAATTATATCATGGAACCCAGATTGTGAGAAAACAATAAACGAGGGTCCCTATTTTATTAATTTAAACTTATATAATATTGAAAAAAATGGAGCAAGAAACTTAATTTGGATAAATATTTGCTCTCAACAATGCCAATATGGATTCGTTTGCCATAATTATATCTAAAACTATGGCATAAGGATGCTTTTAGTGCTATTGCTAGTATAGTGGGTATCTCATTGAAACTGGATGAACCCATTGCGAAAGAAACAAGATTATGTTATGCAAGAATATTAGTCGAGATTAAAGCAGATGCTGGTCTTCCTAAGGAAGCATACATCTCTATGCATGATGGAGAAAACTTGGTGCAGTATATAGGGTATGAATGGATCCCCCAACATTGCAAAAGTTGTGCATGCATTGGGCATAATAATGAAAACCGTGTTACCAAAAAAGTTTGGAAATAAAAGACCAACACAGAAGCAAGTTCAATGAATGAAAAGCAACATGAAAACAACAACTGCATGCAAGTAATCAAGAATGCAAATTCTAGAAATGAAAATTTAGAAAGTCCAGCAAACACAAATCCTTCTTTAACTGAGAGAGAAACAATGGAAGGGAAGTAATTAGAGAATAATGACAACATGTGCGACGACTCATATTTTACATATCAAAAGACCGTAAAATTTTCTATTTTATTCGTATGAGGTTGTATGGTTCTATAATTTCGGAATATGACTCATAGGGATATTTTACACACTTGTGATTTTTCAAAATTTCTATGTAACCATTTTGACTCTGAAAGCCTTCTTCGGGCTATAACTTTTGATAGGAGTTGAATTAGGGTCTCAAACTAGTTTCATTGCTTCAGGATGATGGTTTATCTTTTCGTAGAATGGTCATAATAAGAAAATGGACTTATGGTTAGGAAGTTATGCCCGTTTTAAGTTTTAAAAGCCGCTGGTTAGAATTAGGGTGTAATTAATTAAGCCCGTTAGTGAGCCCATTAGTCTAGTTAGAGAACACTATAAATAGAGGACTAGAGAGTTGAATGAAATTTTTTCTCTCTCATTCCAAATCGGGTCTAAACCATAATTGATCCTAAATCCATTCTAATTCATCCAAATCTCTCCTTAAATCAAACTAAATTGTTAATTGGCGATTAGAGCATTGATTAAAAGATAGAGATCATTGATTTACTTGATTTAGAGCACGTTACTTCGCTGTCTGGATTAGATCTACACATGAGTTGGTTGAATTTTCTAATCGATGAGTGGTTTATGCCTTCTTACTATACTATGCATGTTTATACTGTAGAATTATAGGATTTAACATGTTTTAAATTGATTTTTGGTCATAAAATCTTTTCTAACTTTAATTAAATGTTAAATTATGAATATGATCTAGATTGATTAGAAATCACCATTGCTCATGCTCATATATCGTGCTATATGTAGATCATTATTAGAGCATATCTTATTTTGATGGATTGCATATTGATTTGATGAAATTACTTGTTATTCTATGTTTGGATGATATGATTTGATGTTTGTTGTGATTTCATAGAAACTTACGTCGGAGAATTGAGCAAATCGAAGACTAGGTTGGTTGGAATTGGATGAAACTTGGTGTAGGAGCTCGGGAGCATAAGAGGAGCCTATATGATATGTCAGATCCCAAATTCTCTAAGGATTAAACTTGGCCCCGAGCTAAGAGGCTTGAGTCAGCACTAAGTTTAGGTGGTAGCTGCTATTGATTGGTTGTTGGCATGGATGGATAGACTTGGCTAGATGAGATGTTCCATAGCACGGTAAAGGAAATTAGCTAAGTATAGGAGTTGGCGACGGGTTAAGAGCATGAGTTGGCGACGAGTTAAGATTTAAGTTGATGATGAATCAAGGGCCTAAGTTGGTGACAATTTAGGAGCTTGATTTGGTGACAAGTAAAGAGCTTGAGTTGGCGACGAGTTAAGAGCTTAAGTTGGCGACGAGTCAAGGACCCGAGTCGGTGACGAACCAAGGACTTGAGTTGGTACCGAGTTTAGGGGAAAGGTCTGGTGGTAGTGGAACTTCTTGGGACTGTAGTAGACATTCTGTAGATCGTGCTGGAGGTGGTGGCTCATTCGTATTAGGTTGGATGACGATATAACAGCATGATGAAAAAAAGAGTCTTCAGATGCTAACTCATGTTGGGAGCAGGTTTCGAAGATGGTGGCTTGGTAATGGAGGGAGACTCGGGATTGGGGAATGTGGGAGGGTACGTCATGAATAATGGAAACTGGATTGAGAAAGATGGGCTCGACATCTGAATGAAATAAAGTGGGGCTTGAATGGATGTATGTGCTAAGGAATCATTAATGCTTGGAGTGTTTTCTTATGTACTCGAAGCAAGGGTATTGTATGCAGGGATGCCTATGGATTGGTAGCGAGGATCCGAATACCCTGGATAAGTGGTTTTGGGTTTAGTGTCTAGCTTTAGGCTACGAGACATGTATCGAGTTTTGGGCTGCGTGATACGAGAGCACACAGAGAACTGGGATTTCCATTAGTCCCTGGCAGTAAGAAGGCCATACGAGCTATCATATATTAAGAGCACATGGTGTGATAGTTAAGATTGTTTGATGGATGCTATGGTCGCTTTGGTTGCTTTCTTTGGTAGGCTATCACTCGTAGGTATCATGGGGAGAAGGTATTAGTGATAGGAAAACCTGGAGACTGACATCCTTTACTTGGTTTGTAGTATATCTTCATGATATTGTAGAGTAGCATATTATAGTGTCATGTGCCAACTCTTTGGTTGCAGGGACAGGTCAGGTATGGTTCGTGTATCCTTGTTCCTTACTATATTTACTTGTATAGCATATTGAGATTCATTTACTGCTCACACCAGACTATTGTCTGACTTGAGGTCGTATGCTTTACTTCTTATTATCTCGGGTACTCTTAAATGAGTTGAGTAGATAACAGGTCTAGGTAATGTAGTAGTTGTTCGGAGGACGAGATGGATGGAGCTATCACCTACTATTTACATATATGGAGTCTACGCTTATTCCATTGAGCAACACTGTGGAGTCCGTGACATTGCTTGCCTATTTCTATTTACCATTGTATTTGAGACAGTTGTTGAGTTTGATTTCATTGTATAAACTCTACTATCGATATATAACTCTATGGATACTATACTCTGATGCTATTGATTTATTCACACTGTTATTACTGTCTCTTCCGTTGAATATGTGATATTATATTTTGTCCATGCAGTGTGAGATATACGACGGATTATATATTGCATTTACTTGTTTTAACTTATATGATCGTATTATATCGGTCGGGCATGACTACAACACATTATTTAGTTTTATTGGTGTTGAACGTATAGGGCGGTCGTCACATTTGGTATCAGAGCCAGGTTATGTGATTAACCTGAGTTGATACCACGATCCTGTAGAGATAAGAAAGGAGTTATCGCCTTAGACTGGATCTAGAGTGTGTATATATGCGAGTGCGTACTTGTTATAAGTTATGTTTACAGAACTACATAGTAATTTATTATATGGTAGAAGTCGCATGCACACTATAACGACCCGTAATTTTTAGGTCTCCAAATTTGAACATTTAATTTATTTAAATATTCGGATTTGGATTAAATCATAATAAAATACATATTTTTCAAATTTAGTCCATATTTTCAATGACGTGCTTTTAATTTAATTTTTAGGATTTTTCCATAATTTTTAATTTGGAAAAAAATTAAATTTTTGTTTGACACTTTTTTACATCCAACGGCGGTATTTTTTGAAACTTTACAAAATACAATAACTAGTCTATTTTTTTGTTGTTTTGTGATCGTGTCACATTGTTGTGCACGATCGTATTTTTATTTTTATCATATGCGGCTCGTACTTGAACGTCATATTGTGTGGCGGCATACCTAAAACTTTTCAAAATTTAAATAAATTACAAACACATGCATAAACAATTTTCCTCCTTTGTTGCCTACTTTCTAGCCTTGTCTGCTGCCTTGGTTTGTGATTTGAAATGTGGATCTATGCTTTGATAATCATTTTGTTTTTTTGGAATTTCATTATGAAAGAAGGAAGCATGAACGAAATACGTGGAGATTCATTTTTTCCATTCATTATTCTTCTCTGCAAATCAAAACACACCACAACCTTTTCCATTTCAATTTCATTAATTCAATAACTTCTTCTACACAAAGGTTTAGCCAAAATCACCAATATGAAAGTTGTAGAGAACGAAGAGAGCTACACTTTCCATTCACATTATGCTCGAGATGTTCGTGTGTGGAGGTTTTGGCGGCCAGAGGTTGCAGAGGAGGAGGAGCAAGTCATGCAGGACATGAGGCGATTGAGCTTGACCTTGGTGGTGTCTGTCGCAGAGAGGACACATAGTGGAGCTTGTAGCATGCATCGGTTCGTTAAATAATGGAGTGTAGGAGGAGATAATGGGAGAGACAGGTGTTGTGCATGGACGTGTATCATGTGCATGCGATGAAGAGAATGAGAGACGGGTTTGCATGCGTGATGGGCTTTCGAGCCTCATTGGTGGGGTGAGGTTTAGAATTTAATTAACTTAATTTGATTTTTTTTATTAAATAGCTTAAATTTAAAACTGTTTTAATTTCCATATACAAAGTCTGTTTAATTCGCGATCTTCGACATTAAGTTCATATGAACTAATAGGACACATTAGTATAGATATTGGAAACTTTTGGAGAAGTATAAAATGTTGATAAAATATTAGGGATTGAGTTAAAGTTTACGTGATTAAAAAATTATACTCCATTTTGGATATCTATTTAGCAGAATAAATCTTCGTCCTACTATTATATTAATTTATTAGTTATAATAATATGTTCACATTTATTATTGGTTGTTAACGTGTTTGCTATTTATTATTGTTAATTGATTATTTGGTTGTTTGAATTATGCTCGGCTAGTTTATGAGCACTGATATTGCATATTGATTTTTGATTTTTCTCAACTAGTTTATGAGCAATTATCTTTTTCATTATGGGTTGGGTAGACCATAATTACATATGAATTGAGAGCGAACATCCTGTGAACGGAATCTCATAATTTGACTATAAGATATTCGATTATAATATTGGTTAAGGAATTAACTGTAATAAATAGGAGTTTATTATAACTTTAAAAATGAATGAATTTTTTTCCAAAGGGATATATAGATATTTTTGGAAATAAATATTTATAAAAGTGTTTTCCCATACTTTGACATTAAAGATATTTTGGGAATAAATCTTGAGTTAAATGTTTTGGATCAAAGAGGATTTAAAAAGCTATTATTTCAAGAAATTTAAAACCCGGTGATTTTAAAATGGCATTTTAAAGATTTTGACAAAAACGCAATACTGTGTTTGAAAGTATTTGTGATTATTGGTGCAAAATGGTTTGTCACTTCGAAGAATAAAATAATTTGTTATGTTACTGATGATTTGGGTAACCCGAACTAAAAAGTGGGAAAAGAGAGGTTATTTTAACCCATAGTATAACCCTCTCTTAAATAGAGAGATATACTTATTTATTGACTTTGTAAGGCTGGGACCCAAACCTTCCGATCTGGTTGCATATATTTTGATATGCTTTTATAATAGTGTTTTGGGATTTCCAAATAAATATTTCAAAAGTGATTTTTTAAGATCCCGAAGTAAAGTATAGTTTGATACAAAGGATATATATGATATATATGATATATATATATATGATATATATATATATATATATATTAGAAAGGATATGAAATAAAATCGGGAATTTAGTTCGAAGAGGTTATTTTCAAAAAGGACTATATTTTGAAAATAATAAAGTCAAATAGATTTTCAAAATCTAAATGAAAGGATATATGCCTAAGTTGGTAGATTTGGAAGCTACATTTGCATCCTATGTGCTATGTTGTTGGGAATTTTATATTTATTTATTGCATCGTAGGCTCCTTGAGTCCTATTTACGGTAGAACAACTATATTAGTTTGATCCTGTATCTAATTGGGTACCCAGTTAGATAGGGGTAGGTAGGCAGTCACAAATGGTAGTGATGCAGCCCAAATAATATTATAACCCTTTCATGTTTATCTATTTATTAGTTGTTATTTGTCTAGTGTTGTTGTATCTTTCCTGCTTACTTTTTACTCTGCATTTGACATACTTATTGAATTTGCAGGAATATGATATTGATGTCTTTCTCATTAGTGTTATTCAGCGATAGGTTTATTGTATATTGAGTCTTCTTTGTATTTAAGCAACTTGTAGAATAAATGATTACTCTGGTAAGTTGTATCCTATACCTTTAGAAATATTGAATATTTATCAAATAATATTTTGTATCAAGTAGGTAGTTTTCATTTGTAGTTTTAGAATGGATGGGTTTACGGCGATTCTAACTGGTTGGAAAATCCAGATCGTCACACACACGAGCCCTATAGACACAGTTTTGTTTTATGAGACACTGATCATTCATGTTATAGATAAGAATGATTCGGCATACAAGAAATGCTATAAGGAATTCTGCTTCAGGAGTGGAGGAAGGAGCGGCTATGCCTGATGTCTAAGCCATATTCAATGCTACGATGGCTAGTATGATGAGGAATGCTCCTGGAATGGTAATAGATGGAGGTGCTCCCGTGCAAGCGCCTAGAGCTGATTTTTCTAAGTTGAGCAAGGATTACTCTACTCTTTGAGGGAAGCCATTTCAGGGGACGGAATCAGCCATAGAAGTTCAAGACTGGTAGGATACTTGTGTGCACATCTTCGGTGATATGGAGGTGGAAGATGTTATGAAGAGGAAGTTATCTTCGAGACAACTACAAGGCCAAGCCATGAATTGGTGGAATGCTGTCACTATTGCTACTCCGGAAGATCAGTTCTCTTGGGATCAGTTTAAGACAAGATTCAAGTAGAAGTTTATCCCAGCTGCTCAAAAGTCAGTATTATTCAGGAAGTTTTCCAAGCTAAAGCAAGGACAGATGTTAGTCTTGGAATATGTTGTGGAGTTTGATGCTTTATCGAAATATGGGATGTCATTCATCAACACTCCTTTGAGGAAGAATCAAAAGTTTTTTATTGGCTTGGATGATTACCTCAGAGAGAAGTTAGTGGATCATATTGATGAACCATTTGAGAAGCTAGTAGAGAAGGCGTTACTCCATGAAAATCTATGCCCCAAGTCCAAGACTACTGTTGTCGCTTCTGTTGAAAAGGAGGAGCCAAAGCCGCAGTAAGGTGGTGAAGGCAAGAAGAAATGGAATGGAAAGAGAAAACAATCCTAGGGAAAGGGTGATAAGAAGAAGGGTAAATGGGAACCCATTTGTTATGAGTGTAAAGAGAAGGGTCATTTGACCAAGGATTGTAAAGTGGGTGATAAGAAGAAGTTATACAACCACGACAAGCTAGGTCGTTTGAAGAAAGATTGTCCAGAACTGGTGAGGGATAAGCAGATAGTGAAGGCATATGCTTTGGACGCAGTCCCAACTTCAGCGAGTGCTCCCTCGGCGAAGGAGAAGGGGAAGGGATCGTCATTCAAGGTATGCTTTCTATTGGTGATGTTCCTTTTTGAATTTTATTTGATAATTATGCTTCTCATTCATTTATATGTAATGACCTAGTAGACAGAGTGCGATTGATACCTGAGATAGTAGACTGACCCTTAATCGTGACAAACGCTGTTGGAGGCTTAACTAACCTATGCATGGTTTGTAGCAATTTTGTCTTATCGAGTCATGGATGTTATTTTGTCTGTGATTTCTTTGTTTTGAATTTTATAGGGCTCGGGATTATCTTGGGAGTGGACTAGCTAAAGAGGTATGTGGCTATAGTGGATTGTAAGAAGCTGTTGGTGACAATTGGGGATGTGGATGGGCGAACGGTAGTGATTAGCTGCCTACTTGAGATTGGGGTAATGGTTAGCTTTCTATATTCGTTGGAGGTTCCATAAGGAATTTTCATCAGTGCCTATCGCTAGAGAGTTTACATTTGTCTTCGAGGAATTGATTGGATTGCCTCTAGAAAGAGAGATTGAGTTTTGAATAAACTTGGCGAAGGAAGCCAGACCATACCTATACCTTTAAGGTGTAAAGTATACAGAGAGCAGAAAGAATTGGAGGTGCAAGTGAATGACATATTAAGGAAGGTGTTCATTCGAAGAAGCATATCTGAGTGGGGCGCAACTGTTATATTCACAACTAAGGTGGATGGTCTTTGAGGTTGTGTGTGGATTATCGTGAGTTGAATAAAGTAACGAAGAAAAAAAGGTATCCACTCCCGCATATGGATGACATGTTTGATCAGCTACACGGTGCAAAGGTGTTTTCTCAAATGGATTTGGCAATAAGATTTCACCAGCTTAGAGTAGCAAAGGAGAGTGTGCATATTACTACGTTTCATACACCATCAGGTCTCTATGAGTGATGATGCCATTTGGATTTACCAACGCTCCGGCATACTTTGTGGATCTCATGAATTGGGTTTCTAAGGATCAGTTGAATAAGTTCACGCTTGTGTTCGTAGATGATATTCTGATCTACTTTAAAACCAAATAGGAGCATAAGGCGCACTTGAGGATTGTGCTAAAGATATCGAGGAAGAATAAGTTGAGAGCGAAGTTCTCTAATTATCACTTCTGGAGGGAATAAGTTAGATTTCCGGGTCATGTCATTTCATGACAAGGTATAGCAGTGGATCCTATGAAGGTGGCTGCGATAAAAGATTGGAATCAGCCCAAGAATGCTACGTATGTGAGGAGTTTCCTAGGATTCGTGGGATATTATACACACTTCATCAAGGACTTCTCGATGGTAGCGGCACCGTTGACCAATTTGACAAGGAAGAATTAGGCTTTTGTTTGGGATGCAAAGTGTGAGCATGCATTTGTGAGTCTAAATGAGAAGTTAATGAATGCACCAGTATTGACCATTCTAAGTGGAAATAAAGAGTTGACAGTATACACCAATGCTTGTGGTACTGGATTGGGTGCGGTGTTCATGTAGAAAAGGAAAGTTGTTGCTTATGCTAGTCAACAACTAAAGCTGCATGAGAAGAATCATCCAACTCATGATTTGGAGTTGGCGGAAATTGTTTTTGCTCTGAAGATGTTGAGGCACTATCTATTGAGAGAGAGGTTTGAGTTGTTTACGGATCACAAATCCCTGAAGTACATTTTCTCTCAGAAGGATCTTAACCTTCGTTAGCGACGATGGTTGGAGTTCTTGGCCTCTTATGATTTTGCTATTTCCTATAATCCATGAAAAGGGAATGCAGTCGCCGATGCATTGAGTAGAAGACATGCTAGATTAGGATCAATGTTCTTGGAATGGAAACAAATATAGTATATTGCTAGATTTGATTTCAGGCCTTACTGCGAGCTAGAGCCTAAAATGTTGGCAAGCTAGTCGATCAGACCTACTCTTATTGAAAGGATCGGTACTAGTCAGAAGCATGATGCTAGGCTAGCAGAGATCATAGCAAGGATAGAAGAAGGAGTAAAATATGAAGACATGAAACAATTGGAACTCGACCGAGAAGGTTGGCTTTGTAAAGATGCGAGGTTGTTTGTTCCCGATGTAGATGGATTATGAGATGAAGTGCTTAGAGAGTGTCACCATTCTAGATTGACCATTCATCCCCGTGGTAACAAGATGTACCGAGACATGAAGTGAACTTACTACTGCGAGGGCATAAAGAGGGATGTAGGGGCATTCATCTTCAAGTGTATGAACTGCCAATCTGTAAAGGCATAGCAGAAGAAACCTAGTGGATTGTTGCAACCACTAGATATTCCTGAGTGGAAGTGGAAACAAGTGTCAATGGATTTTATAGATTGACTACCAAGGACTCGAGCAGGGTAAGATGGAATTTCGATCATAGTTGATCGGTTGACCAAGAATGCGAGATTTATACCCATCAAGTTAAGCAGAACGACATCCAAGTTGGCGGAGTTGTATGTAAAGTGGATATTACGATTTCACAGTGTGCCAAAGAGCATTGTGAGTGACTGTAACATCTCCCTACTTGGAGGCCCAAAACTAACGGCTATTGATGCTATAGTCATCCATAGTTATTAATCTTCGGCGACCAAATACGGCGGTGCTATATACATTGATACACAGATCACAAGAATACGGAAAAATATTGACAATTTAAAAACATATTTCCACATTCAGATTAAAACATTTCATGTTCATTACATAATCCCAAAATACGTCAACCACGTTCAGCAAAATATAATTATTACAATTGCGCCAAGAGCAACATATAAAGATGCCCCCTTGATTGATCAGAGGATATAGCAAGGCTAATAAATCTGCCTTTACAAACAAACATACAGCGGAAAAGAAAACTCTAAATAACTATCGGCCTCCTGCACACCTCCGAAAGCTTTATTCGTCAAAGAAGAGAACCTGAGAACCTTAACTCTCAAACTACTCAAAATCAATTGAGCACCCGAGAGTTTAAGGGGAAAACAAAAACTTCGAGTCAGACATAAAGCCTGGTATGAATAATAATCTAACATCTCAATCCCTTTAGATATCTAGTGAGACCACACCCTTAGCGGAATGGGTTTTCCCCTCACTAGTATCCTAAAACCTTTATAAAACCATATAATGTGCTCCTGCATCCACAATGGTTAAAACATATATTTTCAATAGTATGATGATATGTATACTTAAAACAATTAAGATTTCTCCAGCTTAATCTGACACCCTGTCATAATTATAGTTACTAGGGTCACTATTAACCATATTAGTTTACACGGGTTTACTAATAACCTTGTTATAATTAATGGACACCCTGTCCTATTCATAGTTTTCATGGGATCACTAAGAACCTATAGGCTCCTGCCAGTTAACTTAATTAATTCATGGGTCCTTCTGAACCTATTAGTCATTCCAATAACTAATTACCTTATCCTAGTTTTCGTGGGTTGACTAGGAACCTATAGATTTATCTAGTAACTCACTTCACATCCTAGTTTTCATAGGTTGACTAGGAACCTACAGATACTTCCATTAGCCACTTTCTTATCCTGGTTTTCATGGGTTTACTAGGAACCTAATTACTGATGTCAATTCTTAATCCGGATATAGTTTTCATGGGTTCACTACAAACCAATTAGCCCCTGCTAACTATCCTTAATACATAGTTTTCATGGGTTTACTATGAACCTGTTGGTTACCTCCAATAACTACACTATCATAGTTTTCATGGGTTTACTATGAACCTTTGGGTTACCTCCAATAACTACTAAGTGTGAGCATCCTATATTTTTGGTCACCCTAACTCCTTGGATGCAGTTTTACTCATTCAGGAGTTTAAACAACTTATATTCAGTTCAGAGTTAACCTAGCTAGTTCTTCTACCCCGTTTTGCACTAAAATATAGTTATGGGTTATCATGTGAATATATTCATATTTGAAGAAGCAAAACGACAATTTAACAATATGTAACGACCCACAAAATTTAATGGTTTTAAAAGTATATTTAACTGGAAATTTGTGAAATTTTAAACAATAAAATTTGAAATTAAAAATTTATTATTTGGAATACGTCTATTTTAATATAGCAACTGGAAAATTTTCATCTGATAATATTGATGTTTATTTTCTTGTGAAATTTCATTTCAAATCAAACCGGTTAATAACAGTGAATTTAAAAGTTTTCCGAAACCAAAATATGTCAACAGGAGAAAATTTATTCTGATCATTCTGAATCAGACTGCGGAATTCGTTTTCCAAATTTGGACTTCTACTGCCTCGTTTATCTTAATTCTGACAAAATAGCAGCATTTCTGGTACCGATTATCGACTTTTGACCGGATAATCGTACCACTGATGTCTGTATACCGTTTTGATCGTCTCATCATGCTGATCTCTGTGGTATATTCAATTCTGTATTTTGAATACCGGTACGCGACGGAAACAATAAAACTGTATGTTGTACCGGTACCAAAAATTGTGACTTTTTGTATCCTTGCCTTTTCAATCTGATGACGTGCTGTACAAACATCAATTAATTGCTTTGGATTCCAGCTATATCATGGGGTGACCGTTAATATTTCATTCATTTAGTTCGTTCAAAACTCTCTGACGTTTGAATTGATCACACGTTATTTTTTTTTCGCCCCACGTTTCGGTTCGCTTGCAAATATCTCGGCAGAGAATATTATTACAAGTTCATTTCTGTTCCTCTGCCTTCCCTTTTCTCTCTTCCATTCCACCAACGTGCCACCTTTCATCTCCTTCCCCTCCACGCCTCCCTCTCTCCTTCTTCTCAAGCGATCTCCACTAACTGGCCTTCCTTCCCACCAAACAGCCCACCCATCTCGGTACCATCCAATCACAGCCTCCTCCCTCTCGTGTGCCACCAACATCATCACGTCCTTCCCCTTGCTCACGCCACCACAGACAACCCCACGCTCCACCCTTCATGGAATCGAACCACCCACTTCCCTCCGATGCCAGTCCACCACGCGAGCACAGCCGACCTGCCTCACCTCCCCGAGTTCGGTCGAAACCCCAACCACCATCTCCTCTGTTCAAACGAGTGTCCGCTGCCTCAGCCTTGCCAAGTTCTTACCCATGTTCGTTTCCTCCCCGGGTTTGCTTAAAGCCTATTTCCTTTGGTTAGTTATTTATATATGTATAGTTTATATTTGTAGATCGTTTTTTTTCTGTTATAAAGTGATAAAAGTTCAAACTATATATACAAAGTTACTTTATTATCTGGTGGGTGAGATTTATATTATTTGAACAGAGTCTTAAATTTTTTTTTTATATATAGTTTATATATGACATGTGTTTCTATGTTATACAATTTATAGAGATATATATGCTATATTATCTGTTAGTAATTGTTTTATAATAAGTTACAGTATCATATTTATAGTCTACTTATATACATACAAAATTTCAAACTATTATAGTCTACTTATAGTTCAACAGCTTAAATTTATAGTTTATTTTATTTTATTTTGTTGGAAAATCTGTTGGTGAATTATATTATTCTATTGAATTTTTATATAGTTTATATTTAGCTGCTGCACTTAGGTTGTAAAAGAAGAAAATCTGTTAGTTGAATACTTGAGTACGGCAGTTGTTTATAATACATATTAGTTTTGCAAGTAAGTTATAGTATTAATATTTGCAATTTAATATACTATTAAGAAAATTTTATAACAGTTGCGTTCGTATATATGTATTATGTTTGTTTTATCTGGGAATCTTGAAAGAAAACGAAGTATAAAGTTCTCATATGTACGTATATGTTCTCTTAAGTGTTGTTAGGTAGGTTGTTTGTATTATGCAGTATATATATGTTTTATATTTTAGAGCGTTTATGTATAAATGTTATGAATTTTATAATCTGGTTTAAGTCTATTCTGAAATCTAGGGAAGATGTAGACATTTGATTTTTTTTTGATATTATCCTGTATAGAACAATAAGTATATATACCAGTTTTATATTTGTTAGACATATTGTCAATTTCAAAGTATATATATATTTATTTCAAATTTTACCGTGTAGATAGGTTTATTTTTAATATTTTGTTTAATTTAAAACAATGATTTTGAAATATGAATATATATTTAAGTTAATACATTTGAATTTAGAGCATGATTTTATATATGTATATAGTTATATACAGTTATGTGTATATAAATTTACTTTACCAATTATCTTCATCAATCCGTTTTGATTTGATTTCCTCTATTCAAACTATCAGATTTGTTCGTCCAATCGTATCCCTCTAGCTTTGATTGGAAGTCGTGCTTGCATTTCGTAACTCAATCTCATTGTCTATTCTATCTAGCCTCGAAAGGTGAGCAATCACTCACGATTAACATTCTTTTATTATTTAAATTTGATTTCAATTGAAATAGCAATTGAAATATGCTGCTGTAGTCATTTACATTGTTATATATGCTATTATCTATAACTGTTCACCTGTGACATCTGACATCAGTATCTAGTATTATATGCCTGTTATTACTATTATTTGTATCTGTTCACCTGTGACATCTGACACCCGTATCTGTTATTTATACTGATGATATATGCCTGTTATTATATATTTTTTTTAGTATCTGTTATCACTCTGCAAGTTCCCTGTTAGTATAGAATTCACTATGGGTTGAAATGATACATACCCGAACGGACTTTAAAATAGGAGAATTTCGTTATGGGTTGAAATGATAAAACCAAGCGATTTTCATTTGAATTGAAATTTGGATTACGGGTCGAAATGATATCTACCCGTATATATTTAAATTTCGGATTGAAATGATAAATATCCGTATCACTCAATCATATGATAAATATATATACAGACACCGTTGGTCCATATATATATATATATATATATATATATATATTTTTTAAAATGAATTCTATGGTTTTGGAAAGAAATATATGATTTTAACAAATGTTGATTCTTAAAATTTTATATAAATGGTAATGATATATAGATTTAATAATGATATTAAATTAAGATGGATTTAATACATATAATATGTCAATTATAAAATTTATATTTCCAAAATAGATTTTGGTAAAAATTTTGAATAAGTTAAGGTTGGGAAGATAATTTGAATATTAGTAAAGAATTTTATTTAATTAAACCAATATAACGCTTATTGAAATTGGAATTTAAGATATGATTTATAACTTGAGTTTGATTTAAATAATTTAATGAATATTTCTTGTTTAAATAAATTTAAGGAAATATTTAGTAGAAATGAAATTTAAGGCTAGTTAAATGATATTGAATTTATTAAGTGGATATTCCCTGATTAAATAATAATAAAGTTAAATCAAGATCTATATGAAACTGTTAAATTGAACTTTGAAATTGTTGAATATTAAAGCTTTGAAATATATTGAAAATTTAAATGGTATCTTTAGAACTGAATTGAATTGATGAATTGAGCTTTGAATAAATTTGAATTTGGAATTTGAGCTAAATTGAATCGACTTGTGAGACTTGAGGAAATTATAAATACTTTACTTATTAAATTAATTAATATATATACTATCTTGGAAAATAGTTATATTTGAAATGAAATGATATTTGGGTTTTGAAGTATAAATTAAATTGAAATGACCACGGTGTTATAATGTATATCTCCACCTTGTAGATAGTTCTGAAGATCCTTAGAGGATGGTTATCCCAAACATCCTTTAAGTTACTTGTATTTCAGTTGATATTTCACTTGAGTTGGATTTATTTATATAAGAATGTTAATCCTGACTCGAGTGTTTTGTGTTTTTGCTTTACGCTCGGGTCAGACCGAGTGATACAGCATTTGAGACTCACCTTTGGAGTTTGAAGCTTCCTTTGGAGATCCAACTATCGCCTCGGCTTTCAGCTCTTCTAGTTGATTTGTTCAGAGAAGTCATCTGTTGTACTGGAGACTTCACTGCATTTGAGATATTCTGTTGTATTTTATTTCTAACTCTGATGTTTATATAGTAGCTTCATGAACTACTATTTTATCTATTCCGCTGCGTATTATTGTATTACTCTGTGTCTGTGATTCTGTGATTGATTTATTTACTGCATATGCTGAGTTTTGCCAAATTTAAATTAACAATCTGATATTTTGAATTATTCAAGTCAGACATGTGTGGATTTATTGTCGATTTGAATGGTCCAAAATAGCGGGTCGTTACAGTTGGTATCAGAGCTTTGGCTCTAGGCAAAACCTAGCATATATAGTAAGTTTATTTACAGAATCACTTTTCGTTCGAGTTTGAATTTCTTCCTTTTGACTCGATTTCCTTTGAACTTTGGAATGTTCCTTACGGTTCCAAAATTCATTCTTGTCTCTCCCTATTTGTATTCTTTTGATTCTGGAGTATCCCATAACTCCACTTCGAATGATCTCTATAAGAATAGGCGATCCCGCCAATCTTTGGATGATTTGTAAAGGGGTGGAACTCCTTTACAATTGGCATTGATTCACCGGAGATTTATATATCCCTCGGTTTTGATGTTGTCATCTCTTGTTATGTCGAATTCTATCTCTGGCGATCGAATGTCGATTGCCTTAGATTTCCGCATCGATTATACTCTTGAAGTCACGGTTGACCCGGTTAAGGTCGCCCGCAATTTATATAAGTGTATCTATCTACTGTTTTGTAATTAATTATCTCATTTTCGTTCGAACTTATTTTTCGAATCAGAATCCTGTTTTGATCAGAGTTCTTTTAAATTAAATCTCTATCTTTGTTTTGAAATCCGTCCGTGAATCGTCCTTTGAAAATCGGGTTTGTTTATATTTTAGAAATTGTTTCTAAACCGAAATTATTATTTTGATAAGTATGATTATATTCTATATATAAAAGAGAAAATGTTTTCGATAAAGATTATATATCCTTTTTAAAAAATGAGAATTTAAGATTTCGAAAGGATTTGTAATTTTGAAAAATTATATAAGAAATTTGATTTATCTAAAAATGATTTATAACTGAAGGACTTTGAATTTGAAATTCGAGAATTGAACCCCGGCGTTTTGAAATTGGTTTTAAGATTTTGAAATATATAATAATATGATTTAAAGGTATTTTTCCGTATAAGAAATGTTTCAAATGATTTTATTGAGTTTCGAATGATTTCGAAGAAATTTCAAAAGAAGTTTGAGAAAATAGAAGTCCAGAACTCACTTATGTCGCTGGAAAATAATTTCGGTGATGAGTGCACGCATCATCGACATTGATTTTCGAGTTTCAGAGTGGGGGATAGGCCACTTCAATAGCTTTGCTATGCGAGTGATTTTGCGAAACCAATTTTGATTTCAAATTCCGAAGTAAGATTTGATATTCAAAGTATATATGTATATATATTTGAAATGATTTGAAGTAAGCCGGCGTTCAGTCCTTGAGTTTCGGATTTGATATACATATAACCCCATATATTAAAATTGATTCACTGATTTGTTGATTTCCAACTCTTAAATTTGAAAATGATTTCTTCAACTATTTCGAAGGTTCGAGCACTTCCAAATCAAAGTTAACTTTTCAAAGCTAAATTTTTGAAAAGTATGAATTATTTGATAAAGTGTATAAATTTGTTTGAATGTTTAAGTATGAAGTAATATGATTTAAATAAGTTGAAACAGTTTTGTTAAGTAAATGAATAAGGCTATTTTGAATTTTTCTAAATATGGAATTTAGATTTGAAATGTTTTGAAAGAATTTGGGCTTCAATATATTTTGAATAAAATTTAGTTAAATGTTTTAATTTAGTAACATCTTTATGAAACTATATATTTAACTAGTTGGAATAAATATATAAGTTGTACGTATGCTGTTTTATTCGCATAATTAATTTGATCCCGGTTTGAGTACACAAGTTCGAGGTGAATTACACCATTTCGTGTTAGGATTTTTCATTCGATTCTTGATGGAGAATATCTGATATGGATTTTGGGCTTGATTCTAAAATTCTCTATCATAGTATATGGCTATGCAAGGAGACTGATGGCTTCTAGTCGAGAAACCATATCGAAATCCGCATTAGGGAAGTCGAATGGACAATACTAGTTCGAAAGCGAACTTGTGTGATCGAACGAGCGATCAAATGTGATTTTGCGAAATGATGACGTATGTACATCTTATATTCTAATATCATCGATATATTTTGACGCTGAAATTGAAAGCTATCATGTTAGAATAACCTTGCTTACTAAAAGGGAAAATTTCCAATTTAAATTACAAATATATATAACCCATAAAAGCAAAGATATTCAATCCCATATGGCTCTTCATACAGCGAAATTTATTTTGGAAAAATTTGATCCTTATATAAGATAGACCTTACGTAAGTATAAGATGATTTTGAAAATATTTGATTTTGGAAATGAATTGGTTGACTTAAATTATATGGATTTGGAAATTTGGATTTATTTTCTAAACCTATTATTTTGGAAACTTTGAAACTAAAGATATTTAATTTGAGAAGAAATAATTTGGTGAAATTGTATATGATTTTGAAATTGAACTGATATTGAAATTTGAAAACCTCCTGTTACTAAATACTTGATTTGGAAATTGTCGAACTTATATAAAATTGATTTGTATGAGTATGAAATTGATTCGAAAACTATGGATTTGAAAAGGGTACTCAAAATTGAAAAGTGGAATCTTATATAATTAAAGTCTATATAAGTGTGATTTGATATACTTTTGATTTTGGAAAGTATTTGATTTGAAAATTTAATCTTATATATAATGGATTTTATATAAGTACGATATTTGAAAGTGATTTGAAAAGGTACTATATGATACATATTTTCGAAGTAAAGATATGGAAAGTGCCTTCTGCTTGATATCCGATTTGTGGCCACATCTTGGATTCATTCTATCGATATTATTCTCTCTGATTTTGGTTTTCCGGATATGATACTCGAGTGTCCTTCGAATTCCATGGCGTTACCCATGGTCTTATCGTTCTCTCGTGACTGCATAGCGCAACTGCCTGGCTGAGTCTTGCCTAGGGGTACGGATTGTTTCCTGGGGGATCCAGGCGTAACCATTGTGTATCCTGCAATCTGTGTAGGTCGCGAATAGTAGCGCAAATGCTTGGCTGAGTCTTGCCTGGGGGTACGGATTGTTTCCTGGGGGATCCAGGCGTAACCATTATGTATCCTGCATTCTACTAGTCATCATGGCGTAACTCGCAGGGCTGAGAAAGCTTACGGATATGGATTGTTTCCTGGGGGATCCAGGCGTAATCATTGTGTATCTGCGAACCATGGTTGGACAAAGGTTTTGTTCGTTTTGTTTGGATTGTACTTTCCATATCTGTTTTAAAAGTTTTCCAGTATTTTCACTGGGTGTTGAAACAAGTCTACTAAGTACCTGGAGAATTCTAGTTTTGCGCCTGATCAACGCACTACCAGAGTCTACGGGAACAAGGATAAACTTGTTGAAACATCGAGTTATAAAAGTATTTTCGAAAGAAAATTTGTTTCGTTATAAAGGTATTTTATAATAAAAGTATTTCCAACAAAGAAAATTTTGAATCGATATTTGGAATCAAAACCCTTATGGTTCTAAATTAACTATTCATGCCCGATACTATTCCTCGAATCTACCTTATCTGCTCAGCTTTATTTATTTACCTATATTCTGTTTTTCAAAGTCCTCCTTCTTTTCCCTGTTGACTATATCTTTTAAGTATTGTTTATTTATATACTATATGGTTTAATATAAAAAAAATATAGTGTTATAAATAGAAAATTTTAGTGGTAAATATTTTAGAAGTTATTAATTAAATACAACATATTTAAAGAAATGATTATTGATTTATTAATAATATTTGAAAAGTATCTTGAGAAATTTTTTTTTTATAAATTTATGAATTATGGATTTAATGTTTTCAAATAGTTTTTTTTTAAAATATAAGTAATAATGTAAATAAATTGTTTTCAAATATTTTTCACATATTTATAAAAGTGTTGTTTAAACATATAAATGGTATTTATAAAGGAAGCAAGAAAATTTTACAAATGGGTTTTTGAAAAGTATAAACAAAAAAAAAAAAAATTTGATTTGCAAATGAAGTTTTCAAATGAATATCTCAAGTAAAATTTGTATAATTCAAATTAATTGTTTAATCTTGACTTTCAATCTATCTTTTCTGACTGGTTGTTTCTATTCTTCTGCCTCCTTCCTTTTCGGGGACGAAAAGTTTTGAGTGGGGGAGAGTGTAACGACCCACAAAATTTAATGGTTTTAAAAGTATATTTAACTGGAAATTTGTGAAATTTTAAACAATAAAATTTGAAATTAAAAATTTATTATTTGGAATACGTCTATTTTAATATAGCAACTGGAAAATTTTCATCTGATAATATTGAAGTTTATTTTCTTGTGAAATTTCATTTCAAATCAAACCGGTTAATAACAGTGAATTTAAAAGTTTTCCGAAACCAAAATATGTCAACAGGAGAAAATTTATTCTGATCATTCTGAATCAGACTGCGGAATTCGTTTTCCAAATTTGGACTTCTACTGCCTCGTTTATCTTAATTCTGACAAAATAGCAGCATTTCTGGTACCGATTATCGACTTTTGACCGGATAATCGTACCACTGATGTCTGTATACCGTTTTGATCGTCTCGTCATGCTGATCTCTGTGGTATATTCAATTCTGTATTTTGAATATCGGTACGCGACGGAAACAATAAAACTGTATGTTGTACCGGTACCAAAAATTGTGACTTTTTGTATCCTTGCCTTTTCAATCTGATGACGTGCTGTACAAACATCAATTAATTGCTTTGGATTCCAGCTATATCATGGGGTGACCGTTAATATTTCATTCATTTAGTTCGTTCAAAACTCTCTGACGTTTGAATTGATCACACGTTATTTTTTTTTCGCCCCACGTTTCGGTTCGCTTGCAAATATCTCGGCAGAGAATATTATTACAAGTTCATTTCTGTTCCTCTGCCTTCCCTTTTCTCTCTTCCATTCCACCAACGTGCCACCTTTCATCTCCTTCCCCTCCACGCCTCCCTCTCTCCTTCTTCTCAAGCGATCTCCACTAACTGGCCTTCCTTCCCACCAAACAGCCCACCCATCTCGGTACCATCCAATCACAGCCTCCTCCCTCTCGTGTGCCACCAACATCATCACGTCCTTCCCCTTGCTCACGCCACCACAGACAACCCCACGCTCCACCCTTCATGGAATCGAACCACCCACTTCCCTCCGATGCCAGTCCACCACGCGAGCACAGCCGACCTGCCTCACCTCCCCGAGTTCGGTCGAGACCCCAACCACCATCTCCTCTGTTCAAACGAGTGTCCGCTGCCTCAGCCTTGCCAAGTTCTTACCCATGTTCGTTTCCTCCCCGGGTTTGCTTAAAGCCTATTTCCTTTGGTTAGTTATTTATATATGTATAGTTTATATTTGTAGATCGTTTTTTTTCTGTTATAAAGTGATAAAAGTTCAAACTATATATACAAAGTTACTTTATTATCTGGTGGGTGAGATTTATATTATTTGAACAGAGTCTTAAATTTTTTTTTATATATAGTTTATATATGACATGTGTTTCTATGTTATACAATTTATAGAGATATATATGCTATATTATCTGTTAGTAATTGTTTTATAATAAGTTACAGTATCATATTTATAGTCTACTTATATACATACAAAATTTCAAACTATTATAGTCTACTTATAGTTCAACAGCTTAAATTTGTAGTTTATTTTATTTTATTTTGTTGGAAAATCTGTTGGTGAATTATATTATTCTATTGAATTTTTATATAGTTTATATTTAGCTGCTGCACTTAGGTTGTAAAAGAAGAAAATCTGTTAGTTGAATACTTGAGTACGGCAGTTGTTTATAATACATATTAGTTTTGCAAGTAAGTTATAGTATTAATATTTGCAATTTAATATACTATTAAGAAAATTTTATAACAGTTGCGTTCGTATATATGTATTATGTTTGTTTTATCTGGGAATCTTGAAAGAAAACGAAGTATAAAGTTCTCATATGTATGTATATGTTCTCTTAAGTGTTGTTAGGTAGGTTGTTTGTATTATGCAGTATATATATGTTTTATATTTTAGAGCGTTTATGTATAAATGTTATGAATTTTATAATCTGGTTTAAGTCTATTCTGAAATCTAGGGAAGATGTAGACATTTGATTTTTTTTGATATTATCCTGTATAGAACAATAAGTATATATACCAGTTTTATATTTGTTAGACATATTGTCAATTTCAAAGTATATATATATATTTATTTCAAATTTTACCGTGTAGATAGGTTTATTTTTAATATTTTGTTTAATTTAAAACAATGATTTTGAAATATGAATATATATTTAAGTTAATACATTTGAATTTAGAGCATGATTTTATATATGTATATAGTTATATACAGTTATGTGTATATAAATTTACTTTACCAATTATCTTCATCAATCCGTTTTGATTTGATTTCCTCTATTCAAACTATCAGATTTGTTCGTCCAATCGTATCCCTCTAGCTTTGATTGGAAGTCGTGCTTGCATTTCGTAACTCAATCTCATTGTCTATTCTATCTAGCCTCGAAAGGTGAGCAATCACTCACGATTAACATTCTTTTATTATTTAAATTTGATTTCAATTGAAATAGCAATTGAAATATGCTGATGTAGTCATTTACATTGTTATATATGCTATTATCTATAACTGTTCACCTGTGACATCTGACATCAGTATCTAGTATTATATGCCTGTTATTACTATTATTTGTATCTGTTCACCTGTGACATCTGACACCCGTATCTGTTATTTATACTGATGATATATGCCTGTTGTTATATATTTTTTTTAGTATCTGTTATCACTCTGCAAGTTCCCTGTTAGTATAGAATTCACTATGGGTTGAAATGATACATACCCGAACGGACTTTAAAATAGGAGAATTTCGTTATGGGTTGAAATGATAAAACCAAGCGATTTTCATTTGAATTGAAATTTGGATTACGGGTCGAAATGATATCTACCCGTATATATTTAAATTTCGGATTGAAATGATAAATATCTGTATCACTCAATCATATGATAAATATATATACAGACACCGTTGGTCCATATATATATATATATATATATATTTTTTTAAATGAATTCTATGGTTTTGGAAAGAAATATATGATTTTAACAAATGTTGATTCTTAAAATTTTATATAAATGGTAATGATATATAGATTTAATAATGATATTAAATTAAGATGGATTTAATACATATAATATGTCAATTATAAAATTTATATTTCCAAAATAGATTTTGGTAAAAATTTTGAATAAGTTAAGGTTGGGAAGATAATTTGAATATTAGTAAAGAATTTTATTTAATTAAACCAATATAACGCTTATTGAAATTGGAATTTAAGATATGATTTATAACTTGAGTTTGATTTAAATAATTTAATGAATATTTCTTGTTTAAATAAATTTAAGGAAATATTTAGTAGAAATGAAATTTAAGGCTAGTTAAATGATATTGAATTTATTAAGTGGATATTCCCTGATTAAATAATAATAAAGTTAAATCAAGATCTATATGAAACTGTTAAATTGAACTTTGAAATTGTTGAATATTAAAGCTTTGAAATATATTGAAAATTTAAATGGTATCTTTAGAACTGAATTGAATTGATGAATTGAGCTTTGAATAAATTTGAATTTGGAATTTGAGCTAAATTGAATCGACTTGTGAGACTTGAGGAAATTATAAATACTTTACTTATTAAATTAATTAATATATATACTATCTTGGAAAATAGTTATATTTGAAATGAAATGATATTTGGGTTTTGAAGTATAAATTAAATTGAAATGACCACGGTGTTATAATGTATATCTCCACCTTGTAGATAGTTCTGAAGATCCTTAGAGGATGGTTATCCCAAACATCCTTTAAGTTACTTGTATTTCAGTTGATATTTCACTTGAGTTGGATTTATTTATATAAGAATGTTAATCCTGACTCGAGTGTTTTGTGTTTTTGCTTTACGCTCGGGTCAGACCGAGTGATACAGCATTTGAGACTCACCTTTGGAGTTTGAAGCTTCCTTTGGAGATCCAACTATCGCCTCGGCTTTCAGCTCTTCTAGTTGATTTGTTCAGAGAAGTCATCTGTTGTACTGGAGACTTTACTGCATTTGAGATATTCTGTTGTATTTTATTTCTAACTCTGATGTTTATATAGTAGCTTCATGAACTACTATTTTATCTATTCCGCTGCGTATTATTGTATTACTCTGTGTCTGTGATTCTGTGATTGATTTATTTACTGCATATGCTGAGTTTTGCCAAATTTAAATTAACAATCTGATATTTTGAATTATTCAAGTCAGACATGTGTGGATTTATTGTCGATTTGAATGGTCCAAAATAGCGGGTCGTTACACAATACCACTCCTGTGGGTTTAAGGTCCTTGAATTACATTTCATATAAAACATAGTTAACCCCTTTAACTTATATATTTATCAAGGCAATACTTCTTCAAAATTAAATACTTAAAGTCATCACAAAACTCCTTTATATAAGCCTTGGGTTTTCCTTTAAAAATTTGATTTAGGGTTTTAAAACCTTTCGACAACGTCGAAGGCTTTAGCCTTCGACCCCTTCGAAAGCCTAAATCATATCTTTTAAAACAATAGGCTCCAGCCTTTTTAATACTTTAAAACACTTCCTTCTAAACCTTTTGACCTTGTTAAAGTATCATTAAACAAGAGTAGAACCTTTTGAAACCATTGGAAATCAAACCTTTTGAAACCATTGAAGATCAAACCTTTCGATAGCATTGGGTTTGTACTTAAAAATATTACTTTGGGTCATAGTGAAAATAGGTGAAATTTTCTCTTTCAAAACCACACTTTTATTTTATAAAATACTGGGAAAGACAATTAAACCTTTCGACAACGTCAGAAGCTTCTACTTTCAACCCCTTCGAAAGGTTTTGGAAGCGGCTTGTATTTATAACAACAATTAAACCCTTCGACAACGTCGAAGGCTCCTGCTTTCGAACCCTTCGGAAGGTTTAAACAAAAATAAAGTCGGCAACTCTCTTTCAAAAATCTCTTTGAAAAACCCTTTGAAATCATAGCTTTCGACCTTGTCAGAAGCTCTTAAAAATAGGCAAGTGATTTTCTTTTTCAAATCAAAGTAAACTAAGGAACCATCTCCTTCGAAAGCAAGCCTTCGACACCTTATCTTTTGACTTGGTCCAATTCACTACATACCACCTGAATGATATCATGTGCATTGCTTTCGACCTTGTTGGTCAATGAAGTCGAAAGGTCTAAGTCAAAAGGTTTGCCAAAGAAGGCGGAACCACCTTTTTCTGGGTAAAAGCTGATTTTGCCAAAATAAGTAAACATTTTGTAACAAACTTGCTATTTGTGATCATTTGATTGGCTTTCACAACTTTTAAATAATTTGGATAATATTTGTCGCATTGTCTCAGGCCTATAATCAAATTAACATTTAACAAATAAGCCCTTCCTCTTATAAAAACAATTAAATCATTTAGGTCTTCCTTTCGAAATAATTTAATTTCCATACTAAATCACTTAGTAAAAATCCCCAAAAATTCTAGAAATTCACTTTAATCATGTTATCTAACATATCAAAGTTTCAAACCCATATTCTTTATATATTTTCCAAAATAAATTTATAAACCCAAATAACCATATTTTCCTTTGAAAATTCATAACTAATTTTCCACGGCTTGGAAAATTATAAAAATTGTAACCTAACTCCAAAATAATGTTTTCCATAACATATAATTTTCCCATGACATTTCAAAATCATTAAATCTCGGTTTTACCCTAAAACCGTATATATCTCCTTTAAACAACCATGTTTAAACATATATAAATCATAAATCAAGCATATCATCATTCAATATATCATAAAAATAGATTTGCCATTAAATCCAAAACTATATGAATATAAGACCAAAAATAAAGATGTATAAATTATTATTCACCTTAGATTGGAAAAGGAAATTGAAGTTTGATTGAGATTGATTTCTTCTAGCTTGATCCTAAACTTTACTTTGATTTTCTCTTCTCTTCCTAATGGCCGTCCTTGCTTGCTTCTTATGGTTATAAATTTTGTTTAAGGTAAAATGAACGTGTATGACTAAGAAGAATAGTATAAGGGGAAATATGGGCGGCAATTTACCCTACTGCCCTTATGTTTAATTACTTAACCATTTATAAGTTCATTTCGTTAAATAAGCACGACCACTAAATTTTATTAATCAACCTCAATCTCCCTATCTACGTTATTCTATTTAATTTATTCTAATTAAATGTCCTGGATAATGTTAGACAAAAAATAGGGGTGTTACAAGCTCCCCTCCTTAAGGAATTTCATCCTCGAACTTCAGTAAGGACTACAAACAAGCATCCAAACCATGCAAACAAAAGCTAGTATGTCCTACCAGCTGATCAGTCTATATAAAACAAATACAGAACATACCCTCATAACAAATCAGGACAAGCATCTCGAATCATGTCCTCTATCTCCCAAGTACAGTCCTTCTCGTTGTCGCTCCACTGAACTTTCACCAACTTAACTGTCTTGGTCCTGAATATTTTCTCATCTCTCGCTACAACCTAAACTGGTTGTCTAATAAGAGTCAAATCAGGCTCTACTACCAAGTCCTTTAGCTCTGTCTAAGGAATAGTGGCCTCTGGATCATGCACATACTTGCAAAGATGAGACACATGGAATACATTATGGACACCTGCCATACTGCTCGACAACTCTACTTTGTAAGCGAGTTTTTCAATCCTTTCTAAAATCTGGAATGGTCCAACATATCTCGGGGTCAAATTTCCCAACTTTTCAAACCGTACCACACCCTTCATTAGCAATACTTTAATGAAAACCCTATCTCACACTGAGAACTCTAGGTCTTTACGCCTCTTATCTGCATAACTCTTCTGCCTGGATTGAGCTTCCTTCATCCGTCCTCGGATTAACTCAATCTTTTCTGACGTCTCTCAAACCAAATCTGGACCTAAGACTAATCTGTCTCCTATCTCCAACCAACATGCTAGCGATTTGCATGGTCTTCCATACAAAGCTTCAAAAGGCGTCATTCCTATACTAGTCTGATAACTATTATTATAGGAAAACTCAATCAGATATAGGTGTGATCTTCCAAAGACCCACCAAAGTCCAATACACAAGCTCTTAATAAATCCTTGAGTACCTTATTAACTCTCTTTGTCCACCCATCAGTCTGTGGGTGATATGTTGTACTCATCTTGAGCTTGGTATCTAATACCTCTTGTAGACTCCTCCAAAATTCGCTAGTAAATAATGCATCTCTGTCGCTGACTATGCCACTAGGAATCCCATGAAGTCTAACTATGTTCTTCATGAACAACTTAGCCAAAACAGATGCCGTTCTGGTTGACTTTACCAGAATGAAATGGTCACTCTTGGTCAACCAATCCACAATAACCCATATGCTTTCATTTCCTCGATTTGACCTTGGCAACCCGTCTATAAAATCAATCGATATCGAATCCCATTACCATACTGGAATATCTAAAGGCTGAAGTAACCCACTTGGCTTTTGATATTCGGCCTTCACTTGTTGATAGTTAACACACAACCTAACTCACAAGCTAACATCCCTCTTCATGCCTTCCCAATAGAAGCTCCTCTTCATATCTTGATACATTTTGGTCCCTCCAGGATGAATCGTAAATTTGGATCGATGACATTCTTACAGAACTTCTCTCCTTAAGTACTCTACATTCGGGACACATAACCGTCCCTTCCTTCTCAACCATCCTCTTTGGTCAAGACTAAAATCCTTTAGGTCATCAATCTCTGATTCTACCTCAAGCCTTCTAATCCTTTCAGCTAGAACTGGATCCTATTTCTGCTTAAAAGCTATCCTTTCGATCAGCACTGGTCGAACTTCTAAACAAGATAACATGGCAGTACCTTGACTAGAACTAGCAGTAGATCTCAATTGCACTCCACAACTGGCTAGGGCTTCTAGATCTTTCCACTCTACCAACATAGCCAACACCGCATTCTGATGTCTTTCGCTGAGAGCATCCGCTACTTTATTACCTTTCCCTGGGGTATACTCTATACTAAAATCATAAGCAGCCAAAAACTCCAGCCATCTCTACTGCCTCATATTCAACTTCTTCTGAGAGAATAAATACTTTAATGACTTATGATCGGTATACAACTCAAATCTCTCCCCTAAGAGATAATGCCTCCAAATCTTCAAGGCAAATATCACCGCAGCTAACTCTAAGTCATGAGTAGGATATCTTACTTCGTGCGGTCTAAGCTGCCTAGATGCATAAGCGATAACTTTGCCCTTCTGCATCAATACTGCTCCCAATCCAGTCCCACACACATCTGTGTATACTACCAACCCTTGGTTACCATCTGGAACTACTAATACTAGAGCATTGGTCAATAAATGCTTCAACTTAAGGAATGCTTCCTCACATTTGTCGGACCAAACAAACTTCACTTCCTTCCTGGTAAGCTTAGTCAAAGGCGCTGCTATCCGCGAGAAATCCTTGATGAATCTCCGGTAATAGCCAGCAAGTCCAAGAAAACTTCCGATTTTGGTCACCATTTCTGGTCTCTTCCAATTGTTCGCATCTTCGATCTTATCTGGATCGACTGACAATCCCTTCTTTGAAACCACATGACCAAGAAACTTAACCTCTTTCTTCCAAAAATGACACTTGAAATTTTTTGCCTTTAGCTGATTCTGCCTCAGCGTCTCTAACACAACTCTAAGATGATTCTCATGCTCTCTCTCATCCTTAGAGTATACCAAAATGTCATCTATAAACACCAATACGAATCTATCCAAATACTCTCGGAAGACTCGATTCATCAGATCCACAAAGAAAGAAGGTGCATTCGTCAACCCGGATGGCATTACTAACCATTCATATGATCCATATCTGGTTCGAAACGCCGTCAATGGGATACTGTCATTTTCCACTCTTAGCTGATGGAAACCTGTCGCCAAGTCCAATTGGGAAAACACTCTGGCTCCACTCAACTGATCAAATAAGTCATCGATTCTCGGCAAAGAATACTTATTCTTGATCGTCCTCTCATTTAGTTACGGTAGTCGATACACAACCTTAACGACCTATCTGGTTTCTTCACGAACACCGCGGTTGCTCCCCAAGGCAAACTGCTTGGTCTGATAAAATTCCTTCCCTCTAGATCCACTAGCTGCACCTTCAATTCCTTCATCTCTGTCGGTGTCATCCTGCTAGGTGGTCTACTGACAGGTTCAGCTCCTGGTACAAGGTCTATCCGAAACTCAACAGCTCGTTTCGGGGGTAATCCAGTGACCGGCTCAAATGCATATGCAAATTCTCTTGCTACACGAACCTGACTAAGCTCATCTCCAACCTCCATGGCCCTCAACAAAGCACAAGCACTCATACTGGAATTTTCCACTGAGAGAATGATTCGGTTATGACTATCTGGGTGTCTCAATGATATTTCCTGATCCTGGCAAAATATCCAAGCCTCATACTTACCCAACAAATCCATACCCAAAATGATCCTGAAATCTACGAAACCAAAACATACAAACTGGATGCAAACTTATGACCTAACAAATCATGTTCTAACTGGTCACATCTTATCCCAAGAGTTGCATGTCCTCCTATTGGATTTGCAACCCTTAAGGAAGTAACAAGGTATGTGGGTTCTATACATAACCTATCAACCAAATACTGTGATATAAATGAGTGTGATGCACCGGTATCAAAAAGTTCCCTAACTGGTATACTCTTAATCAAAAGCGTACCTTCCATCACAGTTTTCCTTTTCTCTGTTGCAGTAGGTCTAGAAGAAGATGGTGGTCCAATAGCAAACACTTTCCCTCTGTTCGCCCGGACTGGCTTTGGACACTGGTTCTTATAATGCCCAACTTGGTCACAGTTGAAGCATTTCACATTCTTCTTCTCTGCAGGCTTCTTTCCTTTAGTAGTTCTACACTCGTGGGCATAATGGCCCTTCTTATCACACTTTTAGCACACCAAATCATCCTTTGCCTTCTTAGTGGCCTCCCCTTACTGGCCTCCTTTCTTCTTAAAGAATTTCCTTTTATTTCCCTGAGGACCCTGGGACTCAACTAGTTTCTCGCTAACTAACACAGCAAGCATCTCCTCATGGCGGATGGCCATCTCCACTACTACATGATAAGGTTCTCTAATATGAGTCGTAGCTGTTCTGCCTAGCCCTGGCCTCAATCCAATGAATCTCTCATTTCTTCTGACATTAGTGTCAACCAAAGCATAACCATATTGAGATAGCTCATCAAACTTGGCAGCATACTCGATCACGGACATCCCTCCTTGGACAAGATCCATGAACTTCCTTATCAATCCCGATTTGGCAACCTCAGACAAGAACCTCTGCTCGAACCTCCTTCTAAAATCAGCCCATGTCAGCTCTTCCTCCGGAACTCCGGCCGTCTCACTATTCCACCAGTGAAGCACTAACCCTTGCAACTATCTAGAGACTAGCCTTCTCTTCTCTCCATCCTCCAAGCCTAAATGTAACGACCCATAATTTAATCACTTTGAACATGAATAGTTAATATGTTTTTAAATGATTAAATAATGGAATTTATATCTAGAAGTATTAACCTTGCCTAATAAATCAGAATAGTATAATTACTTGTCTAATAAAATAAGAAAGAATTATTAACCTAGCCTAATAAAACATAATAGTATAATTACTTGCCTAATAAAACAAAATAGCATAATGATTATTATATTCCATACGGATGGTTGCCATTGGACCAAAATCTGGTCGAATCAGGTTATGCCATGCGGATGGTTGCCATTGGACCAAAATCTGGTCGAATCAGGTTATGCCATGCGGATGGTTGCCATTGGACCAAAATCTGGTTGAATCAGGTTAGGCCATAGTTGATAAGGAGAATTCCTATTGGACCAAATTGTGGTCGAATCAAATTAAGCCTCAAGGATGTTTTCTATTGGACCAAAATGCGGTCGAATCAAATTAGGCCATATGGCTGGTTTCTATTGGACCAAAATCTGGTCGAATCAGGTTAGGCTGTAGGAAATGACTAAAGTACCCGTCTCTTCACCTATAAATAGCCAAGTCCATATCTCATTTTAATTCATTCACAAACAAAAGAAAAGAACTAAAATTCATTATCAAAGGTGAAGTATTCCAAGTCTCCATCAAAGCAAATAGGATGTGAGTATATTCCTTGCTTTCATAGTTTAGCGATTATAACTTATTCTGTGAGTATATTCCTTGCTTTCATAGTTTAGCGAGTATAACTTATTCTTTGAGTATATTCCTTGCTTTCATAATTTAGCGAGTATAACTTATTCTGTGAGTATATTCTTTGCTTTCATAGTTTAGCGAGTATAACTTATTCTGTGAGTATAATTTAATTATTTTACAGTCAGTGTAATCTTAATCTCTTTTCTTTGACTCATTCACATTTTAACAAATGTTGTGTTAACTATTGATTGTAAATAGTTAATAATAATGAGTCTTTTATTATTCTTGTTTGGTTGTTTGATTTGTGCTCGGCCAGTTTATGAGCAATAACTTTGATGTTTAGTTAAAGGGAACTTACACCACCTTTTAACTTAGGATTGACATTTAGTGACTTTTTGGTTAAAAGGAAATAACACCCCTTTTAGCTATCTCATTTGATTAAGAGGGAACTTCACCCCTCTTGGTCGTATTCTCCTTTAAAGATGATGGGTTTAAGTTATGATTTGAATGCAAGTTTTAAATTTTGGTTTAAAGTATTTTAAAAGAGCTTTGAAATTTATATAATGATTTAAATAGGTTATTTATATAAAGTAAGTAGTCCTATACTTGGCACTAAAAGCCGATGAGTAGATTGATCATCTATCTGTGAGATCTGGAACCGAAGTGTCTAGGCAAGGCTAGGAGCAACCAGTGCCCTGACTTACCTGGCTTTGTTTTTGGGCGAGGGGTAGAGTAAGTCGAGAATATCGGAAACTTGACAAGTTTAGGAGATTTGATTTCCATATGATCTTTATAATTATAATGGAAAACATTTACATTTCTTATAGACAATTGTTTTTCACCCATCTAAGTACGCTTTTGAAATATGAAATCCTCCCAAATGTTTTGTGAATATACTTATACCGATGAGATAAGTATATGGTTATTTTCCAAGCATTGAAAAAGTATAAGATTTAATTTCCATATACGATTGTTTTGTTATCCCCGATAGTTGATATCTTGACTATCAATTTCGATACCCTTCTTCCTTTTGTTTTTGTTTCGTCAATCTAAGACGATTTGTTGCTCATTTAGAGCATTGATATCCTTTATTGGAAATGACTAAATAAAGAGCGAGTGGGGGCCAAGCTATGTGGGGTTGCTCCTATTAGGGTAATTTCACATCTACTCTAGATTGGTTTCGGTTGTATGCGCACGGAGATGTGAAATACTCGGTAAGGTTGGCGGGGTCCGGCTTGGAGGTTTCCGAGAGCCATCGTAGTTCTCAAGTATATTTTCTAGAGGTATACTTTCGATAAGGGGGGCGCACCCTCCTAGTCATTGTTGGAAAAATTCCTTTTCCTTATTTTTGATTCAAAACTTTATATTGATTCTTTCTTAATTTCATCGGGAAGCGTCTTGCGCTCTTCGCGATGTTTAATTATCTGCATCCATTCTTTTATACTTGGATGTTGTCCTTGTGAAGGAAAAACCCATTCTGCATTTTTGCGATGTGGTCTCACTAGTTACTTTGTGTGTTCTATTTTTGGAGTTTACTCATACCGGACTTATTGTCTGACCCGAATTGTTTGTTTTCCCTAAACGTTCGGGTACTCATTTATATTTGAGTAGTTCGGAAATGATAGGTTTCTTTGGGCTCTTTTGAAGATGGTGGATGAGCAGGAGGCTCCTTATCTATCTAGCTATTTATTTCCACTGTTATGAGATGTTGGCTCTATGTATGTATATTTAAAGGCAGGTTGTTATAACTTCCTAGACTAACAGTAGTACTTTTGTTGTAACTCTGATAACTCCATGTTGGGGAGTAACCTTATGTACTGTCTTATTTTTATGTTATATTTAACCGTTCCGTTGTGAGATTATTGTTCCTTTCTTATATTTTACCCCATGACAACTCGTCTTTCAGATACTTGGGCAACGACACATGAATACCATTGATGTATTAAGTGTCGTTCTCAAGGGTCAGAAAGATGGGTTGTCACAGTTGGTATCAGAGCTTCGGTTGAGCGAACACGTTAGCCTGATTGGGGTACAACTCATTAGAGATAGGGTAAGTGATGCCCTAGAATGAGTTAATCTTAAGAGAGCGTATTTGTAAAAAAAATTAATAATAATATTTATCCTCTAAAGTCCCATTTTGGACTTGGATTGATAGACACACCGCTCAAGAAAAATGAAATGTTTGTGAATGGAATGCGACCAGAGTTCCATCGTGAAATGACCAATCATCTTATGGGTACGTTCACTAACATTATTAGCATGGCTTTGAGATTTGAGACTCTTGATATTAAGGAAGGAGTCCAGAAGGGTGTAGTACCAGCAATAAGTGCCAAGCCTTTATCAGTTATACCAGTTGAAGGAAAGCCAAACTTCAAGCGTAAGTTTAAAGGAAAGAAGCAAGGTGCAGGGAAGAAATCCAAAGATGGTGCTCCAGCACAGAAGAAGCAGACCAACTTAGCCAACATTCTTTGTTTCAAGTGCAATAAGATGTGCCACTTTGCAAATCATTGCCCAATTGCCACATGTTTTAATTACGGCCAGCCAGGACATATGAAGAATGCGTGCCCTTTTCCTAAAAAGGGATCTCAAGGACAGACTTTTACCATTGAAGAGATACCATCCACTTCTTCATATCAAAAAGGGAAGCAAGTGTTGCAAGGTACATTATCCATCTATGATATTCCTGTAAGGGTGCTATTTGATACAGGAGCTTCCCATAGTTTTATTTCTTATGATCTAATGGACAAACTAAACCTTAAATATGTTATTATAAGTAATCCTCTTTGTGTGTCAAACCCAATTGGAGGTTCGACAAATCTTGACACTGTGTGTCTAAATGTACCTATTTCTTGTCCAAATCATCTCTTTCCTTTTGACTTGTTTGTTCTTGGGTTTATGGGTTTTGGAGTGTTGCTGGGAATGGATTGGTTATCTAAGTTTAAAGCTATCTTGGATTGTGGTAGAAGGCTCGTTAGAGTTAGTCATGCAGGAGATGTTGGTGTTGGTATTAGTTGTAAAGAGTCTAAGAAGTTAATGAACAGTTTTCTCTATTCACTCGAAGTGACCAAAGCGGAGCTAGGAGATGTGCCAGTTGTTCAAGATTTCATAGATATTTTTGACGAGGTGCAAGGTTTACCTCCTCACCGTGAAGTCAAGTTCCGTATTGATTTGGTTCCGAGAACTAGACCTATTGTACAACCCTTACGAAGGATGGCTCCAAAAGAGAAGAGGGAGTTAGAAAGGTAGACTTATGATTTGTTGTAGAAGGGCTTGATCCGACGTAGTACCTCGAGTTGGGGATCGCCAGTCATCTTTGTTACAAAGGCAGATGGTTCTCTAAGGTTATGCATAGACTATTGGGAGTTGAACAAAAGGACTATCAAGAATAAATATCCTTTGCCAAGGATCGAAAATATGTTTGACCAACTCCACGGTGCTCGAATATTTTCTCAATTAGATCTTGCCACCGATTTCCACCAATTAAGAGTGGCAGAGGAGAGTGTTCCCTTAACAGCTTTTCGAACTCCTGAAAATTTCTACGAGTGGTTAGTTATGCCGTTTGGATTGACTAACGCACTCGCTTATTTTTTAGACTTAATGAATCGAGTATTTCAAGATATTCTTAATAAATTTGTTCTCGTCTTTATTGATGACATTCTTATCTATTCCAAGACAGAGGAGGAACACAAATATCATCTCCGTGTCGTACTCGATACCTTAAGAAGCCATGTGTTGAACGCTAAGTTTTCCAAGTGCCATTTCTGGAAATCCAAAGTTAGGTTTCTAGGGCATGTTATTTTGGGAGTAGGCATATCGGTGGACCAAGCTAAAGTTGTGGCGGTTCAAGACTGGAAGAAGCCCGAAAGTGCGATGGAAGTTAGAAGTTTCTTGGGATTGGCTGGTTTTTACCATAGGTTTATCAAGGACTTCTCAAAGATTGCTTCTCATCTGAAGATGTTAACAAAGAAAGATGTTAAGTTCATTTGGACTTCTAAGTGTGATCACGCATTCAACGAATTGAAAGAGAAGTTAACTAGCTCTCCTGTATTAACCATTCCAAATGGGAGTGAAGGTTTAACCGTGTATATAGATGCTTGTGGAACCGAATTGGGAGCAATTCGGATGCAGCATGTGAAAGTTATTGCCTATGCGAGTTGATGGCTAAACCCGCATGAGAAAAATTATGCTACACACGATTTGGAGCTTTTAGTTGTTGTCTTCGCACTAAAGATGCGGAGGCGTTATCTTTTGGGTGAAAGGTTCGAGTTATACAAGGACCACAAATCCTTAAAATACCTTTTTACCCAGAAAGATTTGAATTTGAGGCGGCAGAGATGGCTGGAGTTTCTCGTCTCTTATGACCTAGAGGTTCTTTATACCCCTGGAAAAGCAAATGTTGTTGCCGATGCATTGAGTAGGAATGTAGCAATGGTTGCAAATTTAGAAGTTAAGCAAGTATTGTTAGAGAGAATTGCATCCTGTCAAGAGGCAGATCCTATTTTAGCTCGACTTAAGAAGGATGTTAAAGAAGGTGTTGTTTCTAGCTTTGAGATTGATCTCCGGGGCATATTGAAAATGAATGGGCATATTTGTGTTCCAGACTTTGATGGACTTAGGCAAGAAGTGTTAGCCGAATGCCACCATTCAAAGTTATCTTTTCATCCAGGAGTGACCAAGATGTTCAAAGATATGAAGAGGGTATTCTGGTGGAAGGGGATGAAGCGAGATATTTCAATCTTTGTGTGTTGTTGTGCAAACTGCCAGTAGATTAAGAGTGACCAGCAGAAGATAGCTGGATTGCTTCAACCACTTGAGATCCCAAAGTGGAAGTGGGAGCAGATCTCTATGGACTTTATTGATGGGCTTCCTAGGTCAAGAAGAGGTAACGATGGCATTTGGGTTATAGTCGATCGACTAACCAAGAGTGCCCATTTCATTCCTGTTAAGCTGACTAGGACTACTAAGAGTCTGGCGAGTTTGTATGTGAAGGAGATTGTGAGACTCCATGGGATTCCTTGTAGTATTGTAAGTGACCGAGACACGATATTCACTAGTAGGTTCTGGGAGGGACTGCAGAATGCTTTAGGGACTGAGCTAAGTCTAAGTACAGCATACCATCCCCAAACAGATGGGTAGATGGAGAGAGTGAACCGGATCTTGGAAGATTTATTGCGAGCATGAATTCTAGACTTCGGAGGTTCTTGGGAAGATCATTTACCCTTAGTCGAATTCACTTATAACAACAGCTATCAAGCAAGCATTGGTATAGCCCCTTTCGAAGCTCTTTATGGTCGTCCATGTCATTCTCCTTCGTCTTGGGTTGAATCTGGAGATAGACTTGTTCTTGGACCTGACATAATCTTAGAAGCCAATGAGAAGGTAACTGATATTCAAAGAAAGATGAAGGAAGCGCAAGATCGGCAAAAGTGTTATGCAGATCACAGGCGTAGGGATCTAGAGTTCTTAGTCGGGAACTTGGTATTTGTAAAAGTCTCTCCTTTGAGAAGTGTCGTGAGGTTTGGAAAGACATGGAAATTAGCCCCTCGATATATTGGTCCTTTTCCCATACTAGACCGGATTGGTAAACTTGCATATAAAGTGGAGTTACCAGATCGACTATCAGATGTGCACAACGTATTTCACGTATCTCATTTACGTAAGTATGTACACGACCCTTCGATGATAGTAGAACTGGGACAACAAGTTGATTTGGAGGTTCAGCCTAACCTAACTATTCTTAGGCGGCCAATTCGTATTGTCGCCCGAGATATAAAGCGATTAAGGAAGAAGGTTGTGAATCTTGTTAAGGTTCAATGGAGTGGAGATGTTAGAGATTGTACTTTGGAAACTGAGGACTATATTAGGGATTCTTATCCCGAGTTGATGTAGTTGTTGTTTGTATTTTGTTGTTTCTTTTTAGTGTACTGCCCAGTTGTGTTAAGGTCACTTTCCTTGTATCTTTGTGTGGTATATATGATATCATTTGGGTTCTTTGATATCTAGAGTTTATCCGATTAATTTCGAAGACGAAATTTCCTTTAAGGAGGGGAGGATGTAACGACCCATAATTTAATCACTTTGAACATGAATAGTTAATATGTTTTTAAATGATTAAATAATGGATTTTATATCTAGAAGTATTAACCTTGCCTAATAAAACAGAATAGTATAATTACTTGTCTAATAAAATAAGAAAGAATTATTAACCTAGCCTAATAAAACAGAATAGTATAATTACTTACCTAATATAACAAAATAGCATAATGATTATTATATTCCATACGGATGGTTGCCATTGGACCAAAATCTGGTCGAATCAGGTTATGCCATGCAGATGGTTGCCATTGGACCAAAATCTGGTCGAATCAGGTTATGCCATGCGGATGGTTGCCATTGGACCAAAATCTGGTCGAATCAGGTTAGGCCATAGTTGATAAGGAGAATTCCTATTGGACCAAATTGTGGTCGAATCAAATTAAGCCACAAGGATGTTTTCTATTGGACCAAAATGTGGTCGAATCAAATTAGGCCATATGGCTGGTTTCTATTGGACCAAAATCTGGTCGAATCAGGTTAGGCTGTAGGAAATGACTAAAGTACCTATCTCTTCACCTATAAATAGCCAAGTCCATATCTCATTTTAATTCATTCACAAACAAAAGAAAAGAACTAAAATTCATTATCAAAGGTGAAGTATTCCAAGTCTCCATCAAAGCAAATAGGATGTGAGTATATTCCTTGCTTTCATAGTTTAGCGATTATAACTTATTCTTTGAGTATATTCCTTGCTTTCATAATTTAGCGAGTATAACTTATTCTGTGAGTATATTCCTTGCTTTCATAGTTTAGCGAGTATAACTTATTCCGTGAGTATATTCTTTGCATTCATAGTTTAGCGAGTATAACTTATTCTGTGAGTATAATTTAATTATTTTACAGTCAGTGTAATCTTAATCTCTTTTCTTTGACTCATTCACATTTTAACAAATGTTGTGTTAACTATTGATTGTAAATGGTTAATAATAATGAGTCTGTTATTATTCTTGTTTGGTTGTTTGATTTGTGCTCGGTCAGTTTATGAGCAATAACTTTGATGTTTAGTTAAAGGGAACTTACACCACCTTTTAACTTAGGATTGACATTTAGTGACTTTTTGGTTAAAAGGAAATAACATCCCTTTTAGATATCTCATTTGATTAAGAGGGAGCTTCACCCCTCTTGGTCGTATTCTCCTTTAAAGATGATGGGTTTAAGTTATGATTTGAATGCAAGTTTTAAATCTTGGTTTAAATTATTTTAAAGGAGCTTTGAAATTTATATAATGATTTAAATAGGTTATTTATATAAAGTAAGTAGTCCTATACTTGGCACTAAAAGCCGATGAGTAGATTGATCATCTATCTGTGAGATCTGGAACCGAAGTGTCTAGGCAAGGCTAGGAGCAACCAGTGCCCTGACTTACCTGGCTTTGTTTCTGGGCGAGGGGTAGAGTAAGTCGAGAATATTGGAAACGTGACTAGTTTAGGAGATTTTATTTCCATATGATCTTTATAATTATAATGGAAAACATTTACATTTCTTATAGACAATTGTTTTTCACCCATCTAAGTACGCTTTTGAAATATGAAATCCTCCCAAATGTTTTGTGAATATACTTATACCGATGAGATAAGTATATGGTTATTTTCCAAGCATTGAAAAAGTATAAGATTTAATTTCCATATACGATTGTTTTGTTATCCCCGATAGTTTATATCTTGACTATCAATTTCGATACCCTTCTTCCTTTTGTTTTTGTTTTGTCAATCTAAGACGATTTGTTGCTCATTTAGAGCATTGATATCCTTTATCGGAAATGACTAAATAAAGAGCGAGTGGGGGCCAAGCTATGTGGGGTTGCTCCCATTAGGGTATTTTCACATCTACTCTAGATTGGTTTCGGTTGTATGCGCACGGAGATGTGAAATACTCGGATACTCGGTAAGGTTGGCGGGGTCCGGCTTGGAGGTTTCCGAGAGCCATCGTAGTTCTCAAGTATATTTTCTAGAGGTATACTTTCGATAAGGGGGGCACACCCTCCTAGTCATTGTTGGAAAAATTCCTTTTCCTTATTTTTGATTCAAAACTTTAGATTGATTCTTTCTTAATTTCATCGGGAAGCGTCTTGCGCTCTTCGCGATGTTTAATTATCTGCATCCATTCTTTTATACTTGGATGTTGTCCTTGTGAGGGAAAAACCCATTCTGCATTTTTGCGATGTGGTCTCACTAGTTACTTTGTATGTTCTATTTTTGGAGTTTACTCATACCGGACTTATTGTCTGACCCGAATTGTTTGTTTTCCCTAAACGTTCGGGTACTCATTTATATTTGAGTAGTCCGGAAATGACAGGTTTCTTTGGGCTCTTTTGAAGATGGTGGATGAGCAGGAGGCTCCTTATCTATCTAGCTATTTATTTCCGCTGTTATGAGATGTTGGCTCTATGTATGTATATTTAAAGGCAGGTTGTTATAACTTCCTAGACTAATAGTAGTACTTTTGCTGTAACTCTGATAACTCCATGTTGGGGAGTAACCTTGTGTACTGTCTTATTTTTATGTTATATTTAACCGTTCCGTTGTGAGATTATTGTTCCTTTCTTATATTTTACCACATGACAACTCGTCTTTCAGATACTTGGGCAACGACACATGAATACCATGGATATATTAAGTGTCGTTCTCAAGGGTCAGAAAGATGGGTCGTCACACTAAACCTGTAAAGATCCTTCCACAGTTCGACAGCCAGTTCTCAACTTCCACTGCATCTTTCGTCCCAACAAACGGCTTCCCACCTAGACTGGTATAGTCTCTGCTTAGCTTGGCATAGTTATAACCAGCTGGAACTACATGATTAGCTCCTCCAATATTACCAGCAGCTTCTGCTTGCAAAAGATTAGCCAACAACTGATACACCATCCCCGTATCTACTGGCGGATTTCCAGCACCAACATTGGCCTCAGCATTTTGGTTAGCACTAACCGGTCGACCTTGGTTTCTCCGAGTATTAGGTTGAGCATTTCCGTTGGTTGTGGTGCTTCCTCCACCTAGATTTCCCCATTCGTTTCCTGCCTCCATATCTTCTTTCTCGTAAATCTACATAAGAGCCTTAGTAAGATACAAAAGAATGGTTTAAGAGAGAGGGGAATACGTACTTAGATATATACCTATATATCAAATACAAGTATGTTACTATAACATTAACCCAAAGTCCGATTATATTTTTCACTTTAATAGGATTATGTTTCAAAACTTTTGGTTTATTTTATGTTTTATCATAAACCTATGATACCAACTTGTAACATCCCCCTACTTGGAGGTCCAAAACTAACGGCTACGGATGCTACAGTCATCCATAGTTATTAATCTTCGGCGACCAAATACGGCGGTGCTAGATACATTACTACATAGATCACAAGAATATGGAAAAATCTTGACAAATCAAAAACATATTTCCACATTCAGATTAAAACATTTCATGTTCATTACATAATACCAAATTATGTGAACCACGTTTAGCAAAATATAATTATTACAATTGCGCCAAGAGCGACATATGAAGATGCCCCCTTGTTTGATCAGAGGATATAGTAAGGATAATAAATCTTCCTTTACAAACAAACACACAGTGGAAAAGAAAACTCTAAATAACCACCGGCCTCCTGTACGCCTCTGAAGCTTTATTCGTCAAAGAAGAGAACTTGAGAACCTTAACTCTCAAACTACTCAAAATCAATTGTGCACCCGAGAGTTCAAGGGGAAAACAAAAACTTCGAGTCAGACATAAAACCTTGTATAAATAATAATCTAACATCTCAATCCCTTTAGATATCTAGTGAGACCACGCCGCTTAGCGAAACGGGTTTTCCCCTCACTAGTATCCTAAAACCTTTATAAACCATATACTATGCTCCTGTGTCCAGAATGGTTAAAACATATATTTTCAAAATATTATGATGATATGCATACTTAAAACAATTAGGATTTCCCCAGTTTAATATGACACCCTGTCATAATTATAGTTACTAGGGTCACTATTAACCTTATTAGTTTTCATGGGATCACTAAGAACTTATAGGCTCCTGCCAGTTAACTTAATTAATTCATGGGTCCTCCTGAACCTATTAGTAATTCCAATAAGTAATTACCTTATCCTAGTTTTCATGGGTTGACTAGGAACCTATAGATTTATCCAGTAACTCACTTCACATCCTAGTTTTCATGGGTTGACTAGGAACCTATAGATTTATCCAGTAACTCACTTCACATCCTAGTTTTCATGGGTTGACTAGGAACCTACAGATACTTCCATTAGCCACTTTGTTATCCTAGTTTTCATGGATTTACTAGGAACCTACTGGTTGATGTCAATTCTTAATCCGAATATAGTTTTCATGGGTTCACTACAAACCAATAAGCCCCTGCTAACTATCCTTAATACATAGTTTTCATGGATTTACTATGAACCTGTTGGTTACCTCCAATAACTACATAATCATAGTTTTCATGGGTTTACTATGAACCTTTTGGTTACCTCCAATAACTACTAAGTGTAAGCATCCTATATTTTTGGTCACCATGACTCCTTGGATGCAATTCTACTCATTCGGGAGTTTAAGCAATTTATATTCACTTCAGAGTTAATCTAGCTGGTTATTCTACCCTCTTTTCCCCCAAAATACAGTTATGGGTTATCATGTGAATATATTCATATTAGAAGAAGCAAAACAACAATTTAACAATACCACTCCTATGGGTTTAAGGTCCTTGAATTGCATATAAAACATAGTTAACCCCTTTTAACTTATATTTTTATCAAGGCAATACTCCTTTATATAAGCCTTGGGTTTTCCTTTAAAAATTTGAGTTAGGGTTTTAAAACCTTTCGACAACGTCGAAGGCTTCAGCCTTCGACCCCTTCGAAAACCTAAATCATGTCTTTTAAAACAATAGGCTCCAGCCTTTTTAATACTTTAAAACACTTCCTTTGAAACCTTTCGACCTTGTTAAAGTATCATTAAATAAGAGTAGAAACTTTCGAGACCATTGGAAATCAAACCTTTCGAAACCATTGAAGATCAAACCTTTCGAAAGCATTGGGTTTGTAACTAAAAAGATTACTTTAGGTCATAGTGAAAATAGGTGAAAGTATCTCTTTCAAAACCACACTTTTATTTTATAAAATACTGGGGAAGACAATTAAACCTTTCGATAACGTCAAAAGCTTCTTCTTTCAACCCTTTCGAAAGGTTTAGGAAGCGGCCTGTATTTATAAGAACAATTAAAACCTTCGACAACGTCGATAGCTCCTGCTTTCGACCCCTTCAGAAGGTTTAAACAAAAATAAAGGCGGCAGCTCTCTTTCAAAAATCTCTTTGAAAAACCTTTCGAAATCATAGCTTTCGACCTTGTCATAAGCAAGCATAGCTTTCAACCTTGTCGGAAGTTCTTCTAAAGCAACACTTCAAAAGCAACCCTTCGACACCAAACCTTTCAACTTGGTCCAATTCACTGCATACCACCTGAATGATATCATGTGCATTACTTTCGACTTTGTTGGTCAATGAAGTCAAAAGTTCTAAGTCGAAAGCTTTGCCAAAGAAGGCGGAACCACCTTTTTCTGGGTAAAAGCTGATTTTGCCAAAATAAGTAAACTTTTTGTAACAAACATGCCTAGTTGTAAACATTTGAATGGCTTTCACAACTTTTAAATAATTTGGATAATATTTGCTGCATTTTCTGAGGTCTAACATCAAATTAGCATTTAACAAATAAACCCTTCCTCTTATAAAAACAATTAAATCACTTAGGTCCTCCTTTCGAAATAATTTAATTTCCATACTAAATCACTTAGTAAAAATCCCCAGAAATTTCTAAAATTCACTTTAATCATGTTATCTAACATATCAAAATTTCAAACTCAAATTCTTAATATATTTTCCAAAATAAATTTATAAACCCAAATAACCATATTTTCCTTTGAAAATTCATAACTAATTCTCCACTGCTTGGAAAATTATAAAAATTGAAACCCAACTCCAAAATCATGTTTTTCGTAACATATAATTTTCCCATGGCATTTCAAAATCATTAAATATCGGTTTTACCCTAAAACCGTATATATCTCCATTAAAAAACCATGTTTAAACATATGTAAATCATAAATCAAGCATATTATCATTCAACATATCATAAAAACAGATTTACCATTAAATCCGAAACCATATGAATATAAGACCAAAAATAGAGATGTAGAAATTATTATTCACCCAAGATTGGATAAGGAAATTGAAGTTTGATTGAGATTGATTTCTTCTAACTTGATCCTAAGCTTTACTTTGATTTTTCTCTTCTCTTCCTAATGGCCGGCCTTGCTTGCTTCTTATGGTTATAAATTTTGTTTAAGGTAAAATGAACGTGTATGACTAAGAAGAATAGTATAAGGGGAAATATGGGCGGCTATTTACCCTAATATCCTTGTGTTTAATTACTTAACCATTTGTAAGTTCATTTAGTTAAATAAGCATGGCCACTAAATTTTATTAATCAATGTCAATCTCCTTATCTACATTATTCTATTTAATTTATTCTAATTGAATGTCCTAAATAATTGTAGACAAAAAATAGGGGTGTTACAGTGACCAGGACCCATTGTTCACTAGTAGGTTTTGGAAGAGCTTACAAGAGGCATTAGGGACCGAGCTGCATCTCTGCACAGCTTATCACCCACAAACGGATGGGAAGACCAAAAGAATAAATCGTGTATTGGAAGACTTTATATGAGCATGCATTATGGATTTTGGGGAACCGTAGGATGATTATTTGCATTTAGTGGAGTTTGCATACAACAACAGTTATCAGTCGAGTATTGGAATCGGTCTATATGAAGCATTGTATGGAAGACCGTGTAATGCTCCTTCATGTTGGTGGGAAGCAGGCGAGAAATCGATACTTTACCCAGATAGGATTAGAGAGACATAGAAAAAGATTGAGATCATTCGGTAATACAGATGAAAGCTGCTCAGGATCGACAGAAAAGCTATGCTGATAAAAGACGAAGAGATTTAGAGTTTTCTATCGGAGATATATTATTTGTTAATGTTTCTCTTCTAAAGATGTGGTTTGATTTGGTTGAAAGGGAAAGTTAGCACCAAGATTTATAGGACCTTTTCCGATATTTGAGAGAATCGAAAGGCTAGCATATAGGGTCGACTTACCTTAGAAGATGGCGGATGTGCACAATGTCTTTCATGTCTCTTATCTACAGAAGTTTGTGCACGACTCAGGCATGATGATTACACGGGATCATCTAGAAGATGTTGAGGTAAAACAAGAAATATCTAGACCTCGTAGACCACTTCATATTATTGGGTACGATACAAAATATCTAAGGAGAAAGATGGTAAATCTAGTGAAGATACAATGGAGCGAAAGTGATGATGACTGTATGTGGGAGACAGAGGAGAGCATGAGAACTACGTGTTCGGATCACTTTGAATGGTAAGATCCACTGTTTATTGTATCTACTTTTACCATTGTATGCTACATTTGATAGATTAGTATTCTGCATACTAGGACAGGTCACTTATACTATTGGTTGCATAGCTGCATTGATCTGTTTGGTGGTTGCTTATGCTTGGTAAGCATGTGTGATAACTATGGTTGCTTATTCTTTAACTTGTTTAAGGATTTCGAGGGAGAAATTCCTAAGGGGGAGGGGAAAATGTAACGACCTGTATTTTACGTATCAACGGATCATAAGATAATTTTATTTTATTCGTATGAGGTCCTATGGTTCTATAATTTTGGGATATGACTCTTAGGGACATTTTACACACTTATGATTTTTTCCAAATTTCTATGTGACCATTTTGATCTTGAAAGAATTGTTTAGGCAATAACGTTTGATAGGAGTTGAATTAGGGTTTCAAACAAGTTTCTTTGTTTCAAGATGATGGTTTCCCTTTTCGTAGAGTGATCACAATAGGAAAAGGACTTATGGTTGGAAAGTAATGCCGGTTTTAAGTTTTAAAAGCTGTTAGCCAGAATTAGTGTGTAATTAATTAAGCCCATTAGTCTAATTAGAGAACACTATAAATAGAGGGCTAGAGAGTTACATGAAAACTTTTCCCTCTAATTCCAGATCAGGTGTAAACCCTAATTAGCCCTAAATCTATCATAATTCATCCAAATCTCTTCCTAAATCAAACCAGATTGTTTATTGGCGATTAGAGCATTGATTAGAGATAGAGATCAGTGATTTGCTTGATTTAGTGCATTTTTCTTCACTGTTCGAATTCGATCTACACAATAATTGGTTGAATTTGATAATTGGTGAGTGATTTATGCCTTCTCACTATACTATGCATGTTTATATATTTGAATTATAGGATTTAACATGTTTTAAATTGATTTTTGGCCATAAAACCTTTTCTAACTTTAACTATGTTATACTATGAATATGATCTAAACTGATTAGAAATCACCATTGCTCATGCTTGTATATTCATGCTATATGTAGGTCTTTGTTAGAAATTGACTTGCTTATCTTATTTTGATTGATTGCATGTTTGGTTGGATAAAATTACTTGTTATTCTATGTTTGGATGATATGATTTGATGTTGTTTGCTATTGTTGTGATTTCATAAAAACTTAGGTCGAAGAATTGAGAAAATCGGAGACTAGGTTGGTTGGAATTGGATGAAACTTGGTGGAGGAGCCCTGTAGCATAGGGGGAGCCTACATGATAAGTCACATTCCAAATTCTCTAAGGACTAAACTTGGCCCCAAGTTAAGAGGCTTAAGTCGGCATCGATTTTAGGTGGTAGCTCCTATGGATCGGTTGTTGCCATAGATGGATAGAGCTTGGCTAGTTGAGATGTTCCATAGCATGGTGAAGGAAATTGGCTAAGTATAGGAGTTGGTGACGAGTTAAGAGCATGTGTTGGCGATGAGTTTAGACATAAGCTGGTGATGAGTCAAGGGATTAAGTTGGTGACAAGTTAAGAGCTTAAGTTGGTGATGAGTTAAGAGCTTGAGTTGGCGATGAGTTAAGTGCTTAAGTTGGTGACGAGTCAAAGACCTGAGTCAGTGACGAGTCACAGACCTAAGTCGGTATTGAGTTTAGGGGAAAGGCCCAGTGGTAGTGGAACTATTGGGGGCTGTTGTAGATGTTCCGTAGATTATGTTGGAGGTAGTGGCTCGTTCCTATCAAGTTGGATATTAATATAACAACATAATGAAAAGCTAGAATCTTCGGATGTTGGCTCGTGTTGGGAGTAGTTTCTGAAGATGGGGGCTTAGTAATGGAGGGAGCCGTAGGATCGAAGAATGTGGAAGGGTTCCTCGTGAACAATGGAAACTGGATTGGGCAAGAAGGGCTCAGAATCCGAATGGTGCAAAGTGGGGCTCGAATGAATGTACGTGCTAAGGAATCGTTGATGCTCAGAGTGTTTTTTTTATGTACACGAAGCAAGGGTATTGTAAGTGGAGACGCCCATGGATTGGTAGCGAGGATCCGAATACCCTGGACTAGTGGCTTTGGGTCTGGTATCTAGCTTTGGGCTACGAGACACATATCGAGCTTTGGGCGGCGTGATACGAGAGCAAACAGAGAACCGAGATTTCCATTAGTTCCTGGCGCAAGGAAGCCATACGAGTTATCATATATCAAGAGCATATGGTGTGATAGTTAGGTTTGTTTGATGGATGATGTGCTTGTTTTGGTTGCTTTCTTTAGTAGGCTATCACTCATAGATATCGTGGGGAGTGGGTATTAGAGATAGGAATAACTGGAAACTGGTATCCTTTACTTGGTTTGTAGTATATCTTCTTGATATTATAAAGTAGCATATTATAGTGTTATGTGCTAACTCTTTGTTTGAAGGGACCGGTCAAGTATGGTTCGTGTATCCTTGTCCCTTACCATATTTACCTATATAGCATTTTGAGACTCATCTAGCGCTCACACAAGACTGTTGCCTAACTCGAGGTTGTATGCTTTGCTTCTTATTATCTCGGGCACTCTTAAATGAGTAAAATAGATAACAGGTCTAGGTGGTGCAGTAGCTATTCGGAGGATGAGTTGGATGGAGCTATCACGTACTATTTACATATATGGAATCTACTCTTATTCCGCCGAGCAACACTGTGGAGCCCATGACAGTGCTTGCCTATTTCTGTTTACCATTGTACTTGAGACAGTTGTTGAGTTTAATTTTGTTATATATACTCTACTATTGATGTATAACTCTGTGGATACTATGCTCTGATGTTGTTGATTTGTTCACATTGTTATTACTGTCTCTTCTGTCGTATATGTGATATTATATTTTGTCCATGCATTGTAAGATGTATAATAGGTTATATGTTTCATTTACTTGTTTTGACTTAGATGATCGTCCTATATCGGCCGGGTATGACTACAGCGCATTATTTAGTTATATTGGTGCTGGTGTATAAGGCAGTCATCACAGCATGCTAGTAGATAAAAACACAAATTCTAGAAATGAAATGTTGGAAAACTTAGTTAATGGAAATCTCTCTACAAAAGAAGACAAAACAAAGGTAAGGAAATCACTACAGAAAGATTCATAAATCAATCTGCCAAAAGTATCAAAAAATGTAAGCACCCATGAAAAAAGGCTCATATCAATGAGGTATGTAAAAGACTGACAACAGAAGGGCTGACCAAACATTAGTCAAATCAACCCCAAATCTACATACCATAATGAAAGATACACAAGCAAATCAAACGGTGATCAAAATACATAGGTCAATGTGCCTACTACAGATAATGAATGCATGAATCTGGATGATAATACAAGCCTTTTCTCACCACTAGTCATGGAATCTCTAGCAGGAATCATAGATGGTTTAAACACATTGATGTTATCTGGCAATTTAAATCCTCAATCAAGAAAAACAATCTCAATTGAAGCAATTGAAAGTGCAATAAGCCAGATAGCAACTGCCTCTACGTTAGTAAGCAAAAGGAAAAGAAAAAAGAACATACTAAAAGACATTATATTTATTACTATCCCAGAGGAGGTAGAAGACAATGGTTTTAGGAAATAATACATGGTAATAAATACAAGTTGGGAAAAGCAACTAAAAATACAAACAAAAAAACTTGCAAGAAGAGTGGTGAAAAGTTCATATTGATAGATGGTGACAGCACTTAACGGGCTTCAATATAACTTGGGATTGTATCCTTTTAAGTACCCTTTATTTTTACATTAATTTTTATTTCATGTCTACAATTTCATTGAATGTTTAATTCCCCTGAAAGAAAATTAGACTTATCAAATCTATTATCATCAATTAAACCCTGTATTGTAGGGTTATTCAAATATAAATTAGAGTCTAGCAAAATTGATGATTATTAGGCTAAAGGTCTAAAAGACTAGAATATTATAAATAATAATAATATTCGAGGACATGGAAGAATCATGTTTTTTTGGACCCAAATATATGGGATATAAATCAATCCTTTTCTAACTTATAGTGCATCCACCCACCCTGTATATAGGAATAAAGGAGGATTTACTATATAAATTACTTTTGTATATGCATCAAATTGTGAAAATAAAAGATTAATTCTATGAAATCACCTAGAATGGTTAAATAAAAATATAGGAAATCCATAGGTGATTATGGTGACTTTAATACAATTCTACATTCTTTTGAAAAGAGGGGAGGGGGTAATCCTTTCTTTTAAAAAATTAGAAAAGATTAACAACTTTATTTTAATGACTGGATTAATTGAACAACTTACTTTTGGAAATAAATTCACTTGGAAGTCTGGCAAGTATAGAAACATTCATTGCAAATTGGTTAAGATTTTAATAAATCATAATTTTCTAAATACATTTCCTCATTTTAAATGCTATACTTTACGTCAAGCATCAAGTGATCACACACATGTTCAGTTATATCTCTCGTAAAATTCTTTACATAGGATTAATCCCATTTTAGATTTGTGAATGGTTGGGTGTATGAGGAAAATTATAGAGAAGTGGAAATAATAGTTTGAATACAAAATTCAATGCACTGCCCAATACAATTTCAGTAAAATACCTCAAATCACCAAGAATAATCCAAAAAACTGGAATAAACATAGATTTAAAAATGATTTAAAAAATATTAGAGAGGAATGTGAGATGCTTCAAAATGAATTAGTCAATGATTGCTCAGACATAAATAAGGTTAACAATTTTTTTCAGGCTCAAGATAATATGATTAGATCAATTCATGTGCAGTCTATCAATTTGAGACAGAAGGCAAAGGTTGATTGACTTACTAATGGGGATGAAGTTAGAAAATTCTTTTGTGCTAAAATATCCAATAGGAATATAAAGATGACATCGGAAAATTACCTGATGCAAAGGGGAATGTTATAGATGAATCTTCATTTATTAAAAAGGAGGTAGTAAAGTATTTTACACAATGATACAATACCGACTCCTATATAAGTAGTTTTCCAAAAAAATTAATACCGAAAGTATTTGCTTCATGATAATAGTCAAGAAATATTACTTGCCTCTATTAGAATGGAAGAGTTTAAAAATATACTTTTTAATGCAAATGTAGATAAAAGCTCTGGTCCTGATGGGTTTGGAGCTAAATTGTATAACACTCATTAGGAAGAAATTAATAAAAATCTATTTGATGCAATTAATGAATTTTTTAGGACTGGAAAAATTCTAAAAAATTTAAACCATACTTTTATAACCTTAGTACCAAAAGTAAAGATTCCCAATGGGCTAGAAGATTATAGACTAATAGCTTATTGCAATTTTTTATTTAAAATCATATTTAACATATTATGTAATAGAATGGAAATTTTTCTGAAATATTTAATCACATAGAATCAAAGTGCTTTTATACCAAATAGACTTATTTTAGAGAACACTTTACTTGCTCATGAGATGATTAGGAATTTTAATAATAAAAATAATAAAAATCATGTGCATAAAAATTGATTTACATAAAGCTTTTGATAAAATTAATATGAAATTTATAATACATATGATGAAACAGCTGGGTTTCCATGAAAAATTCTATACTTTGGTAAATGGATGTATAAATAATGTTACTTACTCAATAATCATTAATGGGTCTCCCAAAGGTTTTATTCATAGTAGTAGGAGTATTAGACAAGGGAACCCACTTTCTTCATATTTATTTACTATTATAATAGATTTTTTTTCAATTCTAATAGAGGCAGAGCATATTAATGGAAATATCAAACCTATAACTAGAGTTAAACCAAGCATTTACTCTATGTTGATGATTTACTATTATTTTTAAATGCACACTCATAAAGTGTAGAAGCTATTAGCAGGTGTTTGGAAAATTAAAAGAATTTGCTAGCTTGTAAGTCCATGAATGTAAAAGTAAAATATATTTCAGCAAAGCATGTGGGAAAAAAGAGAAAATTCTGAATATTCTAAAATTCAAAGAGGGATCTCTGCCAGTAATGTATTTAGGACCGCCTCTAAGCATGAATTAGATAAATGACAGAGATTGTACAAGATTGTATGACACAATTCAAAATAGACTTGAGGGATGGTCTAGTAAGTTGTTGTCATTAGCTGGTAGAATGGAGCTAACTCATTTTATCATCATAACAATTATAATGTTCTGGATTCAATCTCACAACATCCCAACAAAAGCAATACAGAAAATAGAAAAAAAATGCATGCAAACTTTATTTGGAGAGAAAAGCATCATAAAGTGGCATCGGAAACAGTTTGCAAATTAAAAAAATCATGTGGATTGGGGCTAAGAAACATAAGTGATTTAAGAGAAGTTTGCAATCTCAAACTATTTTGGAAATTTTTGGAAGGAAAATCTTTATGGGCAAAATGGATGAATGGAATGTATCTCAAAAACAAAATCTTTTGGACTGTAAGTATTGAAAATCACCATTCGTTTACATGTTAATTGAAGAATAACAACCATTAAACTATTGGAAAGAAAATTCAAGGATGGTAAGTAAACCAATTTATGCTTTGATCCATGGATTCATGGAAAAACTTTAGTCAGTTTGCTGGGTTGGCAAAACATTTACATGTTTGGTGGAGCTAATAAAAAGGTTCAAAGCATTATTCAAAATCAATAATGGAATACATACAATCACCCAGCAACTTCAATATTCAATGCATAAGTTAGGAAAATATCAATAGACCCAAATCTGCAAAATGATACTGGTATTGGAAGCTTTCTACACAGGGCAGATTTTCATTTAAAAAACGTCGGAGTATATAAAAGGAAATGAAGTAGAGGTAGAGTGGCACAAAATAATTTGGAATAAATCAAATTGCCCAAAAATGTCTCATTGTGCATGCTTTGCTCTTTTGAATAGACTTCCAACTAGAGACATGTGTTTGAAATGGAATAAAAAAGGAGAAACCGTCTGTTTACTTTGTAAAACCGATTCAAAAAGTATTGGGCATTTCTTTTTTGATTGTGAATACTCAAGGCATATCTGGTTCATAGCCAAATCAAAAATGAAATTCAATTTACATCAAACAGTGCAACATATTAGAGAAAGCAATCAGTACATCCAATAGAACTACAAGGAAAAATCAAAAGAATTTAAAAAGGCACGCATAATTCTAACAACAGTAATCTTCCATATTCGGAAAGAGAGGAACTTGAGAGTACATATGCAAAAAGAAAAAAAATCCACACAACTATGAAGAACAATAAAATCAGAAAGTCAAATACTTCTCCAAAAAATCAAAACATCAATCCAAACTTTCAAACATTCGAAACTAGGATATAAGAAAACTGGACAATTGTGAAGAAAGGTTAGAAGCTTTCTTACGAAATGGGAAAGTCAGTTAGGACATTTCCCAAGGTAAATTACATCATCACAGTGAAAAACACTTGAGGAAGGAGACAGAGGTTAGGACAGAACCAATCTCGTGAGCAAGTTTAGTGGAGGCGGCCGATTACATGCTCAAACCAGAAATGATTCCTGGAAGGGAAGTAAACATAACATTAGCAATTATAATTTGAATCATAAATCAATTACTAACAGTAATCAAACTTTTTTCTTTCCTGATTTGAGTAGGAACTACCGCTCACAAAGTTACAAGCATGAGGAAATTAGATCCCTACAACAAGAAAGGATTTAGCAACTGGAAATTAATAATCAGAGATTAAATGATAGCTATTATAGAAGCAAACTCAACAAATGTATATATAACTTATTTGTCTGGGACAAAGGCGAAAGCATCAAGCTTCGAGGTCTAGAGAAGCAAGCAACTAACGTAGACAACAACATAAGCAAATCCAGAGGAAATTGCATTGCTCCAAAGGAAAGCAACATGGTACAAGAGCTATAGAAGCAAAGCAAGCTTCAGGAGCAAGGGAAGCAAGTAGTTAACAATTACAACAATATAAGCAAATCCAGAGGAAATTACATTAAGGTAAAGTCTTCTAATACTATCGAAAGCAAGAAGAAGACTTATATGCCCACTTGAAGGAAGCACACACTATTTAATTAGAAAATCGAGATGAATCGCCTCAGTAATCGGAAACCCTAATTTGTATTCTCTAAAGGGGACGAAGATGAAATGGAGATGCGGTTAGGGTTAGGAGTTGCAATACGAATAAATAAGAGGTCGGGTAATTGGGTAGTTGTATTAAACCCGACCTTATGTATTGAGTGTTGTTTTGTATACGGGCTGATCTAATTGCCCGATTTATACAGGCCTTAGGCCACATTTATTTACCATTGTCAAAAAAACAAGCATTAGTTAAGTTATCATACCCCTATATTACTTACTCATTTTCACAGGGAAAGGAGGCAAATCAAAAGCTCATTTAGATTCTGCAACTCTTAGTGTCATCTACTTAGATACAAGGATCCTGTAGCCAAAGGTTTATCAGTTGAAGTTATTGGTAACCTCTCTTTGTTCTCTTGCAAAAAATGAAGGCAGTGAAATCATCTTTAATTGAGATGCATAAATTGTACATTAATATAATGGAGGAGTGCAAGAATATAACACAATATAATATGAACTATATGTATATCTTATTAATAGGCCTAGTTATATTGAACTAGTTAATGAATACATGTAGGGAACTAATTCTCTTTTCAAGCTGATGCAACTACAAGCTATTGACAATATTCAAAGATCAATATTTAAATGGTTGGTGGATGGATATAAATGTTCTAAATTATTTCACCAATACACGTCTCTTCAAAAAAGCGAGCAGCATATTAAACATATAATTGATGTTGCGGGGAACATCGCTACTATTTTTTTTGGTACTGTAAATAATGTCATTTCATATTTTCTTTGAATTGTTTAATGGCCCCGATGTTCTTTTTTTTCATGGATCATTTGTAAAAAGGTTCTCAAATAATACGCAAGGGAGTATTTGGATAAACCTTTTGATTTTGAAGAATCAACAAAGATTTTTTCCAAATTATGAGGATAGCCGCCCAAGTCCAAATGGTTTTAATTTAGAATTCCTCAAAATACATTGGGATGACATGAATACAGTATTGTTTCAGGCTGTGCGTGGTATAATTGAATCTGGGAAGTTTATAGCTAAAATGAGCCATATATTTATTTGTCTTATTCTCAAGGAAAAATCCTCATGCTCTCACAGAATATTAATCTATTTCTCTTTGCAATGTGGTCTACAAAATTGTTGCTAATATTCTTTATTATATAATGAAGAGATTCCTGAATGATTTAATCTTAATCAACCAAAATGCTTTTATTCTTGGGAGATTAATAATTGGGAATTCCTTATTAGCTTATGAAATGGTTAGGTGGTTTAACTAGAAAATATGTAAAAGTCTGTTTGAAATTGGTTTGAACAAAGCATATTATCGAGTGAACAGAGAATTCATTATTCATATGTATGCTTGCATGGGGTTTAGAAAAATTTATAATGTTGATAAAATTATGCATCACCACCACCACTTTTTCAATTCTTATTTGATGGCCGTCCAACTGGTTATATTCATAAAAATAGAGGGTTAAGGCAAGGGGATCCTTTATCACCTTATTTATTCTCTCTTGCTATGGAATTTTTAACTATTCTACTTGATTTGGAGTATTTTAAAGGACATTTAATTCTAATCAATAATAATCAGCTAGTTTTAACTCATCTTGTGTGTGCAGATGATATATTAGTGCTGAGTAAAGCTACAAACAAGGCAATGGATTCTTTAAACAATATTGTAGGTCTTGCCACGAGGGAACAAAAGTGTATTATTTTCTTTGGTGGAGGAGTTGCATAAAAGGGGAAGATTGGTATTGTTATTCAAGTGCAGATTGCAAAATTCCCAATTACTTATTTGGAATTTCCTTTGTCCAATAATAAACTTAAAGCAAAGGATTTTGGAACCCTTCTTGATAAGATTAATGAAAATTTTGCTTATTGGAAAAATAGTCTTCTCAACATAAGTGGTAGGGTTGAACTTATGAAAACTATTACATATTCTACTATTATATTTTGGACACAATTTTTACCAAATTCCAAAGTCAATCACTAAAAAAATCAAAATTCAATGTGTAATGGATTTTTATAAGGAAAAGGTAATCAAAAATGGCTTGGTCTAATGTTTGAAGAACAAAAGAATAGGGGCTTCGGGTGTAAGAAAACTGTAACGACCCGCCCTTTCGACCATTGAATGTCGACACTAATACATCCTCGTATTTGTGTGCCGAGCATCCAAGTGCCAGAAGGACGAATTTTTAGGGTGAAATAAAAAGTAAAAGTAAAAGAATAAGGAAGAAGATAACACAATATCAGAATTTCACAGCGGAACGATAATATATAATATCAAGGAATAGTACATAGGGTTACTCCGATACAAAAATTTCGACGTTACCAGTCTGGACACTTATAACAACATGTCCTCACAAATGCTGATATGTACAATATATTAATGTAGTGGAAATAAGAATACTACGGTAGTTGAAAAATCCAGCTCGTCTTCTCGAGCTCCAATGAACATCAATGAAATCATGCCTTTCCCAAGCTACTCGAAAGAGCACGCAAGGAATTTAGGGAAAACAAAAACCAAACGTCAGATATAAGTCTAGTATGAGAAACTCAAGAAATATGTGATCAACATATAACAGTACTTTTGAGACCGTATGGAATGCCATAACGATTATCCCCTCAAAAGAACCACCATCTAATTGGTACATAGGGTGATATAATAGACAATGTCTAGGGTGTAGAATATAAATATTATAACATAGCTAGAATGGTTACATTCAACAGCTATTAGGAGTACAATCAAGATCGATAAGGAATGTTCGCATAATGGATTTTTCACGGAGATCTCTTCGTAGAAGCCGAATCCAAACTCCATGCACAAGGATCAAAAAATACCTTACGAGCATTATATATCTCTAGATATGATATACCGTAAGGTAAACACTAGAGGCCCAGCGTCCAAACATAAACATGAAAAACGTGAACCAAATACCATCAATTCGTGTCGGCCAACATCGATAAGTATCTCTAGATATGGAGTTGATAATATCCTGACATGGGTCGCTAACCCCAGGTCGTGCATCCTACTCTATCTTTAGCCATTTCTGATGTCGAGGTTACGTTCGACATCTTTCACATGAGTCTTTGTCACTCGAATAGAACAAGAATCCTAAATTGGATTCTCATATCTCAAACAGATCTCGAAACCACACATGGATTCCCATATCTCAACAAATCTCGGAATCACGCATGAATTCCCACATCCTAAATAGATCACAAACAACTACATGTGTTCGAGCATCTTAAACAAATCTCGAATCTCCATAGAATCTCCATATTGATTCCCGCATCTAGAACCAATCCACTACCAAGAGATAAAACATGCATCTCAGCCTTGAAGTGGTTTCCGATAAGTAAAACACTTACTGATCCCGGTCTCTCCAAGAATGAATCGATGAATTTTGGTCATTCAATGATAATGAGAACGATCGCATATGGAAACCAAGTCTCGTATACTTATCGCGTTTCCGATATTTTCCTCTCACACTATCCCTCGATCAAGAGTGAAGCTGGTAGGTTAGAGCTCTATTTCTCATATCCCTACACGAACATCGATCTTAATTCTCAAAGATAGACAAGCCTACTTCATCAGCTTTTAGTGCTAAGTATACGGATAAATGTTTTCCATAAACGAGGAAACAAACAAAGCACGATCAAGTCACACAAAGTACGATCAAGTCTCATAACTTTTAATCCCTTTTTTATTTAATTAATATTTTATTAATTAAGAAACCTCCTTTTATTATTAAAACTTCTTTTATCTAAAAAAACTTCATTTATAAATTCCTACTATTCATTTGTACTCTTTCAATACTTCAAAAAGTATTCATATACTTATCTCAAATGGTATAAGTATATCAAAAAATCATTAACAAGATTTCTTACTTAAAACCTTTACTCTTTTTATACTTCAAAAAGTATTCATATACTTATCCTAGTTGGTATAAGTCTATTCACAAATCATTAACAAGATTTCTTACTTAAAACCTTTAATCTTTTTATACTTCAAAAAGTATTCATATACTTATCCCAATTGGTATAAGCATATTCACAAATCATTAACAAGATTTCTTACTTTAAAACTTTAATTTTTTCTATGTTTTTCAAAAAGATTCCTTACTTATAATTTCCTTCAAAATATCCATTTTAAGGATCTATGTAATTTCACAAATCCATTCAAAAGGTTTAAGACTAATGTTATTTAAACATTGTCACTACAAACCAAAACCATTTCACTTATGCTTATCTTTAAAACATTCTTTTAAAGATCTATTTACATTCATAAGTATAACAAAAAAGGGTTAAAGACGAATGTGATTAACACATTGTCACAACAAATCCAAACCATTTTGCTTATGCTTATCTTTAAAATATTCTTTTAAAGATCTATCTACAGTCCTAAGTATAATTGAAAAGGGTTAAAGACGAATGCGATTAACACATTGTCACAACAAACCCAAACCATTTTGCTTAAGCTTATCTTTAAAACATTCTTTTAAAGATCTATTTACATCCCTAAGTATAATTGAAAAGGGTTAAAGATGAATGTGATTAACACATTATCACAACAAACCCAAATCATTTTATTACTTGTTACAATCTTTAAAACATCCATTTTAAAGATCTAAGTTTAATAATAAGTTAAGTTCGATAGTCGATTAATCGATTATATAGTTAAAATAGTTGCTTATACAAATCAATGTTTGTATACTTAACTCGTTTTCAACATTCCCGACTTAACTATTCCTCGTTCAAAAGGAAAGCTTGGTAGATTAAAGCTCTATTGCTTCATCCCTACTCAACATCAATCTTTAACTCTTAGAAATAAATAAACCTACTTCGTCGGCCTTTAGTGCTAAGTAAAGTTGATTACCTTTTTAGACAAGTAAGTAAACAATAGGATTAACACATTTTCAACATTTCAACTTACAATGTTCCTCGTTCAAGAGTGAAGCCAGGTAAGTTTGGGCACTGGTTGCTCTAAGCCTTTCCTAGACACCTTATTCTTGAATCTTACAAACAAACAAGTTTACTCGTCGACTTATTAGTATTAAACATAGCCAATCGCCTTTGTCAAAACTTATATATAAAATAATACTTTAGAAATACTTGTAAATAATTTTTAAATATCTATGTAAAATATTACTTGAAAATAACTAATTTAGAAGTTTGATTAAAAACATGTTTTACATTTTGCAGCACTTTGCTATCAAAATTCATAAATAATCATTAATACTATATTTAAACTTCTACTCTTTTTTTCATACTCAAATACATTTCATAAGAACTTCCATCAAAACGTCGCATTTTATACACTTAAAACCATATTCGATTTACTACAGCATTTATAAGTGCTATTAAAAGTCCATGTTAAAACAACATTGAAAAGCACCATCTTTGCGACTAGTTTTGACCACTTAAACAAATTATTTAAGATTTGAAATTTTTGTAGTAAGTACTAACATTAGGTTAGTCAAAAACAATGGAAAGAAATCCTTAAGAATATTTTTCTATTTATTTATAAAAATTCCTGAAAACAAGGGATTCTGAAGTGCATTTATAACGACTATTCTCGTTCCAAACACTTTCAAACTTACTTCAATTTAACAAACAAGTTAAAAAACCATTTAAACATTAAGTCAAGGCCATGTCACATGTTTAGGAGGGTAATAGAAGTAAGGTTACATAATATAAAGTTATCATTTGCTTTCAAAAGCAAGAGGGTCCAAAGTTTATAACTTTACTTAGTTCACTTTAACTTTATAATTTGCACACAACATATATATACACAATATATACTTAAGAGATAGTGAGGTAACTCACATAGATCCATGCCTAACCTAAGCACAAAGCCACAAGAACCAAAGAACCACCTCCTTCCATCAACACAAGCCTAAAAGTCCAACCTTTAGCACTTCCTAACTAAAGCCACCACCTTTTTTTTCCTCCTCCATGCTCACGGTCCATCATGGATCCACCTCTTACCTCCTCCCACTTATTACTTGCTAATAGTGCTTCCCATGGCCCAAATCAAAAGTTCAAAAGAGATTAGAGAAGATTTTTTAACTTTTGAAAAAGTTAGAGAGTAATTAGTGGATTAGTGCTTAAGCACTTCCACCATTTTCAACCCTCCTACTTCATCTCAAGCCTAGGAATTTATTTATGATTATTAACTGAACATCTCCCCTCTATTTATAGTTTTCAAATGGTGAATCATAAGCTTACTCTTACCCCCCCGGGAAGGCTTACCTCCCATCACATCTACTTTATCATTCGCTTAACACATAAGCATTTCCATTTATGCTTACTTTTACTTTATGTCACTTCTCCTTTAGGCTATTTACTATTATACCCATACCATAGTATCATCTCTTATCCTAATAGAACTTTCTAGAACCTTCCATTCATAATGAAGAGGAGAATGTCTAATTAGTGGCTAATATGTTCATTATATATTAGCAAGAGTTAATTATTTCCATTTTTGCTCATTTTCCTTATTTGCTCATTTTCCTATTTAGTTAGCCATAAACGTGAAAATATTTTTAGTTTTTAATTATCCTCATAATGATAAATTAGACATGTGTAAAAAAATTGATCAACTTCCGTTGAGAAAATAGCTGTTTATCGATAAAACGATCTTCGGTCATATTATCGATATTTTTCCAAGGCATATATTTTTGTAAACATTTATTCGAAAACAAGTTTACCATCATTACTAATGATTTAAAAGGAGGTTAAAAAGCTTATTAAATCATTTTAATAACATTTAATCCGGGATTCAAATATTTAAATAAGAAGTGTCTGAAATTCCGGGTCATTACAAAAACTTAATGATATTATGCATGCCGCTAGTTTGAAATTTGTTTGGAATCTCCTAGAAGAAGAATGTTTATGGGCTAAATGGATAAAATCCAGAAATTTCAAAACAAATAAATTTAGGCTTTAAGAGTGGATAATAATGCTTTATAATTTTGGAAGTTGATTATTAAAGGCAAAGTTTAGTCTCTTGAATCCATGGATAGACTACCATCTTAAGCCTGTATAAAAAGGTGCATAACTCTTGAATCCACATTTACTAATTTAAAAAATAAATCGAGTCAAACTTGGACGAGAGCCTTAGGACAACATCACAGCACCTTTCACCAAGTTAGATCTTGAAGAACCAAAGCCAAGCTCCACCATCTCCAAGAGGCCATGAGCAAACTAATAGGAAGTTTTTCCTAAAGCTAGTGCAAAGCTAAGGTGAAGGTATGAAGTGAGGTGTTAGCAAGGTTGAGGTAGGAAGTGGTTGCTTGGACTTGCTTGTTTACTTACTTAAGGGTGAGATTTGAAAGCAAATGGCATATGTAATCCATATGTATGGACTTGAATGGACTTGTAGCATAGTCTTGAAACAAAGAACATATGTTATAGTTGAACATAGGTTTAAATTGGACTTGGATTTGAAAGGAAAATCACTATATATGCATTTAGGAATTTCCTTGTATTCAAAAATTTCTAATGAACTTTGTAGAGAGATCCTTAAGGGTTTCTTGCCATATTTTTATGTTTATTATGTATGTTTTGTGTCGTAAAAAGTTTGAATGTTGAAAAGTTGAGTAACATATTGAAAAGTGACCATACTTCCACTTATGCAAAACTTCCCTGTTTCAGCCTTTGCTTTGAACTTTAAAGGTTTGAAAATATATTTAAATTTAAGTATTTTGTTTCATTATTTTTAAAAGTGTTTGCTAACTCATATAATAGTTTTTTAAAAGTGGTTTGACATTTTTAAATATTTTTAAGAATTAGTTATGAATTTTTAAAGCACATAAAGGAAAACATAGTTTTCCAAGTTCCAAATGCTTTATAAACTTGTTATTTTGAAGTAATATTCTGGGTAAATGTTTTAAAACCTATTATGAATATTTTAAAGTATTTTAAAATCATTTTTAATTATATATAGTTTTAAGAAAATTAATTGCTTATTTTATTATTGTATAAATATCTTATGTTATGTATTATCGTTAAAATTACTTTATTAAATATCTAGTTTTATGAATAAATTACTATACATACATATACATAGAGATATATATATATATATATATATCATTTCTAAAAGGGTTTTAAAAGTGTAATCAAATGATTTCAAAAGAGGTTAGTAATTGCTTAGTGGTTAAACCGTGTTTTGTTTAACTGCTTGTTTGAAACGTAATTAACTATACTTAACACTAAATGCCGATGAAGTAGGATTATCTATTTGTGAGAGTTAAGATTGATGTTTGACTGGGGATGGAAGTAATAGTGCTCTAACCTACCGGCTTCACTCTTGAACGAGGAATAGTTATGCTGGGAAAGTCGAAAACGTGTTAATCGTGTTGATTACTTCCTCGTTTATGGAAAGTCAATAGTACTATACTTAACACTAAAAGACGATGAGGTAGACTTGTCTATCTGTGAGAGTTAAGAATGAAGTGTCTAGGCAAGGATTTGATATGCAACCAGTGCTCTAACTTACCTAACTTCACTCTTAACCGAGGGATACTATAAGTTGGAATGTTGGAAACGTGTTAAGTATACAGACCTTGATTTCTATAGGCGATCGTTTTTAACTAGATAGTCGATTAGCCGATTAACAAACTTGATCAATTATAACTTAAGAAGTATCTAAAAGCTTTGTGCTTTCATACCTTTTGAGAACACCTAGAGAGGGGCAATGATATGAAATGTTTCTAGCTTTAAGAACTTATATATACGAGATCCCTCAGGGACGACTCCTCTTTATATAGTTCGCTTACTTCTAAAGGAACCGAAATTGAGTTTACCCAAAATTCATCGAATTAGTTTTGAAGAGCCTAGGATCGGTAAGTGTTTTACTTACAGAATACCACTTCAAAAATAGTATACAAGTCTATATTTTGGAAGTGATTATAAAGTAGAATGCTATTGAGTTATATTGTCTATCCTAAGGTTATGTCTAAGGGAGATGTCAACATTAGCATTCGTAAGTGGACTTATGCTAGAATGTATGTGGAGATTCAAGATCCGTTCAAGATGCTCAGATCCATGTAGGAATTCGTGATCTATTCGAGATGCTAGAATCCATTTGGAAATTTGTAATCTATTTGAGTGACGAAGACTCGTATAAGGGATGTCGAACATGACCCCGACATCGAACATGATAGAAAATAGTGTAGGACACATAGTTTGGGGATTAGCTAACCCACAACAGTGTGCATCAACTCTAAATCTAAAGTATGCTTATCGTTGTTGGTACTGGAAGTTGTGGATACTTAGTTCCACGTGGTTCTGTATGTTCGTGCATGGGCTACTTGTGTTCACCTTATAGTATATTCTACCTAGAGAAATACGATGCTCGGAGGTACTTTTTGACCCTTGTCTGGATGCTGGCCTCAGTTTGTCTAGGGATGTCTCTAATGGAAAATCCATATGCAAATGTACCTTAATGATTTTAGATGTACTTTTAATATTGTTGTGGTATGATTAACATAAGCATCGCAGCTATTTGATATGATTTATATTTTACCTCTAGACATTATCTATTGTATCACTATATTAACTTAATGAATGGTTCGTTTCTTTTGAGGGGAAAAACATTATGGTAGCCCAGACGGTTTTAACAGTTACTGTTACATGTTCCATGTATCTTGGGTTTTCTCATACCACTTATGTTTGATACATGGTTTTTTTCCATAAATTCCTTATGTACTCTTTTGAGTAGGCTGAGTAAAGCAGGTTTTACTTTGGACGCTTCAAAGTTTAGAAAACGAGCTAGAGGCTTCCGTTATCTATTTATTTCTATTTCTGTTGTACTATATTACATATGTGTATAACAGTATTGTGAGGACATGCAATTATAATTATCTAGGCTGATGATAGTACTTAGGTTTTTTAACTCTGAAATTTCTATATTTGGAGTAATCTTTTGTACTGTTCTTTTAATGTTATATATTATCGTTCCGCTGTGAGGTTCTGATGTTGTGTTCATTCTTTCTTGTTCTATTCCTTTTCTTTTATTTTACCCTAACTATCTATCATTCCGGCACTTGGGCGTCCGACGCACAAATATCATGGACGTATTTAGTGTCAACATATGAGGGTCAAAAGGTGGGGTCGTTACAGCATATGTTGGCCACATGTGTACCCATTCTTATTCCACCTGGTGATTGGAATACACCTACTTCTTATTTGCAAGCTGACATATGTCAACAAATAACTAGTATAAATATTGATCATTCAATAAATTGTGATGAATGGTATTGCCTTCCTATCCATGACTATGATACATATCATTGGTGGCAACATATCTGGAATTCAAGGTGTGCTCCTAGGATATCAAATTGCGCACTTATGGCAATACTTAATGAATTAAATACAGTAGAAAAAGGAGCACCAAGAGTTCCATGTTAATCATCATAAGAACAAATCGGTTAATGACGTAATTGACATCACTACTATAATTTGGCATATATGGGAATTGCGAAATGCTCAAATTTTCAATGGTGTGGAAATGCCCAGTTATATTCGAATCATGCTAATAGCTCACGATGTAAGCAACTTTTTAGCAAAGTTAAAGTGGAAAGCAAATATTATGAGAGCATTATTCTTATCTTCCATGAATCTGAGATTCAAGGCATTTCATTTCCTACTGCTGCTCTCTGACTGGACTGGATATGCATAAGTGATGGTTCTTAGTTGGACTAGATAAGGTATTTGTTATCCATTTTGGGGCTTCATTTTTTATTGTTGGTGTTTTATCTTCTAAGTAGATGATGTGCTTTAAGCATGTGATGGATGAGGGTTTTGTTTTATCCTTTTGGGTAAACATGTCTACTATTTTGAAGTTGTCTTGTAGTCAATATTTTGTACTACCTTTTATTTCTAAAGGTCCTGTGCGAATGCCCTTTTTTACAGGATTTTGCTGTAACTACATTTGTTTGCAACTCTAGCTTTGCGGATTCTTGTACATATTTTAAGCAAGTAAATAATGTATCTATTTCAAAAAAATCACATTGAACATCCTTTGCACTTTTGTTCTTATAATCTTACTACACTTATAGGAAATTACAAGAAGGAATATTCAAAATGCTTACTAACAGCTATGGGATCATTTGAAGAATAATAATATTACAAATTGTTATGGATATTATATTATATTGTATGCATAAACAAATTGTTATGAAAGATAATACTTATAATATTTGTTAAATGTTATAAAAATGTGCATTCCTCTTATAAACTGTTGTAAATATAATATTTTACAACAATTAGAATAAGTGGCTAAAATTAGGTCCACAATGCTTATCAAACTCACTTGAAATAACAAATACAACATTTGAAAACAAAATTGTATTATGTATGTTGTTACACCCGTTCTTACCCCGAACCGTATTGGAAGAAAACAAGGTGGTGTGCGATACCAGGAAAACTACCCTCATACCGAGAAGGTTAGATGGAAAGAAAAAAGAATTGGAATCAAGGAAAAGCGTACTGCACAGGGAATCATCTTGAAGCTACAGTACATAACCTGACCCAAACCTTGCAATCAAGAAAACCATGGTAGAAGAACAAATACTGCACTCGTAAGGAAACAAAGATAGTACATGTTGAACTAAGCAACGCATCTCTAAGGCCTATACTCTATCAACATCTATAAGAAAAGATCTACACCAACACATACCAAGGGTAACCTAGGCAATACCGCAAGGGGTCACAAGCTGTGACGCCCCACCTCTATACTCACACTAGCCAAGGACACTACTGAGTAATGCCATCGACTAGCACGAAGAATAAGGCTATTGAGGAGCGACCATCTGTGTAATTGCTTTGTGCAAGTACTGGTATGTCAGATAATATAATTTACATTTCATTTCAAGAGGAAATCTGACATGTCGAATACAAACTCAAAGCTACCACACAGTGGCTATGTGGACTTCGAAAACAAATATAGAAATAAACATAACACAAATCATTCACAGATATTCATATCACAAAGGCGAAAATAGATATGAATATAACACATAAAAGTGTACATCGAAGTAGTGGTCAAACTAGATCCACTACATCACAAAAGAATAGATACAAGTGCTAGATAAAAGAATAAGTATACATCAAGGAGTCTCTATCTCAAATGTATACTAACAAAAACTATTATGCTAAAGTAGTTAGCCAAAAGTTAGGTGAAAGACCCTGATAAGAAGTCAAGCAGGAGCACCAAAAATACCTCGGTCTGACCCGAGTATTATTTAAGAAGAAAATAATAAACGGATCAGTCTAGCTAAAAATATCAGATAAAATGAGATAGGATAAGAGATATGACAAAAACATATGATAACAATAATGCCATACTGCGACAGGTATACATTAAATAACAATAAAAATCATACAATATCCCAAATCATCTCAAACATCTAAAAAGAATCGCATCCTTTAAATTATTCACCAAAAACACAAATAATTGATAGAGCTCATCAATGCCTATCATCAAAATTGGTGAAACACAAATTCTAGAAATCATCAACTAGAAATCCAGAAATCAAAAGGGGGGAGGCCTATCACAAACAGGAGCATGAAAACTCACCAACACGTGCATCACAAACGGGTCGCTAACCCATGGTCGCTAACCATAGAGCCGGTGCAACGACGTAGTACAATAAAAGTACGCTCGACGAACCTGAAACTCAAATAAGCCGGAACAACGACGTAGTACAACGGTACGCCCGATGAACCAAACTCCATGAAACCCATAGGTTGCTAGCCTATAAAAATGAGACGAAGCTCAATAGAGTGGGGTACAGTCCTCCACGCGGATAAAGAGACATCGCATATTGCTAGTCTAAACCACAAAATGATCATCTTCGATCATCAAGAAGTGTCGATTACACTAAGCTAGTAAATAAATGAGTTTAGCTTCACGTCCCATAACCACTGGCTTAACTTAAATATTTACGAACAAATTGTAGATTTTCACTCGAAAATTGTCACAAGATTTCAATCGAACAAGTCTAAGAATTAACCGACAAAGTAAACACAAGCGTTTCATACCACTTGTTTTCCTAAGCCGTTTAATTAGATTTCTCATACGAACGAGGTAAAGGTTTGTATATACTAATAGATTGGAAAACGGTTTTAAAAACGAGCTTTGTATTTAAAAGTAGTGTTGAAATCGTTTTGGTGAAAGAGTTTGAGTATTTACTACTAGTATAGAAACCTTTGCATTTTAAAGTGACAAACCACATAAATGATTGTAGAAACAATCAATCACCAAAAATTCACATACGACAATGTGAATTAAATCCATAAAAATCGATATCAAATCCATCAAACGGATATTGCCAAAAATCAAAAGAAAGAAGTCATCAAAGTCGATAATAAGTGATAACAACTAACCGGATCGACAAGAATCGATTAAAAATCGGAAACCCACACAAAACTGCCTCAAATAGGCAAAAATGCAGATTTCCCAGATTCAGTCGACTGAACTAGAAGGTCAGTCGACTGATACAAGGCCAGAAACTCTCGTGTTCCTGGTTCAGTCGACTGAACTATATGGTCAGTCGACTGACACAGGGACATGAAGTTTTCTGCTCCCACATTCAGTCGACTGCCAGTCGACTGGTAGATGGATAGAAGCTTTCTGCTCCCAGGTTCAGTCGACTGCCATTCGACTGACACAGGGGCAGGAAGTTTTCTGCCCCTAGATTCAGTCGACTGACCTTACCGTTCAGTCGACTAAACTGCCATTTGCAGTATTCTCAACCTAGCCCAAGAAGGGGCAAAAATCCAAACGGAAGTGATCGGACAAGCAACAGAGACTAGGGATTTATGCCAAGCGACAACCCAGCCTTATAGGCTCTTCGATACACCCCAACAACGTGTTCAAACATCAAAGATTGGATTTTTAAAGATTTGACTTCAAAACACCAAAATTTGGAAAATTCATCAAACCAATTCAATTCAAAGGCAAATGGACAAGGAATAAATGTTAGGAATTACTACCTAACAACTATCAAAGATATAGACATAGATGTGAGTTCAAAAACTCACCTTTAACTCTAAAACTCAAGTGAGAAGCTCTAAAACAAGCTAAGATCAATTCCTCTTCAACAACAACTCAAGAAGCTTCAATCTAAGCTCATAGAAAGAATATTTCATAAGTTAGGGTTTAGGAATTTCTGAAATTTGAAGAGGGATTGAGATGAAGAAGATGAAGAGGATGCTTACATATGCTTCTCTTTGATTTTTTTGGAGCTAGTGCTTGAATTCCTAATAGAAACTAGGGCTTAGGAATTTTGATTTCTTTTCTCTTCCCCCATTTTTACTTTAGCTTGAGTGTTAGGAAATGTTATGAAGGAATGAAGAGGAGTGGAGTGGGAGTTAGGGTATTATATGGGTTAGGTGTTAAGTTATTGGGCTGAAACCCAAACCCAAAGCCCTAAATGAAAATATCAAAATTTCACTCAACTCCAAACATATCGATGTTTATACTCAAAAAGGTCGCAAACGCCATTTTGGACTCAATGGAAGTGGTCTCAAGTCCTAATTCGACTGTTTGCAAAAAGTGACATTTCAGACCTAAATCCGACTAACGATGCTATATTTAAATAAAACAACTAAATATACAATCGTAAAATATGCGGGTTGTTACACAAGCACTCCAAAGGGCTGCATACAGGGCCACTTAGGATACGCTTAAACGCAGAACCATATTTAAAGATAGGCGACAAAGATATGGAGCTCTTCCTTCTTCATATCGGCAATCCGAGCATGTTGGCAATAGGAAAACTCAAATCGCAGTTAGATCACGTCCATAAGCACAGCAGACTCAAGCTGTAACGCCCTACCCCGAGACCCACATTAACAAAGAGTATTACTGGGTAATACTGTTTGCTAATGCGGAGAATAGGGCTGGTTAGGAGCGACCATCCATAGTTTTGTCTTAAACATCTATTGAATACGTCGATTTAGTGCTCTAAATTATTTTTCCCTTTTTCAGATGGATCGATATATTCAATAAATGCCTTAATACAAAACTACAGTGGCTAACAGATCTATCAGAACAAAATACAACAACAATATATATACAACATATCAAAGAACAGTAGCTAAACATATATATATATATATATACACATATATATACATATACACAGATACATCCCATACAATACAAATGATACAACAGATGTGGTACAGGGACCATAATAGACAAGATAGATAAATCACAAGATGGTTTCTCACAAGGCCACCAAACTTGAACGACCGCGAAAAATGCACGTCGTTGTTAATAGCTCAAAGATAGAATATACTCAAGAACAAGGATATAAGCTCGAATTATCTTTTAATTCAAGATATTTAGAATTTTAAATCTCAACATCTTTTAAATTTTTATATCTCAATTTTCAACATTTGAAAATTTCTCAAAAGCTTTACTATATTACTTAGTAAGTAATTTAAAACTCAAAGTTAAAATTCAAATTTCTTCTCTTACTTAAAAATTAATTTTCAAAGAATTTTGTAAATCCATAATAATATTCCTCAAAATAAATTAAGGGTTTAAATTCTCTTTACTCTTCTATTAAACCACTTAAATAGTTTTTAAAACAATCTTCAAATTCTCTTATTATACTCTTAACCATGTATGTTAACAAATGAAATCACAATAATATAAGTTTTTCTTCTTTAAAAATTATGAAACTTCATACTCTTGATGAATAAAATGTTTTACACTCAAAATAAAAGATTATTTATATATTTAAAACATTTTATTATCATATTTCTCTATTTTAAATAAAATAGCAAATTTACATCTTTAATTACAAACCTCATTGTAATTAACATGATAAATTACACAAAAATCACATTTTTGTGTAATAAAATTCTATAACTCATTTCAAATATAAATTAACACTAAAATTATTTTTTTAAAAGAAATAATTAATTTCAAGATGAGATATATTTAAAATAATGATGGAAATCATTTTTAAAATAGTAGAAATTAGACCTCAGATGGCTTAGATTTAAATTATGTGTTTTGATCCTTAGTGATTAGAGTTGCGCAGTGGAAATGGTGTGACCATTTTCACTGAGCACATTTAATGCTTTGTTTTTAATAAATGCTTGTTTGGTTGATAATTTCATGAATGTGTGTTAGCATAGTAATTGTTGAAATAATATTGAGTAGGTGATATAATTGAGAGTTAGAAACCTACTCAATGCAAATTATAAGAACTTGCGGTGTCTTCAAGTTGTAGTTAACGTAAGAATTATTAGAAAGATTAAATTTGGAAAATGAAATTTAGTTCATAAGTGGTATTAAACCAAAGGTTAAAATGAAATAAAAATTTAATGTTTAAGAATTTCATGGATGCATTTTAAAAAAAAGTAAAAATTACTAAAAGAATTTTTAGGAAAGAAAGCATCCATGTGGATGGAAAATCTTTCTAACGGGAGATATACTTATGTATATAACTTGGTTGTTTTATGAATTGATTATATGGTTGTATAATTAGAAAATGTTTTATGTTTTGAAAATAAACATTGTTACAACCAAGTTTAAGATCCCTTAAGAAATCAAAACAGGTTTTATAATTTCTTGTGTCAATTGGCTAATAAGTATAAAAGCCTAAGCTAAACAAGGCAGTGCAACTCCACCCAGATATGAGGCCAAACAAACATGCACAGATCTGATAAGCAACAAAGATACAAGCACCGCAACACCATCAGTCAATGCAGATACGGTGGTAGTAACTTGAGACCAACGAGCGACACCTAATGTCCCTATGAGGATTCACATACAAGGTCAATTCAAATTTGAGTTCTTTTGCCACAATTTGAAATATTCCCGCTCTAATTTTGGGAGTTCCCGCCTTCACTCAAGCTTCCCGCCAAAGACATGACAGAAATCTGAACACGTCAAATAGACAACATGGATAGACGACATCTGGTAGATCCAAGGGCTGAGGCATAACGGCGAGAAAAGAATTCTATTAATCTATATGCGTCTCAAGTCTATAAATAGAAAAATCACTATAGCATGAAAGGGACTTTTTACCATCTTCTCTTTTTGGTACATTTAAGGTTTTTCATCTTCTTTACCATGGAAACTTGTACCAAAATACTAAAAAAGGAAGAAAGATAAATTTCCCCTATGGATGTAGGATTTCTTAAAATCCGAACCACGTAAATCCCCTGTGTCTTTTACTATTTGTTACTTTTATTATTTTCCTACTTAGTTTATACTACCAGATCTAGCCTTATTTGTGCTTGAAATACTATTTGGACTTGACATTTTAACGAACAGTTAATGTGAAACTACCTGATTGTGTCAGCATCCAGCGACATAATCACTACTTCACAGCAAAGTTAAGACTACTTAACTTTGCTAATTCAAATTAGTAAATTAGTTAGCGTGTTAATTACTTTATACTTAATTGAGGAGTTGGACAGTGAAAAAGTTCCCCAATGTTTTTTGGTGCTAGAAGGAGAGCTCGAACATCCGCTCACTTCTTACATCTAGTAAAACTCTACACCCCGTACCATGAAACCTGCCGATTCACCTATTACTCCAATCCAAGAAACTTCGCACTTGGCAGCGAAGACCGCTAACTAACCACTGATACCTTCGAAAACCAGAGATGAAGAAGGGCCTCAACAGATGCCCCCGCAGACCCCATCCTAGTCGCATTCCAATCCTTCACACACCAGATAAAGCAACACATGGAAGGATTAGAAAAGACAATGACCCAACACATCATTCACGGGCCATCCTCACCTCTCCATTCTCCAACTCACCGCCATCGCTCCCATAATACGTTAGACCTTTAGCCAGGGAATGATAATTGCACTCTGATAAATGGGAACGGTGACGTTGGACTAAAATCTAATGTTAGGCTGAAAAGAAAAATCTAGGCTAATCCTCGAATAAAAATCAAGCAAGCCAATATAAACCACCCCTGCTAGAAAAACAAACCCGATCTACCAAAAATGATGGGGACGCTACATCCGATGGTAACTCATCCAAGGTTAACCCAAGAGAATGAAGCCCATCAGCTCAGAGATCAGGTAGAGCAGCAAGCGAATACTTGCCAGTGGAACACCAGAGAAAAGGAAGAGGAAGGAATTTGCACCTCTTTCAATGAGACCGTTATCGAGGTATATTTTCCCGATAACTTCAAAGACCATACAATTGAGAAGTTTATTGGGACTACCAACCCAGAAGATCACCTTAGCACTTGAATACTTCATGGACATCCTGAAGGTTGGAAGGATGGAATGATGCAAGTTATTCCCTTCATACTTATCCATGGCAGCCTCATGGTGGTTCAGAACTACGGATCAGTGAAATCTGATCTTGGAGACAATCATCTGTTGATTTTCTATGACAATTCAACTCAGGAAGAGAAGCCTCTCCAGACATTAATACCAAGTCATGTGTGATGCAAGGGAATAATAAAAGCCTACGCGGTTTCATTAAGCGCTTCGTAGAAGCTCTCCGAACTGGGGCAACCAGCAAAGAAGCATTAGTAATGGCGACTTGCGGGGATTAGGATATAACTGCTATGTGGGACAAAAATAGTATGAAGTCTTGCCATACCATGAACGCTTTATATGAAAGAGAAACCAGTTACATTAGGATGGAGGAAGCTGGATCGGTAGCATAATCAAGGGACTTATATCCCCAGTTATAACAGAAAATTGGGCATATGGATATCACCCACCAACGATGTGGAAGAAGGAGCTAAACCTCACTACTAAAACCCCCCTCACTCATACCCCCAAGGAAATATACGAGATCACAAAGGCCGAGTTTATATACAACGTGTCGAATAAGGAAAAGAAACCAGAACACAACTGAGGTAGAACATACTACAGCTTTCACCGAGCAAATGGTCATCGTACTGATACTTGTTGACACCTAAATATGAGATCAAGAGGTTGATCGAGAAGGATTATTTGGGTAGCTTCCAAAGGGTAAATGGTAGAGATAGGACCGGAAATCTGACTCCCGATCCTAATGAACACCAAGTTGGCAACCCTTCGAACCTAATAGCTTTAATCCATGGAGGACCACATTTTGCTGGTGCAAGCAAAAAGGCACAAGAGAGGTATGTGTAGGAGGCCAAGACCTAGAAGACAATCTTCCACATCAAACAAAAATCTATACTAGAAATAACCTTCATGGCGGCTGATGCAACAGGAGTTGTGTTCTTACACCAAGACCCAATTAACATTACAATACAAATATCAAACTGTACTATGAAGAAAATCTTTGTCGATTCTGGAAGTTCAGTGAATGTCATCTTCAAGTCTGCTTATGATCAAATAAAATTACCATCAGAAATCCTAAAGCCTGCCCTGAACCGTTCTTTGGTTTCAACAACAATGCTACCATTCTAATGGGGTCTACACGTTTTCTTGTTATAGTTGGAAAGACCCTATTACACAAGTCATTTTATGCAAGTTTCTTAATCATCAATCAGCCCTCACCCTATAATGCTTTCTTGGAAAGACCTGCTCTGATTGACGTAGGGGCAATCATCTCCCTAAAGGGATTCAAAACTCTAGGGGGAATAGGGTCAGTGAGAGGTGAACAATATTTAGCTAGGAAACTATACAATGTAACTCTTTACTCTAGTAATAAAATTGTTCCAAACTACTCTGCTATCTCTTTTGGTATTTTTAATGATAAAAAAGAAGTCAAACTAGAACTTAAAACTGCAGTAGTGTTGGATACTCAAACTAATACCGAGGTGAGTAATCCGGTACCCCCGAATCCTATGAGAAAAGAGAAAAGAACATACATGCACATGATTGGCACTAACGAATATGATTCGGTTTATGCGTAGTATTTCTTTGAGGAAGCTTTGAAACAGGCATCTTCTATGAATTCACCACCATAAGAGGAATTGGAAAGTTATATAAACCCGAGGTAAGGGTGACCAAGAAAGAACTAAAGTCAGTAAATGATCTCAAAGACATACACATGGATCCAAAGGACCCCACAAAGGTGCTTAAGATAGGAACGAACCTTAGTGGAGAGGCAGGGGATGAACTGATAGACTTCTTAAAATTAATGGTCAATGGATGTATTTGCGTGGACTCATTTAGGCATGGTAGGAATAGACCCAGCTATCAATTATCATGCACTGAACATCGACCTAGATACTCATATGGTCAAACAGAAGCGTAGAACTCTAGACCAGGAAAGGTACAATGCTTTACACGAAGGGGACAAGAAGTTAAAGAAGAATGAGTTCATATGGGAGGTATACTTCCCGAAGTAGATTGCTAACCCAATACTCGTAAGAAAGCCCAATGGGAAATGGAGAACTTGCATAGACTTCGCCAATCTCAATAAGGCTTGCCTGAAGGATAGTTTTCCTTTGCCAAGGATCAATCAGTTGGTAGATGCATCTAGTGGGCACGAATTACATTCATTCATGCATGCATATTCGAGATACAATTAGATAGCCATGTTTGAACCAGATCTGGAGCACACTGTTTTGTGATGGATTAGAGCTTATACTATTACAAGGTAATGCCATTTAGCTCAAGAATGCAGAGGCAACCTACAGAGGTTGGACAATATGATTTTTGCTAAATAGATCGGGAAGAATTTGGAGGTATATGTAGACGACATGCTAGTTAAGTCAAAAGCGGCATCAAATCATGTCAAATACTTGGAACTGACCTTTGTAGTCCTGAGGCAATACCAAATGAAGCTAGATCCTTAGAAATGCACCTTCTTTCTCCAGTCAGGGTAGTTCCTAGGGTATATAGTGAGTGTACGTGGCATTGAAGCAAACCCTGAGAAGATTGAGGCCATAAGAAAAATGGAAATCCCAAAGGAACCGAAGGACTTGATGAGTCTAAATGGCAGGGTAGCAACCCTAAGCAAATTTATATCTAAGGCCACACACAACTCCATCTCATTCTTCGACCAAGTGAAGATGGGATGAAACTTCGAATGGAATGAAGGGTGCGAAGCCTTTTTCCAAAACCTGAAAGATCATTTTGTCAATACTCCTATATTATCGAAATCGGTGATAGGTGAGAATTTATACATTTATTTAGCTGTAACTGATCAATCCATTAGAGCTTCCGTGGTACAAGAGGATGAAGGGATGCAAATGACCATTTATTTCACAAGCATGTGGTTATCCGGGGCAGAGCTAAACTACTCAGTTGTTGAAAAGCTTGCGTACAACCTGCTCCTGAAAGCAAGAAAGTTGCAACCCTATTTCCTACCACATCTCATCAAAGTCCTCACAGACAAATCTCTTAGGGAAATATTGCAGAAGCTAGAGACATCGGGTTGTGTATTGAAATAGGTAATGGAGCTTAGCCAGTATAACTTCACCTATTGTCCTAGGAGGACAATCAAAGGCCAAACACTTGCAGATTTCATCGTAGGATGCACTTTAATAGTTGAAACCCATTCAAATAGAGAAGCAAACCCCCATAGTTCTAGCAGTCACTTATAGTTGGAGCATCAAATGATAACGTGGCATGAATTAGCTATGTATTGGTCAGCCCGAATGGGTAGAAGCTGCATGGAGCAGTGCATCTCGATTTTAAAGCAACTAGCAATATGGAAGAATATGAGGCTCTCCTTGCAAGCCTACGAATGGCCGAGGTAATGAAGGTAACCTACATTAAAATTATCAGTGATTCCCAATTAGTTATGAATCAAGTGTAGGGAAATTACCAAGCGAAGGAGCCGACCTTAGCCAAATATGTGGAACCATCTAAGAAATTACTAGAGCGGCTCGAACAATCTGAGATTGAGCATATCCCATGTGAAAACAATTCTGCCGCCAACTCATTATCTAAACTAGTTAGTACGAAAATGGCCAATAAAATGAAGGTAGTACCAATTGGGCATTAAGCAAAGCCAAGTATAACAAAATCAAATCAAGTACTGGTCCTGCGAGACCAGCTTGCCTCCATTCAAGGCACACAAAATTGGATATAATGGTGAGCCAAGAGCAACACACCACTGGGCTCCCACCTCAGCAAACTGAGGAGAATAACTGGATGACTCCCATCAAACAATTCCACTTAAACGGAGTCTTACCTCCAAATAGAAATGAGCTCGGAAGATAAGATACCAGGCTTTGTACTACTCTTCATAGATGGCACATTATACAAGAGAGGGTATTCTACCCCTTATCTTAGGAGTGTTTCCAAGGAAGAGCGTTTGCTGGTCATGAGTGAAGTACATGAGGGCCAATGCAGAGATCACTCTGGGAGAAACAAATTAGCAAAAAAGGCGCTGATACACGGCTACTATTGGCATACAATGCCCCAAGATGTAAAGGAATTTGTAAGGAAGTGCGACATATGTCAACGATTTCCCAGTATCCCTAGACAGCCATCCCATGAGATTATCCCACTCGCAAGCCAATGGTCATTCGAACTATGGGGGATTGACCTTATTGGACCACTTCCAATGTCAAAATGAAGAGCAAACTATGCCATATTGGTCATGTATTACTTCGATAAATGGGTAGAGGAAAAACCCTAGCCACGATTACTTTAAAGAAGATAGTCGTGTAACACCCCCTACTTGAAGGCCCAAAACTAACGGCTACGGATGCTGCAGTCATCCATAGTTTTTAATCCTCGACGACCAAATACGGCGATATTAGATACATTGATACACAGAAACATAAGAATATGGAAAAAAATTAAACAACAAACAAATTCCATATTCCATTTCAAAATATTCCAAATTGATAACATAATCCAAGCAGACCATGTTCAGATAACATAAAAATATTACAAAATATGCCAGAGCGACATATGAAGATGCCTCCTTGGTTGATCAGAGTATATAAATAGGCAAGAAACCAAATTTGCATTTACAAACAGAACGCACAGCGGAAATAAAAGAACTTTAATAACAAGCTTGCCTCATGCATGTCCTCGGAAGCCTTATTCGTTTAAAAGAACATCTGGAAACCTTAACTCTCAACTTACTCAAAATCAATTGAGTACTCGAGAGTTGGAAAACAAAAACTTTGAGTCAGACATAAAGCCTGGTATGAATAATAATTTACCATCTCAAACCATTTAGATATATAGTGAGACCACGCCGCTTAGTAGAAAGGGTTTTCCCCTCACTAGTATCCTAAAACATTTATAAAACCATATACTATGCTCCTACATCCACAATGATTAAAACATAGTATTTAAAAAACATTATAATGATATGCAAAACAAGTAAATCAAATTTGGATTACCCATCCCCATTCATTTTGACTACCTGTTTCAATTATAGTTTCTAGGATTACTATTAACCTGTTAAATGTTTATGAACTATCTGTCCAATATCATAGTTTTCATGGGATCACTAAGAACCTATTGGTAACTCCAATATCTTATCTCTTATCCTAGTTTTCATGGCCTACCTAGGAACATATTTACTAACGTCAATATCTTAATCCAGATATAATTTTCATGGGCTAACTACAAACCTACTGGCCCCTTCCAATATCAAATCATAGTTTTCATGGGCTGACTATGAACCTATTGGCCCCTGCCAATATCATTTGTTATACACAGTTTTCATGGGCTTACTGTGAACCTATTAGCCCCGCCAATATCTTTAATTAAGATTTTAACCCTTCTTAAGTTATATTCACTACTGGGTCAACCTAACATGTTATTCTGCCCTTCCCCAAAGTACTGTTATCGGTTAATTACAATGTAAATAAGTATATGAAGAAGTAATACTTCTAAAATCTTTAGTTATGCCATGGTATTTCCTTTTTAAAAGTGAGAGCGAGTTATTTGTTTTGAAACTTTAAAACATCACCTTTGAAACCTCTGGATAACCTCCTTCAAAAGCATAAACTTCTTTTAAACAGAATAAACATACCCTTCGAAGCCCTTGTTAAACATTCACTTTCAAAACCAATGGTATCTTTCGATGGTATCAAAATATTTTTTAAAACATAGCTTCGAAAAAAATAAAGTACCATTTCGAAAGCATTGGGTTTACTCTTTAAAACCATTCTTTAGGTCAAAATGATTATATACGAAGTACCTCGTTCGAAATCAATTAAAAAATTGTTTTGGGGAAAAAGTTGATGGTGCTGGAACCATCTAGTCGAAAGCAACCACCTTTTAAATTAAAACATCAAAGGATAGAGTCGAAACCCCCTTCGACTCCATTGCCTTCGAAACCACCAACCCCTTCGAAAGCATTCAGGAAAAAGCTTAGCTCAACTTAAAATAGAGGTAACCCTTCGACGTCGTGGATGGCTTCAATACAGTTGAAAGGAGATAATTTGCGGCTGGGTTTCGACTTGGTTGAAACTAATCCTTTAGAAAGCCTTATTTAAGGAGAAAGGTACCCCTTCGAAAGCTAATACTTCAACATAATAAAGCAACCTTACCCAAAAGCTATTTGTATAAACATTTTCAAAAGCATATGTTTCGATTGTGTCGAAAGCTTTAAGTAAAATAAATCAAGAACTTAGCTTTTAAAACAAAATATGGTTTCGACCCTAACGAAAGCATTGCTTTCGACACTCTACCTCCCGCTACCCACCAATTCACTTTATACCAATACCATTGATATCATGTGCATTGGTTCCGACTATGTGGGTTTCGACTGAGATGGTGCGGAGGTAAAGGAGTCGAAAGGTACTACCATTTGAGGCGAAACCTACTTTTCTGGATTTAAGGCTGAAATATAGCAACTTTTAGTAATTACTTTTATAACCGCTTGCTTATTTGTAAGCCTTTGATTGGTTGCTGTATAACTTTTCAAATAGTTTATAAAGATAACTGCCGCATTTAATCAGATCTAATCAAATGAATTATAACGTTGAAGCCCTTCTATTAACAAAACAATATTTGTAAATAAGTCCCTCTCTTGAACTAATTTATTTTTCCTGGTAAATCAATTGGGAAAAATCCTCAAAAATCATAGAAATTCAATTTTATCATGAATTCAAACATATTAAAATTTCAGACCCAATTTCTTCCTGAAATACTCGAAATGAATTTTAGAACCAATATTATCATATTTTCCTTTAGAAATTTACAATAAATTCTGTATAGCTCAGAAAATTATGAAAATTAAAACTCATCTCAAAAATCATGTTTTACTTAACATAAATTTTTTCTATGCAATTCTAAAATTATAAACTCTCGGTTTTACCCTAAAACCATGCTAATTCATATATAAATGAATTAAAATAAATCAACCATAATATAATTCAAGCATATCATCATCCATAGCATCATAAAAATGAATTTAATCATAATCCAAAAACATATAATCATAGAATAAAATAGAGATGGTATAAAATAATTATTCACCTTAGATATGATAAGAAATTTGAGATTTGTTGTTGATTAATCCTTCCTAGCTTTGATCCTTAGCTTTTAGATTGAATTTTCCTCTTTTCCTCTTTGTTAATGGTGGGCTATATTTTAGTTTTTGATTTGCGTTTGTGAAGGTGAGGAATGAAATGTGAATGGGTAAAGGTAAGAAGTGTACAGCCGTGTAGGATAAGGATGCTATTTTACTAATATGCTCATGTGTAATTTAATTAGTTTAATAACCCAATTAAAGCTCATTTACTTTATTAATAAGCACGGCTCTATATATGGTTTATTCAAATCTTAATCCCCTTATCATCATTATTCTATTTAATTTATCTAATTAAATTTCTTGAATAATGTTATCCAAAAATTTGGGATGTTACAGGCTCCCCCTTTAAAGAATTTCATCATTGAAATTCGGTAAGGACTAAATACTAAACATAGCAATCATCTGTAACAACTCCTAACAACCATACTAGTCTAACTGACTAGCAACTATCAATATAAACCTAATATAGACATACCCTCAAAGCAGATCAGGATAAGTATCTCTAATCCTGTCCTCTGTCCCCCAAGTACGGTCCTTCTCGTTGTCGCTCCATTGAACTTTCACCAACCTAACTGTCTTGTTCTTCAATCTTTTCTCATCTCACTACAACCCGAATTGGTTATCTAACAATAGTCAAATTAGGCTCTACTACTAAATCTTCCAACCCTGACGGAGGAATAGTGGCCTCTGGATCATGCACATACTTGTGAAGATGAGACACATGAAATACATTATAGACACCAGCCATACTGCACAGCAATTCTACTCTGTATGTGAGCTTTCCAATCCTCTCTATAATCTGGAATGGTCCAACATATCTCGGTGCCAGTTTCCCTGACTTCCCAAACCGCACCGCACCCTTCATCAGTGATACCTTAATAAAAAACCTGTTTCCAACTGAGAAATCTAGGTCTTTACACCGCTTATCTGCGTAACTCTTCTGTCTAGATTAAGCTTCCTTCATCCATTCTCAGATCAACTCAATCTTCTCTGACGCCTCCCTAACCAAATCTGGACCTAAGACCAATATTTCTCTAGTCTCTAAACAACATACAGGGGATTGAATGGCCTTCCATACAAAGCTTCAAAAGGCGCCATTCCTATACTAGTATGGTAACTATTATTATAGGAAAACCCAACCAAATGTAGGTGATCCTCCCAAGATCCAACACACAAGATCTCAATAAATCCTCGAGTACCTTATTGACTCTCTCTGTCTGCCCGTCTGAGGGTGATATGCAGTACTGATCTTGAGCTTAGTGCCTAACACATCCTATAGACTCTTCCAGAATTCACTAGTAAATAAAGCATCTCTGTCGCTGACTATGCTACTAGGAACTCCATGAAGTCTAACTATGTTCTTCATGAACAACTTCGCCAAAACAGGTGCCGTCCTGGTCGACTTTATTAGAATGAAATGGGCACTCTTGGTCAACCTGTCCACAATAACCCATGTACTCTCATTTCCTCTGCTTGACCTTGGCGACCCATTTATAAAATCCATGAATATCGAATCCCATTTCCAAAATGGAATCTCTAAAGGCTGAAGTAACCCATTCGACTTCTAATATTCGGCTTTCACTTGTTGATAGTTTACACATTGCCTAACCCACAAGCCAACATCCCTTTTCATGCCTTCCCAATAGAAGCTCTTTTTCATATCCTAATATATCTTGGTCCCTCCAGGATGAATCGTAAACTTGGACCGATGACATTCTCCAAGAACTTCTCTCCTCAAGTCCTCTATATTCGGAATGCACAATCGTCCCTTCATTCTCAACCATCCACTCCGGTCAAGGCTAAAATCCATTAGGTCATCGATCTCAGTTCCAACCTCAAGCCTTCTGATTCTCTCAGCCAACACTGGATCCTCCTGCTTAGAAGCAATTTTCTCAATCAATACTTGTCGAACTTCTAAACAAGACAACCTGGCGGAACTCTAACTAGAACCAGCAGTCGATCTTAACTGCACATCACAACTGACTAAAGCTTCTAAATCTTTCCACTCTGCCAACATAGCTAACACCACATTCTGATGTTTTCTGCTAAGAGCATCTGCCACCTTATTACCTTTTCCTGGTGTATACTCTATACCAAAATCATATGCAGCCAAAAATTCTAGCCATCTCTGCTGCCTCATATTCAACTCCTTCTGAGAGAATAAATACTGTAAAGACTTATGATTGGTATAAAGCTCAAACCTCTCCACTAGGAGATAATGTCTCCAAATCTTCAATGTGAAGATAACAACAGCAAAATCCAAATCATGAGTAGGATATCTAACTTTATGCGGTCTAAACTGCCTAGATGCGTAGGCAATGACTTTATCATTCTGCATCAACACTGTTCCTAATCCAGTTCCACATGCATCGGTATACACCACCTCTCCTTGGTTTCTGTCTGGAACTACCAACATAGGTGCATTGGTCAACAAATGCTTTAACTTAAGGAATGCTTCCTCATATTTGTCGGACCAAACAAATTTCACCTCCTTCCTGGTTAGCTTAGTTAAGGGTGCTGCTATCCGTGAGGAATCCTTAATTAATCTCCGGTAGTAGCCAGCAAGTCCAAGAAAACTCCTGATCTCAGTCACTGTCTCTGGTCTCTTCCAATTATTCACGGCTTCGATCTTATTTGGATCGACTGACATTCCTTTCTCCGAAACTACATGACCAAGAAATTTTACCTCTTTCTTCCAGAAATGAAACTTGCTAAACTTCGCCTTTAGTTGATTCTACCTCAGCGCCTCAAGTACCACTCTAAGATGAACTTCATGCTCTCTTTCATCTTTAGAGTAGACTAGGATGTCAGCTATAAACAATAATACAAACATATCCAAATGCTCTCTGAAAACTCGGTTCATCAAATCCACGAAGAAAGCATGTGCATTTGTTAATCCAAATGGCATCACCAACCACTCATACGAACCATACCTAGTTCGAAATGTTGTCAAAGGAATACTATCCTCCGCCACTCTTAACTGATGGAAACTTGTCGCCAAGTCCAACTGGGAAAACACTCTAGCTCCACACAACTGATCAAACAGATCATCTATTCTTGGCAAAGGATACTTATTCTTAATTGTCCTTTCGTTCAACTTACAATAGTCGATACACATCCTTAACGATCCATCTGGTTTCTTCACGAACACCATGGCCGCTCCCCAAGGTAAACTTCTTGGTCTAATAAAACTCTTTCCTTCTAGACCCACTAGCTGCACCTTCAATTCTTTCATCTCAGTCGGTGTCATCCTGCTAGGTGGTCTACTTACAGGTTCAGCTCCTGGCACAAGATCTATTCTAAACTCAATAGCTCTTCTCAGTCGTAGTCCAGTGACTGGCTCAAAGACACCTACAAATTCTATTGCTACCCGAACCCGACTTAACTCATTTCCTACCTCCGTAGCATTAAGTAAAGCACTAACATTCCAGTCAGTATTCTCTACCGAGATTATCACTTGGTTATGACTATCGGGGTGTCTTAATGACATTTCCCTATCCTGGAAAAATATTCTAGCCTCATACCTACCCAACCAGTCCATACTCAAAATGATTCTGATATCTACGAAATCCATAACATACAAATTGCAGGTAAACTTATGACCTAACAAGTCAAGTTCTAATTGGTCACATCTTAACCCTAGATTTGCATACCCTCCTATTAGATTCGCAACCATGAAGGAAGTAACAAGGTAGATGGGTACTAAACATAATCTATCAACCTAACATTGAGATATAAATGAATGTGATGCACCGGTATCAAAAAGTACCCTAACTGGAATACTCTGAATCAAAAGTGTACCTTCCATCACAATTTTTCCTTTATCTGCTGCAGTAGGCCTAGTTGGCCCAATAGCAAAGCCTTTTCCTTTGTCCTCCCTAACTGGCTCTAGACACTGATTCTTGTAACGCACAACTTAATAACAGTTGAAGCACATCACATTCTTCTTGGCTGTAGCTTTCTTTCCATTTCCTGACCGGCATTCACTCGCAAAGTGACCCTTCTTGTCACAATTATAGCAAACTTCTTTAGACTTTGACTTCTTAGTAGTATCCTCCTTCCAAGCTCCCTTCTTTTTAAAGAACTCCCTCTTTTTACCTTAAGAACCCTGAGTTTCCACCGGCCTTTCATTAGCAAAATCAGCAAGTAACTCCTTAGGGCGAATGGCCATCTCCACCAATATATTATAAGGATCACGGACATGTGTCATAGTCATTCTAGCAAGCTCATGCCTCAATCCTCGAATGAACCTCTCATTCCTTTTGATGTCAATATCTATAACAGCATATCCATATACAAACAGCGCTTCAAACTTAGTAGCATACTCGACTACTGACATCTCTCCTTGCAATAAATCCATAAACTTCCTCATTAGCTCAAACATAGCAAACTCGGATACAAACTTCTGCTCAAATCTCATTTTAAAATCAGCCCAAGTTAACTACTCTTCCGGAACTCCGGCAGTGACACTATTCCACCAACGTAGTGCTGACCCTTGCAACTGTCGAGGCTAACCTTCTCTTTTTCCCATCATTCAGGCCCAAATCAATAAATATACGCTCACAATGCAACAGCCAATTCTGAACCTCTATGGCACTCTCTGTTCCCAAGAATTGCTTCCCACCCAAACTGGTGTAATCTCTGCTCAGCAATGCCTAATTATTCCCAACTGCAGCCACATGAATAGTTCCTCCTACATTTCCAGCAACACCAACAACAGCTCCCGCTTGCATCAAACCAACAAAGAACTGATATATCGCCCCCGTATCTACGGGTGGATTTCCATCACTCACATTGGCATAAGCATTTTGATTACTAGCATTAGCTTGTCGACCCGGGTTCCTCCTGGTAGTGGGTCGAGCATTTCCATTAGTTATGGTGCTTCCTCCACCGAGATTTCTTCTTCCGTTTCCTGCTTCCATATCTCCTTTCTTGTAAATCTGCATACGAGCCTTAGTATGATACAGAAGAATGGTCTAAAGGAGAGGGGGATACATACTTATATATATATAACTATATATAGCAAATACAAGTACGTTACTATAGCGTTAACCCAAACCAAAATCTTATTATCCGATTCATTGGATAATGTTTGGAAAATCTTTTAGGTTTAAGTTTCTTTAAAGTTTCATAAACCTATGCTTTGATACCAACTTGTAACATCCCCTTACTTGGAGGCCCAAAACTAACGGCTACAGATGCTGTAGTCATCCATAGTTATTAATCCTCGGTGACAAAATACAGCGATATTAGATACATTGATACACAGAAACACAAGAATATGAAAAAACATTAAACAACAAACAAATTACACATTCCATTTCAAAGTATTCCAAATTGATTACATAAACCCCAGTTCGCAAACCACGTTCAGATAATATAAAATTATTACAAAATATGCCAACAGCAACATATGAAGATGACCCCTTGGTTGATCAGAGTATATAAATAGGCAAGAAACCAAATTTTCCATTACAAATAAAACACATAGCGAAAATAAAAGAAATCTAATAACAAGCTAGCCTCCTACACATCCTCGGAAGCCCTATTCGTTTAAAAGAACACCGGGAAACTTTAACTCTCAACCTACTTAAAATCAATTGAGTACCCGAGAGTTTAAGGGGATAACAAAAACTTCGAGTCAGAGATAAAGCCTGGTATGAATAATAATTTACCATCTCAAACCATTTAGATATCTAGTGAGACCACGCCGCTTAGCGGAACGGGTTTTCCCCTTACTAGTATGCTAAAATGTTTATAAAACCATATATTGTGCTCCTGCATCCACAATGGTTAAAACATAGTATTTCAAAAACATTATGATGATATGCAAAACAAGTAAATCAAATCGGGATTACCCATCCCCATTCATTCTGACTATCTATCTCAATTATTGTTTCTAGGATTACTATTAACCTGTTAAATGTTTATAGATTATTTGTCCAATATCAAAGTTTTCATGGGACCACTAAAAACCTATTGGTAACTCCAATATCTTATCTCTTATCCTAGTTTTCATGGCTAACTAGGAAAATATTGACTAATTGTCAATATCTTAATCTAGATATTGTTTTCATGGCTAACAACAAACCTACTGGCCCTTGCCAGTATCAAATCATAGTTTCCATGGGCTAACTATGAACCTATTGGCCCCTGCCAATATCATTTGTTATACATAGTTTTCATGGGCTTACTGTAAACCTATTGGCTCCTACAAATATCTTTAATTAAGATTTTAACATTTCTTAAGTTATATTCACTACTAGGTCAACCTAACAGGTTACTCTACCCTTCCCCTAAGTACTGTTATGTGTTAATTACAATGTGAATAAGTATATGAAGAAGTAATACTTCTAAAATCTTTAGTCACGCCATGGTATTTCCTTTTTAAAAGTGAGAGGGAGTTATTTGTTTTGAAACTTTAAAACATCACCTTCGAAACCTCTGGATAACCTCCTTCGAAAGCATAAACTTATTTTCAAAACATAATAAACATACCTTTCGAAGCCCTTGTTAAATATTCACTTTTGAAACCAATGGTACCTTTCGATGGTATCAAAATATTCTTTAAAACATAGCTTTGAAACAAATAAAGTACCCTTTCGAAAGCATTGGGTTTACTCTTTAAAACCATTCTTTGGGTCAAAATGATTATATACGAAGTACCTATTTCGAAATCAGTTATAAATTGTTTTGGGGAAAAAGTTGATGGTGTTGGAACCATCTAGTCAAAAGCAACCACCTTTTGAATTAAAACATCAATGGATAGAGTCAAACCCCTTTCGACTCCATTGCCTTCGAAACCCCCAACCCCTTCGAAAGCATTCAGGAAAAAGCTTAGCTCAAGTTAAAATCCAGGTAACCCTCCGACGTCGTAGATGGCTTCAATACAGTTGAAAGGAGATAATTTGCGGCTGGGTTTCGACTTGGTCGAAACCAATCCTTTCGAAAGCCTTATTTAAGGAGAAAGATACCCCTTCGAAAGCTAATACTTCAACATAATAAAGCAACCTTCCCCAAAAGCTATTTGTATAAACCTTTTCAAAAGCATATGTTTCGATTATGTCGAAAGCTTTAAGTAAAACAAATCAAGAACTTAGCTTTTGAAACAGAATATGGTTTGACCCTAACAAAAGCATTGCTTTCGACACCTTACCTTCTACTACCCACCAATTCACTTCGTACCAATACCATTGATATCATGTGCATTGGTTCCGACTATGTGGGTTTCAACTGAGATGGTGCGGAGGTTAAGGAGTCGGAAGGTACTACCATTTGAGGCGAAACCTACTTTTTTGGATTTAAGGCTTAAATATAGCAACTTTTAGTAATTACTTTTATAACCGCTTGCTTATTTGTATGCCTTTTGATTGGTTGCTGTATAACTTTTCAAATAGTTTATAAAGATAACTGCCGCATTTAATCAGATTTAAATCAAAGGAATTATAACGTTGAAGCCCCTCTATCAACAAAACCAGTATTTGCAAATAAGTCCCTCTTTTGAAATAATTTATTTTTCTTAGTAAATCAATTGGCTAAAATCCCTAAACATTACAGAAATTCAATTTATCATGTAATCAAACATATTAAAATTTCAGACCCAATTTCTTCCTAAAATACTCGAAATGAATTTTAAACCCAATATTATCATATTTTCCTTTAGAAATACATAATAAATTCTCTATAGCTTAGAAAATTCTGAAAATTAAAACTCATCTCAAAAATTACTTAACATAAATTTTTTCCATGGTATTCTAAAATTATAAACTCTCGTCCATGCTAATTCATATATAAATGAATTAAAATAAAGCAACCATAATATAATTCAAGCATATCATCATCTATAGCATCATAAAAACGAATTTAATCATAATCCGAAAACATATAATCATAGAATAAAATAGAGATAGTATAAAATTATTATTTACCTTAAATATGATAAGAAATTTGAGATTTGTTGTTGATTAATCCTTCCTAGTTTTGATCCTTAGCTTTGGATTTAATTTTCCTCTTTGTTAATGGCTGGCTATATTTTAGTTTTTGATTTGCATTTGTGAAGGTGAGAAATGAAATGTAAATGGGCAAGGGTAAGAAGTGTATAGCCGTGTATGATAAGGAAGCTATTTTACTAATATGCCCATGTGTAATTTAATCAGTTTAATAACCCAATTAAATCCCATTAACTTTATTAATAAGCGCGTCCCTATATATGGTTTATTCAAATTGCAGTCCCCTTATCATCATTATTCTATTTAATTTATATAATTAAATTTCCTGAATAATGTTATCCAAAAATTAGGGATGTTACAAGTCGCTTTTGTAGTAAGGAATATATTCACTAGATACAAAATACCTTATAAAATCATTATGGTACCCAGTTTGAAAGCAAAGAATTGATGGAACATTATGAGAAGAATATCATTATAAAAAGTTTCTCCCCAATCGCTCACCCAGAGGCCAATGGACAGGTTGAAGCTGCAGACAAAACCATCAAAAACTTCTTAAGAAAAGGCTGTAAAAAGCAAAAGGAAAGTGGCAGTGGAACTCTCTTTAATGCTATGGGCCTACCAAACTTCAACCAGATCTCCTACAAGCCATAATCCTTTTACGCTAACCTACGGATATGAGGCCATGCTACCCGTCAAAGTAGAAGTACCGTCACATAGAAGAATATCATATGCTGTAAAAAGAGTAAGAGATTGAAAGAAACTACCTTTGATCTTATCTAGGAGAGAAGGGATGGGGCGATTGTGGCAGCAGCCGCATATCGATAAAGAATGAAAAAAAATTATAAGGCACGACTCAAAGAATGAAACTTCTGCAAAGGAGTCTTTGTACCATGGAGAGTACAAAGGATCTAGTGGATGGGGCATTAGGGCCAAATTGAGAAGGTCCACTCATCATAGTAGAGGTTCTAGCAAACGGGGCATATCGGTTATCGAGACCTAATGGTAACCTAGTTCCAAGAACTTGGAACTCAGAGCACCTCAGACCTTACTTTAACTTATTTACATTGCTTAAGAAATTTATGTTGTAGTATTATAAAAAGATAATAGTACAATAAATTGGACGTAGGGATATTAGACAGCTCGAACCAGTATAAAATCTCTATGTTAATGACTCTTTGACATGATCTCAATATGCACATTCATAGTTCACCACCAATAGTCTCTGATCAAGCAAAACACGAGGTTGGTAGACAAAAATGGCACTCCTAAAACTGAGAACGGTGAAAGTAGATTCAAACACTTGGAATTGCGTCAACACCATCCAGCTCTTCTACCAAATTACTGCACTGGACATAGAGTTATTGACTGTCGTGCCCTAGTATAAATATTCCTATGATTGCAATTTTGTGATATGAATTATTTTGATTGAGCTGTGAAATATAGTTTATTTATCTGTGATGAATTTAAATTTAGTTGTTGGGATGGTTGAAAAGCCTACCAGTCGAGATTGGCCGCTGTCGATGGTTGAAAAGCCTGGACCGTTACAATCATAACATAGCTGAACTGGTCATAGGGATATTGGATGGTCCGAACCAGTATAAGAACCAGCCTATGTTAACTAATTTAACATAGCACACTGGACGTAGAGATATTAGATAGCCAGAACCAGCACAAAAAATCATGCACATGTGAGGGTGCATATGTACGACCTGACTTCTCATTCAAATACAAATATACTAGTTTGCACCTAAATAGCGGAGCAGATCGTATCATGCGCATGAAAACAGCTTTGTAGCCTTACCGCTGTTGTTCAGAAAACTGAACATACTATACAAAACATGAACAACGATGACACTTCCTCAAATGAGAACTGTGATGCTAAAACTAAAGCCATAGTCTGCCCTAAAACAGTAGGGAAGACCGTGCCAAGCGCAAGAACATATTGCTCTTTGTAGTTCACCGCCGTCGTAACTTACGAGCGAGAATGACAATCTCAGAGATGAGAATGGTGATGCTAGACGATGATACATTCAAGCATACATGCGACGTTACGCCCCAAACAAGGAGGCATGTCATATCAAGCATACGACTAGGCCAGCGTGGGATACTACACCCAGACAAAGGATAAGACCGTATCAAATATGTGGGAAAAGACTGCGGCCTAAGGGTCAAAACCAGGAGGCATAAGCTACCTCAGGAGCCTATTTTAAACATAGCAAAAAAAGCATAGTACATGGAATGTACTACAAGTTATCGATTAGGTACAAATCCAGACACTATTCATAACTTGCAGAGTGTATACCAAGAAGCTGAGATACTAATACTTAGTTAGCTCCTTACATGCCTACCATAATGCAATTGTTTATTTTAAATATCTGTACCAAACTTACTCAAAGTTTGCCAGCAAGGGTCGCATCATGAAGTGATGCCTCTTAATGAAAGTTATGTTAAAGAATCCGATTCAAAATCATAAGGCTAGCCAGATATTACTATTTAGCATCAGTATGACCTACTGGAAATCGATGTCGAAAGCTAAGAAGAACAATTTAACAATCAAAGAGCAGGGGATTGATCATCCAGCTTGGTAATCACAATTGATGATTGGATACGAGTGACGTTATCATGAGTTGAACTGCGTTGGCACATGTACAAGAGCATTAAATGCAAGAACAGCCGAAAAGACCTTTCTCACTATCGAAAGGAAAGGAAGATTAGAAAAAACTAATAGGATACGCAGACCGGGTGTTCAAGATGGCAAGTCCATACCGACCTGCGGTTGCTGCAGACTTGGGGGGCAAGTGTTACACTCGCTCTTACCCCAAACCGCATTGGAAGAAAGCAAGGCAGGGCGCGGGACCAGGAAGAATACCCTTATATCGAAAAGGTTAGACGGAAAGAAAAAAGAATTAGAATCAAGAAAACGTGTATTGCTTGGGAGCCATCTTGAAGCTATAGTATTTAACCTAACCCAAACCCCGCAATCAAAGGAACCGCGATAGAAGAACAAATACTGCACTCATAAGAAAACAGGGGTAGTATATGTTGAACTAAGCTGACTGCATCTCCAAGGCCCATACCATGTCAACACCTACAAGAACAGGTCTGCACCAACACATACCAAAGGCAACCTAGGTAATATCGCAAGGGGTCAAGAGCACTCTAAAGGGCTACATATATGGCCACTCAGGATACACTTCAACACAAAACCATACTTACAAGTAGGCAACAAAGATATGGAGCACTTCCTTCTTCTCATTGACAACCCAAGCATGCTAGGAATGAGGATAACTCAGATCGTAGCTAGGTCACATCCATAAACATAGTAGACTAATGCCCAAGCTAAAGCAAGTCAATGCAATTCCATCCAAATACGAGGCCAAACAAACAGGTGTAAATCTGATAAGGAGCAAAGGTACAAGCACTGCAACTCCATCAGTCAGTGCAGATACGGTGGTAGTACCTTAAGACCAACGAGGGATACATAATGTCCCTATGAGGACTCAAATACAAGGTCAATTCAAATTTGAATTCTCCTGCCACCATTTCAAATATTCACGCCTTCACTTAATCTTCCCGCCAAAGACATGTTAACAATCCGAACACATCAAATAGACAACACGGATAGAGGACATTTGGCAGAATTCAAGGGTTGAGGCATAATGGCAAGAAAAGAATTCTAGTAATATGTGTGCATTCAAGGCTATAAATAGAAAAGGCACTGTAGTATGAAAGAGGCTTTTTATCTTTTACTCTTTTCGATACATTTAAGGTTTACTGTCTTCTCTGCCATGGAAATTTGTACCAAAATACTGAAAAAGAAAGAAAGAGAAATTTCCCCTGTGGATGTAGGATTTCTTAAAATCTGAACCACATAAAACCCTTGTGCCCTCTACTATTTTTTACGTTTATTATTTTTCTTATTAGTTTATAGTACCGGATTTAGCCATATTTATGCGTGAATTAAATACTATTTGGACTTGACATTTCAACGAACAGTTAAAGTGCAACTACTTGATTGTGTAAGCATCCAGCGATATAATCACCACTTCATAGCAAAGTTAAGACTACTTAATTTTGCTAATTCAAATAGGAAAGTAATTAGCACGTTAATTACTTTACATTTAATTGAGAAGTTGGAGGACGAAAAAATTTCCTAACATATGTACACTTAATTGAGAAGTTACATATGTTATATTACAAATTAAGGTAATGATTTATTACTCCTTATAACATATTTTCCACCTTGTAATCATAATATCAAATAATGGATAATTCAGTTTATCCTAACATACACCTACATTTTGACATTGAGACTTTAAAGAACATATACAAATATATTTTTTCTTATAAAATACTTCGAGAAACTAAAAGTTTGTCTATGTAGTCTAAAACCATCATGAATGGAAAGCAATTGGAGAGTTTAACAATATTTATAATGACAGTTCTTTTAATAGTTTCAACAATACCTACCAAGTAATATATATCAAACAAAGTCACTCACTGAATCACATAAATTATAAATTGTACAAGCTTATTTCTAAACATACATAACAACATATATGCTTTCAAACTAAAGTAAAATTAACCACCGAAAATGAACCGACAGAGATAATTTGTGACAAAATTAAAAAATCACTTGAAAATTAATCTTTCAATTATCAATTTATAGATTGCATTAATTCAACACAAAATCTACAATAATTTACATATTAATAACTAAAATAATTTCCATATAAAATAACAAACATGAAATACGTAAAAATGAACATAATATTAAAAGTATGATAACCAATAGTGAATTAAATTCTAGAAGTTACTATAAGGTTTATACCTTTTGCATCTCTAAACTAAATAAATGTATTTAATATAAACTTTAGTATCTTGTTAAATTTTTGTATATTTACACTACTAATTAAGCTAAGATTTTATTACTCTAACCAAGATATAATTACATAATTACCTTCAAAAAGTAACCACAAGGACATATTCTTTTCCTTGTAGTCAGAATAGCAAACAATGACTCATTCAATTGATCATGACATACACATGCTCATGCACATTATGATTAACAATTGAAATAGGTAAATTTAATGTGTTTGTGTAGATGTAAAGGAAATGTATATATTTAATCACTTCAAGGAATAACTTTGTTTTTTATCCATTGTAAATTCTAAGTTCCCACAAAGAATACAAACACAAATCTAGTAATTAATGCTATAGGCATCTCAAACGTGTAATGAAAAAAAGCTCAACTACCACTAATACATGTATTTATGAAAAAAAACTCAATCAATTATCATTTGATTTATTAATCAAAATTTATAGTTCCTTGCTTTCTAGTTTCTTCTTCACGTTCTCAAATCAACATTAATTTACTACGTGTAGTTTTACAATTTATATATAAATGTATTAGATAGCTTAACATGCCTTTTTCCCTTTTCACAATTCACCTAAACTAATCATATATTTCTTTATATTTCTAGTTCTTGTTACAATCACTTACCTACTTTCCATTAATTCTGTTTGAATTTCAATGTGACTTTCCATTTAGAATAGTATAAATGTCTGAGTTTACCATTCTAAAACTAAGAATTGTATAATGGTATTTAGTTTATTTTCTAAATATACTTTTTTTCATTTTTCATATGGATTTGAAATTTTTTGTTGGTTTGTAAATTATTGCATGTTGGACAGAGTTAATGTAATATACAAGTTGAAAAATTAAAAGATTAATTTTCAGTTGTTTTTTTAATTTTGTGGTAACTTATCTCTATTTATTCATTTTAGGTGGTTAAATCAATGTTGTTATGAATGCCTATATGTTGTTATGCATCTCTTGGAAATAAGCATGAAGAATCATCTAAAATGAACAAATAGATATAAGTTAGCACAAAATTAGAAAATGAACTAAAAGCCATATATAATTATTGATGTTAGAATGTATAGCTCAAAACTTTATATTATTATGAATGGAAAACTTAGATTGAAAGTAAAAAAATTAATATTCGACGTTAGTTATTCTAGCAAACCTCGAAAGCATAAAGAAGTAATATGATTGGTTTTAATGAATTGTAGAAAGGGACAGAGGCATGTTAAGCTATCTGATATATTAGGATAATCTACAAAACTGAATTTTGAAAGAATATTAATACAGATTTGAGGAAGTGTAGAAGAAATTGGAATGTAAAGAACTGTAATTTTTTTAATTAAATGAAATGAAAATTGATTGTGTTTCTTTTCTCAAGTACATGTAATAGAGACAGTTGAGCTTTTTAATATTATATGTTTGAGGCGGTTATAACATTAACATTCAGATATATATTTTTATTCTTTGTGGAAAAATATGATATTACCAAGGGTAAAAGTGAAGTTGTTCCTTGTAGCAAGGAGAAAGCAGTATTAATCTGAGATGAAATGTGAAAATAGTTAAATATTTATGAAGGTTTAAATTTTTATACAATATAATAGATGTGCTTATAATAATTTAAATTGAATATAACCTACCCGTATACAGTTTCTGATAAATGTATCTATATATTATCGATCTTAGAACATGAAAAAAGGATAAATTTGGTTAAAATGTAATGGTGGTACAAAGCGTGAACTCAAACCAAAATTAAAAAAGACAAATACTCGAATAATATAACTTAAATAACAATGGAAGACTAAGTCCAAAAATTAAGTTATCAAAAGGATTAGGTTGGAGTATTTTTAAATCACACATCCTTTATATAAAGAAATTAATTACTTGAGAAGAACACAATGACATAGATTATGGATGAAGCCGATAGTTCATAAAGGAAAAATTATTCATTGTTTCTAGATCAAATGCATTTGAGACACTACTCCACTACACCAGATATCGATTCATCTGTGGCTATGTATGAATATATATTAACACATATAGATAAGGATTAGTGGGAAAATTGGTGAAAGAACACTACAAAAAATTATATAAATGTAAATTTAAAGTTTGTGAAGTATAATTTTTTTTTGTTTTTTTTAGTTTAATGGAAAAGTCACTGTTCTTCCTATAACAAATTCGTCTATTGTTAACTAAAACAAAATAGCCAAAACCAATCTACGTTAGACCAAGGTCTAGAATTCTTATAAACTGGAAAAAATGTTGCTTCCCAAGATTGATTCAAATTTCAAAAAATTGAGTATCAAAAGGTGTTTCACTTGTAAACCAACTTTGTAAATAAATAGGCACTAATACATGTGATCAAATTAAGAACTAAGAAACTGGATTTACGTACTAACTTTAGGTAAAAATGGAGATAAAGTTAAAAGGAATTAGCTCATACATTGATCGAAATTCAGCAAAGTTGAAAAAGTCCGAACATTTAACTAAACCAAAGTACATCATTACTCGTTACAAAAGAAAAGATAATAAGAAAATGGAAAGAAGAAACACGCATTATTTCATAGTTCATATAACAACTAAAGACGGAAAGGTTCCACTAAATAGAAGGAAACAATATTGATTATAGAGCATAACAATAAAGTATAGGATGATATGAAATATTTATAAATTGAATGGCTTTATTGTTTTTTATATACATATACACATTCGGTTTGCATATTATTTTATGCAATTATTAAAAATGAAAAAGAGAGAAAGATTACTTGGACAAAGGTGGTAGTAAAAGTTTTTTTGTGAAAGTTGGATAAAGGAGTAGGAAAGTGTAAAAAAATAGAGAGAGAAAAGCATATGAGATTCAATTACAAAGTAAATGTACTGAATATGTTGTAGGTTGTACTACAACTAACATATACAAAAAAAATATTCCTATGAATTCAGATAGGTCAAATTGGCAACCTCAAGAAACTGTTAGAGCAGCAAGTTTTAAGCTTTATATAATAACTAAAACTGTAACGACCCGGCTTTCCAGTCCCGGAAAATCGAACCATTTGTGTTAAAGAAGAAGAGGTAGAAGAAGAAGAAACAGAAAATCAACAACAGAATCTCACATCGCAGCGGAATAAAATATAATATATACAAAACAGATCTTTACTCAAGCAGAAAAATATATCTGTTTATACAATATATTTACAGAATACATCATCAGAGTTCATCACATCAATGGCATACATCCAAATACACAGCGGAACAATAAACAAATACGGAAGTACGTATCACCATCCAGCTCGTCTCCTGAGCTCCACAGCTACAATCTGAACCTGTTTATCTCGGTCTGACCCGAGCATCATATAAAACAATACCCGAGTCAGTCTGGAATACCAGCGTGAGAAAATCACACTCAATTGATTATTAAAGTTCAAAAATCCCTTTGAAAACAAAAGCATCTCGTAAGACCACGCCACAAATAAACATGTCGGGTTTTTACCTTACGATAGCTAAAACACTTTATATCAAAATCCTCTGATATTATAATAGTGTCTATAGAAAGTAAAATAGAATCTAGCTGAAATGCTTGCATCTCACATTTCAACAATAGTTGGGCACAATCAAAACCGTACAGGCACGTAGGGAGAATGGATTTCCAACGAATGACTAGGCACTGGGGTACCACCTGTCACAGTACGTGGCCTAGATCACAGTACCGTGGAGTACGCCCGCTCCCCTGCAACACAAGGCCGGAATCATCCCTTACTAGATAATTCCAAATAAAATCACCCCACGGTTGGGATCAGCAACCGCAACACTAAGCCGAAATAAAAAGGGACATCTAGACAGGGATGACTTTACTCTCAAGTGGGGGCTACCCACGAAGCCTTGCTGCATAACCCCTGATTTTCAATCATTCCCGGTTGATGAGGCTCGAGGCTAAACGATACCTTTTCAGAACATATCCCTTAGAATGCCCATCGTCCACCTGACGATGTCACGAAAGCATTCGTCCATACAAATCCGTCCCGGGTTCGAACGGAACCGAAGGCACTATTCCTACTACATCCATTTTGGAAATATCCTCAGGATTAGTAGCGACTAGCCCTTGCACTTCACAGCTCCATCTTCGATTCTGAACACGTTACACGAAACGTACAAACCGGATCGAAGTGGTATTCGAGTCTCCAGACCTAGAATCCTGGTATACGGAAACCCGATCCCGGCCTCTTCGAAACGATCAACGCATTTGGCCAATATTGATAGTCGGTTATTTAACTATCAATTAACATCCACAAGCAACCATCACACCATAAATAATTCCCACATTATTTATTTGCCCAAATATCTTTCCAAGATATATTTCCAAATTTTCAAAGCTCATTTGAAAACAGTTTCCGCTTACGGAATACATTTCCCCAATATTTATTTTCACTGAATCACCAAGTACAAAATACTTTGGATATTAAAATAATTTAAAAACACTTTATTATCAATATACTTTATAACATCGAAGTTTAAAACTACTCTTAATACTTTACTAAAATATATACTTAAGGAATATTTAAAATGAAACCACTTTATAAATATAACTAACTTTCTCTTTTTAAAACATAACAGATCACTTTTATATAATTACTACAATAATAGATTTTTGAAAATACTTACTTTGGAAATTTACCTTTAGAAATAATCAATTTCCTAAAACATGCATTTTTAAAACATACTTAAAACCTTTAACTTATATTTAAAACTACCTTGAAAAAACGTACTTGGCTATCCAGAGAAATACACTTCTCATTCCCATCCTTTAAAAATAAATCAACATTTATTTTAAACCAATTCATATCCCTTTATAAATTCCCACCTTGAATTTATATTTCCAAATATCCCCTGATATTTTATTTTACTTTATAAACCCAGTTTATAAATTCCAAAATCTCTCTTCTCTTTTAAATTCCAATTTTAAACAACCAAATCAATTTCCCATTGATTTTCCCATTTACTTTACTTTGAAATAAATTTCTTATTTACTTCATTTATTTCAAATTACATTTACTCTCAGATTTTATTTCTTAATTTTGAGTTAAGACCCTTTTAACTGAAAATACCAATTAAAAACTTCCAAAATTCCTTCTTTATCCCTTTATTAAATTTAATCCTTACGTTCAAAAATAATTTCTTTATTCTTTCCAATAATATCACTTTAGTTTAAAATTCATTACCCTCATGTTAATTCAAAATCCCCTTTAACCATATTTGTTCGAATTTAGAAATTACTTTATTTCTTTTACAATTCATTATTTAAGTTATTCAAATTCACTAGAATTATTTGACTTAAAAATTTACTCTTTTATTTCTTTCAAAATTTCTATTCTAGAGATTTTGATAACTCAGCATTATCCAAATCGGTCCAACCAAACCATAACATCCAATTATCCATATATTTCATCACAGGATATCAAAAATCATATCGCAGAATATTTAAACAAAATTAAATATTTTGAGGAATCCAGTTGGATCCCTCCAACCTGTTTCCCTGCATCCACAGATGTTAGCACAATACCAATTCCACTTCAAAGTGGAATATCGCGGTATATGGGTTTTATATAAAATCATCCGCTATTATGCGGCGCATAGGGTCTCATCCGCTATACAATGCGGGAATATCAACAATTCCAATATACACATATGCCAATATGTGTATATTACTATATACTACTATATATATATAGCACATCAATCAATGCAATCATCCAATCAATTATCTAAATTTAACCATTAAAATTTAAATTTAACTGAGTGAGATTAACTCACCTTTGCTTTTAAATTTGCAGTCTATTCCACTCCAGTCCCATTCTGAATTGTACTTTCTCGATTTTAGACCTTGTATAAGCATTTGTACGGTATATTAATATTTAAATTAGTCAAATAATTAATCTCTATTTATTCATTTAATTTAGCTAATAATTTGGGTTTAGACCGATAATTTATTTTTAAACAAATTTTCTATCAATAAAATATTTTTTTTTATGACTAAAGTAAATCAAATAAGTTTATTAAACCAATTTCCCATATTTATTAAAATAGATGTGTATATTTATATATATAATTTTATTATCAAAATTTGTTTTCCTTTTCTTAATAAAATACCAGAAATTTACTAGACTGTCCATAATATTCCTACTTAACTATATATATTTGAAAACTTACTTTATATCGATTCAAAATGTAATTATTTATTTCCTGCTTTCTGTATATGTGTGTTTATAAATTAATCGAAAGTAAATCAATGGTACCTCACTGTCTCAGTGCTAGACGAACCCACGGCTGCGGCCTTGCCTTTGAAATTGCGAAAACCCTAGCTACTCTGCCTTCAACGCGAGCACGAATGCGCGAGACCACTTCGACTTGCACGCGCCTCCAGTCTACTGCCAGCCATTGACTTCGAACGGGGCTCGACTATCGTGAGGCTTCCCTACGACCTCGAACGCGGATCCACCACGAATTCCCACCTCGTCGCCTTCCAGATTGCGATCCCATCTACAATTCGATCGCCACAGTTGAGTCGCCCCTCTTCACGAACTCGCGAGTGCGTGCAGTCACTTCGAGTCGAGTACGCGATGCCACAAAACCCTAACCCTCGCGAAAACGATCCTCCTTCACGCGAATCAAACTCGCGATGCCACCCACCTCTTCGAGCAGCCATGCGATTCAATGAGGGCTCGAGAATTTTTTTGAACAGAAGGATGTGGGTTTGTTTTTCTTTTAATCTGAGAAGAAGCCCCATTTTCTCATTTAGTTTGAGTTAAAGAGGAAAAAAAATAGAAGCTTCGGCTATACCATTTTTAATGAAGGAGGGGAACGAGATATTAAAACGGAAACGAGGCATGCTCTGCACGATTTCTTCCCGTGATTGTTGGCGTGATTTTAGGGAGGCAACGTGCTGATGATAAGCCCCCCCCCCTTTTTTTATTTAAATTAAATTTGTTTTCGATATAAATTTTCAACGCGTTAACTCACCGTGTGCTCACATAACAACTCCGAATAATACGAAATTTGAAATCCGATAATAATTCAATATTACGGACCCAATGGAACTGGTTTCGTCGAATTCTGAGACTGTGCCTCGGAAGGCTATTTTTAAATATCGATTCAAACGATATAATTCAAAACTGAACAAAACAGTTTGAAATTACATTCTGAAGATTCTATTGTCTCCAGTATTATCATTACGAATTTTTAAAGCTTTCAAAATATTTTTAATTAGCTTAGAATGCCAGATTTACCATTTTATCCAACTTCAAATAAATTTAATTGAATTATTAAATTACTCAATAAACAGCGATATTTGAAATTTAAGTTTATAATTAATCTCTGAATATTTAAAATTAATTAAATATCCCAATTTCAAATATACAAAATTTCCGGGTCGTCACATTCCTCCCCCCTTAAAAGAATTTCGTCCCCGAAATTACCAGTTAAGAAGAATGTCCCATATCCCATTAGCTATTTCCCAAGTTAGCTATTTCCCAAATTCAAACAGTTTTAACAATACCCAAACAATCTTTTATTAATGATACACTAATCATCTTTTAACTTCCCAAACTTATTCATAAGTCCCAAACCATATCACTTACTTAACAATTCAAATTTTAAATTTGAATTCAAATTTTAACTTATCAAAATTTCTCAAAATTTTTCTAACTCCCTAAATTTCCGAAAAATTTCGTCAGCGTCTCCTTTGCGCGGCTAGCTCGGTACTACTACAAAATGGCTCTACGGCCTCCCAATCTCAAAAAGAAAACAAAAAGCCAAGTGGCTGGATCAAAAACCCAATCAAATTTCATATCGAAATTCAAATACATACCTTTTTTCTTTGTCGGGCCATTAAATTTTATCTTCTAAAATCAAAAATCCCAATATATCCATTGCTTTTATACACCTGTATATTCTACTAAGCAATAATATTCAATCACAATTCCAAAGTCATTTTATACTTTTCTTTACAAATTTTCAATATTTGTTTTACTTATGCTCGTACGATGCACATATATCATCCGTACGCAATATCACATTCGATCGCTCACTCGATCACACAATTTCACTTCCGAACTAGTATCGTCCACCCGACTTCCTAGTGCGGACTCAGATTTGGTTTCTTGATCAGAAACCGTCATTCTCCTTCCATAGCCACAAACTATGATAGAGAATTTCCAGAATCAATCAACAATCCATATCCAGGTTCGCCGTTGAAAATCGAGCGAAAAATCCTGATTCGGATCGATAAAACTATCTCGAAATTCTGTGTTCGACATATGGACCAAATAGCTATGCGAATAAAATAATATACGTACATCTTACGTATAAATTCCAATTGATTATCAGTTATATCAATTCTCCTTTATTCACATTCCTTTTTGACTGTTATCCCCTTATTCACAACTATCCCATTTTACAACTTCAGTTCCACCTTAATTCAATTATTCACTTAGCATACTCTCAGTACCACATTTTCTTAAGAATTCACTATTCATTTCTTAAGTTTAAGATAAACATTTTACATACTGCTTATACATATTTTCACTTCACTATTGAAGTTCATATTCATTTCCATTCATTTTTGTCTTCACAATTCCATTTGATTTCAATTTGGCTTCCACTTGAATATTTAATTAGTTGCACTTACTAACTAATTTAAATCTCAATTAAAGGTTTATTTGCAACTTTACTTTCTTAAGTCCCTTCGATTTACTTACTTTTACATTCATATTTCAAATAGATTTCAATACTCAGTTTCAACCTTATTTGTTTAACAAATTTTAATTCATTTGTTGTTAGTGAAAATTTTCAAAAATTTTCTAACTCCCAAAATTTACGGAAAATTTTGACAGAGTCTTCTTTGTACGGAGGGACTTCTGCGATATCGCAGGATGCACAAATATATATATACATCGGCCTCAGGCCGGAAATCACAATATATATCAATATCAACAGTTCATATTTCCTATTTAAATTTTTGCATAGGCGTACCTTTATTTTAGCATTTTTAAAACAAGCAGCTATTTATTTTAGCATTTAACGCAGTCAAAATCAGCCAAGCGGCTTCCCTGAACCTGTACTAACTCAACTTAAACAGGTAAGTGACAATATACAGAGTTTGTTATCATTTCAATTAATTTCATTAGCTAACACATACAACATAAGCAATATTCACTAAACGCTTCCATAAGTGAATTTATTAGGCCCAACACAAATTAAATGCTTCCATTTAAATGGTTTACACTTCACTACTTACATTCTATTCATTTTGATCCAAATGAATACGTATTTATTACGATTGATTTAAAAATCAATTATATTTCCTTTCTATCAATTCATAGAATTTTATATCCAAAGTTTGGATTTTCATATTTATCTGTTTGAGTAGAATTTTATTTCATTAAATATTATCTATACTCGGCAGAATTTATTTCTATCCAATTTAATTCAATTTCAATTTCAATTTATATAACTTATTTCAAGTTAAATTCAAATATATTTCCTTCACTTCCATTTACTTAAGTTAAATTTTAAATTTCCGGATTACAATTTCCCAATTTCTTCTTATTAATATCAACTTCACTTTATAAGTACAATAGTTGATCCATTTATTCATTCACCAATTCATTATTTAACCAATAAATTTTATTTCCAAACATTAATTATTTTTAGTCCATCTTGACTACTTTTTCGCATTCACATTTTACCCTTTACTCCAGATTATACATTAAATTTTAGTCAAGTATATATTTTTCATTATTATTATTCTATAAATATTCCAAAATAAGATTTCAGAGTATACACAAATTTTCAAAATTTCAAAATCCCTTTTTGAAATCAACTATATCCAAACTCCTTTGGTAAATTCCATTATCTTTTTGAATTCTAAAATCAAACCCAGTTCGCAACAAATTCAATTTGAAACAATTCGGTAGCAATTTCTCTTTGGAAACTCGAAAATGAACACCGATGATGTCGCGATCATCATCGGAATTATTTTCCAGCGACCCAAGAGAGTTTAGTGCTTTTATCACTTTAAATTATTTCAAATATTTTTAAATTTCAAATCTTTCCAGATTCCAAACTCAACTCAAAATATTCCTGAAATAATACCACTTATTATTTCCTCAAACTCTTTGAAAACTATTTCCAAATCTCAAGGAATTTCAAACCTTTCCCAAAATTCCAAACTTAAAATCCATTCCGATTTATTTTCCACATTTCTCTGGAATTCTATTTTAAAGTACAAATCTCATTTGTATATGAAGTTTATTTCAATTTTATAAATTACATTTGTAATCTATATCTCAAATTTTATTTTATTATAAAATTTTATTCTTTGCTTTGGTTATAAATTTCAATTTCTAGTTAAGTTTCCATATATTAATGATAATAATTCCATATTATCACTTCTAACATCCAAACAACCATATATATTAACTAGAATAGTTTACAAAACGTTTCTTTTTATACAAAAATAATTTGGGTAAAATTATTTCATTTACCCTACTTTAAAACAATACTGTGTCGAATTGTTCTATACAAGCGTTTAGAGATCCCTATCAATGTTGTGGCGTCCCACACATCGACCAGAATCCATAAACTACTCAATAAACCAATCAACACAATATAAAACAATTTTATATTCACTAACAAATACGCGCTCATATCTATTAATACTCTCAAAATTCCCACCAGAGCCAAGGTTGTCGCCAGCCTAAGCTCTGATACCACTGTAACGACCCGGCTTTCCAGTCCCGGAAAATCGAACCATTTGTGTTAAAGAAGAAGAGGTAGAAGAAGAAGAAACAGAAAATCAACAACAGAATCTCACATCGCAGCGGAATAAAATATAATATATACAAAACAGATCTTTACTCAAGCAGAAAAATATATCTGTTTATACAATATATTTACAGAATACATCATCAGAGTTCATCACATCAATGGCATACATCCAAATACACAGCGGAACAATAAACAAATACGGAAGTACGTATCACCATCCAGCTCGTCTCCTGAGCTCCACAGCTACAATCTGAACCTGTTTATCTCGGTCTGACCCGAGCATCATATAAAACAATACCCGAGTCAGTCTGGAATACCAGCGTGAGAAAATCACACTCAATTGATTATTAAAGTTCAAAAATCCCTTTGAAAACAAAAGCATCTCGTAAGACCACGCCACAAATAAACATGTCGGGTTTTTACCTTACGATAGCTAAAACACTTTATATCAAAATCCTCTGATATTATAATAGTGTCTATAGAAAGTAAAATAGAATCTAGCTGAAATGCTTGCATCTCACATTTCAACAATAGTTGGGCACAATCAAAACCGTACAGGCACGTAGGGAGAATGGATTTCCAACGAATGACTAGGCACTGGGGTACCACCTGTCACAGTACGTGGCCTAGATCACAGTACCGAGGAGTACGCCCGCTCCCCGGCAACACAAGGCCGGAATCATCCCTTACTGGATAATTCCAAATAAAATCACCCCACGGTTGGGATCAGCAACCGCAACACTAAGCCGAAATAAAAAGGGACATCTAGACAGGGATGACTTTACTCTCAAGTGGGGGCTACCCACGAAGCCTTGCTGCATAACCCCTGATTTTCAGTCATTCCCGGTTGATGAGGCTCGAGGCTAAACGATACCTTTTCAGAACATATCCCTTAGAATGCCCATCGTCCACCTGACGATGTCACGAAAGCATTCGTCCATACAAATCCGTCCCGGGTTCGAACGGAACCGAAGGCACTATTCCTACTACATCCATTTTGGAAATATCCTCAGGATTAGTAGCGACTAGCCCTTGCACTTCACAGCTCCATCTTCGATTCTGAACACGTTACACGAAACGTACAAACCGGATCGAAGTGGTATTCGAGTCTCCAGACCTAGAATCCTGGTATACGGAAACCCGATCCCGGCCTCTTCGAAACGATCAACGCATTTGGCCAATATTGATAGTCGGTTATTTAACTATCAATTAACATCCACAAGCAACCATCACACCATAAATAATTCCCACATTATTTATTTGCCCAAATATCTTTCCAAGATATATTTCCAAATTTTCAAAGCTCATTTGAAAACAGTTTCCGCTTACGGAATACATTTCCCCAATATTTATTTTCACTGAATCACCAAGTACAAAATACTTTGGATATTAAAATAATTTAAAAACACTTTATTATCAATATACTTTATAACATCGAAGTTTAAAACTACTCTTAATACTTTACTAAAATATATACTTAAGGAATATTTAAAATGAAACCACTTTATAAATATAACTAACTTTCTCTTTTTAAAACATAACAGATCACTTTTATATAATTACTACAATAATAGATTTTTGAAAATACTTACTTTGGAAATTTACCTTTAGAAATAATCAATTTCCTAAAACATGCATTTTTAAAACATACTTAAAACCTTTAACTTATATTTAAAACTACCTTGAAAAAACGTACTTGGCTATCCAGAGAAATACACTTCTCATTCCCATCCTTTAAAAATAAATCAACATTTATTTTAAACCAATTCATATCCCTTTATAAATTCCCACCTTGAATTTATATTTCCAAATATCCCCTGATATTTTATTTTACTTTATAAACCCAGTTTATAAATTCCAAAATCTCTCTTCTCTTTTAAATTCCAATTTTAAACAACCAAATCAATTTCCCATTGATTTTCCCATTTACTTTACTTTGAAATAAATTTCTTATTTACTTCATTTATTTCAAATTACATTTACTCTCAGATTTTATTTCTTAATTTTGAGTTAAGACCCTTTTAACTGAAAATACCAATTAAAAACTTCCAAAATTCCTTCTTTATCCCTTTATTAAATTTAATCCTTACGTTCAAAAATAATTTCTTTATTCTTTCCAATAATATCACTTTAGTTTAAAATTCATTACCCTCATGTTAATTCAAAATCCCCTTTAACCATATTTGTTCGAATTTAGAAATTACTTTATTTCTTTTACAATTCATTATTTAAGTTATTCAAATTCACTAGAATTATTTGACTTAAAAATTTACTCTTTTATTTCTTTCAAAATTTCTATTCTAGAGATTTTGATAACTCAGCATTATCCAAATCGGTCCAACCAAACCATAACATCCAATTATCCATATATTTCATCACAGGATATCAAAAATCATATCGCAGAATATTTAAACAAAATTAAATATTTTGAGGAATCCAGTTGGATCCCTCCAACCTGTTTCCCTGCATCCACAGATGTTAGCACAATACCAATTCCACTTCAAAGTGGAATATCGCGGTATATGGGTTTTATATAAAATCATCCGCTATTATGCGGCGCATAGGGTCTCATCCGCTATACAATGCGGGAATATCAACAATTCCAATATACACATATGCCAATATGTGTATATTACTATATACTACTATATATATATAGCACATCAATCAATGCAATCATCCAATCAATTATCTAAATTTAACCATTAAAATTTAAATTTAACTGAGTGAGATTAACTCACCTTTGCTTTTAAATTTGCAGTCTATTCCACTCCAGTCCCATTCTGAATTGTATTTTCTCGATTTTAGACCTTGTATAAGCATTTGTACGGTATATTAATATTTAAATTAGTCAAATAATTAATCTCTATTTATTCATTTAATTTAGCTAATAATTTGGGTTTAGACCGATAATTTATTTTTAAACAAATTTTCTATCAATAAAATATTTTTTTTTATGACTAAAGTAAATCAAATAAGTTTATTAAACCAATTTCCCATATTTATTAAAATAGATGTGTATATTTATATATATAATTTTATTATCAAAATTTGTTTTCCTTTTCTTAATAAAATACCAGAAATTTACTAGACTGTCCATAATATTCCTACTTAACTATATATATTTGAAAACTTACTTTATATCGATTCAAAATGTAATTATTTATTTCCTGCTTTCTGTATATGTGTGTTTATAAATTAATCGAAAGTAAATCAATGGTACCTCACTGTCTCAGTGCTAGACGAACCCACGACTGCGGCCTTGCCTTTGAAATTGCGAAAACCCTAGCTACTCTGCCTTCAACGCGAGCATGAATGCGCGAGACCACTTCGACTTGCACGCGCCTCCAGTCTACTGCCAGCCATTGACTTCGAACGGGGCTCGACTATCGTGAGGCTTCCCTACGACCTCGAACGCGGATCCACCACGAATTCCCACCTCGTCGCCTTCCAGATTGCGATCCCATCTACAATTCGATCGCCACAGTTGAGTCGCCCCTCTTCACGAACTCGCGAGTGCGTGCAGTCACTTCGAGTCGAGTACGCGATGCCACAAAACCCCAACCCTCGCGAAAACGATCCTCCTTCACGCGAATCAAACTCGCGATGCCACCCACCTCTTCGAGCAGCCATGCGATTCAATGAGGGCTCGAGAATTTTTTTGAACAGAAGGATGTGGGTTTGTTTTTCTTTTAATCTGAGAAGAAGCCCCATTTTCTCATTTAGTTTGAGTTAAAGAGGAAAAAAAATAGAAGCTTCGGCTATACCATTTTTAATGAAGGAGGGGAACGAGATATTAAAACGGAAACGAGGCATGCTCTGCACGATTTCTTCCCGTGATTGTTGGCGTGATTTTAGGGAGGCAACGTGCTGATGATAAGGCCCCCCCCCCCCTTTTTTTATTTAAATTAAATTTGTTTTCGATATAAATTTTCAACGCGTTAACTCACCGTGTGCTCACATAACAACTCCGAATAATACGAAATTTGAAATCCGATAATAATTCAATATTACGGACCCAATGGAACTGGTTTCGTCGAATTCTGAGACTGTGCCTCGGAAGGCTATTTTTAAATATCGATTCAAACGATATAATTCAAAACTGAACAAAACAGTTTGAAATTACATTCTGAAGATTCTATTGTCTCCAGTATTATCATTACGAATTTTTAAAGCTTTCAAAATATTTTTAATTAGCTTAGAATGCCAGATTTACCATTTTATCCAACTTCAAATAAATTTAATTGAATTATTAAATTACTCAATAAACAGCGATATTTGAAATTTAAGTTTATAATTAATCTCTGAATATTTAAAATTAATTAAATATCCCAATTTCAAATATACAAAATTTCCGGGTCGTCACACTAAAAGTGTGATAATCATGAAATTTCACACATATAAATATTGTTTAATCGTATGATAATTAGTTTTGTGATATGAATGGCATTTTCTATTCAGGCTCTTTATTCATTTCTTTAGATGGTATATCATGTTTATTTTCAACATATACTTAATCAAAGAAACAAAATGTTGCATCTTAGTTAAACGAGGAACTTCCTAAAACATGAATATTAAATTTTAGTACTTGAAGGAAACTCAGCAAATTTAAGGGGAACAACAACAAAACATAAATTTAACAATCCAAAACCAAGATTTTTCACCTAAAATGAGATTGAATTTTTTTAGCTTCATCAATTGTAATCGAGCGCTGACCAAGTAGGAAAATAACAATCATAGATAAAGGTCTTTCACTTCAAATGAGATGACATCTAAATCGTCGCATCCTGAAGTTAGAAAAGCTAAAAAAATTATGTTTTTAGTTCTTGAAAACCAACATACGACAAAGAAAGCATGAACTAAAAAAACATTTTACATTTAAAATTTAAAAAAACAACACTAAAATTATAAAACTTTTAAAAAAAGTTAAGTTAGAATCTAGGATCTTACTATATATAGGAGCAACCATTGGATCATGCAACGCGATACCTCATCAAATTAAGCATTTAATCTTTGGCGTGGGCGCAAGATTTGGATCAAAGAAATAACAATAACTTTTTTTCGTAAAAAAATGGTAACATATTAGAATCGAAAATGGTGGAAAAGGATTCAAGTAGGGTTGACATAATAAGAGCTAAAGGTGGAAGCAATAAGGAAACAAACTAACCCTTATTTTTTTCCATGGGTTGAAAAATGGTTAAAAGGATGACACGATAACCACATGTAAGAAGCCATGGAGGGGAAAATGGACCAAATTAGAAGATAGGAGAGTAAATGATGAGGGTCCCATCTTTGATCTTCAACGGTATGGTATGTGTGACAATCCACACTATTTTAAATTATCAATTTATTGTCATTGAATGCATAATTTTTTACCATTATGTTACAATGGGTATTAATTCAAATGGTTGTTATTAATCAATTTTTATTCAAACAGTAGTTAATCTAGCTTTTGCGTTTTTTTTTATTTATCATAGATATGTTACTTCTCGCTATTTATTTCATATGTGTACACATGTACATATTTATTTATTACAGTTAGTGAATATTTACACATTGGATCAATTTGTGTTTCATTGTCTTTATTGTTATTGTTGTTGTTGTCACTACCATTTATGTTATTATTATATAGCGATGGGCCTAAATGCACTCTATTAGTGCCACAATATTGTCGGTTTACCAGTAATTGTATGGTGATAAACTGGTAGTTGTTACGATTGTGATAAATTAGCATTTTGTAAAGAAAAATAAAAAACTTTGTATTTCTGTAATATGCATATGTTTCACCTTATATTTTTCGTGTAATTTAGTATATGACTTTAACAAAAAGAAAATGAAGTACAATAGAACCATTCAAGCTAAATTTAAAGACTAAATTCTTTAATAGATTGGTACATTTGGAAAGATATATTAATTAACTAAGTAAATACAAATAATTCGGTATATTACAATGATCGATGATTTTGAAAAAATTGGCCAATGTAGAATAATAGAAGTAAGTTATAAACTAATAAATATCTTTTATTAATATTTTAAAGCACGTTTCAAACTACTAGCAACTATAAATGTTTATTTTATAAACACGGGTATATATTAAAGCATAAGTTTACTTGATATCCAATCAACAATACCATAAACATTTATAGTGAAACATGTGTTTAGAAAACAATGCCATAAATTTCTTAACAGACTAAATAAATGTTTTTTGAATAAAAATACAATCTTAATGGTTAAATATTAATGGAAGAAAACTAATAGCATTAAGAAGTTAGACCTTTTCACTCTCTATATATACTGCAATTCTAGTACATTATCTATCTTGTATTCATAGATTTCCTCTACTACTAAAGGTTTCTATTCCTAAAAAACTATTACCATGTCACTATCAAAAGACGAACTTGAGCTTATTGGAAAGAAATTAGAATTCACCCCTGATTATATAAGGTTCCGGTCAGTTTGTAAATCTTGGCGTTTTGCAGCACCAAAGTGTCCGCAAATTCCATGGTTAATAAGGTACAAACAAATATATTCAGATATATCATTTAAGCACTTCACTTTTTATCAGCTCTCCTTGAAAACCAACAAAGTTACCCCTATCCCAGAATTATTGGATTGGCCAATAATATCAACTTCCATACACAAAAACCAAACAACTATTTGCATCGGCTCTTCTCGTGGTTGGTTAGTTTTATTTAATCTTTGGAGTTCCTGTGTTTTGCTTTTCAACCCCCTTACGAATTCCACTATCGACCTTCCAAATCTTGAGAACTGGATGGACAATACTTTCACTCCACAAATACATAGTAACCAGTCTATTATTTACTTGACTTCGGATCCGGGTGAGTCTTTGAAAGACTGTTTTGTTGTTATTTACTGCGCTAAACGGATTTTATACTGTAAAGTAGGATGTGGTGATTGGATCCAAGTGTATCATCCAGAATTTGAATACTTTAAAAATGTCAATTTTTGCTACTACAAAGGAAAATTGCTCATTGCTTCAGTCGGTGATGTGTTTCTTTGTGATTTTGGTTGGCTTGGATGGAACCCAAGTATTTATAAGATTTTTTCTGTCTATTCGAACAATACTAGAATAAGAAATGTCTTACTTAGAAATGTAGAGTCTTTCTTGGTTGACTCAAATGGGGATCTTTTGCTCGTTCTTGCTAACCAAACCCATAGCGCATACCTAGATGAATTCAAGGTATTTAAAGTAGAGTTTGGATGGAAGCTTGTTATGTTGATGGAGTTAAAAAGCTTGGGTGACAAAGCATTGTTTCTGAGCCAGAGAAATACATTTATTCTTACTGCAAGCAAGTACCCTGGATGTGAAGAAAATCATATCTACTCACTTTACTCCGGATATGATTCTGAAGAGGGAAGCATAGTCCAAAAGCTTAGAATCTATAACTTTAAAACAACCATCTTTGTGAAAGCGGAAGAAAAAGTTGGTCAAGATTCAAGTTTAAATGTTTGTACTTGGTTTTCGCCTAGTCTTTTAACTGGAAAAAATTAAAATTTCAGAAGTATATCTGAATTTGGTATATTTAGTTAAATATGTTTTCCTTAATGTTTGTGTTTTAATAGTAAGTTTCTTTTAGTGTATTGGAAGGTAAAAACTCATTAGTGTGCACTTACTTCTAATGTTATATTAAATTAGCATATTAGTAACCCCTATTTCAAAGAAGATTAACAAGATGGTCTTAGCATGGATAAAATCCTATATCTTAAAAACGTGAGAGCTTGTATTCTTGATACATCCCTCATTTATTAATTTTACTATATATTATTTGGTTCATTCATGTAATTAATGTGTGATGTATATGACATGGAAGACATATGATATGTTTCAATCTAGCATTGATTAATAGTGCAACAAATTGCTAAAAAAATAGCGGAATCACGTATCTTATTTTAGTCAGCTATCAAGATTAGCAAAAGACGATCAAATATTTCACATATATTTAAACATTCTTATATGGTATCTCCATCAAGAAGAAATACCCAACATTTAGTATGAACTTTGAAGTGCTTAAGAAACTAGGATTTTTTTGCAAAGATAAAGTTCTCTTCTTAATTGTTTGCAACAATTAATGTAAAATCAACTATGTTTGTTCACTAGATAGTCTTGATAATATTTCGTTTTCTAGATATAAATTAAACAAGCGACCTAGATGCATCAACGTAATAGCTTTAAATTTACCAAAAAACAAAATAAACGTATTCATCTAAAAAAATAAAATAGTTTCATAATTTTTTTAATAATAACCTTAATAAATTATTAAATATGAGGTACTCTTTTATCTGATTCAAAAATAAAATATCAAATTAGAATATTTTTCAAATTATGCAGTTTATGATGTACAATTTTCTATAAGTTATTTGAATATACGTAGGTAATTTAAAGATATTGAGTTGCTTTGTAGCTTTTAGTAAAACCATATGGGAAGATATCACATTGAGCAAATTAACAAGAAAATTTTAAGGTTTGGTAATTTGGAATGAATTGATGAAGTAGTACAAAATGAGAAAAATTATAGAAATAAGTTTATTTGGATATAGCTTAGCGAGAAGAGTCGAGGGTAATTTGGTCATTTTACAATATATAAATAGTACAATAAAAATATGTGAATTTCTCCCTTACAAATTTTTGCACTTCCTTGGTTTTTCCCTGATGAATTACTCACCTTCACTATTTTTTATTTCCCTTAACAAATTCCTTTTAATATTTAGAAGATAATCTTAATTTCTCATTTTACTTTAGGTTACAATCCTTCCCTTTATTTTATTAACTGTGTTGGGGAAGAGTTGGTCATTCTCTTTGTGTTTAAAATCTAAAATGATAAAAGAAGAAACTACAAATTTTATTTTATAAAAGACTTATGTGTAATGATTAGCTTTATTTTCCTATTTTCTATAATCTATTTAGCATGAGTACTTCCATCGTAATTGATCGATTTACCATTACCATACCAATACCATATAATTGGAAATCAATATTGACTGCATTATATCAATATTATCTATATGGTAATGATAAATTTACCATTATCAATTGTAACATCGCCCACTTGGAGACCCAAAACAAACGGCTACGGATGCTGCGGTCATCCATAGTTATTAATTCTCGGTGACCAAATACGATAATGTTAGATACATTGATATAACATAAACACATGAATATGAAAAAAATTTAAACTCATAAAACAAATTTCTCATTCCACTTCATTCTCTTTTCAAGTTCATTACATAATCCCAATTTCGTAAACCACATTCAGAGAAATATAATTATTACAAAATACGCTAAGAGCGACATATGAAGATACTCCTTTGGATGATCAGAGTCTAAACATAGGCAATTAAACAATTTTGCCATTACAACCAAAATATAGTGCAATCAAAAAAAGATTTCCTAATAGCTAGATTGCTTCCTGCACGTCTCTGGAAGCTTATTCATCTAAAGGAGAACATGAAAATCTTAACTCTCAAACTACTTGAAATCAATTGAGCACCCGAGAGTTTAAGAGGAAACATAAACTTCGAGTCGAACAAAAAGTACGGTATGAATAATAACCTGCTATCTCGAACCATACAGATATCTAGTGAGACAACGCTGCTTAGCGGAATGAGTTTTCCCCTCATTAGTATCATAACTCAATTTATTATAAACATATACTATGCACCTGCATCCACAATGGTTAAAACATAGCATAATAAAAGGTATTATGATGATATGCAAAAATTCAAATATGTTCTGGATTTTCCATTCACATTTATTGACTATTTATCTCAAGTTATATTTTCTTGTGTCACTATTAACCTATTAGTTTTTATGGCCTGACTAATAACCTATTAATTCTTTATGGAATTCCTATCCACTTTCAAATTTTTCATGGATTCACTATGAACGTATTGGTTTCTACCAATGCTATCGTCCAATAATAGTTTTCAGGAGACCTCTATGAACCTATTGGTATCTACAAATAACTTTCTCCAATCATAGTTTTCGGCTTACTTGAATCTATTGGGTTCTCCAATAACTTCTCTCGTGTCATAGTTTTCATGGGATCACTATGAACCTATTGATCTCTTTCAGTAACTTAATCCAGGCATAGTTTTTATGGAATCACTAAGAAGCTATTGGCCCCTACTAATAACTATTTCCATACATAGTTTTCATGGGCTTACTAAGAACCTATCTAAACAATAGACCTTTAGTAAGTCTATGGGCATCCTTTATTCTAGTCTGCCTGACCTCCTGGATGCAACTCTACTCACACAGGAGTTAACTCAATGTGTATTTACTGTTGGGTTAACCTAACCAGTTATTCTGCAATTAACACCCCAAAATGCACTTAGGGTTAATTATTAAGTGAATATGTTTACAAAAGCATACATGATAACTGATCGATATAAACATCCATGATTTAACTTCCTTGTAATCATCTTTCTAATGAAATATGGTTAATACCCTTAACCCACTATCTTTAGCAAGGAAAGCTTCTTCAAAAACTCCAAAACTAAATGTCATTTCAAAGCTCTTTCATATTGCTATGGATTTACTTTTAAAAATTGAGATTGCGTTTCTTGTTTGAAAACTAAGGCTTTCGAAACCTTAGGCCTTTTCTTTCGAAATCATTAAAGATATACCTTTCGAAACACTTGAAGCTTACCTTTCGAAACACTTAAAGCTTACCTTTTGAAGGTACTTAGTTCAAGTAAAATTAATGAAAGCATAGCTTCGAAACCATTTGAAAGTATCTCTTTCAAAATCATTGGGTTAACATTAAATAAAACCTTTGGGTCAAAGAAATCGAAAGCGAAAGTAACCCTTTCAAAAGTATTGATTTTAAGTAAAAGAATTTGGGGAAGATGATAGTTTAGAAACCATCCTTTCAAAACCATTGCCTCCGAATCTCTTATTAAATGCAGCTCAAACTACCCTTTTGGAAGCATTGAGAAGGCGTCTTCAAATTTTACAAGGGCGAAAGCTTCCCTTTTGAAAGCATTGATTTAAAGTTATAAAGAAAGTGGCCTTTAACTAATTCGAAAGACATGAATACGATGGCTAGGTTTCGAATAGGTTCAAAAGCCGCTACTCTTTCGAAAGCTCCTTTTCAAAACTAAATATGTGGTAACTCATTCAAAAGCTTCTTTTAAAACAAAGGCAAACGGCAATTCATTCGAAAGCTTTCATTAAAACAAAGGCATGTAGATTGATTCAAAAGCTATTTAAAAGTAGCCTCAACTCCTTCAAAAGCAAGCCTTCGATACCATCCCCTCCACTTTCTCCAATACAGTACATACCAAATTCTTGATACCCTATGCATTGGTTTCAAATGGGTTCGAAAGACCTACTGGGCATGGTTTCGAAAACAAGCAAAAGGAAGTAGCAAGGTAGTAATTCAAAACAAAACTGATTTTATGTCATTAAAAGAAATTCCTTTTCACCTAACTTGACTAATTTGTCAAAATATGATTGGTTTCCAATCCTTTATCAAAATACTTTTTCAAAAAATGACTACCGAATTCATCAATTAATAATCGAAAATGTTTTAGCAAATAAGCCCTTTCCTTAATAAAACAATTAAAACGTTTAAGTCCCCAAACTTAACTAATTTAATTTCCATAGTAAATCACTTAGGAAAAATCCCCAAAAATCACAATAATTCACTTTTAATATGTTTTCTATCATACATAGATTTTCAGACCCGAAAACATTACATTATTGCCTTAAGCAATTTAAATCCAAAATAACTATTTCTTCCATTCGAAATTCATAATAAATCATCCATAGCTTGTAATATCATGAAAATTTAAACCCATCTCCAAAATAATGTTTTACATAACATATGAAACCATTATGGCATTCAAAACCCATTTTATACGATTTTTACCTTAAAATCGAAAATACCTTTTCATAAATATCCTTGTTTAAATCAAAACATGGCATATAATCAAAGCATATCATTATTCAATCCATCCAAACGGTTTCAAACCTTAAACCTGAAATTTAAAATGTTCAATAAAACATATAGGAGATGGTTTATATTATTATTCACCTTGTTTGGATAAGGAACTTGAGATTTGTTCTTGCTTAATTCTTCCTTGCTTGAATCTTAGCTTCTAATTGATTTTGATCTCCTTTTCTCCTAGGGTTATGGCGGCCTTGATCCCCTTTTGTTTATGTTTTTATTTTTTATGAAAGTATGAATGATAATGAGATAAGGGGTCGGGGGTTATAGGGTTATATACGGCTATTCTCATATTACCTTTGCCTTATTCCCTTAGGTGTTTAACTTACAAAACCATATTATAAACTCATTTAGTTAAGGTACGATCCTATTTAGTTTTCAAATCTCAATCCCTTTATCACTCTAGTCTCTCATTATTGTTTTTAATTTATTTAATTAAATATCCTGAATAATGTTATTTAAACTTAGGGGTATTACAGGCTCCCCTCCTTAAAGAATTTCATCCTCGAAATTCTGCAAGGACTAAATACTAACTATAACAATCATCTATAATATCTCCTAACTACCATACTAGCCTACTTTACTAGAAAACAATCTATATAAAGCAAATATAAAACATACCCTTATAGTAGAAGTATTTCTAATCTTGTCTTCTGTCTCCTAAGTATAGTCCTTCTCGTTGTCGCTCCACTGAACTTTCACCAACTTGACTGTCTTGTTTCTTAACCTCTTCTCATCTCTCGCTACAACCCGAACTAGTTGTCTAACAAAGGTCAGATCTGGTTCTACTATTAAGTCTTCCAATGTAGTCGGAGGAATAGTAGTTTTTGGATCATGTACATACTTACGAAGATAAGACACATGAAACACATTATGGACACCTGCCAACCTGCTCGGCAACTCTACTCTGTATGTGAGCCTTCCGATCCTCTCTATAACTGGGAACGGTCCAACATATCTTGGTGCCAGTTTCCCTGACTTTTCGAATCGTACCATAACCTTCATCGGTTATACTTTAATGAAAACCCTATCTCCAACTGAGAACTATAGATCTTTATGCCACTTATCTACGCAACTCTTTTGTCTAAACTGAGCTTCCTTCATCCTACCTCGAATCAACTCAATCTTCTCTGTTTGTCTCTCTTACCAAATCTAGACCTAAGACTAATCTATCTCCAGTTTCCAACCAACATGCTGGTGACTTGCATGGCCTCCCATATAAAGCTTCGAAAAGCGCCATTCCTATACTAGTCTGGTAACTATTATTATAGGAAAACTCAACTAAGTGTAGGTGATCTTCCCAAGATCCATCAAAATCTTGCACGCAAGCTCTTAACAAATCCTCGAGTACCTTGTTGACTCTCTCTGTCTACCCATCTGTCTGAGAGTGACACGCAGTACTGATTTTGAGCTTGGTACCAAACACATCCTATAGACTCTTTTAGAATTCGCTAGTAAACAAAGTATCTTTATCACTTATTATACTACTAGGAATTCCATGCAGTATAACTATGTTCTTCATAAACAATTTAGCTAAAACAAGTGTCGTCCTGGTTAACTTAACTGGAATGAAATGGGCACTCTTGATCAACCTGTCCACTATGACCCAAATACTTTCATTTCCTCGATCTGACCTTGGCAACCCATCTATAAAATCCATGAATATCGAATCCCATTTCCAATACCTCCAAAGGTTGAAGCAACCCACTCGGCTTCTGATGTTCGGCCTTTACTTTTTGATAGTTCATACACTGCTTTACCCATAAGCCAACATCCTTCTACATACCTTCCTAGTAGAAACTCATCTTTATGTCTTGATACATCTTGGTCCCCATAGGATGAATCGTAAATGTTGATCGATGACATTCTCTAAGGACCTCTTTCCTCGGGTTCTCTACATTCGGGACACACAATCGTCCCTTATTTCTCAACCACCCCTTCTGGTCAAGATCAAAATCATCAATCTCGGTTCTGACCTATAGCCTTCTAATCTCCTCGACCAACAATGGATCCTCTTTCTGCTTAGAAGTAATCCTTTCAATCAGAATTGGTTGGACTTCCAAGCAGGACAACATGGCAATGCCCTGACTAGAACTTGCAGTCGAGCTTAACTGCACACTAATAGCGGTTAAAGCATCTAGGTCCTTCTACTCTGCTAACATAGCTAACACCACATTCTAATGATTTCTGCTAATAGCGTCTGCTACTTTATTTCCTTTTCTAGGTGTGTACTCTATACCAAAATCATAAGCTGCTAAGATCTCCAACCACATCTACTATCTCATATTCAAATCCTTTTGAGAGAATAAGTACATTAAGGACTTATGATCTATGTATAACCCAAATCTCTCCCCTAAGAGATAATGTCTCCATATTTTCAATGTGAAGATCACCGTCGCCAACTCTAGATCATGAGTAGGATATTTCACTTCATGCGGTCTAAGCTATCGTGAAGCGTAGGCAATAACTTTGCCTTTTTGCATCAACATGGCTCCTAACCCGGTTCCACATGCATCTGTATACACCACTAACCCTTGATTCCTATTTGGAACTACTAATACAGGTGCATTGGTCAACAAATGCTTTAACTTAAGGAATGATTCCTCACATTTGTCAGACCAAGTAAACTTTACGTCCTTACTGGTTAGCTTAGTCAAAGGTGCCGTTATCCGCGAGAAATCCTTAATAAATCTCCGGTAATAGCCAGCGAGTCCAAGAAAACTTCTGATCTTAGTTACCGTCTCTGGTCACTTCTAGTTTTTAAAAGCTTCGATCTTATCTGGATTAACTGACAAACCCTTCTCTGAGACCACGTGAGCAAGAAACTTAACCTCTTTCTTCCAGAAATGATACTTTGAAAACTTTGCTTTCAACTGATGCTGCCTCAGCGTCTCAAGCACCACTCTAAGGTGAACTTCATGCTCTCTCTCATCCTTGGGGTATATTAAAATGTCATCTATGAATACCAACACGAACCTATCCAAGTAATCTTGGAAATCCGGTTCATCAAATCCACGAAGAAAGCTGGCGCATTCGTTAACCCGAATGGCATTACTAACCATTCGTACGAACCATACCTAGTCCAAAATGCCATCAACGGAATACTATCCTCTGCTACCCTTAACTGATGGAAACCTATCGTCAAATCCAATTGGGAAAGTACTCTGGTTCCATTCAACTGATCAAACAAATCATTGACTCTCGGCAAAGGATACTTATTCTTGATCGTCTTCTCGTTCAACTTACGATAGTTGATACACATCCTTAATAACCCATCCGGTTTCTTCATGAACACTAGGTTCGCTCCAAGGAAAACTACTTGGTCTAATAAAATTCTTTCCTTCTGAATCCACTAGCTGCACCTTCAATTCCTTCATCTCGGTAGCTGTCATCCTGCTAAGTAGTCTACTTACAGGATCTGTTCCTAGTACAAGATCTGTCGAAAACTCAATGGCTCGCTTCAGTGGTAGTCTTGTGACTAGCTCAAAAACGTTTGCAAACTCTTTTTCTATCAAAACCTGATTCAACACTTTTTCTACTTTCATAGTACTCAACAAAGCACAAGCAGCCCGATCTGAATTCTCCACCGAGTATATAATTCGGTAATGACTATTAGGGTGCCTTAGCGATATTTCCCTATCCTGGAAAATTATCCTAGCATCACAATTATCCAACCATACTTATAATAGATTTTTATTTTTATTTTCATGTCATTTTCATGAGAATTTATAAGTGGGTTTGAAGTGTGTTAGAGTTTAATGGTTTAAATTATGCAAATTAATAGTACAAATAAACCATACTTATAATAAACACATCAATCATTTCTACTTAAAACTAAAAGGAGAGATTATATATGAATTTTGTGTTGATTTATATGAACGATTGGAAGTGGATTTGCCTCTATATTGATACTTAATCTCATAGTTTTTCTCACTTTTTCTCTAGTTTATTTTCTATAATTGTCTTAGTTTAAAAAAATTTCAAAACCTTGGGCTAATTTGATTGAGTAATATTAGAATTTAATTCTTTCCCTGTGGATCGACCAGTACTCACATATGTACTATGATTGTACGTCGTGCACTTGTGGTTTTTATAACAATTATATTTTCAGTGATTTTCTAATCGACATAAAATCCATCGACTAACAAGTTTTTGGCGCCGTTTCCAGGGAACACAATTTGATTTTGATTTTACTCTTCAAATTAATTTTCGTATATTTTTCATTTTCTTCTCTTAAAAGTGTATATATATACAAACTTCATTTCATTGTTTGCCATTGTGCACTTAAATCCATATTTTTTCTTGTGCATTTTGTTTTTCACTTGTTTACCTTGCAATTGCATTTCATTTTTTTCAATTTTGTTTGTTCACTGCCTCATACCTCCCTGCCACTTCATTCTTACATGCACTTCAATTTGCATTTCATCTTATATATAAAAAAAGGAACTTTGCATTTCATTTCAGTCATTTGCTACAATTCTATCAATTTCCAATTCTGTTCACATTCTATTCTTTGTTACATTACTCTATTACATTATAATTAAGTCATTTTCAATATTCCACCACGATCCTCCTTCATCAACTTCAACAACCCCATGCTACTAATTCACTTAAATTCCTACTTCACCGAAACCCAACTCCCCTTCTTTGCATCACTTCATTAACCACCTCACTATAACTTACCCTTCACTGCTTCCATAACCACCATTCCCTACCATTTCCTCGCTTTCAATCACCACAATAGTGAACCCAAATCCAACAACTGAACGAACTACACCTCCATCTCCTACATCGGTGCCTTCCTTCACATAAACATCAACTTCCCTCACCCCTCATGTAAACTCACCCAAAACTGCTACCATCAAACTCCATGTCGAACACCCTACAACCTACGACCACATATCCTCCCTCCACCACATTGCAACTCCAACTTGCACATCAACACAGCAATTCAACTTCCTCACCCCTCGCACAAACTCAAACTCCATCATCATCATCTGAACACAACCTACAGCAATCCCTAAATCCAGCAACTTCAACCTCTGCCTTACCACAATCTTCGACAACATTCATCTGCTCCTCTACGACCACCAAGCAAAACAACATTCCTTCCTTGCATAATTCACAGCAAACTACCCACCATTTCACTTCATCCATAACCAAACACTATACAACAAATCCTCCTCCACCTAAACTACCACTTCAACCCTCCACCCAGATTCTACAACCAACCTATTGCACCTTCAAACTTCTCAATCACAACATTCACCCAGCAAAGCAACATCTCCCTCCTCTGAAACAACAAACAACAATCATCAACAACTACTTCTTCACTCGTCGCACTCCTCCTCAATTACCAAGCAACCATCAATCAGCTCTTCGATCATGTTCTCCTCAAACAGCCACCTCCTTCTTCATCCCCGCAACCCCATACAACTCACTAACAACCAACAACCAACAACCCATGACCTCACAACTAGCCTCGACCATCTCACAAACCACTTCGCTGCCTCCACTTCGACCCAACTCCAGATCCAAACCCTAAAATCAAACACCAAACTTTGAAAAGCCAATCGGCAACCATCCACAAATCTCCAACATCTCCTCAGCCACAATCAAATTCACCTCCATCACAACTCCAATGCCGCGTCACAACCAAATCGTCCACCACACTCCAACTGACAATCCAGATCTACCATAACCATCACCACCAACTCTCTGATTTCAAACTTCAAATCGATTTCCCTTTTAATTTTTTTTCTTAATATGATTTCTGAATTTTTTTTAAAACAGCGAAGTAAGGAAGAATGGATATGGGTTTAGCACATTTATTAAAGGGAAGTTGAGCTATTTGGTAGTGGGCTGCCTTATATTTTTTCCTTTTGTTTTTTATTTTAAAGTGAAGTGTTTGATTTTGGGTTATCTTTTACCAAAATTCTTGTTTAAGTTTACCTGTGTGTGTGTATATATATAACGTTTTCAAATCTTTTTCCGATTGCAAGAAATAAAAAGGAATTGCTGCTATAGACTCTACTGTACTTGCTAAAAAATTACGGTAAAATTTTTTCTGCTGCTTTTAAATAAATTTGCTAATAATTCTACATGCTTTGGTATAGTATTCTTATCTCCTCTTTTTGTTTTTCTTCCATTGTTGGTTGCTTGCATTTTAAATATCCAAAACAAAAACAAAAACAAATCTCATTCATAATTGCATTGTTAATACACATTTAATTTCTATTTTGCATTCATTTCATCTTATTTTCTTTTTTAAAGGCAATACCCAACTTCACATAAGGTGGGGGTTTCATCACCCCTTCCTTGGCCCACAAATTGCATTACATCGTAGAATTTGACTAATAATAACGATTGGACATTGGACTTAAGGGTTTCATGGGCTCATCTAGGGCTTAATTGTATCTTGACAAGTTGTCTTCTTTTAACAATCTATGTTTTTGGTGTCTAGGCTACAGCAGAGCAATAATCATTCATAAATATTATGGTGATTCGTAAATATTATAGCAATTATTTCCCGTTGATAGAAATTTGGGTAACTATTCATAAGACTCTGTAGCTTTCAATGATTTTAACAATTCCTGTGCTCTCATCGACCCACCCATCAACAACCGCCTCTTCACATGGTTGAGTCGTAGATCTGCTCCATCTCTAGCAAAACTAGATCACTTCTTATTCAATCCCGCTTGGGATGATCTCCACCCACTCACGCTCATTAATGGCCTTGCCTCGACCCTTTCGGACCACTGCCCTATCCTTCTCAATTTTGGATCCACCCCGACCCCCCCAGACAATTCAGATACGAGCGTCTTTGGCTCCTCGAGCCTTCTTTCGATGATTTATCAAACTTGCTTGGTCCCAACCCTCCCAGCTCCTATCGGCCACTGCTAGAGTGGTTTCCAAACTCCATTCGCTCAGAAGGCTCATTAGACCATGGGAAAAATACATCTGGGGTTCGATCCACGCTCACATCACGGAGACCCAAGATAGCATCTTACATCTCAACATTCTAGAAGAATACCACCCCTTGTCCGATCTTGAATCTGCCCGCCTGCATGAGTTGGAACTAGAACTAGACAAACTTATCAAATAGGAGGAGATTGGTTAGAAGCAGCGCGCCAAAGCCAAGTGGATTGATGAGGGGGACAAGAACACTGCCTACTTTCATCGAATCGCAAATGGTCGCCGCCGATCCACGTTCATCTCGGAAATCCTCCATAATGATGACAGCTTCACCAACCAATCTGACATCCTTCGCCTTTTCACCAAATACTACCGCAACCTCCTTGGTAGAACCTCTCCTCAGCTCCCTCCTATTGACTGGAATCTCCTCTACCCCAACCCTTCCCACATCCATGTTGATTTCCCCTTCACTGAAGAAGAAATTTGGTCGGCTTTAAATGGCATGGCTGATGATAAAGCTCTTGGTCCTGATGGCTTCGGACCGTTTTTTTTTCAAACATTTCTGGACAACCATCAAGTCTGACATTATTGATATGTGTGTAGAATTTCAATCCAATCCCTCTCTGATTGCAAGACTGAACTATGCCAACATCATCCTCTTACCCAAATCCTCCGGTTCCACCACCCTTCCTTCCTTTCGCCCAATCAGTCTCCTCAACACAACCTACAAAATTATCACTAAACTCCTCGCTAATCGTCTGCAAAAGGTCATCAGTTCTCTGGTTGGAGTGGAACAATCGGTGTTCATCCAAGGCCGAAGCATCTTAGACTGTGTTGCAGCTACTCAGGAAGTTATCTCATTCTGTCATCACTCCTCCACCCCAGGAGCCCTCCTTAAATTAGACTTCTCCAAGGCTTTCGATTCTGTTAACTGGAATTTTTTGCTTGACCTTATGAAACACGGAGGCTTCTCAGACACTTGGTGTATCTGGATCAATAGTATTCTACACACAAGTTTTTTTAGCTATTTCTATCAATGGCTCCTTAGGGGGGCACATAAAATCAGCCAGAGGTCTTCGACAAGGCGACCCACTCTCGCCACTTCATTTTGTTCTCATCTCAGATGTCTTCAATCGTATGGTCAAACTCGCAATCTCCAATAACCTCCTAGCCGACATTAATCTCCCCAACTCAGAGCTGTCTGTCTCCAACCTCCAATTTGCCGATGACACCATATTATTGATCTCCCCAAAGCCAGACCACCTCCACTGTCTCAAGGTCCTATTATATATCTTCGAACTCATCTCCGGTTTATCCATCAACTTTTCTAAGAGTTCCATCATTATGCTCGGCAACGCCCACCACCTCGGCCCCTTTTCTGCCTCTTTGCTTAACTGTAAACTCGACCACTTCCCTACCACCTATCTTGGAATCCCCATTCACCCCACCAAGCTCGCTCGACATGACTAGCTCCCTCTAACCTCCAAGATCGAATCTCGACTGTCAACATGGAAAGCCAATTCTCTATCTGCTGCAGGCCGCCTCGTCCTTGTCAAATCAGTGTTATCCGCCCTCCCCTCATAATGGATGTCGTTCCATGTACTACCAAAATTGGTTATAAACATAATTGATTCTACTAGGTGTTCTTTTCTCTGGAATGGCACTAAAGGGAAATGTTTAATCAATTAGGAGTCTGTCTATCTGCATAAAGATCATGGTGGTTTAGGGCTAGTTAATCTTCGCTCTTTCAACATCGCCCTCTTATCCCAATGGCTTTGGCGTATCACCACTCCAGGTAGTTTCATCTGGAAAGACTGGATCCTTCAGCGTCACTACCAATCTAACCATCATCTCGTCCTTCACACACCCCCGCGTTTGTCACCCTCTCCCTTCTGGACAGGTATTTCAAAATTCATACCCCGAGTCAAATCCCTATTCCATGTATCAATAGGCAATGGTCACAATTGCCTTTTCTGGCTTAATACCTGGCAAGATCAATTGCCCCTCGCCCGCTCTCTCACCTATTTATTTCCCCATATCTCCCTCCACAACAGTTATGTTGATGATCTAACCTCTTTCGGCCCAACCAGCATATGCCCCCCATCTCTCTTCGACCTCAACACGTTGAACGACCTCAACTCTGCCTCAAACATACTCCTTTCCATCCAACTCACTGACACACCAGACTGCTATATTTGGGCATGTGCCCCGGAGAAAGGCTTTTCGGTTGTCTCTTGCTATGCATTCCTCAACCATCCAGGTAGGTCCTTCTCTTTTGCAAGACTTTGGAAATGCAGACTACCTCCTCACATCCTTTTTTTCCAATGGTGCCTCATTCACGCTTGCATTAACACCAAAGACAGACTCAGACGCTGGAACACTCAGCTTGACCCTCATTGTGTCTTCTGTTCTTCGCAGGAAGAATCTATTGTTCATCTTTTTTTCGAATGTGACTTCTCCTACTATATTTTAGCCTCGGCCAGCGCCAACCTTATTGGCTACATCCCGACCATACACTCATTCTTCGACTACTGGCAATATGGAAAACTAGATAAAATCTTGATTCCTTCATCGCTATATATAGTTGGTGCATCTGGAAAGAAAGAAATGCTTATGTATTCAACAAGCCCACAAAAAGTAATGCTAAAATTTGTAACATAATCTCCTATTTGTTTTCTCTATGGATAGGCTCAGTGCATAAGCGCCCCTTCACTTGGCGCCTTCCTTCCAGCAGCAATGAATCTTCAGATGATTAGCTCAAAATCGAGCCTGACAGGTGGACTGGGCTGTACGTATGGGTCCATCAAGTACCCTTAGTTTGTCTGAATACAATATAACTCTTCTTCTATAGTTGTATAAAAGCCTGACTGCGTTTGTTCTTTTGGGTTTTTACTTTAACTGCGAAGTATCATTTTGGCTACCGACCAGGCTTGTTGGTCGACCCATACTTCTACTACTTATAATATATATCTTCCAATCGGCTGTGTAGCAATGCGCTACACACCCGTTCCTTTCCAAAAAAACTAATTATTTCCCTGAAGGTACTTAAACCTTCGACTGCATTGCTACGGTGATTTGTGTGCACCGGTAACCCTTGTCTATTACATGGCTAAGAATTGTTTTATTGAATTAAGTCAAAGTGTGATTATACAATTTTGGTTTGGAGCTACCGAGGACAAAAAATTTGTAGTTAAGTCCTTGCATTCATTTAGTTGCACCAATTCATGCATATATTAGGAAACAAAAAAAATCCTAAAGTTAAAATTTTTTACATTTTCCTTAACTTAGTTTTTAAACAAAAATAAAAAAAATATTTTCAAATATTTTCCTTTGAAAAAAAAATCAAACAAAATCAAAAATCCAAAAACAAGCAATTTACCTAAGTTAGTTTTTTTTAAAGAAAAACAAAAAACCAAAAGAAAAAAATCTTTACAAAAAAAACTAAAAAAACAAAAACATTTTTTTTTTCAAAAAAAAAACAATAAAGATTTTAGGATTCAAAAATAAATCTTCCTTTTGAAAATATTTTCTTTTTAGTGAATATTTTTCCTTTAAAAAATCAAAAGAAAAGAATTTTTCGCTTCATTTCATTCTCTTAACCTTAATTTTTTCGTCTTTCTTCCCTTAATCTTTTCACGTGTGCATGAGTACTTGGACTCATGACACAATAACGAATCATTTAACCCGAACGAACGGTCCTCCAATGATGGCTAATGAAAACGCTCCCCGAACTCTCATGGATAGAATCTTTCCCGACAGAGTTTCTATCCCTTCTTGTATCACATTACCCACCCTAATGGGTAGTCACTTTGAAATTCATTCAAATCATATTACCACACTCTTGAAATTTGCCAATTATGAAAATGATGACCCATACATCTTAACAAAATTCGAACAAGTATGCGCAACCATTAAACTCCAACAACTATGTGATGATGGAATCAAACTTCAGTGAATTCCATTCATCCTTACCGATTACGCTAAAAAATGGTTGTATAGCTTACCTTCGAACTCGATCAAAACTTAGGAAGAATTCGTTAAAGTTTTCTTTAAAAAAATTTACCCCTTGAAAAAAACGACCAAAATATGAAACAAAATTGTGAATTTTCATCAATTTAGAGGTGAACCATTCGGAAAATACTTTGAAAGATTTAAAGAGCTTTTGATAAAGTGTCCACACTATAATTTCAAAAAATGGACTCTTTACCAAATCTTATACGATGGATTTGAAAATAGTTCACGAACCAGGCTTGAATCGATGTGCCAAGGCAATTTTCTCACCCAACATCATGACGATGCTTGGCAATTCCTTGAGAACTTAGCCAAATAATCATCCCAATAGGAACATTCTAATGAGAAATCCATTTATTCAAGATTGTGAGCACACTCGATATGACATCGTTGGCGTCGGAAGCTAAAATCGATGCAATGATCAATAAATTCGATAGCGTTTTCTCATCCAATCAAATGAATCAAGCTTCCCAACCATTGTGTTATAAATGCAGCAATCCGAATCACATCGACGATCAGTGCCCTCATTCGATAGAACAACTCAGTGCTTTTAACAAGGTTAAGAATGACCCATTTTCTCCAACGTACAATCCTGATTAGAGAAATCATCCTAATTTTGCATGGAGACAAAATAACTCTAACATGAATTTGGTTCGACCTAATTATCAAACATTTCAGAACAGTGCTTCGAATCCTCCTTTTCAGCCCAACCATTTTCAACAAAATTTTGAGCCTCTATCTCAAAATCAACCGCAACAATCTTTTTCTCCTCAAGATGATAAACGATTGACTTCATTTGTGAAAAGTCAATTTGCCACACCCAAATTCTTCTTCTACTCAAGTAGACCGACACTACACCATACAACTCAATTTGTCACACCCAAATGTGCAAAAATTACCACGGTCTTAAGCCGTGGCAATTTTACCATGGCCATGAGCCGTGGTAAAATAAATTACCATGGTTAAAGACCGTGGCAGTTTTTGAATGGCCATAGACCTTGCCAAACTTATACTCGACATATTTTCACCCCCCGTGTAACAAATAGAACGCACGCCCCTTCATCTCATCCATTATCGATCCTCTCCTGCGCCCTAAATCTTTTTCACCCAAATCGATCAACGTCGACGCTGCTTAAATCGAAAATAGAGATCTCTGTGGAAATAGTCGAGAAAATAGAGATGGACGTTGCAAAGTAGAGAAAATACAGTTGTATTTTTCGCTGGTTTCATCAATTATCTGCTTAAATCTAAGGTTAAACTATTTTTCGTTTTTTATTTTTTGATTGAATTAGTAGTTATATTTGATTTTCTAAGAAGTTTGATTTTGTCTAATATATAGTAATCTTAGAATTATTTGTGTATGTAGTTTCTTCTGTCTTTGGGAGAATTTTGAATTTTCCTGTTTTTGCGATTTCGGAGAATAAAAACTAGGGTTATAGAGGAGATTTGATAGAATATGAATAAATAATTTTAATTTGCAACCTAACTCTATTGAAATGAACAATTAGTACTTCTTGCAAACCATGTACTCCTGTTTAGTGTTTGGTTTAGATGAATGTACGAGTGTGATTCATGCAGTGATAATTTTCTAGTATTTTTATTAAGACTTTCTACTTATAATAGATGAATATGTAAGAAAATTGCTGACAACAAAATGCCATTGTTTACTTGTTCTTAGACTCAGTGACAAATCTACATGAAGGCTTGGGTGGGCAGTTGCCAAACCCAAGAAAAAACAAAAAACCATAATATAGAGCTAATTATGTTATAAACCTTTGACTAATTGTTTAGATTTCTAACCATGAACTTGTTTAGTTGATCAATTATAATTCTGTTTGTCACCTTATTAACTGATTAGCTATTTGGTTGGTTACTTATAAACATGTTCTTAAGTGTTAATTAATCTAGTGTTATTTGTAAATTTCTGCTCTTGGGATCTGTCATCTTAGTTGGCCTGGAAATCATATATATATATATATATAATCAAAGAGACATTGCTAAATCTTGATCTTGAAGCAATTGTAGATGAATTTGATATTTAAATGAAGTTCATAGAGCACAACATAAATATGGTATTTGGTTGTGTATTTATTTGTGTGTGTGTATATATGAATGTTCGCAAAAATTATCAATATTAATGTACTTCAGTTAAACTTTGTTATAATTGTGCACATGAATGTGTTAATACTGCCTGTAGCAAAGTAATATCGCTTACCGCAAGCAAAATTCCTAGTTTCGTCCCTGCTTAGACTAGACTAGTGATCCTTGTTTATTTTTACCAACATTCATGACATCGTAATTATATATTATATTGGACATGATGTGCAATTTCATGTGAACTGGTACATGTATTATAAAAAAAGTAAAGAAGATAAGTGGATACAAATAGGTAGTAGCTGCAAATGTGAACTGGTACATGAATACTACAGTTTGGATGTGTGCATGAAAATCTATAAATATGAAAGCGAATACATGTAGAATTATATGAACTGATATAACAGTTCATATATATGAACTGGTATATATCGTATTAACTAATATATCATATATATGAACTTATATATAATTATATCATATATATTAACTAATATATATAATATTATAAACAGTAAAATATCAGTTCATAATAGTAAATTCATAATATCAGTTTGAACTGAAATTATATTAAATTCGAACTGAAATTATGAACTGATATATACGGTAAATGAACATAAATATCATATATATGAACTGATATCATATCAGTTTGAATATTATGAATTTTATCCACTATAGAAAATATAGCATTTTGAATACTACTAATTGCAAATATTAGTTTGATGTGTGAATATTATGAATGATATTTATCAGTTTGAATATGTACGTTCATGGTTTAACTTTTCATTGGTAATATACCGTTGATCAACTAGAAAATACGAAGTAACATTTTATTCTACTTCTTTTTTGTTTTAGGCAACATCGCAGTGCTGATCATATCACTTAGAAGTACATTCATGGTTTTATTTGAATCACATCACTTGTCATTTGACCTTTGCCCGATTTTCTAAATTTTTAGAAGCTCTTTAACAATTAGGGCATTTAGCCCTTGTGGACATTTCATTTGATTAAAGCATGGAAATTCCAAATTGCCAATAAAGACGTGCAAAAATCAAATTTAGGACAATAAGCTTCTCTGTTGGTCTGCACTGTGAAATCGATCAATGTTCCCTTAGAAGTACATTCATGGTTTGGCTAACTTTGATATAAAGGGGAAAAAACAAAAAAATTCTAATTACACTATACCTACTTAGTTTGGCTATTTTTGTGTTCAAGCAAAACGAATGGTGGTTGGTGATGTTATTTATCTATTTATTATTTATTTATTTTTTACACAAAGACGACAAGAACTCATTTTGATGTTGGGATTGAGCCCAAAACCACAATTCAGATACTTGCATTTCCTTTTTCATTTCAAAGCTGCTCGAGAGTTCTGCATAGCTGCAGCTGTTGCTAAGTTTATTAGATATAAGAAAGAAAATGAACTGCAACGTTTTTGCTCATTACGACAAAAGCAGAGTTAAATTTGAGACCAGAGAAGAAAAAATAAATAAAAGAAGAAAAAATCAAAATAGTGGGAATACAGAAAGGAAATCCTGAATTATTGAGGTCCTAAGTTAGTTGAAACATGGGAAGGCAAGAATTAATTACAAATTATTGACATTCATATTTGTGAAATATGGATTGGAAAACATTGAATTATTGATGCAGCACTTACCAGAATCGAGCTATCCCTAAATCGCGAGGAAGAAGAAGCTCCAGTAGGTCGCGAACGACCTTCCAATGATGCAGCGAATTTTCTTGAATCGCGAGCAAGGCCAGTAGGTCGCGAACGGCAGCTAAGTCGCGAGCGTCATTCCTTAAGTCGCGGTACGCCTAGGTCGCTCCTCCTCCTCCTTAAATCGTGAAGAAACCCAGTAGGTCGCGAACGACCTTACTATGTCGTGAAGATCCTTAGGTCGCTGAAACGAAGATTAAGTCGCTGAAGTTAGGTCGCGAGAAGTTGCTTATGTCGCTGCCGAAGCTTGACTAGGTCGCTACTGTGCGTGTTTAGGTCGTTTCTTTAAAGTCGTTGGTTTTGTAAGTCGTTTGTACTGTGTGATGTATTAGTTAAGTCGTTGTGTTGTAATTTGTATATTGTTAGGTCGTACGAGGTTAAGTCGTGTGTGTTGTAAATACCTATAAATAGGGGTGTATTGTCATTTGTAATAGGTTGAATTTTAAATAAAATTTGGTTTGTGCATCTTGCCTCCATTAAAATTGGTAGTTGAGTGTTATCTCCTATCTCCACTTTCAGCATTCGAGTGCGCTCGAATCAACGATTGTTGAAGCCAATTCACAGAATCAATTACGCTTGATCAACGTTCGAAGAATTGTAGAACTTCTCTTACGGCATCGTGCGCGATCAACGTGTAGAAGATTGCTAGAATCCGGTATCTTCGTGATCAACGGATTTAGGCGTTTGGGTATTCTTAAATTCACCGATTTATCATCGTTTCACCGATTATTTCCGCTAATCGTGTGAGATCCTGGACGGATTCGATTTACATCGTCGAATTCGCTTCCTTGGCTGCGTCGGTATCAAAGCTAGATAGCAAGAAGTTTGCATCATTTGGAGATCGGATTTGCATTATTGAGAAGTTTGGGGTTCATCGTGTATCATTGTTCGTGAAGTGTTCGTGTTAGCAGTGTGAAGTTTGAATTTTTTGAAGATTTGTTTGAAGTTCAATCATGCCACCGAGACGAGCTCAACGTCATCACAATGTTGATGCTTTGTATGGAAGAGAAGATGCTGAACAAATGGAGCAACGAATTAGTGATAAATTCAATGAGAAGTTTGATGAGGGAATTGGTCGATTAGAGAGAATGATGCTTGAAATGAATCAAAGTAGAAGAACGGTTTCACCTGAATCGAGCCATGGGGGAAATAGAGTTTCACCACATTCAGATCGGGAGAGAAGAGAAGATCATGATCATAGAAATGTTGACGATCGTGATAGGAATGTTGATGATCGAAATCGGAGAGATGTGGATGATCGTGATCGGAGGAATGTAGATCGAAGGGATGTTGGTGGTAGAAATGGTGGTGGTAGAGATGTTGGTGGTCATGATCGACATCGATATGCATCAGATTTTGATGAGGAGTTTGATGGTGGTAGTGTTCATGGTCGAAATCGAAGCCAATGAAGAAATCATTCAGAGTATGATCACAAATGGGAGTCCGGAATAAAAATTGAAATTCCAGAGTTTAAGGGTGGTATGCAGGCTGAAGAATTTCTAGATTGGTTATCTAATGTTGAAGAGATCTTTGAATTCAAGGAGGTTCCGGATGATCGTCGAGTGAAGTTGGTTGCTACTTGGTTGAGAGGAAGAGCTATGGCGTGTTGGCAGCAAACCAAACTTACACAAGAACGGATGGGGAAGTCGAAGATTGTTGCTTGGGAGAAAATGAAGAAGATGATGAAGGCTACATTCTTGCCTTACAATTATCAATCACTCATGTATCAGAGGTTGCAGAATCTGAGGCAAGGGACGAAGACTGTTAATGATTATGCTGATGAGTTTTATCAACTGATTGCTCGAAATGACATTATGGAGACGGAGGAACAATTGACTGCTAGGTTTGTTGGGGGGTTGAGGATCCAGATCCAGGATATGGTAAATATGTTTGACCCTAGATCTGTGGCTGAAGCGCACCAGAAGGCGTTGGCTTGGGAGAAGCAAGGAAGACGAGGAGGTGGTGTATTTCCAAGTTCCAATACTCAGAGCAAGGGTGCTAGTGGGAGTTCCAATGTTTCTAAAGCTATAAGTAAACCAGTTGTGAATGAAGTTGCGAAGGCGAAGGTCAACAACAGTTTCAAGTGCTATAATTGCCAGGAAGTGGGTCACAAGAGTAATGAATGCCCGAAACTGAAGAGGATAGCTATGATTGCTGAAGTGGAAGGTGAGGATGTTGATGAAGGTTATTCTAGTCCAGTTGAGGAGGATGAACAGGATATCGCGTCGGGAGATGAATGATGTAATCTAAAGTATAGGAGAGTCCAGAGGTGTTCTTGTTGATTGGACATGAAGCTACTGAATCTGTTGAAGTTCCAGAGGAAGTAAAGCCAGTGTTGGAAGAATTCAGAGATGTGTTTCCTGAAGAGTTGCCAAAGGAGTTACCACCGTTGAGAGATATTCAGCATCAGATTGACCTTGTGCCAGGGGCGGCATTACCTCACAGGCCAAATTATAGGATGAGTCCTAAGGAGCATGAGGAACTGAGAAGGCAGGTGGAGGAGTTGTTAGAACAAGGGCGTGTTCAGGAGAGCTTGAGTCCTTGTGCAGTGCCAGCCTTATTGGTACCGAAGAAGGATGGGACTTGGCGGATGTGTACGGACAGTCGGGCTTTAAACAAGATCACTGTGAGATACAGGATTCCTATGCCGAGGTTCGATGATTTGATTGATCAGTTGAGTGGGGCTGTTGTGTTCTCAAAGATTGACTTGAAGAGTCGATACCATCGGATTCGTATTAGACCGGGTGATGAGTGGAAGACTGCTTTTAAAACTAGGGAAGGTCTATACGAATGGCTGGTTATGCCGTTTGGCTTGTCAAATGCTCCTAGTACTTTTATGAGAATGATGAACCAGATTTTCAGACCATTTATTGGGAAGTTCGTAGTAGTTTACTTTGATGATATTTTGATCTATAGTAGGAGTATGGAAGAGCATATCCAACATTTGCGAGAAGTGCTGTTGATTCTACGATAGGAGCAATTCTATGCAACAACGAAGAAGTGCGTGTTCATGACGCACAGTGTTTTGTTTCTGGGATATGTTCTGTCGAAGGAGGGTATTCAAGTGGATGAAAGCAAAGTGGAAGCTGTCAGGAGTTGGCCACAACCCAAGACAATTACTGAAGTGAGGAGTTTTCATGGGTTGGTATCTTTTTATCGAAGATTCATTCCACATTTTAGCAGTGTGATGGCACCTGTAACTGATTGCATGAAAGGAAAGAAGTTCGTGTGGACAGAGGAAGCAGAGTTAGCTTTTGAGAAGATCAAGACACTTTTGACGACAGCACCCATTCTGGTACTGCCGGATTTTCAGATATTGTTCGAGTTACACACTGATGCTTCGAAGGTTGGGATTGGTGGAGTATTGAGTCGGAATGGAAGACCAGTTTCTTATTTCAGTAAGAAGTTGTCTGGAGCCAAGTTGAGATATAGCACTTATGACGTGGAGTTTTACGCAATTGTTCAAGCTGTGAAGCATTGGAGGCATTATCTGTTTCAGAAGGAGTTTGTTCTTTATACGGATCATGATGCTTTGAAACATTTGTAAGGGCAGGACAAAATTTCAGCTAGACACGCTTCATGGGTCGCGTATCTGCAACAGTTTACTTTTGTTGTAAAGCACAAATCAGGGGTGACGAATCGTGTAGGTGATGCCTTGAGCAGGAGGAATCATTTGTTGACAACGATGAAGGTTGAAGTGATAGGATTTGAACTATTGCCAGAGTTGTTTGAGGAAGATCCTTACTTTGCGAAGATTGTTGAGAAAGTCAAGGATGGGAGCACTGATGAGTTTGTGTTGGTAGATGGATTCTTATTCAAGGGGAATCGATTGTGCGTACCAGATTGCTGCTTGAGAATGAAAATTGTAAAAGAGTTGCATGAAGAAGGAAATGTTGGTCGGGATCGCACATTGCAGTTGATTTCTCAATCTTATTTTTGGCCGTCAATGAGAAAAGAAGTAGAAAAATTTGTTCAGAGGTGCCATATTTGTCAGGTTTCAAAGGGGACAGCGACAAATGCAGGGTTGTATATGCCTTTGCCTGTGCCGATTAAACCATGGATGGATGTTAGCATGGATTTTGTGTTAGGATTACCGAGAACGCAACGTGGCAATGATTCTATCTACGTGGTGGTTGATCGGTTTTCAAAAATGGTAAATTTTATCGCATGCAAGAAGACGGCAGATGCAGTTAATGTTGCACAATTATACTTCAGAGAGATCTATCGTCTTCATGGGTTGCCTGAATCTATTGTATCAGATAGAGACACTCATTTTCTAAGTCATTTTTGGTTGAGTCGGTGGAAGATGGTTGGGACTAAGCTGAATTTTAGTAGCGCCTATCATCCACAAACGGATGGGCAAACGGAAGTGGTGAACAGATCTTTGGGAAACTTGTTGAGATGTCTTGTGAAGGATAATTTGAAGAGCTAGGATGTGAAATTGTGTCAGGTATAATTCGCACATAATCATGTCGTTAATCGAAGTACTGGATTCAGTCCATTTCAAGTGGTATATTCGGTAATTCCGAAGGGACCATTGGGTTTGTCGACAGTTCCACTTCAGAGAGGGGTTGTTAAACGAGCTTGTGATTTCGTGAATGAGTTGCAGAAGTTTCACAGGATTGTTCATGAACGATTGCTTAAGTCAAATGAGAAGTATAAGCAACTGGCAGATAAGAAGCGAAGGAGTGCGGACTTCAAAGAGGGTGATTTTGTTTACGCAGTATTGACGAAAGATCGTTTTCCAGTTGGAACTTACAACAAGTTGAAAGCTCGAAAGATTGGTCCAGTAGAAATCTTGAAGAAGATCAATGATAATGCGTATCAGTTAAGGTTGACGGAAAATGTTCATACTTCTGATGTTTTCAATGTCAAACACTTAATTCCGTATTATGGGGAGAAGTTTGTCGAAGAAGAGGAGAGAGTGAATTCGAGGTCGAATTCTTTCCAACAAGGGGAGGATGATGCAGCACTTACCAGAATCGAGCAATCCCTAAATCACGAGGAAGAAGAAGCTCCAGTAGTTCGCGAACGACCTTCCAATGATGCAACGAATTTCCTTGAATCGCGAGCAAGGCCAGTAGGTCGCGAACGGCAGCTAAGTCGCGAGCGACATTCCCTAAGTCGCGGTACGCCTAGGTCGCTCCTCCTCCTCCTTAAATCGTGAAGAAACCCAGTAGGTCGCGAACGACCTTACTATGTCGTGAAGATCCTTAGGTCGCTGAAACGAAGATTAAGTCGCTGAAGTTAGGTCGCGAGAAGTTGCTTATGTCGCTACCGAAGCTTGACTAGGTCGCTACCGTGCGTGTTTAGGTCGTTTCTTTTAAGTCGTTGGTTCTGTAAGTCGTTTGTACTGTGTGATGTATTTGTTAAGTCGTTGTGTTGTAATTTGTATATTGTTAGGTCGTACGAGGTTAAGTCGTGTGTGTTGTAAATACCTATAAATAGGGGTGTATTGTCATATGTAATAGGTTGAATTTTAAATAAAATTTGGTTTGTGCTTCTTGCCTCCATTAAATTGGTAGTTGAGTGTTATCTTCTATCTTCACTTTCGGCATTCGAGTGCGCTCGAATCAACGATTGTTGAAGCCAATTCACGGAATCAAGTGTGCTTGATCAACGTTCGAAGAATTGTAGATCTTCTCTCATGGCATCGTGCGCGATCAACATGTAGAAGATTGCTAGAATCCGGTATCTTCATGATTAACGGATTTGGGCGTTTGGGTATTCTTAAATTCACCGATTTATCATCGTTTCACCGATTATTTCCGCTAATCGTATGAGATCCTGGACGGATTCGATTTACATCGTCGAATTCGCTTACTTGGCTGCGTCAATTATAAAGGGGCGATCGCTTACTTCAACATACCCCAAGTTGTAGACTGAACAGAGTAAAAGCTTTCTGATTTGTTACGGAACATGACATAATGATGTTTTTTTCTTCTTGATAACATGTCAATAATTTCAAACTTTGCTGGCATGCGTGAAGGGTTAATTATTCTTGTTTGTAGCTTTTTAGGATACCATATATATCGATGTCTTTAAATGTTAATGGAACACAGATGTGCAACCACTACGTCTCAAATTACAACGTAAAAATAAAAAGTTCAGTATTAAGCACTCGTGCACATATCTCCAAAATAGAGATGCAGCATTCACACCTAATTTTCATCCTATAGGTAAGAGTAGTCAGGGATTAAAGGAAAGTGTAAATAACATACATGGTAGACAAATTCATATGCGGCAGGATCATTGTTTGAGATATGATGAATAACAAAGTATTATGAAAATGAGGTTTTCCTCGATTATGAGTACTAACAATTCAGATTTTTCCAAAAACGATATGTCATAATATATTTAGTACAACATATGGAGTGAATCCTTAACTCTTATTGTTTCTTGGTCATCTTCAGCCTAAGCAGTTGTTATAACAATATTATTGTAGGCGTGGTTCGCATTGTATTAAAATAAATATCAGTTATACTGGTATAAATAAATAACATTTTATACTGATATTCATCTATTTATATTGCATATATCATTCTATTATAGGCAATAGAACCATATATGTAACAAAATAATTGAATATTTATATAGAATGATATGAGCAATAGAAAAATATCAATTATAATGATATATGCAATATAGATAAATACCAGTATCATTCTATACTATTGATATTTATATTGGTATAAATAAACATCAATATAAATAAATACCAGTTATACTAATAATTGTAAGCGTTTATAAATATCAGTGTCACTGCTAAAATATCATTTATAAATGCTAACAAAAATTATTTAAAACGTAATATTTCCCTCATAATTCATTTCTAAGTTTTGTGCATAATGATAAAATCAACGATATGTCTACTTACTACCATCTAAACCAGTCCTAAGTGTTATGTTGATGTATCAATTATAAATTTTATGCTTCTGCAATGTTAGAATGGGATTTAGAACTAATATCTTCACTAGTACTTTCATTAGGTTTCGCTTTTGCTTCATCATTTTCTTGCTTTTCGAGCTTTTGCTTCTTTGTCTGTGATTCAAACTTTCCTAGCACTGAATCGAGCACGCGACGCTGTTTGAAGAATTATTGTGCTTATTGGAAGTTTCTTCAGTCATTCTGGAAGCTGATTTGCAGACTTCATCATCATCATACTTTGTAAGACCTTTTGATTTAGGTATGGTTAATTTTTTATGCTTTGACCTACCAGATTTTCTAAATGAAGTTTTATCTTAATTAAATTTTTGCCTGGTTATTCTAATTCCTTATATTATATTTATTATTTTATAGCAAAACCATTATGGGATAGATTATTTTTAGTTAGATATTTTTATATTATGTTTTTCTAATCTACCTTTTTGTCGGTCTAACTAAATTATAATTTTTTATAATTTATTTTGTACTTTTCTATCATATGTGTACATAAAGTTATTACTGAAACTTTCTTATACTGTGATTCCATCTATAAAGTAAAATGAAAGTGCCAACTCAATCTTTATATAACGTACACACAAAATTACATATTTAATTTACAAGTTGTTTGATAGTTTATGAGAACCTTACAAGTAATTTCTTTTAGATTTAGTTAAGCATGCTTAGTCATTACCTCATCGTTATTAATTTTTTTTTTAAAGATAAAATATATAAACAGGAGGAGAAAAAACGCCTTTCTCCGGTGGCTAACACAAAAGGCGGAGCATATGAAGGACATATACTCCCTGAACCAAAAAGATAAAATAAAAGCAGAAAGACCTCAACCAAAGCCATAGCAAAAAGCAACAAGACTGCTAGACCGGAACAACTACAAAAACAGAAAAACAGCCCACCGACAATCACCAACCCGCCTTAACCCGAAGGTAAAGGCCAGACCTCCAATCTCAGCCAATAAAGAGACCTAATCGAACTGCAGCAGAAAAATAAAGCAGATCCCTGAGCAAGGATAGTCCCACTGTAAACCAAGAGCACAACGAAAAACTCCGTCACAGATCAACAACAAGCAGAATACCCTATAAACCCGATCCCTGGACGGCGAAGGAGATAACGCCACATATCAACCAAAGAGACAGAGAAACCAATCCAGGACAGGACAAAAAATATGCAAAGAAGAACCACCATCGAAACACCAAAAGCAAGCACCAGATATAGCCAACCTATGCACACTCCCGAAAAGGAGCGAACAGAAACCTGAAAAAAAACACTAGCGAACGCATTAAAACCAAAAAAACGGGGGGGGGGGGGAGAATGAGCGATGGGTGAGGGCCAACGCTAGAGAGAAGGACTTCAACCAACTCCCTGTCTAGTAGACGACATAGCACATGAAATAGACAGAAGACCCACCAGCCGACCGGATCGGTGGCTTATGGTTCCCCTGAACGGTCTACCACGGAAAGCCAGGAAGACGTCATTCCTCACACGCCGAATAACGGATGGAGGATCCATAGGAGTGTTATCGAAGATAGCCTTATTCCGCGCGCACCACAGATGCCAGCAAATAAGACAAGGAATCAAGCGGAACACGATAGAACGAAGAGATTTCCCAGTAATTCTAGCCCACCAGGACGCCTGGAGATCCAGAGCTGAGCTGGCAAAGCGTCGAACACCCACTAGGTTGCCGAAGTAATTCCAGCACGATCTGGCCGTAAAACCACCAAAGAACAAGTGGTTTAAAGATTCCACTTCCCCGTTGCCACAGCAGCGACAACGAGAAACAAAGGGGATGCCGATCTTTTGAAGATTCACATCCAATGGCAACCCATCGTGAAGAATTCGCCACATCAAAACAGAAACCTTGGGAGGAATACGAGTATCCCATATAAACGAGAACACCGGGCGAGTGGGACCGGAAGTTCTAATCGAATTCTAGGCTTTCAGGATGGAAAAAGAAGCGCCGTCCCAGCCAATAGACCCACCATGAGCGTCAGAAAATGGCTTCACCGTTTGCATATGCTTCCAGGTCTCGCTAGCATAGGACGGTGAACCAGAGAAGTTAGAATGCGCAAGCCTGCGGTATTTAGCATGGAGGAAAGAAGCCCATAAAGAGTCGTTAGTACCAAATCGGTACCACAATTTACAGGCAAAAGCAGCACAAAGGTCCTTTGGATTACGAAGACCCAAACCACCTTCGATTTTGGGACGGCAAATCGTTTCCCACGACACCCAGTGGTGACGGCGGGCATTGGCCTGATTGCCCCAGAGAAAAGAAGAAGCCAAAGCCCGATACGACCGAAAAAACGAAGAAGTTGGGGACATAGCCGCGAAAACATGAGTCCCCATCGAGTCTAAAACCGACTTGATAAGGACCAGTCTGCCAGCTTGGGAAAGCAGAGCTGCATTCCAGCGTAAAATCTTGCCCCTCACTTTGTCTGTCAAAGAGTCGAAAAAGCGTTGAGCTTTCTACCTCTGTAGAGAACAATACCCAGATAAGGAAGAGGGAGAGCAGCTTCCTTGAACCCTGAGACAGTCTCTATCCAGGAAGCGCGAGGGGCAGACAAGTCCTTCGCATGGACGAAGCTACTTTTGGAAGGGTTAACGAGTTGGCCCGAGGACCTCTCGTATTGATGGAGAAAGCTCAGAAGTCTCCGGACGGATGAACGACTCCCATTAGAAAAGATGACAATGTCATCAGCAAAGGAAAGGGAGGAAACAAGGGGGCAGCCCCTCGGAATCCCGAAACGTTGGATCTGGCCGTAAATAGTTAGAGTATGGATACCGCGGATGAGAGCCTCCGCCGCAATCACAAAGAGAGTTGGCGAGAGTGGGTCTCCTTGACGCAGACCCCTCCCCGCCCTGAAATAACCATTAGCCGAGCCATTAATGAGCACAGAGAACCAACAGTTGGAGATGAGCCTCCAAACCGAGTCAATAAGGGGTTCCGGGAACCCGAAGGCCCGTAAAACCTTGATGACGAAAAACCAGGACATGCGATCGTAGGCCTTAGCCATGTCTAATTTGAAGACAACATTAGACGCCCTAACTTTCCGATCAATCTGGGAGATCAGCTCTTGAGCGAGAAGGACGTTATCAGAAATCAAACGGCCTTTAACAAAACCTGCTTGAGAAGGGGAAATAATACGATCAAGAAAAGGAGCCAGGCAAGAGGCAAGGATCTTAGAGATAACTTTATTCGAAAAGTTACACAGGCTGATCGGCCGAAAATCCATACACGAAGTTGGATTCTCGCATTTGGGGATGAGAATAAGGTTGGTGGACGTCCAACCCGAGGGGAGAGATTCTCCGGAGAAAAAGGACTGAATAGCAAGACAAAAATCAGCTTGAATAATAGTCCAGGAGGACCGATAAAAAGCTCCATTGAAGCCGTCCGGGCCGCTGGCACTATCCTTGCTTAAGGCAAAAACACACGAGCGGATCTCCTCAGTGGTTGGGATGTCCGCGAGATGGACACACTCCTGAAAAGCAACCACACGAGGAATAAAGGCTAATAGAGCCGGATCGGAAACCGATTCAGACTGTGAACCAAGAAAGGATTGAAAATGGTTCAGAATGGTATCTTTAACTTCCTCAGGTGAGGAAGCCATAGATAGATCAGGTCGCAAGATCTCGCGAATCATTAGCAAGTTATTTTTCTTGCGAATAGAGGAGTGGAAAAATTTGGAGTTGAAGTCACCGTCGACCACCCACTTGATCCTAGCCTTTTGACGGAGGAAGTCATTCTCGATACGCAGCTCCGATGAAAATACGGTCTGAGTGATATCCCAAGCCTCCTTGTTTGCCGAGGTCGGAACCTCGTCTAGCAAGGATTCAGCTAAGATAAGAGACTCTTCAGCCAATCGGACGCGATCAAAAATGTTCTTGAAAACCTGACGATTCCAGACCTTAAGGCAATCCTTTAGTCGCTTGAGCTTACGACCGAAAATAGCACAGGGAGAGGCACCAATAGGGACACTCCAGGAGTTAGAAACCTCTTGAAGAAAAGAATGATGAGATATCCACATACTCTGGAACCGAAAAGAAGAAGGACCCGAGAGAGAGAAGGGAGAGCAACGAACAATCAAAGGAGCAAGGTCAGAGAAGGTGCGGTGAAGATGAGATAACGAGAAAGTAAAGGGGAGGCGAAACCAATCCTCCGACCCGAAAACACGGTCGAGTCTAGAAAGGATTCGGTTCGGTCCCTCTTGGTTGTTAGACCAAGTAAAAGCAGAACCAGTAAAAGGAATCTCAGAAAGGCTAGAGTTAACAATGAAAAAGTTGAAATCCTCCATCGCTGCGCGGTTGACGGAGGCTCCACCCCGTTTTTCCACATGGCAGGCGACGATGTTAAAATCGCCGCCTAACACTGAAGTATCCAGCCCCATTGAACCAAGGGCAAGGATGTCGGACCAAAGAACTAATCTCTCCGAACGGTCACATTTGGCGTAAACCCCCGAAAATAAGAACGAGGAGGAAACGAAAGGAGACGAACAAGCCACTGACAGAAGCTGAGAAGAATCAAAAACGAGGCGAGCCGCCATGGATTTGGACCATAAGATCCAAATCTTACCCGAAATGTTGGTGAATCCCCCGCCAAAACCTAAAGATAAAACAATGTTGGGGATGCCTTCCGGAGCAATAAGAGGTTCCAGAATAGCAACCAAACCAACCGAATGCTTCACGATAATGCGTTTTAGCCTAGCCAAAGACGCATCGTTGCCAATACCACGGATATTCCAGAAGAGAAAATTAGCCATGAAAAACAAACATAGAGCGAGGAGACAAAACGAAAGACCTAAAACCTTATCAAGGGAAAAAGGCACAATTAGACAAGATACAGAGAAAACCGAGCAGATCGGTCGATCTGTTCGGACGCTGCCGTAGAGCGTGTGCGAATGGTGCGAGGAGTAGACGGGGCTCTACGAGAGCCACGGCGACGTGCTCGCTGAGGAGATGCGGGAGACCGGATAGAAGGCTCAAAAAGCACCGCATCATCAATTCCCGTCAACGGAGAACGAGAGGAATCAACTGCAGGAGACGACGGGAATGTGTTCCTAGCTAAGCAGTCGAGGCGCTCATTGAGGAGCGCAATTTCTGCCTTACTCATAAGAGGAATGGAAATGGAAAACGAACAAGAAGAAGCAGGAAGAGAGCAAGCCAAAGAACAACAGGATGAGGAAGATGAAGAGGAAACCGAAGGCTCCGATAGCTCACAAGAAAACCGAAGGAAAAAATGGAGGCGGGCCAGACGCATACCACACCTCCTAGCAATCCAAGCCGGGTGAGGCAGAACCGAGGAATGGGAAGAGAGAAGAGGGTATGAGCAATCCGATGCAGATAGCAGTGCAGAAACCGTCAAAGGGATACACGAGCTCGCCGACTGAGCTAGGGGAGCGCCAGAAGAGGGACCAAAAGGATAATAGAGATGTGTTATGGAGCAACCAAGTTGCTGCCCATATTGCTGTGGGAGTCTTACCAAAGCTGGACTGTCACTAATAAGACAGCCCCGCACTACGGGTAAGAATCGCATATCGGACTCAAACGAGGCAACAGCAAAGCGGAACAATGAAAGCTGGCAAAAACCAAGTCTGTCTGTATAGTGGTCAGAGGCAACCACTATACGGCCAGGACTGGGAGATTGCCCGAACCACTCACTCCGAGCCTGATGTAACCTCCTTAGAGACCATCGGTAAACCGACAAAGGAGACAACCAACACAAAAAAAAAGTCACTGACGACACATAAGAGGCCTCGCAATGACTCCACACAAGAACCCTGAAGGAAGAATCCCACAGATCGAACCAAACTAGAAGACTAATTTGGACACAATCCATACGGCTAAGGAGCAAAAGCACAAAAAGCAATTGCCACAAATTCTCAAGACAGACGCAAGGAAGCAAGAACAGGACGAAGGACCCGAAACCACCAAAAATAACAAAAACATGACCTGACACCACACAGCTCGAACAGCTCGATGGCGAACCGGTAATGTCAAGGAGCACACACAGAAGTGTGTCATGGCTCAAGCATACAAGAACGACCGTGTCAGCCGAAAATTCGACGAACACAGGCCAACCACTAACAGTAGAAATAAAGAAAAAACAGGGGGAGAGAGGCTCACCTGCCTACTAGAGGCAATACAAACCTGTTGGAAAGGCAGAGAAGCCAGCATAGGCGCATAACAAAGAGGAGCCGGCCCTACAATTTCGCCAGAGACCACAGCAGAAGGCAAAACATCGCCTTCCAACAGCGAATAGGCAGACCATACGGCCGATGGCAGCCAAGGCCTGCCAGGCGACCCAAAAACGAAGGCAGGCACAACCACCTGCTGCACACCTGGTTTATGAAGCAAGGTGATCAAGTCCTGCTTCAAACAATCACAGGCGGCAATGGCAGTGTCGACCGAACCAAAGACAACAGAGCCCCTAACGGACAGCCAACAGAAACTCCACCAAGAACCAAAAGGCGAGGAGCAAATCGAGTGATGAAATCTCGTTTGCCACTCGGAAGGGGGGAGCTACCAGCCAAAGGACTGGATAACGCGCAATCAGAAATCACCCCAACAGTACCAAAGAAGGGAGCAGCGTGCACCAAGGTCAGATCGCCCACCGCTTTTCCAAAGATAAGACTTGGTTCAAATCGGGTGATGAAATCCCGATTACCAAGCGACTCAGACAAGCACGGCATAGCAGTCGAAGAGACAAGCGGATCTGAACTCCAAGAACCTCGCGACGCAACCAACGAACCTGAAAAATACATGCGTCCGAGATTCGAAGAACAAGCGCAGAAACTGGGGGATAATTCCATGAAATGCCCATCGACATCAACAAATTTGAATCGAGCAAGATCAGAGAACGCCTCAAGGGAATAAACGCAGATCTGGACTGACGAGCTACTAGAAAAGCAAACTGATAAAGGCGGCGGTATCAATTCCAGCAAAGCAACAGCTAAACTAGTGAAAGACGGGCAATCTCTGACGAAATCACCACGGAAGGCATAAAACCCCAAATCCATACCCAGCCCTAGAAAAAGCTCACGAGAAAACTGAGCAAACCACAGAGTTAAGGCACAGCGGAGAGAGTAACACACAAGAATACCAGGGAAGAACCAGCATAAGAAAAATGACAGAGAAATTAAAAGTATCGCAGGGAGAAGAAGTTTTAGGAGGCCATTTCTATTTTTTCTGACCGTTGTAGCTAGCTAAAAAAAGATATTCTTGATGACTCATCGTTATTAAGGTAGCATTGCTATTGCTAGTATTTTGAACAAGTGCATGCACTATAGAGTCACGTTCTCATGTTCAAACATGAAAATAATTTCATGATGTTGATGTTTCCTAGCTAAAATATTCCTGAGTTGAATGCAAAAGAAATTTGTCCGTCAATACTGAATTATATCCAGAAGCTCACAGTTTGAGCATAAATGTACGAACTAGACTGTTTATAGTTAAAACTTAAACTTGAAAATATCAAGTACAAATAAATGTCTTTATATCCAGTAGAATCCAGTACAAACATTTTTACAGTTCCATCCGTAATTTACTTATTTTTTCTTGATGAATTCATGTTTAAATTTAATTTGACCAAATGAAAAGTCTAAAATTTAAAATTTGTTTAGCTGGACTAAACTAGATTTATATCTATTAAATAATAGTACATTAGAAGAGTTTCCAGCTCTTTCGTTATTTCTAAAGTTTTCTCTTCCCTTCTTTATTATCCTTTGATATTTTATTATTAAATATACCAATTTATTACTTTACACTTATTTTTGTCCTTGAGGCTAAAAATATACAAATTTTTGTCCTTTAAATTTATTTCCCCTATTTTTATTAACTCTTTACGATCATTTTACATTTTGATATGTACATTTACATATTTATACCATTATTTACAAATAATTCATTTATTACCTCCTAACACGTTATATTTAAGTCCATATATTAATATTTTCAATAGATACTAAAAATGACAATATAATTAACTACATTTTCAAAACTTAAGTTTTGTATATTAAAATATCATAAAAATTATACTTTGAAAACTATAAAATACCAAATAAGAACCATTTTATGTTTTTCCACTTAAATAATACTTTCGCATTCACTTTGGTCATTTGTTAAACTTTAAATTAAATTATATTTACATTCATATATAATATTAAAGTATATATATACTTATAGTAGAATTTAAATATATTTATTTTTTTTCTTTTAAATTTTTAAGGCATGAATATATATATATATATTACTTATTACTTACTAATGCTTGTACACACAAACTTACACCTACATACAAAAACAACAGCACTCACTCACGCACATCCTATGCACATGTATATTACACACATATAAACATAGTAGTGTATACTCACCCTAATACAGCAACATTCACACATACATGATTAAACATACACACAACACTACACATATACATATATATACACATACATACACAATTGCTAGTTTTATACATAAAAATAAAGTTCCCAACATGTATACAGATCCCAAATATATCCTAAATAGATACAAAATGAAAAGTTAAGGCTAATATCGTGAAAAGTTGAAAAATGGAATCAAATTTAATATAATAGTGAATCTAAATCTTCATCAATCATAATGTTGTATATCATGTATGATATAGCAGGGTAATATGTCTTCTAGTATAGACAAACAATGGATGAAAGAACTTGATCGAAGAACCATACGATATGTAGAAGGAGTGCAAAAGTTTATTAAATTTGTTGTGGAAAATGGTGGTGATAAGGAAATCTATTCTTGTCCTTGGACACAGTGCAAAAATATGAAAATGAAGATTAAATTAGATGACATTCATTATCATCTACTCAGATGGGGAATTATTCAGTCATATACCGTTTGGCATTTTCATGAAGAAGAATCGACAGAGAAGCAAAAATAGTCTATTAGTCAAGCCATAAGTACTGATGAGGCTGAACATCCTAGGATGAAAGACTTGGTCAATGATGCTGATAGATTTCATCATTTTTAACCTACCAACCCGTTGCCCGATAATATTGGGGAACCGTCTATGGTTGATGTTGATCGGCCGACCAATCAAAGGAAGCAGTGTAAATCACTTTTTGATAGTGCAAAAGAGCCATTGTATCCTTCATGTTCTAAAGGTATAACTACATTGTATGCCATTATGAAACTGAATAGCTTGAAAAATCAATATGGCTTTTTCGACAATGGTGTGACTGCACTCCTCGAATTTATAAAGGAGTTACTCCTTGAAGGTAAAACACACTACCGACAAAGTACCCCGACATAAAGAAGATGATTAAAAAGTTGGGACGGATTACAAGACTTATGATGCAAGCATTAATGACTACATGTTATACTGGAAAGATGATGCAAACAGAGTTTCTTGTACAATTTGCAACGAACCAGGATATAAGACGACATTCAACGAAGAGAAAAGAGCTACCAAAGTAACTCAAAAGACGTTGAGGCATTTCCCTTTAATTTCAAGATTGAGGAGACTGTATATCATACCATGGATAGAAGATGCTATGAATTGGCATGCTCGTGCCAAGTCCGATTCAAATGTAATGCATCATCCACATGACACTTCTCAATAGCGAGCTGCAGATTGTTTTGATGAAACATTTGCTGCTGAACCACGAAATATCACACTTGAAATAGAAACCGATGGTTTCAACCCACATGCGTCACTAGCTAGTTGTTATAGTTGTTGGCCAGTAATTATAGTATCATATAATCTTCCTCCATCAATGTGTATGAAAAGAGAGTTCTCAATGTTGACATTGTTGATTTCCGGGCCAAAACAACCAGGAAAGGATATCGATGTTTATTTACAACTGTTGATAGACAAGTTAAAGCAGTTATGGGAAGGAGTCAATGCATTTGACTCATTTAATAATTCTGAATTCATAATGAGAGCTAGGATATTATGGGCAATTCATGATCATCCTGCGCTCGGTACTTTATCGTGGTGCACAACTCATGGATATTTTGCATGTCCTATTTGTGGGGAAGATACTTGTTCTTACTATCTTCCTGAAAGTAAGAAGATGTGTTGCATGGGACATCGAAGATTTCTTCCTTCCCAACACAAGTTTCGAGACGATAAGGCAAACTTCAATAATGAACAAGAATATCGTCGTTCTCCATGGCCATTAAATGGTTATCAAGTTGAAGAAAAGGTAGCTAATATCAAGATGAAAGTTGGTAAAAACAAACAAGAAATCTGTCGAAAATGAAAAAAGAAAACTGATTATGAAGACATTATCAATGTTCCTACATGATATAGGAGGTCTATCCTCTTTGATTTGCCATATTGGAAAGAAAATTTGGTCTGACATAATGTTGATGTTATGCATACAGAGAAGAATGTCATTAAGCATCTCATCGGTACAATTATGTGTCATAAGGACAAGTCAAAAGACGGCATCAATGCACGCAAGGATTTGAAAACCATGGGTATAAAACAAAAATTGTGGGCGAGGGAAGATCGTGAAACAAATAAAATAACTATACCAGAAGCAACTTTCACTTTGAGCAAAGAAGAAAAAAATACGGTTTTGCACTATTTTGAAAAATCTTAAAGTACCTAGCAAATTCTCTTCTAACTTCCACAACAATGTGAGCATCAACCCTCCCGAGCTAACAAATATGAAGTCACATGATTATCATGTCATAATGCAACAATTACTTCCGGTATTGCTACAACATTCTTATCCACAACATAAGGATATGAGTAATGCTGTACACCATATAAGTGTAACGCTCCGGATTTTCGACTTCCGAAAATTGACATTAATACGTCCACTGTATCAACTGCTGAGCAATCGAATGTCGGAAAACTGAATTGTTATGGTGAAAAAGAAGAGGTAGAAGAAGACAGAAGAAAAAGAAAGAAGAAACAACAGCAAAACACAGAACATTATCAGAATCTCACATATCGCAGCGGAACAACATATAATAGATAAATGAATAATCTTTAAATCAAAGAACTATATCAGTTTATACATTACATCATCATCAGAGTTTACAATAACAATACAACACTGGACAGTTATATAAACTTGTCCTCGTACAGAATACACAGTGGAATAATAATATCATTTACAAGTGCTACGTCTCGCCATCCAGCTCGCCACTGAGCTCCACAGCATCTCCTGAATCCAGAATGACCTGATAACCTGATTCTAGACTGCCCGTGTGGAAATTGGTGGGCACCCAGAGTTTAGGAAGGAAACAATACACTCCAGGTCAGTCATGGTGACTGGTGTGAGAACTAAAACAGTAAACTATAGCTACCATGTTCAATAGCAGGTTATCGCCACATTCCATAGCAGGTAATACAACTAAAACCGTACAGGTTCGTATTGTTTCTTTGGATTTCCAACAAATGGTCAGGCAAAGGAACTTCCTTACACCGAAATGGAAACGCCTCTGGAAAGACGCCCCGAGAACCTAACCGGATCTCTGCAAACACAAGGCCGATGCTACCTCACGCTGAACAGCTGTAACTAGGTAGCTAACACACGAGCTATGCCATCCCCCGGTCGTTACCGACCTTTATCCAAGGATCCTCAACCACAAAGCAACAACCACAAAGTATAATAAATTTGCAACATCAACATAGGTAAAATATCTGGGCTCCATACCATGATATCACCTTTTATCCAGAAGGAAATGACATACCCTAGGGGCGCGACCCCTAAAAACCTTGCCGCAACATTCCTGTTTCGACCATTACCGGGTTGTGAGGCTCGACGAAGTCTCGTCCACAAAGCCATGCTTTTTCACAAAGCCACGCTTTTTCACAAAGCCACGCTTTTTCACAAAGCCACGCTTTTTTGATCAACAAATGATCAACAGCACTTCGTATGCCACATTACCAAATTGGGAATGTATCACTAGTAACCATCAACTACATAACCTTTGAGCCCGTACGTCTCAGAGAAGGGTGTTAAGCTAAGAGAATAAATTCTCCGCCACCAACAGAAATGTATTTGATAGAAACCAGCTTTACATCTCAAAGTGTAATGTCAGACACACATCCATACAAGTCCGTTCCGGGATCGAATGGAACCGAAGGCACTTCCAAAGAAGCCCTTGCAATCTGGATATTCACTAATCACGTCCGGACTTCCCATCACAAGAAGAGTGATATAAATCTCTATACCGGAGCAACTCGGTGCAGAGACATTCGACAGGTTGTCCTTTCATTTTCGAAAATACCCGGTCTTCACCACCGGTCTTCAATGCGATCCATATCGCCATATCACTAATTCGGAATGGGTTATATGACACAATGGTCTTTTCCCGACTAACCCGAATAGTGAGCACAATATTTCAAAACATATGAATATTGGGATTTCAATTAAGTCACAACTTATTACCCAAACTTTTCCTTTAAATGGTTTAAACAAATTACCATTTTAAATCTTTAAACAAAAAGATTTACTTCACAACGTTTACCCAGTTTCACAAAGATTCATTCAAAGATTTCCAAATCAATTTCCATTTCAATTGGATTTACCCATTAAATCTTTAAATTAAGATTTAACTTATAGCTTTCAAAACTATTCACAATTCAAGTCTTTTATAATATAAAAGATACACCTTTTGAAATACTCTTTTATTTCAAAATAAAGTTTAATTATCATCACAAAGGTTAATTCATAGTTTTTCCAAACTATTTACAATTTCATTTCAACTTGAATTGTTTTGACACAAATTGGAAATCTTTTCACTTTATGAAAGCTATTATCATTTGAAAACAGATAGTTTCGTTTTGGAAAAAACTGGTTACAATTACATAGGTTAAAGCCATTCAAGTATAAAACTTGAATATAAATTTAAATTTCCAAAACTATATTTTAAATGGTTAAAACCCATATAAACACCTTTTATACTTATAAAATCTTTTAGACCAAAATTCCCAAATCATTGAATTCAATTTCAAAATATTGAATTCAAACTTAAATCAAATGATTTAAATTCCAATTCTATTAAGTTACTTAAAATAACTTTTTATTTTGAAACTCACTTTCAAAGCTTTCAATTCCAATTCCAAAACCATTTTGGATTCAAAAACTCAATTTTCCAAAATTGATAAAAATCTGTGACTTAACCGATTTCCACGTTAAATCCACATTTGTGTGTGTATTGTGTAGTCCACGGGTTTAACACAATAGTGCAACAGCATTCAACCATCACAGATCAAATATAATAATATAATTGATAAGCGGTATAAACTATAACGCTTATCTTTCATTCACAGATCACAGATATATATATCACATATAAATATATCACAAATCAGAACACAGAATAGGATATATCACAAAGCATCACATATCAGAGATATTAAACAATTCACACCCAATATAATCCAAACATCCGTAGATATGATCAATTTAATCATCTGATTAATCTAAATCAGATAAATTTCTATAAATCAATTTTTTTTACTAGTTATGGTAAATTAATTACCAATTGATTTCAAATTGATTTTTCACATTTATTTCAAAACACCAAATCAAATTTCCAGTTCATTTCCAAATTATTTCCCTTTTAAAAAAAATTCCTTTATCTCTTCAAATCTATTTAAAAATCCAAATTTATATAAATTCTTCAACTTATAAATAATATTTCGAAATCCATTTATTAAGCCCTTTTTCCCCAAATTTGAAATTTAATTCAATACGGTTCAAAAATAAGACTTTTATCTTTTAACTCCTTTTAAACTTATCCAATTATCAAAAATAAATTTTTTTCGATAAATTTTCAACTTGAATATCAAAAATCCAATTTTTATTTATTTTCGGTATCCAACAATACCAAAAATATATCCGGCTAAATTATAGCCTTCAACGATTTCAAACACAATATAATCATACATAGATTATAAATAAATCAACACACAATATTGAAATAAATTCAAATGTTTGAGGAATCCAGTTGGATCCCTCCAACCTGTTTCCCTGCATCCACAGATGTTAGCACAATACCAATTCCACTTCAAAGTGAAATATCGCGGTATATGGGATTTATAAATATTATCCGCTATTATGCGGCCCAATAGGGTCTCATCCGCTATATAATGCGGAAAATCAACTCCAAATACATATATAATACCAATTCCACTTCACGGTGAAATTATCGCGGTATATGTTTTTAATAAATAACCCCCGCTTAATATACGGCGTATAGGGACTATTTAACACAACAGATAACAATTATCATTCAATCCACACAATCAAGCAATTTTAAATCTAACTATTTAAAATTTAAATCGAAACAAATATTCGATTGAGTGAGGAGTTCTCACCTTGCTTTTTAAAATGTCGAGCGTTCAATTTTTTTCAAATTAAATCGAACGCCTTTGATTTAATCAAAAATTCTCGCTTGCCCCAAACAAGCCCAGATCTGCGCTGCAGCGTAGATCACGTCGCTGCGATTCCAACGCTTCCTGTTTCGTCGAATTTCGACAACGTATGCATTAGATATTGCATTTTAAAGTTCGTACGAATTATATACTATAATTTTACACATTTTTATTCAATTTTAAACCTTTCAAAAATCTGGGCCGTGCATTTTGAATTAATGAAAATCTGGCCGAACACTCTTTCTTCTTCCTTCCAGGTTCCACGCGCACGTCAAAACCCATATCACGTTCGAACATTTGAATGTTGCCCCCCTTTACTCGACTAGACGTCGATCAGAGCATGCCACAACCACTGCCCACGTGAGCTCCACCTCCGGCACCAACCTCGTGCAACTCGGCAATGTCTTCATCGTCAAAAACGCCTTCGAACGCACGGCAAACGTGGCCCACAAACTCCACCTCCGGTCGACGAAAACAAATATCCACCGTTGGATGTATTCGTCTCTCCATCCTCTACAACTTCGTAGTTGAATGTTTTTCGTATAGATGCCTAGATTTGAAGATAATTGAGGAATAAAATCGTGAATTACCGGCCATTGAAAAGTTACGGCCGGCTGAAGCTTGTTTGCTAGGGTTTGAGAGAAAATGAAATGTTGAGGTCCTTTTATAGAAAATTGCCAAAAACACTATTCATCGAAAATTTTCCGAACTCTAAACGAAGCGAGCCGGCTGTCATTTCTAAGGTTTTACCCACGTTCCGAACACAGTGGAATGTGTTTCGGGAGCTAATTCGGTCATATGTGCGAGTTACGGAAATAAACGATCAAATTTAAATCAAATCGATTTAAAACGATTCCTATGCGTTTTGGCTTGCCTCGGACAAACGACAACTCCGATTGACACGAAATTTGAAATCTTACAATAATATCACATTACGGATCCGATGAAACTTGTTTCATCGAAATCCGAGACTGTTTGAAAAATGGCTATTTTCACTAGTCAATTAAATATTAAAATATTCAATTTTCACAAATTAACTTTTAATTCAATTTTAAAAGTTCTATAACATCATTATAACTCCAATATGATTTAATATAACTTTATAAATCATTTTTATACACATTAACCCCAATTTCAATTATTTCTATAATTTCAAATATTAAACTGTCGATTTAATTAAACAATTAAATCACTATATTCAAAATTAAACTTATTCAGCCTACAAATCTTACTTGTTAATATTTAAAATCAATTAAATATACGAATTTCAAATGACAGAAATTCTGGGTCGTTACAATAAGTCTATTCTTTAACATTTTGTGCTTAAAGGTGATCAATATGGAACATCTTTTAAAAGCAAAGGCTAGTTTGGTAGAAACAATGTGTGTGTTTGAAAAACATTTTCCACCCGCATTTTTTGATATCAGTATCCACCTTATGGTTCATCTAGCCGATGAAGCATTGATTTGCGGCCTTGTTAGATATAGATGGATGTATCATTTTGAACGGTAAATTACTAATTTTTGTTTTATTCTTCATCATTCGATTTAAATAGCTACTAGTTATTACAATTAATTACCTACGTAGGTTGATGAAAACATATAAAGGATATGTGTGCAATAAAAGATATATTGAAGGGTGTATTGGAGAAGGATATATTGTACAAGAAGCTAGTTATTACTACATGGAGTATATGCCAAAAGGAGGTGATGGCACTCATAAACATACCCGCAAAGTTTTTTTAGACGAGGATGATGAGTTTGCTGGTGAGATGCCTCTAGATAGTGGTAAAGGTATAACCTTGACCCAAGTTCAGTTTGAACAAGTTCGTAGATGGGACCTTAATAAGTACGATGGATTGGATGAATGGGAGAACTAAGTTCGCTAATTTATCTTGAATTCCCACTATTGTAAGATAAATTAACTCATATATATGCATTGAAATGTCTATCGAAGGAGGTATAACATCTATGTGAAAAGTACTAAATCAAAATCTCGAAGTAGGGTTACATCCGTGGAAACTTGTCAAAGTTTCACTCTATGGTTACGTGATGAGTGTGAGAAATGCGGATTAAGGATCTTAAGGCTAGAATTAACACTAGAGGGGGGGTGAATAGTGTTATAAGAAATTTGTTAGTCTTTTTGAGTTTATCTTAATTTGTTAACAATGTATGCACTCATTAGACACAGATATGAACACAGAATCAAACACAGATGCAAATATAAAGTAAAAGCAGTAAAGGAAAGAACACATCAGATTTTATACTGGTTCGGAGTTACCCTACATCCAGTCCCGTAACACAAGTATGGATTTTCTTTCAAACTCAATTCAACAATTACAACCCTCGGTTTCAAGGCTACGAGGTACATCCACCAGAATCACAATCCTCTGGGTAGAGATACTTGATTTCCAGGGCAACAAGTTCACCCAATTGATTTCCAGGGCTACAATCACACCTTCTCTCGCTCGATTGATTACAAAAAGTCTATAACTCAGATTAGCACTTGGATCTTATAGAGATAGTGGAGAGAATCAAAACCAAAAATTATCTAGTTAGATTCGATATTGATTTCGGCAGAGTAATGGTGTAATTTGTAAATAAGAAAGTGGAGAAGAAGAAGAGAAGTTAAATCCAAGAAAAGTGATTAAAAATTCGTTGAAACTGACCCCTATTTATAGAAGAACGACAATCATGTCCATTCGTGAAGAGTTATGGCGAATAGACACTTCTTTTGAAATTTAAATTTTGAACTCAACTGTCACCATGTCGACATGGTGCCTATGGGCATGTCGACATCCCACAGCCTTTTTTGATGTTTTGAATTTCTTTGAAAATAACATTTATCTTATATAAAAACTAATTTATACTTTATAAATATACTTGACTTTAGTTGAAATTCATAAGTAAATATAAAGAACAATATATACATATTATTTAACTATAATTTAAATCAAAGTATAAATAATTTAAAAGTTAAATATATTATTTGAAAAGATAGTTTAAAATCAGGAGTAATTTGACTTTGAAATTAAAGATGTTTTTGAGGCTAAAATTATTTAAAATCAGGATAGAGAGTTTGAATCTTTTAAAAGGAAAGTTTTGAAATCATTTTGAAAACAAGATAATTTTGTAAAATCATTTTGAAATAAAAGTAAATGGATACAAAAAGATGTTCCACTAGATTTTTCGTAGGTTCCATCCTACTTAGGGTTCCATCCCTTTAACGAGCACGAAGTGGATTCCATTCCACGAATAAAATAGATTTTAAGATGTCAGTGCCTTTCTATGAGTTTTAACAATATTCCTAACTATATAACTTATCTTGGAAACTTGAACTCTTGAAATTCTTGATACTCATGAGTCTTCTATCTCTGTATCTTGAATCTCTATACTGTACAGTCTTCATTCTTGATACCTGTATGGGTAGATCCTGCATATACATATATATATATATATCTAAACTTGTAATGTTAGTATTTATATTTTATAATCTATTCTAACGCTGTTATCATCAAAACCATCATCTCATGGACTAACAATGAGGTATTACATCTTCTTAGGTATTCATGTGTATTTAAGTGGATCATGCACCATCACGATCATGCTTTTTTGCTTATTGTGTTTTTTAGTTGGTCAAGACCAATGAAGTTGATTCAACTCTTTGGCGGTTGGTGAACGGGCCAAAGTTCAAGGCGCATAGTTATACGAAGTACCTAGTGAATGGATTCATATTTTCTCCAAAAAGTTATGAAGAACGGATGATAACACAAGATAGTGGTGTTTGTATGAGAGCAATTACAAAATTTAGAGCGAGCGGGAAAGATAAAAATTACAAGGAAGCAAAAACAATGTATTATGGAGTTATTCAGCAGATAATTGAGTTGGATTACATTGACTTCAAACAAACGGTTTTTTATTGTGATTGGGTAAAGGTCGAGGATAAGGTCAATGGTTGTAAGATAGATCCCGTTTCAAACTTTATTACAGTTAACTTAGAGAAATTAAAGACCAAAGATAGAGTGAATGATAAGCCATTTATTCTTGCATCAGAAGCGCATCAAGTGTTCTACTCAAAAGATTTAAAAAGTAACGGATGGTTTGTGGTTTTGCATACACCAAAACGGTTGACTACGACTGTAGATGACACTGAGTTTCCTACTGTCTATCAATCAGCTTTCGAAGAAAATAAAAAATTAGAAGACCTTACCAAATGCATATGTTAATATAAGATGTATTTCTTAATTGAAATGAGTTGAATTTCAAGTGTTATTAAATTTAGAATTTCTTCACTATGGGTATTCAGCGTTGTAATGTTTGTTGTGTATGGATTCTTTGAACCCGAAGGTGTACTTAAACCTGTAACAATTTTGTCACTATTGTACTTGCTTATTTCGTTTGCTTTGTTGATAGCCTAACAATTATATGTTACCATTTAGTTATCATGTTTTATGTATGTAGAGATCTTAGTATACATACTCATCTTATACAATTTATTTTATGAGGTGGAATGCTAAAAAATTTCTTTTTCTTTAAGGCTTTTATAATTGGATGCCAAATTTTGTCATTAATTTAATATATTATGTGTTACTTTTTGATGACTGCAGCTATAAATTAGATATTGTATGTTACTTTTATAAATTTCACAGTACTTGGGCATTTAAATATATAGTATTGTCTACTAAATAATGTCATGGAATTCGGTTACTTTCCACTTATACTACTTCTATATATCTTGGGAATTTTTGTTCTTAGTTCCAGGTGTTTTATTGCTGATTGTCTGTCAGTATTGAATGTTTGCATAATATAATGATCCCATATACATTATTTGCAAACAATTAAAAATGCTGAAAAACTTTCCATACATCTGCTACACAAATACCTATGTTCAAACATGAAACTACACATTGAATTTAATTGTCTATATAAATGTCCTTTTAAGGAAAAAGTTCTATGCAGAATTTGCTTTGAAGGAGAGATAAGCACGGTTCTTCTTCCTTGTCGACACCGCACCTTGTGCAAGTAAGACATAATTTCGAACTTAATTCATTAAAATTTACATGATTTAAATGTAAAAAATTGAAATTTATGCTAATTGGTTTTATTTAACACAGAGCATGTGCGAGAAATGCAAGAAATGCCCCATATATCGTGTCTTTATCGATGATCGAATGCCTATGTTTGATGTTTAGTCATTAATTTTATATATTGTGTGTTACTTTTGATGACTGCAGCTATAAATCTATACTATATTATTATTAGTGAGTTATATTTCAAGCTCACACAGGCCCCTTTGAAATTTGGCAACTGAACAGTCTCTGAGTTCCTTTAATTCCTGTCTATTTGTACCGAGCTCTCTGCCATTTCGTGCAGTTGAAAATTTCTTTCTCAGCATCACTACTCCCCTTTTCCTCCATTTTCTTCTAGCCGAAATAATCAAGTCCTCATGAAAACCCTAACCCAAATTAGATATCGGATAAATCATTCTATCTTACATATCGATCATCGACTACAACCTGGTACCGCTTCATCCTCCAAATCAAGTATCCACTGTCACTTTGGAACCAGATCTAAAGCGTAAAGGGCATGGAACCGAAATTATAAAGAAATACTATTGATTTGTGGTAATTTATTTCTTTCAAGTTAAAGAATCTTCCCAATTCCTCGCCTCAGCCTCCTTCTGATCGATTCTTATGTACTTTGTTTAGGTGCTTCCTTCCACTACTCTCTGTTTGATTGATCATACCAAATCGGAGAGCTTATACTGCGTTTGCTTCAATGGTTAATCTAAAATTACAAATTTTCTTTTTTTTCCTATGTTTTCTTTAATCTGCTTTTTCTTTTGTTGCCATTTGATTTCTTCTTCTTATTCATATTCAATATATAGCTATATTACTGATTCCTATTTGTTGATATTATTCAATAAAGTTACTGTATTGCAGATTCGTGTCAAGGAACCTTGATACATGTATCTATGGTGCAGTTATTTGATTTTCAAATTGTTCGCCTATTCATTTCAAATTGAACTCATCGCTCCATTATTTTTTAGCCAGATTTGATAATAGTTGTGTACATTTATGCAATAAAAAGTTGGAATTGTCCATTAATGTATGTTCTTTTCCTTTCTTCTATATTGGTATGTTTGATATAAACTGACTTTTGAGTGGATACAATCTGAGTAGTTCTGATGGATACTAAATACATATATTGTATAACTTAGAGAATTTAAACTATATTTCATTTGCCAATGGTGTAAACAACATTAAATTCATTAACATAAATAATCTGAAGAATTTAAAGCATAAGTTTCCTTATATAATGGAATCCCTATATAATGGAAGCATTCTCTTTTTTTCAAATCTGTTTTTTTTTAAGTTTAATTTCCTCTTTTTATGTGATTGCCAATTAGTGATTTCTATTGGACTAATTAATCAAAAAACATATATTGCCTTTACATTCTACACTAATCAGTTAGCCTTTGACTATTGGAGTAATCTGCAATCAAATTTTTTTGTAATTGAATAATACTTTTCTTCCATACCTGATATTAGTATGTTTAATTGACAGCCCAATGTCTTCGCAAATTCTATAAAAGGTACTTTGAACTAATTTCTAATTTTATTTTTTCTCATATACATAGACAGATGCCTGAGCTGTTTTTGGATAGATTTTGTTCCAAAATTTCTTTTCTTCACAAATTCATAATTTTCATGTTATTTTTGGGATTAATTTTCACTACAAAATGAATATTTGTCTTTTTGTATGAAAATAAAATAGTGGTTGATATTTTATTGATACCTTATGCTAGATAGTCAAACATATACATGCTATGATTCATGGAGCTAAGTACCAAGATGCTTTAGAAACTGACATTTCATTTTTTACGTTTTTGTGAATATTTGCTTTTTTGGTTGCTTATGCTTTCATTTTATCATGGAACTGTATTCTTCTCCGTTTCCTTTTTGCTTATCTTTATTATTACATTATTGCCTATATGACATTGTTGATGTTACATCTTTTTTGTTACTATTTCTATTTTTAGGGAAACAAAGAGCATTATGCACTAGACTAGATGAGATGTAACTGGAGTGCAAAATGAAAGTAATAAAGGTGAGTTTTTTCCCAAACACATGTTCAATCAAATATAGATTCTCCTTCAAATGTATTTTTAATTAAAAAATTGAACCGTCAAATAGTAAGACAACCAAGATTATCCCTTCATAACGATTATCTTTATCTACCTGCACCCAATTTTCCCATCCTTACCTTCCTATAGAATTTTTATAGTTAATGGTCGCTTAGGGAGCATAACTGTCACATACTTCTTCACACGTCATGCATATTTGTTTCCTGTCTTTGCATTCTTCCTTGAAATTTGTATTCATAGATCATATCCAGTGTAATACGCATCAGTAATGATTGCAGAAGTTTCTATGAAGGTATAGCGTAACTTCAGCATATCTATTATATAAGATTTTCCTCTATATGAGAGGTTCTAAAAGACGCTCTGTTTGCTTTATGAATTTTTTGGCACGGTTGTACAAAATTAACATCCCTTTTACCTCCTTGATAGATAATACACGTAAAATATTATCCAGTCCTGAAATAATATTGCATAAGCAGACTCTAAAATAAATGATTGACACTCTTATTATGATAAATGATTTACTTTTTAGCAGGTTATGACAAATGCAACAAAGGGTTTCCAAAAACAAAATAAGAGCTTTGCTTTCATTAATCTTGCATTACAATAGGATAAGGAATAAAATGTTACCACCCAATACTTCATGCTATGTTTTTTCATATTCTTAGCTTAAGCATTTAATGTAACAATGCATAATACACAACCAGCTGTGGTCGATCATTGTAGAGCTTTACACGTATTGAGCTTTATTTTTGTTAGCACACTACATTGGAATTGGAAAGCATTTTATTAGGTGAAGTACAACTATGGCTAAGGCCGTCATACCTCACATTTTGATCAGCTTTGATATTGATGTACTATGGCATTTTCTTTACATCTTCTATTGAACGAAGCATGTTGCTTTAGTAACTAGATTATCTTTTATCCTAAAAACTTATCCATTGATTGTAATTTTTGATTTTGGTAGTTTCTAAGAAACCATAAATCTAAGTGAAAAGCCCCTCTACATCGTATAAATGCCTCATTCTGCTAGATATCTCCATTAAAACTATGCTCCAACTAGAATCACCATCTTCCCCATTAAATGTTTCAGGAATTAATTAAAATATAAGAATTCCACCATTGCATAGGCACAGAGACAAGGAACGAAAATATTTTTATCTGCAGATAACACTATCAAACATTAATATTTTTTGAACAAAATAAGCATTCAATTGCCTCAATCTGTACTAAGGCAAGGGCTCAATCGGTACTGAGGCATTGGCCTCAGTCGATATCGAAGCATTGGCCTCAGTCGGTATGGAGGCATTGGACTCGGTTAACTGAGGTAATTGCCTCAGTCAGCAATAAGGGAACTAAAAGGCAATTCCCTTTGTACCGATTGAGGCAATTGCCTTAGTTTTACCTGAAGCCCTCAGTCTAGACTGGGGCAATGCCTCATTTACATAGAGGCTACTTCTGTTAAAGCGTTCAAGTGAGGCAACTATCAGGTGTATTTTAATCTGTACCATATGATATCTACCGCGTTAAGACTTACTCACTTCACACCCACACTGATAACTACTTTGATTAGCTGCAATATGAGGTGGTACCGTATTAAAAATGTTATGCTCATTCAATTCATGCGCATTTCATTCAACGCACAATCACAATTGGCATCCTCTATTTATTATTCTATTTAGTTCAGTTTGAATGTAAACATTACATATTTTGGCCATCTTCGAATATTTTTGCCCACAGCATCATTTTCTTCATCAGTTGTTAACGTCTTTGGCTCCTATCATTTGCAGGAATAAGAAAGAAGTTGATGAACTGAATGGGCAGTTTGGACTCAATACTATTGGCTGGCGTTTCTCCCATATGCTAATTGGCTCGCTTTCTAGCATGAATATTAGTCCATTCAGCATCCACATTCGTTCCCAACTTTTGTATTAACCAGTCATGATAATGAACAGTTCAAAAATTTATGCTCCAACATTAAAATAACTTTGTTATTCCTTGATTCCTTGCTGCTTTATTTTATACAAATTTTCAAACATGTGATGTGTTACACATTTCGCAATGCCTATTTGTCTCTTAGATTATCTCTTACTCTTTTTTGTGTTTTGGGATTGAAAATAGTTGCTACATTAGTCTTATCTCATATTTCTTCTGCGTTGGCTGTGTTCAAACCAACATATGTGATTCCCACATAAAATTCATGTGTTCCGTAATTGAAAATAAGAGCCACCCTTTTGTATGTTTAACAAATGAATTTATGTTATTATTGTCATTCGTATGACAATTGGAACATTTATAAGCTCTGTTTTTTAGTGATAAATTCCTAATACTGCTCTAACATTTTTTATAACTGACCCGTGTGCAAAGCACGGATTTGCACTAGTTTAATATATAAACTCCACCCATGCCACTGGGAGGACCAATTAGTTAACAACATCCACGACTAGTTTACTTGTTTTGTAAACAGACCACTTCATACGTCGATAATATGTAGCTTGGAGAAAAGCAAGCGAGAGTAAAAAGATGCACTTGAATCCCATCTAATATTATATAAAAAGCAAGCAAAAAATTACAAGGGTTTCAAGATAAACAATTATTAGATAATAAATTGTGTTCAGGTTATGATCAAAGTACCAGTTTGCGCTCTTCCATCCCTGGCTCAGCTGCCCATGATAAAAATGACACAACATCCTTTCCCATCTACAGTACAGATTGTTTAAAAGTCAGTGCTCATTCATCATCATACGTCGGTTAAACTATTGAAGTTTAAACATACCTTTTACACACAAGAAAGGACAAAGGCATCGGTAGACTATCCCTTAAATAAAGTTGTTACATATTCTTTATTCGTTCAAAATAGCTTCACGTGAGGAGACCCTATTGTCAGAGGTTAAATTTCAACATGTTGTTGCTATTATTTTTTACTTTATGCATTTCGTTTCAATATAAAAGCTTTTAATCTTTGTAGCATTGCTACACTTGGTTTAAGACACATGAATCTTTGTAGCATTTTGTTGCTTGTTAAATCTCATCTGCACCGGTAGAATTAACTAACGGTACAAAGTACACATCTTTCCATTTTTTTTCCAAATGGCAAACTCGTATACGAAAAACAACTACTGTTTTGCTTTCGTTATTTTGTAGTGATTGAAATTTACATATCAAAAAATATACATCTTGTGATTGTTGTAATTAAGCAAAATTATTTCCTTGACCCGCATAAGTGTTAAGATGTATATAAAATTGCCCTAACGATCATCTTCATTTATGAAAGCAGACGCCTCGTGTATACAAAATTACAAATACTAAATCATGCAATCAAAGGAGCGGGCAAATGAAATTACAGAAGCGTCAACCCATTCAATTACACAATCATCCTCTACACAACCTGAAAAAGTTGAGATAAATTCACTAGGTGCACCTATTTCAAAAAACGTTGGAAAAGTAAGTACAAATTCATGTGCCGATCTCATATGAAAGTTGGGATAAAGTACTCGAAAAATACAAGACTGACGTTTGGAATGAAATGCTGGTAAGCTAAAATTGATTTCTACCACTTTCAATTTTCTCTATAAATATATATTTTGCCACATAATTTCTTTTTTTTACATAAACAACTCTTAACTTTACAGACATTTTACGATGTAGAGTCAGATTCAAAGGACTTGTTTTAAAAAAAATGGCCGAGTCATTTAGGAAACACAAAAACGAATTGAGGATAAATTATTATGACAAAAACGATGATGACGAAGATAGGATGACAAACTGTCCACCAACAATCGTCCAAGAAGATTGGAATGAGTTTGTGAAAAATGAAGCAAAACCCGGTGCAAGGGAAATAAGAGATACAGGCAAAAAGACATATCACTGCACAACTATGGTCATCATACTGGACGTACAAGTCACGCTGTAGTAGAACATGAAAGATATGTTTGTTTCACTTTTTATTATTAAATATAAGTAAATTGAGGCAAACATATAATTCATATATGTGTGTATGTATATAGACACAAACATTTAAACTGTTGGGTTTTAGTATTTCCATAAATTAACATTTGTTAGATCATCACAAATAAACTCATGATATGCCTTCATAGTCTAAGTTTTCTTTTCTCTGTTTGTCATTTGGATTATTATATGATTTTCATAAATCATAATCTGGTCGAACTAGCAATTATTATATGCATATGGTATGATTTTATTTATTTTACATAATACTAGTTCACAGTGTAAACTATTTTATGCTTTTAGCTTTCCCAAATTTTAACCTATGTACGATAGATGCAGTCTATAGATATGTTGATTTAGCTTTCGATATAGAACAAGAAATTAGAAATTCGTCCAGATAGGTGAGTAATTCTGCTCCTTGTTTTAATTATACATCACAAGTCTGTATCCATATTCCATAGGACTACATTAGAGATATACCTAAAAACAAACATTAACCAGGCGTATTGCCTGCCAATCCATTTTGTATAATTAACAGATTCAGACAATTGAAATTGGTCCTTAAGCAATTCATTAATCTGAAACACATTTTGAGGTTTTTAATATCCAAAGATCAAATATACTGAATATGATCACAGCTTTAGCAGCAACATTTTCTTCGTGTTCTTCGTGCAAATTCCTAGAAACTAAATTAAATTATATAAAACTAGTTAATTTTCATGAACTTATTCAATTTTTATAGAATTGGATAACTTTATTGACCTTTATAAAACTTGGTACATTTTTTAACAGGGCATACCCCCATTATTGCATTGATGATAACTGTCTTTAACTAGGCATGCATTCAAATTTGCCTCAAGAAAATGATAAAGGAAAGACTACATAAATACCTACATGTTGCGAACTACTAAACTAAATTGAATTACAAAGGCTAAAAGATAAAATGATTTAGTTTCTTCTGATTTCAGCACCGCTCAAACTATTTGTTGATAAGTTCATATGATTAAGCAGAGGTTGTAAGAAATTCATCCTCCTATAATGCTCATAACTTAAGACATTATAGGTCTTAGGGTTGGTGAAGCATGCATGCACAAAAAGAGTACTGTCGAATATTTGTAATATTTCCTCTTTAGAGTTATCTATTCCTAGTTCCGGATCTACTAACTCAAAGAGGTTTCCCTTCTACTGAAGCACACAAGCCGACAGTTTTATTCATAAAGCTAATAAATAACGTTTTACTATAAAGATTCAAAGATAACCATTAAAGCAAGATACCTAGTCAAGAATTTAAATAAAATCTTCTTTTGATCCATAATTTGTGTTGCTCTTACCACTTACGATTTCCAAAGCAACTACTCTAACGCTATATACATCTGTTTTAATTGTTACATGTCCATGCATTGCGCATTCAAGAGTCATATGACCTACAGTTTCCAGCAATTCGAGTGCTAATATGAGTGTGATCATCTCCTTTAGCTTAACCAATCAAAAATCAAAAAACTTAGCATAGTTATTTTTTTTATGTAACTTAATTAACTTATTTAGTTTTATATAATGTAAAACTGATAACACCACGTTTCACATGATTCTGTTTTGTTGCACAGTTAAAGAATGGTTCTTTTTTGTTGCAGGTGAGTGCAAATCCGACAAAATAAATCACACGTCGTCAAGTATGAGAGAGGACTCACACCAAAAATGACGGTACCATATCAGATTCGGCTTCTTCGTACTTTGTAAGTTAAACACATAATAATTCAGCTATTCTATGAAGATAAATAACATCTCAAGTATTATCATATTTTAGGAAAAAATTGCAAAAGCAAAGGAATCAATCGTTGATATATAGCGATGAAGAAGACTTGCCATTGGATGAAGATATCTTATCACAAGTGTTTGGCAAGGATAAAAGAGGTCGGACTAGAAGTATTGAGGCCAAGATGTAAAGGATCCAAGTTAAGGCTTCTAATATTGCGCGTAAACAAATCAAAAAGGCTCAAGGAGGCTCAGAAGACTTGAAAGCTAGAATGGATAATATGGAGGGTACATTGAAGTCATTGGTCGACTTGTTGAAGCTACAATATGCGGGTCAATGAAGAAGGAAGTGGTACACCACGCGGAAGTATTGAAAGAATGCCGAATAATGAGTTTGCCAATTTATTGAATTCGTCCGGCCAAAACAATCAAAAATGTGAAATCATGAACATTGACCCAGATGTCATTGCAACAACCACTTTCTACAGAGATTCGACAACATCCATTATACAGGGAAAACCTTTACCTCCAACACATGAGAAGTTAGTTGTGGATAATATACTGCTACCAGAAGAGAAAACATGCAAACAAAATCATCCTCTTGCTATGACATTTGGTGAAGTTGGAATCGATGGTTATGTGTGTCATCCAAAGAGTAATATTCGATATCTGTAGACCCAGAAGCAGTATGTATATATCATTACACTTTGGCATATGAATAGATATAAGTTACATTACTTTTTCCCTGTCAGTTCCTACCAATTTGTTGTGGATTATGCTTATATATAATGTTGACATGCTACTCCTAATAGCCATAATTAGACCATAAACATAAGTTATTAGGGCATAAAATAAAGTCTATAGTCCTGTCAAAAGTTGCAGTATATACTAAATAACTTTTGATATAAGCAAGAGTTTACAAAAGAGTTGAAGGATTGAATTTCAGTTCGGTTATTCTGTATAACATAAAACTTTTTATGGCTTGCATTCATGTTGAGGTACTAGCATGATACATAAGCTAGCAGAAGATTTGAGTGTTTATGAAATGAAATTAGTTGGGTTCACCATTTTCATGAACATAAATTTCCTTCAATTCTTTTTTGAAAATTCTCTGTCAAACTATTTGCCAACTTAACCTAATCAGAAGGATTGATTTGTATTCATTTCTTTAGTTATCACTTTTATCTGTGAGTATAGTTAAAATACACCTATAATCATACCATGTCAGAAAACCTACTGAATTGTCTTCTGTGTTTCCATTGCGGTACAACATAAAAAAGCCTGGAAACAAACAGTTACAGTAAAAATAATATATGAACAAAACATTGACGTATTATGCTTTTGGAGAACAATTTTGAGAGAATGATGGTGCGTGTCGAAAATGACTACCTCCCTCAAAAGGCGAGGGTCAAGTGGGTAGTCGAGGGTGATGCTAACTCCAAATTCTTCCACTCGTCTATTCGCAAGAAGAATAACCTTCTTTCGATTCGAGAGATTATGAGGTCAGATCTGTCTACGACTTCGTCGTCAGAGGAAGTCAAAGATATCATCCTATCTCATTTTCAATCCTTCTTGGAATCTCCTTCTGTCTCATTTTCAGATCCGGCTCTATTAGCTTTTATTCCTCCGATCATCCTTCCCTCGGAAGGTGACATTATTGCGGATCTTCCTTCCACAGAGGAGATCCGTGCCTGTGTTTTTGCTCTCAGCAAGGATAGTGCCAGTGGCCCTGATGGTTTTAATGGTGATTTTTATAGGTGCTCTTGGCCAATCATCCAGACTGATTTGTGTCTTGCCATTCAATCCTTCTTCTCTGGTGGAAATCTTCCTAGAGGTTGGACTTCCACCAATCTGATTCTTATTCCTAAATGCGAAAATCCTAAGGCTTGCTCGGATTTCCGTCCTATAAGTCTTTGCAATTTCTCCAACAAGGTCATTTCCAAAATTCTGGCCTCTCGGTTGACTCCATTTCTTGAGCGTATCATTTCTCCATCTCAAGCAGGGTTTGTCAAGGGGCGTCTGATCTCTGATAACGTCCTTCTAGCCCAAGAACTGATCTCCCAAATTGATCGGAAAGTTTGGGGATCAAATGTTGTCTTCAAACTGGACATGGCTAAGGCCTACGACCGTATGTCCTGGTTCTTCATCATCAAGGTATTAAGGACCTTTGGTTTTCCGGAGGCCCTGATAGACTTGGTGTGGAGGCTTGTCTCCAACTGTTGGTTCTCTGTCCTCATTAACGGATCGGCCCATGGCTATTTCAAAGCCGGGAGGGGCTTACGTCAAGGTGACCCTCTATCACCTTCGCTTTTTGTGATTGCGGCAGAGGCTTTTATTCGTGGGCTTCAATCCTTAACTATCTACGGTCAAATCCAGCGTTTTGGCATTCCAAGGGGTTGCCCCCTTATTTCTTCTTTATCCTTTGCGGACGACATTGTCATTTTCTCCAATGGCAGTCGTTCCTCTGTTCGGCGACTTCTTCGATTCATCCATCAATATGAAAGGTCTTCGGGCCAGCTCGTTAACTCTTCCAAATGTTGTTTTGTTCACTCGAAGGATATGTCTCCATCTCGCGCTTCTTGGATTGAGACTATATCCGGTTTCAAGGAAGCTTCTCTTCCCCTCCCTTACCTAGGCATTTCTTTGTACCGGGGTAGAAAACTTAACGCTCTCTTCGACCCATTGACCGACAAAGTTAGAGGGAAGATTCTTCGCTGGAACTCTGCCATTCTCTCTCAGGCGGGTAGACTAGTTCTTATCAAGTCAGTTCTTGATTCGATGGGTTCTCATATTTTTACGACTATGACCCCTACCTCCTCTTTCTTTCGTTCTTATCGGTCTCTGGCTTCGTCCGTCTTCTGGGGAAACAAGGACAACGGTCATCGCCACCACTGGGTTTCTTGGGACGCGATTTGTCGTCCCAAAAATGAAGGTGGGTTGGGTATTCGCAAGCCATCCGACCTTTGCGCGGCCTTTGCTTGTAAGTTGTGGTACCGGTTTGGCGCCAACAACTCTTTATGGGCTTCTTTCCTCCGAGCTAAGTACCACAGACTCGCGGGTGCGAATTTTTCGGGCACTCCTTCCTACGCTAGCGAGACCTGGAAGCACATGTAGTCTGTGAAACTCTTCTCTGATTCTCACGGCGGTTTGGCAGGATGGGATGGATCGTCCTTTTCGATCCTGAAAGCCTGGTCCTCCATCAGATCTCCTTCCTCCATTCGTCCTGAATTTTCTTTTATTTGGGATACACGCATTCCCCCAAAGGTCTCTCTATTTATGTGGCGGTTGCTACATGATGGGTTGCCATTGGACGAGAGTTTTCAAAAGATCGGTATCCCAACTGTTTCCCGATGTAGATGCTGCGGAAACGGTGATATTGAATCTTTGAACCATTTGTTTTTCGGTGGTTTCTCGGCCAGTGCGTGCTGGAACTACTTCGGAAATCTCGTCGGTATTAGAAGCACTGCGAGTTCTCTTTCTGCGATGCTGAATTCCTGGTGGGTCGGGAATTCAGGGAAATCGCTCCGTGCTATCATTTTCCGTTTGATTCCTAGTCTGATCTGCTGGCACGTTTGGTGTGCGCGGAATAAGGCTACTTTCGAGAGCAGCTCTATGGACCCGCCGTCCATAATCCATCGTGTGAGGAATGATGTATTCCTGGCTTTCCGGGGTAGACCATTCAGGGGCCCACTGAGCCACCGTTCCGAGCGACTTGTGGGCCTCCTGTCTATTTCCCGTGCTCCTACTACCGCCAGATTGGGTGTAGGATAGGCATCTGCTCTCGGTTGGTGACTTCCCCCACCCGTTCCCCCCCTTTTTTACTTTAATTGCGCGTCTTGTTTTTAGTTTCAGGTTTGTCTGCTGTCTGCTTGGACCGAGTTCTCGTCTTTGCTGGTGCTGCTAGTGTTCTCTGTTATCATTTCATGTTCCTAGTTGAGGTTCTCGTCAGATCTATCAGCAGTCGATCTTTCTCTCTTGTTGGAGGCTTTATTATGGTCATTCCAATGGGCAGATTAGTGGATCCGTCGTCTCTATTCGGAGTGGTATTGCTGCTGTCTGTTGGTTTTCTCCGTCTTTTTTTCGGTTGATGGAGCGATGGGTGGACTGGCCCACACCTACTGGTTGTGGCGGGAGAGTGGTTTTGTAGGCTGGTTATTTATTTACTCGCTTTCGGCTGGCCTTCTTGGCAGCTTCGAGCTCTTTTGGTTCTCGCTTCTTTTTCTTTTTTGAAATGTCTCTATGGGAGGCATATGACATCCATATGCTTCGCCTACTTGTGTGTACCTTTGGAGGAAGGTTATTTCCTCCCTTTTAGTGTTATATATATATTTCTTTTCAAAAAAAAAAAAAACAAAGTGACCGGGTAATAAAGTACCCAGGAAAGTCCCCGGGCCATTTATAATAAAGTTTGTGAATGATAAGTTTGACAGTATGTCACTGTTGTGTGTCACATTGTTAGCTGTATTGGTAAACATGATGCAGAGGCCGCCATCTTATTTGTTCATGCAGAATTCTTCTTGTTCTCAATAGCCCTAGGCTTTTAATGTGTTTGTCTCATGCTTATCTAGACGAGGTTCAACTGTTGTCTATAGTAGAATGATGGATATGAATATATATAGGCCACGTACGTGAATTTTGTGGTAACAATGTTTCTTTCATTGGTTTTGTCATAGTTTTGGTTTATAATTGATAAGAATCTTTTGTGGTGGTATAGGATGCACCAAAACGTATCTAATGCATATTGTAACAATAATATACATACCACGAGTCTTTGGCCTGTGCTGAAATATTTAGGATTTTGTGAGTTGAGTTCTAACACAACAAAAATTAAGACGGTTAGGAAAGATTCAGATTTTTGGGGCCATGCTGAATAGATGATATTTGTCGTTAAGTGATCAATAAATGTTCATAGAAGTAATTAAATAACCGGAGAACAAGATCTAGAATTACTCTTCTTTTCGAACCATTAGGATGTGCTAAAAATGTGGCATTGTTAAGTTAAACTAAGTAAATATGGAAACAACACCGTAACCCTATGCTACCTTCAGACACTACAAAAAAACAATAGATTAAAGACTGAATATTCCAGTCTTTAATAAAGCAAATCAGTCTTTAAATTATATTTAAAAACGGATCAAAGACTGAAATTTCAGTCTTTGAATTACTAGTCCCAAAAATAATTTAAGACTGAGATTTCAGTCTCAAGATGTGAAGACTGATATTGCAGTCTTAAATATATTTAAAACTGAATTTTAAAGATCGAAATTTTGTCTTTAGTCAGTCTTAAATTTGCATAATTTAGCAACATACGATACCCACAATAATAAACGGTGGAATATCACCAAGAATTCAAAATATCAACGTTACAATTACATACATGTCAAAATTTATTATGTATTATATAAAAACTACATACAAACTAACAACACACAAATGATAAAGTACTCAATTTAACATAAGACATGCCCAAACATATTACATTAACAAAAAGATAATTCACTAGGATATATATATACATTATTTTAACAAGAAAGTTAAGATAACATGCCCAAACATATTACATTAACAAAAAGATAATTCAACATGTTCGCTAAAAGAAGTACACATGTTACTTTAGAAACAAAAAACAAAGCAAATAAGTCCACTAACATATATGTACATATATTATTTCGACAAGGAAAACAAAACAAACAAGTGAAGTAGGGAACACTAATCACTCCATACCGCTATGATGTCCATGTTCTTCGAAATTGCGAGATGACTGATAAGGCTGATAAGACGTAGATGGTCCTGAAAACTGTTGCATATGTGAATATTGTTGCACATGTGGTAGTTGTTGTTGCATTAGATCAAAAAATTGCATGCTTTGTTGCGCAGTCCCGAATGTGTTGGAATGCAAAGGTGATTGTTGCGATGGATATGTTCCCAACGACATAGATCTGTGACCTACTACATAAAATACATGCAAATTAAGTCATTTAATGGAAATAAGCGTGGACGTCATAAAAAAGATAAGGCGTTACAACGTGGATAAGTTTGACGGCCAATCATTTATCAAAATACAGTAACTCTTGCCTAATTCAAAATACAAAGATAGTGGAACATGATAGTCCACCCATTCAGATATCCAATTTGTTGCTTTATGAAACAAATTTCTGTCTTAATTTCCGGGCTTGATAGCTTTACTAAAAACTTTATAGCAGTTTGCAAGTTCGAAATTTAGAAAATTAAACTTGGAAAATAAAGGCTCGTTCTTACTCCTTTTTTAGCCACTCTTCTTTCTTATTTTCTCCAATTTAGACATACAAAAAACTGGGATAATGCGAAAACCGAGAAACTATATTTGAATGGCAACAGTAGCTGTGTAGGATAGACTTTAGCATCTGTAACCGAATGGCTATAGAATATATATTATAGTTTTTAGCATAGGACTACAATGCATACACACCGATACTAATACGTAAACAAAATCACCCACTGAAAATCAAAAGCTTAAAGGAAATACAAAAGTAACTGGTTCTGTGTAACCTATATCTATAAATAAATTCGCAAAGGAATAAATTACAGATGATATATTTTAAGCAGCAAGTAGCCGGACTTCAAAACTGCGTTGATTCTGAGAAGAATAAAGCGAGCGATTATATTGGTTGATTATAATTTATAAAACAAGTAAACTTGCTAATGCAATGTTTTTCAATGCAAAATTTATTTATTGGCATGCATTTGATTTGTTATAGTTTTCTCGAATATGATGAACTCTTCCAATCTAAAAGTAGTAACTCTGTAAATAATCCAACATTACATAGATATAAAGCCACTGTTTTATGATTTATTATTTTTATTCAAAGAGGATGAGATATATGATATTCACAATGCAAACATCTTTTACTGACGCATTGTAAAAGATCACCGGATTCTTTCTCATTCATTATTTTTTAAGTTCACATTGTAAATCGTGAATTTTATTACTGACACATTGTAAAAGATCACCCTTCTTAGTAAAATTTACTGACATGATGTAATAAATCATAAATTTTACTAACACATTGTAAAGCCACTGTTTTATGATCTTAGCATCCTCCTTAGTGGGCTCATCAGTGAACTTAATGATGATAGCTCCAGTAACGGCTAATCCAGTCAAAAAGGCCAGTTGTGATTCCATTCCCTCTTAAAGAATACCGGCCATTACTATACACGTCCAGTTCAACGAATTTTCATTATTAGTAGTAGAGATTTATTACTTTATCAATGAGACCAACTTTCTACTTCTATATGATACCTTTAACAGAGTTCAAGTTTCTACATCCAACTATCTTCCTCAGTTGTAATCTTGCATTCTCTATCCCACTTATATCTACGTTGTATAAACTGAAATATACATCTTCACTATGGATCGAATAATGAAGGCAGCCTCACAGAGGGCAGTTGTGAACTATACTTATATCTACATATTATATTTTAAAGACGAGTGCAAATCGAGTTCTCTGTTAAACATGCTTACATCGTTTATTTTGAATACTAATCAACCATTGAGCACATAATTTGTTCAATCAACACATACTTCAGTCTAAACAATAATGCTATGCTTTTTTAATTAATCAAGTAAATTATTATTGACTCATCTAATTGGTATAGTATATAATATAAATAGATGATCAACAATTGCAACAAGGCTGGAACTAAGAATAATAGAAATTATGAGAAAATATACTAACCCGTGAAATGAGGAAATGTACCATTAAATGGAGAAAATCCCATTTGTTGTGACTGTGTAGGCATGGTGGCTTGTGTAGGAACGGTCGCTTGTGTAGGCATGGTGGACTGATCAGGAATATAAGGCGATGTTGGCACAGCCGGTTGCGAAGACACTACAACACGATTGGTTGTCTGCGTATGTACAATGGACTGGATAGGTATACCAGGGGACTGCTTTAATTTATCCAACACCCTATTTAAAGATAATACATGCATTAAAACAAACAACTACATAAACATTCAACATTAATTGCATATTTAGGATTTATAGCTCTAACCATTGAACAATTTCTTCCAATGAAAATTGTGTATGTATTGGTTGAGTAGATGGAGTTGGAGTAGAAGTACATCCTTGATGAGCACTGGCTGAAGAAGACCTAGAAACTCCACGTAAACTACTAACGTCTACATGAGGCGCTCCATACAACTTTCCTTTTGTAAGTCCCCCTGATGAATCAACCCAATGTTGTGGATTAAAAACATCCATTTCTTCTTCTGACTCGACCTTTTTGCTGAGATAGTTCTCCTGATCAATAAGGAAAATCAATCGACATTGCGTACATATTAACAATTTAAACTAAATAAAATAGTTACCATTGTTTTTGCAGATTTGTTATCCACATGTTTGCTATTCCTACATATTTTTTTGGTAATTTTTAAGGAGTTCGATGGATTTTATATAAATATATCCCGTTAACATAACAAAAGATTTTCCTAACTTATTCATTTAATGCATTTGTTGTTTTTTATAACATTTATTGATCTATATACTCATATCAAAGTTGATTTGTTTGAATAAACTCATTCCAACGATAGAAAGTCGCATGCTATTATATATGGTTATAAAAAAAGTCCTCTTTACAAATTATATATTGTCAATTTTTTTTTTTTACAGATTAAGCGGGGTCAAACTGGGCCCCTACCAGCTTTATTAAAAAACAAGGAAGAAACAGGACAACACAAAACAATATATTGTCAATTTTGTTAAAACATGTATGTGTTAAATTAAAATTGCGAGACTAAAATCAAATTATATTGTTTGATTTATTCTGCATGAAATTATTGTTTCTGAACCATAACGACCAAACTTGGTTTGCTGCTAGCCGTTGTATCACACCAATAATAAATATAAATGGTACAGCAGTACCTATTTATAAGTCCAACCAATCTAAGATCACAAAAAAGGTTAAGATATAAATGAATACATAACTATAAGGATAACATGTTATGTTTCAGGATCATTCTAACCTAAAATGCGTTTGTGGATCAATTCTCAATAGTAATTTCGAGAAAATAAATTTGCAAAAGGAAGTTTGTAAAAGTAACTTGGCTATAGAAGGGTTGGGGGAATACTTTTTCCATAGACATAAGTTGGAGAATATGGTTAATAAGACTTGAGAATTGAGATTGAAAGTGTCATTAGTGTTAATTATTTGGAATTCTTTTTATTGTGTCATCATGTTATATTTATTGGACAATTGAACGTATTGTTTACTGTTTATTTTATATTTTTGTTATATATATAAGGAAATAAACTAAAAACATTTTTTCCTCGTAATTTCAGAATTAGGCTTTTACAAAGCATGTCTGATTTGTATATGCTTATAAGTACAGGTGTTAAGAAACTACCATGGAAACCTCCTATACAACATCAGGCAATATGCCCCAAGTAATATCCTATTACAAGCTGCAACCTTTTTATATCTAATGATTAATACTGCATATATTTGGAGATATACTGTATATTTTGCTTTGGACTTCATGTTAAGTACAATTGCAATTATAAGGTGTTCAGAGTAATTGCTGGCAATGCAATAACTCATATCTTTGACACGGGGTAATGGTTTGAAATAACCAGAGAGTTGGATGTATATTTTCTTGAAGTAGGGGTATAGGTTCCCTTCAGGTTAACAAGATAAAACAAATCTAACAATCTTCCATTAAGTTCAACCGTATGATTAGCTCGTATATAATAACTGCTCAATGGCATCTAAAAATATGAGCAATGAAATCTGAATTAGGTAATATAAGAATTACAACTTGAAGATTCTAGCTTCTTGAAATTTATCAAAAACACATCACAATATAAACATATTAAATAAACCTTGTGTTACTCTACTAATTCATTCATTATATGTTTAACTTATAGTTGTTTTCCTAGCTTCAATCTTACTAAATCAACAGCACAGAATTGCATTGACAAATACTCACAAACTAGGACAAAACAAGATATAAGCATATGTTTACCACTTTTTGAAACCTCTTATTGCTCCATGAAGTCGAGCATGGGTTCCAGCATCAACCCTTAAATGCAAACATGAAGATCTGTTAATAAATCTCAATTCAACCAATATGAGAATATTTTTCACTGCTAATTCAGAAACCCTACGAAAATAAGCAAATTTTGCACAAGATGAGAAACAAAGATAGAAAAAAAAAACCCAGTGATTAAAATTCGGAGAAGATGAGAGAAAATTTTTGCACGATTGAGGAGAACTGAGGTTGAGTAAGAGTCGTGCAGAAGGGGGAAAAATTATTTGAGCGCGTAAGAAGAAAATATCTACGTATTTTGGTAATTCTATTCGATGTTGAGAATGAGAAAGGTTAGTCACGGATGTAATTGGGATGCGTGTTACATGGCATTTAATATATTATTATTTCAAATTAATTTAAGGAAATGTTCTCATAATGAGATAAAGTGGAAATTAGGTTGAAGGGCTTGTATTTTCAAGGTAGTAAGTTTTAAGGACAACACTTCTAAATAATTAGTTTTAAGGACAATTTACAGGATAATGATAAATTCATTTATCTTTTTAAGTTATACAGGAAAATGCAAAATCATTTTATCATTATTTCTGTATAACTGAAAATGATAAATTCTTTTATCTTTTTCCTGTAAAATGTCCTTAAAACTATTTTTTTTAAAATAGTGTCCATAAAACTTATTACCCCGCACAAATAAGCCCTTGAAGTGAAAATCCCCATGAGATAAATGTATAAAATGGTAATTTGTAGTTAATATCCCTAAAATTAGGATATCAACAATAAGTTTCATAATAAGGAATTCATATTACAAAAATCAAGATATATTTGGCAACTTAAAAATTTTGAAATCGCCTAAAAATATATACAACTTGTAATATTTAATAAAATAAGGAAAATTCTATTCTTTCAAAAATTTAATAGTTAACATTTTAGCATTCAAAAATCAAATTTACATTTCTATATATAAGAAAATAAATCATTTAAAATTCCATTTAAAGCAATTGAATTTCGAAATTGAAATTTGCAAAGGTTAATTTGGGAAACTAAAGCACCTTAGTTCGATTAATGTATAAGGAGAGAGAGTTTATGAAATGAGATAAGCGTTTTGATTTATTGCCAATTAGGAGTAGTTTTATAATATGTACGGTGTATATTAAGTAAAATGTGATGTATAACTTTTACCAAACGGTATAATTTTTTTTTATGAGATAAAAAAGGTAAATTCTATTCAAACATCAAAACACTAACACACATCATTATTTTGCTAAAAAAACGTATTGCTACATTACCATTCATTCCTAATTGCATTTTTTGTCTTTTTCATCTTACCCGTCGAACAAAAAGACTAAATTTATAATATTTGATCAAATCCATACATTTTGAGGAAGAAGTTAATGATCTTTTATCATGAAACTTAAAGCATCAATTAAGACAATTTTCACAGCTAATTACATTAATTTAAAAGCATTTAACTATTTTTTCACACTATGGTTGATTTTATTAACATTAAGAACATTTGTAAAAATAAAATAAACAAGTTACAATATTAGTGTCAAAATATAAAGTTCATTTCATTGAATTTTAAATTAATTTAATGTTTTCAATTTCAAGTTTGTGTAAATGGGTTTCAGTTTTAAGTGGGAAGATAATGAAGGTGTAATCATGGATGATTTTGTAAAAGAAATGTTGTACATAAAGTAATATTTTGTGTGTGGTAATTTATTACACTTCCATGTGTATGCTAAATGCTTATTGGTGTATAGATAGAATTATCCATAAAAAGTCTTTGGATTTTGCATTGAGGGGTGTTTGAGATAACCGACGATAGACTTCAATGCACAGTGACAGACTTCAAAGGAGGTAGGTTTAAGATCATGTGGTGGCAGGATCTAGAGATAAACTGAAAGGGATCAAATTGTCAAGGTAGGGATTGGTAAATGGGAAATACTTTAATATAATGAATTAACTACGTGTTACACTATTCTAGTGTATAAATTTATAACTAAAAAAACAAATTTGCCCTATATTTCCTATTCCCCTTAGCAAAAATGAAGTCTTTTTAACAATTCCCTTTGTTAACGAATTTCTTCGCTTACCAAAATAGTGCAAGCGAGAAAAGTTTGGATAATGATGGAATTTAGAGAGCCTGGATTTGACCCAACGAGTGTTTACGAAAAGCGACACTTGGTTGAGTTAAGGTTTAGGAGGAGTGGACAAGCAAGCTTAGATCCATGAAGAAGACATATGCATAGTCATGTACGATCATATGTTCTTGAAGTCAATTGTATGCAAAGGTAGAAATAAAAAATATGCATAGTCATGTACGATCATACGTGTGTTTGTAAGCGTCTGACTACTTAATTTCTAGTAGAAACCTTGGGGGCAGCACGTAGGTAGGTTTTTGCCGAAGCTGGGTAAATCTATGTGTGATTTTTACTGCTTTACTTTATGTGTTTATTTTTATTTCCGCACTAAATTTTAGTATCACCATATCCACCCCCCCTATAAGGTGAAAACGATCCTACAAGTGGTATCAGAGCTAGGAACAAAAATCAATTTTTGTTTTAAACATTTGATTTTTTAAAATGGATTATTTTAATAATGATTTTGCTGAGGGTCAGTCCATAGTTAGACCACCCATATTCAATGGTGAATATGCTTATTAGAATAGAATGAAATTATATCTGAAAACCATAGATGCATGAAATATTATTGAAACGGGATATAGGACACCAACAGTAATGGTAGATAATCAAGAAGTTGAAAAACCTATGGATAATTGGACAGATTTTGAAAATAAATTGTAAAATGCTAATGCTAAAGCTATGAATTCTAGTATTTGTTCATTAGATCAAATTGATGTGTCTCACATTGTCTAACTGCGTAGGAAATTTGGCACACACTTGAAGTGACTCATGAAGGAACCTCCTAAGTTAAAGAATCTCGCCTTACCATGCTCAGTAGCGAGTATGAGAACTTCACAATGGCAAAGGATGAAAGTGTCAAAGAAATGTATGGACAACTTTCGAATCTCGTATACAAATCAAAATCCCTAGGAAGACCATACACAGAACTGGAAATAGCCCGAAAAATCGTCAAAATTCTTCAATGAAATTTTGAAGCAAAAGTGACTATCATTCAAGAATTAAAGGATCTAAAACAAATTAAAGTTGAAGAACTCATCGAAAATCTCACCACTTATGAGCTAGAAATCAAATTCAAGGAAGAACATGAAGAAGGTGATACGCGAAAGAAATCAGTAGCTCTCAAAGGAACAATGGAAAGTGAAGAAGATGATGATGGAGCAGTTGAATTAGAACTAATAATAAAGAGATTCAAAAGGTGGAACCGCAAATATGAAAATCCTGCCTTAAATCAACAACTGAAAAACAGAATCGTCAAAGTTCTAGACAACTCAGAAGAGCAGGAGATCATTTGTCACAACTACATTAAACCTGGTCATATCAAGTTAAATTGTCATTAAAATCAATTCAGCAAAGGAAAGAAATCGAAATGAGAAGTTTTGCAGCTACTCGGGATGAAAGTGATAAAAGCACTGGCAGTGAAAGTGAAAAAGCAAATCTGTGTTTTTAGGAGAAATAAGTGAAAGCGATGATGACGAGCCAAGCGAGGTACTAAAACTTAACTCGCAATTACTTATATATTTTCATGAGGTAAATGGCTGTTTTGAACGACTTAGGGAGAAGTAGGCTAAAATTGAATCACAAAGAGATAGTTTGATAGAACTAAATAAACAGCTTGATCAATTGGTTCGAAACTATAAAAATAAAAGCCCTAAGTGTGATAAGTGTCCATCATTAGAAGACGAAATAAAAAAATCAGAAACTAGAATTAAATCGCTTGAAAATGAAAATTTGATTTTGAAAGAAAGTGAAAAATACTAGGAGAGAAAATTCTATTAAAAAGTGCACGTTGTTATTGAATGAATATTGTACATATATGCACTTGGAGATGGCGAGAATGATGTATTTTGGTGTGTTTGATACATTTTGAGGAGATGTTGGATAATGTGTTAGTTTGTTTTGCCACAATTGATACATTTTGAGACATTAGATGTTGATTATGTGTACATTAGTTGAATGTTTTGCTGTATGATGGATTATTTGAGTTTTATTTGTTGTAAATAGTGATGTTTTTTTAGTATTATACGTGATTTGGGCTTTTATATATATGATTTATATGTGTGAAATCGATCTGCGACAAATATTTATATGTATGTGTTGTATAGGAGACGAATGACAATATAAATAAAAAAAACTGCCCAGGTTTCCGACGGCTTCTGCTGAATAACCGATGGTCTATTAGTCAGTAATATCTAATGGCTATCAATGGCTTTTGGCAAAACATAATCGACGGCTTGTAATGTTTTTTAAACGGCTTGAGAGCAACGGTTTCCGACAACTTCCGACACACGCTAAGGTAAATCAGGAACAGCCATGTGTACACGACGCCCGACGATAAGCTGTAGGAATATGCCGTTAATTAGTAGCCATCGCAAAACCATCAGCAAAGCCGTCAGAAGCACGTGGTGACGGCTTTATATTCGATGGATTTTTCCAACGACCCTCGTCGGCGGCCGTTAGTCCTTGTCGGCTTCCAACGGCCGCCGACGGATTTTAGCCATTGGAAATTACACCCTTTCTTGTGGTGAACAGGCAAGTCGGTTAAATAGGTAAAACATAGTTATTTTCATATTTAAAGAGTAAAAGGAGAAGATAAGTCTTAAACCTGTATACAAAAGAAAATTTAAAAAATATTCTTATGATGTTATTTTGATCTGATGAGTTTTGAGTGTTCTTCAACTAGTTAGGTTTTGTGCTAGCCAGCATAAAATGCAACTTAAATTCTTCTTTATAAAGACAATGATGCCACTTGATTATAGTGTATGAGGTAGGTTGTTATTTGAACTGTAATAGGTTTTAACTGCATTCACGTGAATTACCAAAATCAAATGTTAGATTTACTTACATCTCTAGCCAACGAAAGTAGTTTTTTTTAAAAAAAATACATTAAATGCATTTTTTTCTAAGACTTCTTAAAGACCGAATTAAAGACCGAACTAAAGACTGAAATTTGGTCTTAGACCAGTCTTAGTTCTTAAAAACCGATTCAAGACTGAATTTTAGTCTCTAATTCGGAATTTTAAAGACTGTTTTTATAGTCTCTAATAAGTTTGAATTTACAGACTAACTAATTTCAGTCTTTATATGGATGTTTTTTAGTAGTGAGCTAACAATATGAATTATTATTTCTGATTTTTTTTATGATTTGAAGTTCATTGGACACAAAAATTGAAGTGGTTGAACAAATTCTTCAGTCCTATATGTGTGATTCAGTAATATGCAGGCTGACTTCTTTTCTGTTATGTCTATTCAGTCTACATATTATACAGTTGTTTGTGTAATATACGTATATATGCACTCTTATTGTTACTGGGATTTCCTGTAAGTGTGTCTTTCACACACACTTTTTTTTAAAGGGCACACACATATATAATATAATAAAAATAATAATAATAAGTTTTAATATGTGCATATGATGCTTGTAGGACACCTAATGAAGCAAGGGAGATGACCGCCAATGGAAGAATGGATTAAAGCATGTCCTTTTTATTGTTTTAACTGTCTGCATTCTGTTGTATTATCATCTTATGGGATTTGAGGGCATGAGAAATATGAATTTTTATTTTGAATTAGCACAGATACATTGGTCTTTACAAAACAAGTTATTTCACGAGTAAGTATTGTAGGACTTGATCTTTGTAAAATGCTAATGTACTTAAGTTTATTGGTAATGTATGTGCTCCTGTTTCTGGTTGTCCTATCTCTCTGTATATATATTCTTGATTCTAGTTTGCTTGTGTAGTCTGAAGCTTTTATACATAGCTGTGGCTAATTTTATTGTGTTGTCTGAAGTTTATTGGTGATGTATTACAACTTTTATTGTTTGTGCTTCAGTTCATTCAGCTGGCTCAGAGCCGTGGCTAATTTTAATGAAATAAAAGTTAGCCACGGCTATAAACCATGGCAAAATTTCATTCAGCCATGGCTCCCAGCCGTGGCTGATATTAATTTTGCCACGTCTTGGAGCCGTGGCTAAATAAAATTGCCACGGCCCAGAACCGTGGCAAAATGGCTTTTCTAGTGTAGTGCGACCTACGGAGTATCGAATTCCATTTCCACATCGACTTCGACCTAAGAAACATTTCAATCAAATGGAAAAGATGTTGGAAATTTTTAAACAAGTCAAAGTGAACATCCCTCTTCTTGATATCGTTCAACAAGTCCTAACTTACGCTAAATTCTTGAAACTTGTGTACTCAAAAATGACACACTCATGTACCCAAGGAAGTTTTCTTAGCTATCGGTCTTAGCAAAGTCTTGTCTTAATTAATTCTCGTAAAATAAAAAGATCCTGGATGTCCAACGATCTCGTGCATGGTAGGAGACAAGTCAATTAATAAGTGCTTACTAGACTTGGGTGCAAGTGCCAATTTGATTCCTTATTTAGTTTACCAGTTACTTGGCTTTGGTGAACTAAAACCTACGAAAGTGACTCTTCAGTTTGTCGATCATTCAATAAAGAAACCCGTGGGAGAAATTTAGGACGTACTCATCAAAATTGGTCAATTCATATTCCCCGTCGACTTGATCATCCTTGAAACACAACCCGTGAACAATTTGATGAGCCAAATTCCATTGATGTTAGGACGACTTTATTTGCCACTTCAAATTCCCTAATCAATTGTCAAAATGGTTCGATGAAAATTTCTTTTGGGAACATGACTTTGGATCTTAACATCTTCAATCTTGAAAATCAATCAAACCAATCACTTGACCAAAGGTTGGAAGTTAGCTCCATTCAAGAAAATTTTGACAGCCAAATAGTTGACCTTAACAACGAATGCGAGACCGAATATGAACAACTGTTTAAGACAAGCCTAATGAGATCGAAAACGTGCTTCAGTTTGAACCCCTCACCGTTGAGTCAGAACTTCAACCAAATTCTTTGATTAAGCAACCCCCTAGGTTGGAACTCAAATCTCTTCCTGATCACCTTAAGTACGCATACTTAGGTGATAACAAAAACGTTTCCCATTATAATTTGTTCAAATCTTTCTTTTAATCAAGAAACTTCCCTTCTTTCAATTTTGTTGAAAAAAAGAGGCAATTGGATGGTCGATTACCGATATAATGGGAATTAGTCCCACTCTTGTTCAATACCGTATCCACTTAGTTGACGAAGCCAAGCCTGTACGTGACGCGCGGTGAAGGCTTAACCCCAAAATGAAGGATGCGATTCAAGACGAAATTCTTAAGCTCCTCGATAATGGAGTCATATATCTCACCTCTGATAGTTCGTGGGTTAGCCCAATTCATGTCGTGCCTAAAAAGTCTAGACTTACTGTTATCACAAACGACGCCAACAAACTCATTCCAACTCGTACTCAAACGGGTTGGCATGTTTGCATTGATTATCGAAATGCTACAACACGTAAAGATCACTTCCCTCTTCCTTTCATCGACCAAATGCTTGAATAATTAGCTGGCCATGAATTCTATTACTTTCTTGACGGTTATTCCAGTTATAACCAAATTCCAATTGCTCCCGAAAATCAAAAGAAAATGACTTTCACATGACCCTTTGGCACCTTTGCATATCGACGTATGCTATTTGGCCTTTGTAATGCTCCTGCTACTTTTCAAAGATGCATGGTCAGCATCTTTTTCGGACATGATCGAACGCTTTTTGGAAGTGTTTATGGACAAGTTTTCCATCTTTGGAAACTCTTTTTCCGAGTGCTTACACTATCTCGAGATGGTTCTGAATCGATGCAAGGACAAATGCTTAACATTAAATTGGGAAAAATGCCATTTTATTGTCAAACATGGCATTGTTCTTGGGCATGTCATTTCAAACAAAGACATTGAGGTAGATAAAGCGAAAGTTGAAGTAATTCGAATCTACCCATTCTCAAATCTATCAAAGACATTTGTTCATTTCTCGGGCACGCTGGTTTCTATCGACGCTTTGTGAAAGACTTTAGTAAAACTTCTCGACCTTTGATGACTCTTCTTGGAAAAGACATTCCATTTGACTTGAATTCCGATTGTGTTTTTGCTTTCGAACGTCTTAAAAATGAACTCATTTCTTCTTCCATCATTTGTTCACCAATTGGGATCTTTCTTTCAAAATAATGTGTGATGTTTCTAACTTTGCAGTCGGTGCTGTCTTAGGACAGCGCATCAAAAAAATTCTTCATGTCATTTACTACGCTGGTATGACTCTAGACGATGTTCAACTCAATTACACGACCATTGGAAAAGAGCTTTTAGCAGTAGTCTTTGCTCTCGAAAAGTTCCGACCTTATTTAATTGGCTCGCACATTATAATTTACACTGACCACTCCGCTCTTAGGTACCTTTTCGCTAAAAAGGATGCGAAATCTCGTTTGAGCTGTTTGATCTTTTTACTCTAAGAACTTGACCTTACGATCAAAGACAAAAAAGGATTCGAAAACATCATTGCTGATCATCTGTCACGTCTTCCAAATGCATCACTTTCTTTACCGATCAACGAGAACTTTTCTGATGAACAAATCCTTTCCATTTCCATCGATCCATGGTACGCCGATATAGTGAACTATTTAGTCACTAAGGAAACTCCTTCATTTTGGTCGAAACAGGATAAATAAAAATTTCTTTTCCAAGTCAAGTACTTCTATTGGGATGATCCATACTTGTTTAAGTATTATTCCGACCAAATCAATCAACGTTGCATCCCAGATTGCAAAATCAAGAGTGGCTTTTCATTTTGTCATGACCAAGCTTGTGGTGGTCATTTCGGTCCAAAGAAAACAGCGGAAAGGGTGCTTCAATGTGCTTTTACTGGCCTAGGCTTTTCAAAGATGCATTCGAGTTCTGTAAAACTTGTGATCGCTGCCAAATGTTAGGAAAAATCTCTCAACGAAACATGATGCCTTTAAACCCCATTCTTACGGTGGAAATCTTTGATGTTTGGGGCATTGACTTTATGGGACCATTTCCCAAATCTTTTGGAAATCTGTACGTTCTCCTTGCTGTTGATTACGTCTCTAAATGGGTTGAAGTCATTCCTTGTAAAACAAATAACCACAAAATTGTTGTGAAATTCATAAAAGAAAACATCTTTTCAAGGTTTGGAACACCTTGCACAATAATAAGCGATTATGGAAATCATTTTTGTAATCGATCATTTGAAACGCTAATGAAGAAATACTCGATAATCCACAAGTTCTACACTCCTTATCATCCCCAAACTTGTGGTTAAGTTGAAGTTTTAAATCGCCAAATCAAGCAAATTTTAGAGAAAGCTATAAATAAAATCGAAAAGATTGGTCAACAAAATTGATAGATGTGCTTTGGGCTTACAGAATTGCATATGAAACCAATATTGAGATGTCTCCTTTTAGGCTAGTATATGGTAAAACGTGCCATTTACCTGTCAAACTTGAACATAAAGCGTTGTAGGAGATTAAAAACATAAACTTTGATCTTGAAAAACTGGCGAAAACAAAAAATTGTAACTCAATGACTTAGAGAAGATTAGGAATGACGCGTATGAAAATGAGAAAATGAGAAAATTTACAAAGAAAGAACAAAAAAATTTCATGACAAGTCAATCCTAAGGAAAACATTTTCGCCACATTAAAAGGTTCTTTTGTACGACTCTCGACTTCATTTGTTCCTTGGAAAATTAAAATCAAGGTGGACAGGACCATACATGGTACGTACTGTTTTTCCACATGGTGCCATAGAAATAGAAAACCCTAGGGATGGATCAATTTTTAAAGTCAATGGTCATCGTTTAAAACCTTACTTGGAGAGTGATCGAGAAGAGGAGCTTATGATTCTTCATGAACCACACTACGTCTAGTAAGAAATTTTAACCCTCTCTTGTAAATATGTACATAATTTTTTCCGTTACACTCATTATATAAAGCATTGACTATGGGGACATAGTTAAAATCAAGTGTAGGGGGAGTTTCAATTTTTTTTTTGATTTTTCATGGTTTAGTTTTTTGCATTTTCTTTCAAAAATACAAAAAAAGAAAAAAATTGAAATTTTTTGAAAATTTACTTTTAAAGAAACACGATAGAATAAGTATACTTTTTTGTTATTAAATTGAATTTTCTGAAAATTTACGTGTCTTAACAAAAATAAAAATAAAAGTTTGATTACAAGTAACTATGGTGTAACTAGTATATAGGAAGGTTCATAGATGATAATTATGAAGTATATTCTAATTGCAATCTTTGTTTAAAGAGTGGTTAATTTAATGTAAAGGCAATTATATTTTTGATCTTCTAAGTTAAGTGGTGTTAATATGATTTTTCATAACTCTCTTTTCAATATATATATATATATATATATATATTTCATAAAAATAAGGCACACCTAGAGTCATGTGTTCACACGTAAGTATGTACACTCGCCATGCTTTGTACCCTTCTCACATAAGCCCAAAGGGCAGTGCATGATCGGTATATACGGCTTTGATTTATCCGAGTTAGGTGTACGTAAATAAAATTAAAATAATAATAATAAACACCTAGAGTCATATGTTCATACGAAAGTGTGTATACTCACCATGCTTGGTACACTTCCCAGTAAGCCCGGAAGGCAGTGCATGATCGGTATATCTGGCCATAGTTTATCTAAGTTAGGTGTGTAAATAATAATGTTAATATTTTTCAAAATAAAGAGAGCACGCAATTAAAACTCAAACACTATCTTCACTTATTTGATTTGACTTATTATTCAAAAGAAATAAAAATGCCACTTTGCAAAACTTTGATAATTAACTAAAGGATTCATTTAATAGTTGCACTATATGATCAACCGTAACAACTAGCCAAACTAGAGTGTAATTGTGATGATAACTCAATTTTTGTTGAAAGTTTTGATAAGTAAAAAGACTAAAATTTATTGATAATAACAAAAACTAAAATCTAATCTACTCGTGTCAATTTAAAAGAATTCTTCACTTGTAAATATTTTCAAAAACTTGCATCATGTAGTCACATTAGAATTTGCAAATCGCATTTGGATTTTAAACCTTCACGAAACAACACTCATCCTACTAGGGACATCTGGAGGTTTAACGGCTTGTTGCATACGCTCAATGCAATCGTGTTTCCTACAAAAATGGATTTATCCTAGTTTTAGTCTATTCGAGAACGAATAAAAAGATAAGTGTGGGGGTATTTGATGTGCAGGTAAAAGTTTATATTTTTACTCCCATATTTAATCTTATTTTATTAAAATAAATGAGCATATTAGGGTATTTTACATGTTTAAACCAAAATCTAAATTGTTTTCAAATCAACATTCATTCATCTTCATTTAGTGGCAAAATGATAATTTTTTGTATGAATTAATTTTGAGAAAATTTATTTGCACATTCATATTTTTATTTGTTGGAAATTGAGTGCAAATTGGATGGAGCTTCATGGATGTATGCATGCACAGATGTTGAAATCAAATGAAGAAAGAAAATAAAAGAATTCATGCAACATGGAGGAGTCCACATGCCCACTAACTAATGGACCATAATTAAAGCACATGTACACGTTAATGGAGACTTAACGGCATGTTAGTGGGAATTAATTAATTACTTAATGATTACCTGGTGGTTACACTATTTCAAGGGCATTTTTGGTAATCCGTTAAAAATGAGTTAGGGTCTAAAGCATTTATAACTACCTCTTATGTTTTATTAGCTCTCTTCTTTGTGCAAGTTGTAGCCACAAAATCAATGATAAATAAAATGCCTTTTTAGTAGCTTCTTGGCCTTCTTATTTGCTTTTGTTTACATGTTCCTTTCTCTTGTGTTATTTTTATTTTATGCTCTCTTATTTAGTTTAAGCTTCTCTTATTTCATGTTAGCATAATAGATTTAATTCTTGCAATTAATTAAATTTTTTTATGCAAGTGGTTAGCTCTCTTTTCATTTAATTAGCTCTAATTTTCCTCGTTTGTTATGTTGAAATCACTTTATGTTAACATGTATTCAAATATGAGAAGCTAAATCCCTTCAATTTAGGAGTAATGAAGCTCTCATGAAACATATTAAATTAACATAATGATTTCATTTATGATCTCACTTTTGTGTTTAATGGAATTATGAATGATGGTAGTTTATGTTTTTTTTTGATAGTCTATGTTGACATCTCAAATAGACTATTGTTCGTCGATTGAAATTCTATCGGTTTAGGAAACCGTTGAACGAATTTATGTTAAAATAGTTAACCGCAAGCGCACAGCGTACTATCGTAGTACGTAGTGAGTACGGGTCGATCTGTAGGGAATTGTTGATTTTCAATTTCCTATTCAATAAAATTATACCAAAGTCGAGCATGAATTAAACAAGAAAATGAGAAAATTAACAAAATGGAAGTGATAAAAATATTAGAGTAGAAGACAATTTAGAGGTAATTTCCACTCTCTAGATCACATAAATCAACAAAATGAAATTATGATCTCTCTTTTGGTCATTAGTGAGATTAGTTGATGTGCTTATCATAAGTATGGTATATTTGTGATATTGATTAGCCCAATATAAACCATCAAACTATAACACAACCACTAATACACATTTAACTCTCATGAAATATGACAACAAAGTTGAAAGCAAAATCTATTTTAAGCATGGCATATTAACTATTGTTTAGAAATATAGACCATCAAATTTTAATTTCAACATTCACTTCTTTGCCATAATCATATTTAGATAAAGAGGGAATTTGTGTTTTGTTTGTTTAAGCATAGCCTATTTGTTATGGACAACATAGGCTGTCAAATTCAAAGCTAAAAAACAATATTAAACCACTTCAAATGTTTCCATTAAGCACAAAAAGAGAACATAAATGATCAAAATGTTGAAGCTACATGATTAGAGAGCTTCATTACCCCTAAATTGAAGGGATTAGCCTCTCATTTGTGTTATCATATCAACACAAGTTGCATGCAACATGAAACACAAAAAAGAAAAAGATGAAAGCAAAGTAAAGGAAGAGCTATTCTACTTGCATAAAATAAAAGAAGATCTACACCACTAGCATGAAAGTAAATAAACAAGAAAAGACTTGAACTAAAATTGCATAAAAAAATTACATAAAAGAAATGGCTAAGTAGCCATGAAAAGAAAGAAGAGCTTTGATTTATTTTCCTAAACTAAGAGGCTAAGAGAGGAGAGTTACATGAAACCTAAGGGGTATTTATACAAGTTTAAAACCCTAATCCACTTTTTGGGGAACTACCCAAACTACCCCTCTAGGAGGTGTGGTGGCCAAGTAATCATTAGCACAAGATAATTCTCATTTAGATGTGCATGAAGCTTTAAACTCTATTAGCATGTGCATCAACCTCTAATTTGTACATGAAGGTAGATGGGTAGGTGGGGTCCTCTATGATCCATGAAATGAATTATTTCCATCTCCATTCCTTTGTGTTCACTCTTGTGCATGCATATATCTTCATGAGACCACTTGTATATGAAGCCAAATTCCTACAAAATAATATAGGATTTTCCAACTAAATTTTCTCAAATTAATATATGCACAAAAAATGACCATTTTGCCCTTATATGGAGATGAATATATGACGATTTGAAAATAATTTGAATTTTGGTTTAAACAAGTTAAAATACCTAATATGATTATTTATTTAATTTAATTAGATTAAATATGGTGGTAAAAATATGCACATTTGCGTGCACATCAAATACCTTCACACTTATCTTTTTATTCGTCCTCGAATAAAGGAAAACTAAGATAAATCCGTTTTCGTAGGGAGCACGATTGCATTGAGCGTATGCAATAAGCCGTTAAACCTCTGGGTGTCCCCAGTAGGACGAGTGTTGTCTCATGAGGGTTTTCAGCGGATACTACCCACAAAATCCAAATGCGATATGAAAATATTTACAAAATGCAAGATTTATTTACAAAGAGATGAATGCAAGTTTTTTGAAAATAAATGAAGGATTTACTTTTAAATTAACACGAATAAGTTAAATATATGTTTTGGTCATTATCTTGAAAATTTAAGCCATTTACTTGTCAAAATTTCCAATAAAAACGAAGTTATTGTAACAAATAGACTATAGTTTAACTCGTTGTTTCGGTCGATAATACATTGTAACTATGAAATGGATCCTTAGTTGATTATCAAAGTTTATTAAAGTGGTATTTTCATTTCTTTTAATTAACAGGTCAAATCAAACAAGTTAAAATAGTGCTTGGATTTCAATTGCTTACTCTCTCTAATTTTTTATTTGAAATTTTTATTGATATTAATAATATTTACATATGTCTAACTAAAATAAACTTAGGCTGGATATATTACCCATGCGCTACCTTGCAGACTGATGTAAGGGGAATACAGAGCGTGGTAAGTGAACACACAAGTGTGAATACTTATTGACTATAGGCGTTATTAGTAAAATAATTTTTATATACACACACCTAACTCAGATAAACTAAGGCCAGATATACCGATCATGCACTGCCTTTTGGGCTTACATGAGAAGGGTACAGAGCATGGCGAGTGAACACACGAGTGTGAACCCATGACTCTAGGTGTTTATTAATATATATATATATATATACAAGAAATATTTTTTGTTTCTTTTTTGTTTTTTTTTTGTTTTTGTTTTTTTAGAAGAGAGAGTTTCGCACTATCATCTTAGCACCATTTAACTTTGAAGTCAAAAAAAATGTTATATCTTTACTTTAAATCAACCACTTTTTCAAACAAAGATTTTCAATTAGGATGTATTTCATAATTAACACGTATGAATCTTCATATATACTAGTTAAACCATTGTTATTTGTAATCAAACTTCGTTTTTTTTGTTAAGACAAATAAATTTTCAAAAATTTTAATTTAATAAACCAAAACCATATATTTATCCTATAGTGTTTCTTTAAAAATAAATCAAAAATGCTTAAAAAAAATTAAGATTTTCTCTCTCTAAGTTTTGGAAAGAAAATGTAAAAATAAACCATAAAAAATTAAAAATTACCATGAAAAAATAAAAATGAAGATGAGACTCCCCCACACTTGATTTTGACTGTGTTCCCACAGTCAACCCAAGTGGAAGGAGAAAAACAAAAATAAAAACATGACCTTTATTTAAATGAAAATGAAAAGATGATTATTTACAAGACATCAAAAGTATACTGTTAAAGAGTAAATGAAACGGTCTTCCAAAGACCGATTCATTTGTCTCGTCAAGTATGAGAGACACAGGTTAAGCACGAAAAACCAAACCATAAAAGATTTTGGAATTGAATGTCAATTTGGAAAAATGAATGTCGTTTTATTAAAAACCATACGAGTTGTTTTATTTTCGATGATTTTCGGGGTAGATAGAAAAATTGGTTGAAGTTCAAGTTTATTCTCACCAGAATGAAATTCAAACTTATCATTGGCAGATTTTTCGAAATTATCGATTTCAAAATCAAAATGGTGTTTTAAATCTTCCCCTTCAGAATTCGACAACTCGTTTTCGAAAAGTCCAAAGAAATCGTGTTCATTGAATTCATCTTCCTTTATTGAATTATCAACAACTTCATTGCATGTATCAAGTTCTAAATCTGAAGTTGTTGTGTTCAAATTTTCAAAATCGGGAAATGGAAGATCGACTCTTAAATCGAGTTTCTCACCCTCAAAAGAATTGAAATCCAACTCAATTACCATTTTTTTCAACAACTTCATTAAGATTGTCGTTTTCAATTTCAAAAGTTGTTATTTGAAAATCGTCAATTGTGGTAAAAGATGGATTACTATTTGACTCGTCACACGTTGGGATTTGATTTTGTTGTTCATGTAATTTTTTGTATTTTTCAATCAACAAATCCGTATGATCATTGTAAATCTCATCCATTTGCTCAACAAAATCCAATTTATAATTATTAACTTGAGAAATTTTGATTTCGACTTGTTGAGAACAAAAATTGTCAATTTCGATAAATGGTGGATTATCATTTGATTCTTCACACGTTGGGATTTGATTTTGTTTGTCACGAAATTTTTTGTAGGTTTCACGCAACAAATCCTCATAATCTTTTTCCATTTGCTCAAATAAATCAACTTCATGATTATTAATTTGAGAATTTTCAATTTCAATTTGTTGAGAACAAAAATTATCGATTGCACCAAAATTGAATGTAACGACCCGGAATTTTGAACAAATTAAATTGAGAATATTTAATTTATTTTAAATATTTGAACGATGATTTAATTTGAATTCCCGATATAAGTTTAAAATTGGTGATTAAATTATAAAATTTAATCTATTAAATGTTGAATAAAAATTTGAATCTTCAAATTTAGGCCGATTAAAAATATTTCAAAGGATGGTAAAATTTATATTGATTGTACTGAAGATAATTAAAACTTCAGAATCGAATCTGAAATCGATTTATTCAGTTTTGAATTTAATTGTTCAAATCGATATTTAAAAATAGTCATTTTTCAAACAGTCTCGGAATTCGACGAAACCAGTTCCATTGGATCCGGAATATTGAACTGATATCGGATTTCGAATTTCGTATTTTTCAGACTTGCTATGTGTGCACACGATAGATAAACGCATTGAGGATTTCATCAAATTCAATTTAATTTTTTTACAATTTAAATTCTTGCCGACATCAGAAGAAAAGCTGGCACGATACTCTTCCGTGAATCTCGCCTAAAATCACGATACTAAAACGTGAAACCCATACCTCCCTCGATATCAAATACTCTCCTTAGTCAGTTCAAATGAAAGCGAGAAAAAAAAAACTAACAATGGCCACTGGTCTCTCTCCCTCTCTCTCGTTCCTCTCCTCCATCTCTTTTAAACCATCACGAAATCGAAATCGCGTACGAATTCGCGACGGCGGCGCGTCAGCAGGCACGCGCGAAGGGGAGATGGGAGGCGAGTTCGAATCACTGAACGCATCACGCGCGTATAGGATTGAAATGGTGAACAGTTGAAGGGGATTTGGGGATTTGCTCGCGTGATCACAATCGCGAGGGGCTTCGGTCGCACGTAGTTGGGGAAGAGCACTCGAGTTCGTTTGAGTCGCCTAGGACTTCGCGAGGTGGCGACGATGAGGGCAGAGGCGCTCGCGAGTTGATGGCAGCGGCAGCGCGGAGTCAATTTGGGGGTTAAGGGGGATGGTAATTAGGAGAAGTTCGATTGTCAGTGGCGAATGCCGTGCGTCTCGAGTTCGAGCCTGGGTTTGCAAATGTTTCCAGTGAGGTAAAATTGGTTTAAACATTTGTAGTTATCAAGCTGTTGATTTCCTCTTCGTTCATCAGAGAATTTAAAATTATAATATGATAACGATTCGATTCCATCAAAATATATGTATATACTGGAAAACACTGAGTATAAATTTTATATGAGATTTTGGGAAAAATATATATAAGGGTTTATATTGGAAATTTGACTGAAAGAAAATAAAAAGATTGTTTTTATATGCGGTTTTGAAATATATATATACACATGCGGAAAATATATATAGTTTAGAAATTTTCAGTTTGTATAAAATTTACAGTAAAGTATTTTTTTTAGTTAAACAGATTTATTAAAAGAAATTGGTTTAAAATTTAATCCATTGAAAAGAAACTGATTGTCGATAATTTCGAATATTAACAAATTATCAAATGTTTATACTAGGTCAAAATCTGTAAAGAAAACAAAACTGCAATGGGAATGGATGGCAAATTTAAATGCAAAGGTGAGATCTTCTCACTCAGATTTATAATTGAATTGCAGTTATTGATTGATTTGTTTGAATGTGCTATTAGATATGATAGGATATATCTATATATATAGCAGTATATACATATTGGCATATGTATATATTGGATTGATTGATTTCCCGCCTCGTATAGCGGATGAGACCCTATTGCGCCGTTAGTAAGCAGATTTATAAAAACCTATATACCGTGATAATTCCGTACTGGAGCGGAATTGGTATTGTGCTAACGTTTTTGGATGCAGGGAAACAGGTTGGAGGGATCCAACTGGACCCCTCACATTGATTGAATTTATTTCTATTGTGATATGAATCTGTGAATGATTATAGTGATGCTATTAATCATATTGATATCTGGAAATTGTTTGAAAGCTAAAATTTAGCTGAATGGATGTTTGACATCATTGGATTCCAAAGATAAACGAAATTGAATTTTTGAGATTCAAGTAGAAAATTTCTAAGTGAATCAATTTTTGAAATTGAAGAAATTTTGAAGAAAAGAATTTAAAAGTATAAAAGCTGTTTTTTATAATCTTATCGAATAAATTCCAGAATAAAGTGAAAATGCTAAATAAATGGATTTCATAAAACAGTGATTTTAAATTGAAGAAATTAATTTAAATTTGGATTTTTAAATAGATTGAAAGAAACGATTGAAATTTATTTTCTTAAAAAGGAATTTATTTAAAAGAAGATAAGTTGGAAATTCAGTTTGGAATTTAATTGGTAAATTGAAATAAGTTGAAAAATCAATGTAGAATGATTTCAATTTGAAGAATCCATTTAAAAACAGGATATTGAATAATTTGAAAAGAATAAGGAATTTATTTTAGTAGTGAAAATTAATTTAGAAATGAATATTGAAATTGATTTGGTATTGAAGTAAAATTAGAAATCAATTTGGGATTTAATTTTGGGGTTAAAAGTGAATATTTGGGAATGTAGATTTAAAAAATGAAAATGATGTTAAAATGGGTTTATTTACAGTTTGTAAAGTTTAAAAGAACGATTTCTTTTAAATTAAATAAATTATAAGTATTTAACTTATAATATGGATTTTTGATGTATACGTTGAGTTATAAAATTGAATGGGTCATTAAAGGAAATTTATAAAATCGAAGTTGTTATAGAATAGAAAATAGAATTTATAAACGTTGTTTTATAAATTCGAAATCAATTGGATTTGATAAATTAAATATAGAAGGACATTAAAGAAGATATATTCGCGATTTTAAATAGCGAATTTTTATTGAAATAAAATGTGTAGAAAAGACTGAAATGTGGTTAGTGAAGTATATTCACGATTTTGGACCAGTGAATAAAATTTTAAGTAGGAGGGATACGTTTTGAAGAAGTGACATTAAAAATGAAGTAAACATTTTAAAGATGTTTTTAAAATGTGGGAAATATCGAAACCATAGATTTCAACATTTTATTGTTGAAATAGACGTTTTCGAGGAATAAGGAAATGATGGACTATAACACTGTTGTTATAGTAAATGATTTCCGAAAGGAAATGTTTTGATGTAGTATTGGGATTTATATACCTATCTTAAAATCCGAATCCCTATACTAGTGATTTTTGAGTCGTCGTAACGATGTTTTACGTAACACTCGTTTTGACTCAAATTGATGTTGTTATAGAAAATAGATTTCCTTAAAGAAATGAATATATACTTAATTTGATTTAAGTATATCGAATATTTTCAAATGTTGAAAATAAATAGAGTTATGAAATACTTATTTTTAAATAAGTATGGAAATGCTTGTCCAATATGAAATGAATTGTTTTGAGATTTTATCTTCTTAAAGATAAATTGAAGTTGAATATTGAAATCGATTTGAAAATCGTATATATGTAGATATTTTTGAAATATAAATTCACTATGGAATTTATAAAAGAAATGGAAATTCGTTTTAAAGAAAATAAACGTTGGTTTATTTTTGAAGTGTGGAAATTTATATCTAATAAAAGATATTTTGAAGATGAAATAATTTGGAAAATTATTTGGAATCTGATGATGTTGCGCATCTTTATTGATAGTTAAATAACCGACTATCAATAATTACCTTGAATGGTATTTGTTGTGAATGGGATGAATTTGAATGCCACACTTATTTTTGAATAATCACTCACTATTCGGGTTAGCCGGGAAAGGACCATGGGGTCGTATAACCCATTCCGAATATGTGATACGTCGTTATGAATTGCATTCGAAGACCGGTGTTGAAGACCGGATATTTTTGAAAACAGAAGGATTACCGTCGAGTTACTCTACATCGGCTGATCTCCGATTTAGAGGTTTTATCACCCTTAGTGACGGGAAATCCTGACGTGATTGAAAATTATCCGGAATGGCAAGGGCTTCGTGAGAAGTGCCTTCGGTTCTGTTCGATCCCGGAACAGACTTGTATGGATTGTGTGTCTGACGTTACAATTTGAGATATAAAGCTGATTTCTTTCAAATACATTTCTGTTGGTGGCGGAGAATTTATTCTCTTAGCTTAACACCCTTCTCTGAGACGTACGAGCTCAGAGGTTATGTAGTTGAAATTTATCAGCGATATACCCCAATTTGGTAACGTGGCATACTGAGTGTTGCTGTGAAATGATCAGTGTTTGATCATTTGTGATATGATCATTTATTTGATCTTATATCTTTGTGATCATAGGTTGATCATTTTGTTTGACCCGAAGCAGGGCTTTTTTGTAGAAAGCGTAGCTTTGTGGACGAGACTTCGTCGAGCCTCACACCCCGGAAATGGTCGAAACAGGAAGGATGCAGCAAGGTTCTAGGGAGTAGCGCCCCTTAGTGTATGTCATTCCTTCTGGATAAAGGTGGTATCATGGTATGGAGCCCAGATACTTAACCTCTGTGGTTACTGCATTATTATTATCTATGTGGTTTGTTGCGAATCGGGGATCCTCGGGAAGATCGGTGACGATCGGGGGATGGCATACGCGTGTCAGTAGTTACCTATTTTTGCAGAGGTAACCCGGCCTTGTGTTGGCAGAGATCTAACCGTAACGTTAGGTTCTCGGGTCGTCTATTCCAGGGACGTACCCATCGTGGATAGGAAGTTCCTTAGCCTGACCATTTGTTGGAAATCCAAAGAAACAATACGTGACTTGTACGGTTTTAGTTGTATTACCTGCTATGGAATGTGGCGGTAACCTGCTATTGAACATAGTAGCTATAGTAGGCATACGATACTGGTCGTATGTTGGCTAAGATTAATATTATACTTTCGAAATGATTTCTACACTATGCACTAAAAATAATATCAAAAAGGATTTGATTTTGCGTAGTAAGCATCTTTGACTATCATAAGAAGAAATCTCCTCCAATTCTGCGTTTGCATTGTGTGTGTGGTGGGAGGTCTTATGGTAGTTTCATTTTCCAAAAGCATTGCGAATTGACTTTAAAATTCTCTGCTATTTATTTTTAAAAGAATAACTGTTTTACGATCTCACACCAGTCACCATGACTGACTCGGAGTTTATTGTTTCCCTTCTAAACTCTGGGTGCCCACCAATTTCCACACGGGCAGTCTAGAGTTAGATTATTAGGTTATCTGGATATTCTGGAGCTTGGAGATAAGCTGGATGACGAGACGTAGTATTTGTATCTGATATTATTTATTCCGCTGTGTATAGAAATGAGGACAAGTATAAAACTGTCCATTGTTGTACTGAGTTGTATATTGACTCTGATGATTGATGTATGTATAAAATGATATAGTTCTTTGTTTTAAAGATTTTTCACTTATCTATTATATATTGTTCCGCTGCGATGTGTAAGATTGTGATATTGTTTTCTATTCTGATGTTGTTCTGTTGTCCTTCTTTCTTTTCTTGTTGTTCTTCTCTTTTCTTCTTCTTCTTACTTTTTCTTCTTTCTAAAACCCTCACTATTGGAGTTTCCGGCGTTCGATTTCTCGGCAGTCGATAAAGTGAGTATCGATGTCGAATTTTCGAAAGTCGAAAATTTCAGGCTGTGACAAAGTGGTATCAGAGCATATGGTTAAGCGACAACCCTGCTCTGTTGGGTGTTACTCATTAGAGATAGAGTCAGTAGTACTCTAGAATGAGTTTGAGTGTAATAATAGATATGAGCGCGTATTTGTTAGTGAATATAAAAAAAAATTGTTTTATATTGTGATGATTGATTTGTTGAGTGGTATATGGATTCTGGTCGGTATGGTCTGGACAACTCTATCGATAGAAATCTCTAAACACTTGAATAGAATAATTCGGCACAGTATTGCTTTGAATAGGGTAAATGAGATAATTTTACCCAAAACTATTTTTGTATAGAAAAGAAATGATTTTTCTGTAAATTATTACAGTATATGGTTGCCTGGTTGCTAGAAGTAATAATATTAAACTATTATCATTGAAATTAAATGAGAAATTGGAATTATAACTCCAAAGTTAAAATAAATTCACATACTAATGAAATTTAAGAATGTAAACTATAAATGTGAATTGTAAATTGAAACGGAATTCCAGAGAAGTATTTGGAAATGTTTTGAAAAGAATCTGAAAATTTGGAGATTTCAAAAGTTTAAATCCTTTTTGATTTGAAAATGAATTTCAAAGGTTTTGAAAAGTATTTTGGAGAGTTGAAAGCTCTAAACTCTTTTCGGTCGCTGGAAAATAATACCGATGATGATCGCGACATCACCGGTGTTCATTTTCGGGTTTCCAAAAGAGAAATTGCTGCCAAACTGTTTTAAATGGAAGTTGTTTTGAAGATTTGGATTTTGTTTTAGAAAATTCAAAGGATAATTTGAACTGTTTTCAAAAAAAAAATGGTTTTTGAAATGTTGATAAACTCTGGAATACTATGTAGAAATATTTATGAAATATTAATGTGAGATATAATTTGAAATAAAGTTCCAGAAAAATATTTGAAGATAAAATTCATAAAGGAACGAAATTAGTAATATGAATGTACAAATGACTTTATAAATCAAATTGTAAATAAGTCGAAGACTTATAAAGTATTTGAAATTCGATTTGAAATGAGAATTCGAATTGAAAATGGATAAAATTATGAATGAATAAATGAATTTGCAATAGCGAATTCAAGAAAATGAAATTGAATGTAAAAATTCATTTTGAATTGATAAGTAAGACTGAATTGAAATTAGATTTGTGGAAAACAAAGTGAAGCTAATTGAATGAAGTGAATGAGATTAAAACTGAATGTTAAACTTCTTTTGAATTTGGTAGTAAATGAAGCTGAAACCGAATTTGAATAAATTGGAGTAGTAACAAATGAATTGGAATGAGAGTTCAAATTGAATGAAATAGATATATAACTTCAATAGTGAAGTAAAGATGATATAAACAGTTTATATTGAAAATTTTGTAATAAAATTTGCAAAATAGTTGGATGTTGTAACTAGACATTATGGCTAGTAGATATACAGGTATAAAGGGAATTGAATTTGATTTCACAGATAATTTGAATTGCTCGACAAAAGGTACGTATTTGAATTATAATATGAGTTTTTGATGATTTCTTGTCTAGCCGCTTGGTTTTTTCTTTTTCTTTTTGAAATCTGAGAGTCCGTAGGGACGTTTTGTAGTCGTGCCGTATTAGCCGCGCAAAGGAGACGCTGGCGAAATTTTTCGGAAATTTAGGGCGTTAGAAAATTTTTGAGAAATTTTGAAGTTTAAATTTGAATTTGAATTTAAATTTGAATTTTGAAGTAAACAAAGTTGTTTTGAAACTTATGTTTGAAGTTGAAAAATTAGTTGAAATGATAACGAATCTTTAGTAGAGAGATTTGTTTTGATGAATTGATAAAACCATTAGATGTTGAAAGATAGTAGACGAGTTAAGGACCTTTCTCCCTAACTTGTAATTTCGAGGACGAAATTCTTTTAAGGGGGGAAATCTGTAACGACCCGGAATTTTGAACAAATTAAATTGAGAATATTTAATTTATTTTAAATATTTGAACGATGATTTAATTTGAATTCCCGATATAAGTTTAAAATTGGTGATTAAATTATAAAATTTAATCTATTAAATGTTGAATAAAAATTTGAATCTTCAAATTTAGGCCGATTAAAAATATTTCAAAGGATGGTAAAATTTATATTGATTATACTGAAGATAATTAAAACTTCAGAATCGAATCTGAAATCGATTTATTCAGTTTTGAATTTAATTGTTCAAATCGATATTTAAAAATAGTCATTTTTCAAACAGTCTCGGAATTCGACGAAACCAGTTCCATTGGATCCGGAATATTGAACTGATATCGGATTTCGAATTTCGTATTTTTCGGACTTGCTATGTGTGCACACGATAGATAAACGCATTAAGGATTTCATCAAATTCAATTTAATTTTTTTACAATTTAAATTCTTGCCGACATCAGAAGAAAAGCTGGCACGATACTCTTCCGTGAATCTCGCCTAAAATCACGATACTAAAACGTGAAACCCATACCTCCCTCGATATCAAATACTCTCCTTAGTCAGTTCAAATGAAAGCGAGAAAAAAAAAACTAACAATGGCCACTGGTCTCTCTCCCTCTCTCTCGTTCCTCTCCTCCATCTCTTTTAAACCATCACGAAATCGAAATCGCGTACGAATTCGCGACGGCGGCGCGTCAGCAGGCACGCGCGAAGGGGAGATGGGAGGCGAGTTCGAATCACTGAACGCATCACGCGCGTATAGGATTGAAATGGTGAACAGTTGAAGGGGATTTGGGGATTTGCTCGCGTGATCACAATCGCGAGGGGCTTCGGTCGCACGTAGTTGGGGAAGAGCACTCGAGTTCGTTTGAGTCGCCTAGGACTTCGCGAGGTGGCGACGATGAGGGCAGAGGCGCTCGCGAGTTGATGGCAGCGGCAGCGCGGAGTCAATTTGGGGGTTAAGGGGGATGGTAATTAGGAGAAGTTCGATTGTCAGTGGCGAATGTCGTGCGTCTCGAGTTCGAGCCTGGGTTTGCAAATGTTTCCAGTGAGGTAAAATTGGTTTAAACATTTGTATTTATCAAGCTGTTGATTTCCTCTTCGTTCATCAGAGAATTTAAAATTATAATATGATAACGATTCGATTCCATCAAAATATATGTATATACTGGAAAACACTGAGTATAAATTTTATATGAGATTTTGGGAAAAATATATATAAGGGTTTATATTGGAAATTTGACTGAAAGAAAATAAAAAGATTGTTTTTATATGCGGTTTTGAAATATATATATACACATGCGGAAAATATATATAGTTTAGAAATTTTCAGTTTGTATAAAATTTACAGTAAAGTATTTTTTTTAGTTAAACAGATTTATTAAAAGAAATTGGTTTAAAATTTAATCCATTGAAAAGAAACTGATTGTCGATAATTTCGAATATTAACAAATTATCAAATGTTTATACTAGGTCAAAATCTGTAAAGAAAACAAAACTGCAATGGGAATGGATGGCAAATTTAAATGCAAAGGTGAGATCTTCTCACTCAGATTTATAATTGAATTGCAGTTATTGATTGATTTGTTTGAATGTGCTATTAGATATGATAGGATATATCTATATATATAGCAGTATATACATATTGGCATATGTATATATTGGATTGATTGATTTCCCGCCTCGTATAGCGGATGAGACCCTATTGCGCCGTTAGTAAGCAGATTTATAAAAACCTATATACCGCGATAATTCCGTACTGGAGCGGAATTGGTATTGTGCTAACGTTTTTGGATGCAGGGAAACAGGTTGGAGGGATCCAACTGGACCCCTCACATTGATTGAATTTATTTCTATTGTGATATGAATCTGTGAATGATTATAGTGATGCTATTAATCATATTGATATCTGGAAATTGTTTGAAAGCTAAAATTTAGCTGAATGGATGTTTGACATCATTGGATTCCAAAGATAAACGAAATTGAATTTTTGAGATTCAAGTAGAAAATTTCTAAGTGAATCAATTTTTGAAATTGAAGAAATTTTGAAGAAAAGAATTTAAAAGTATAAAAGCTGTTTTTTATAATCTTATCGAATAAATTCCAGAATAAAGTGAAAATGCTAAATAAATGGATTTCATAAAACAGTGATTTTAAATTGAAGAAATTAATTTAAATTTGGATTTTTAAATAGATTGAAAGAAACGATTGAAATTTATTTTCTTAAAAAGGAATTTATTTAAAAGAAGATAAGTTGGAAATTCAGTTTGGAATTTAATTGGTAAATTGAAATAAGTTGAAAAATCAATGTAGAATGATTTCAATTTGAAGAATCCATTTAAAAACAGGATATTGAATAATTTGAAAAGAATAAGGAATTTATTTTAGTAGTGAAAATTAATTTAGAAATGAATATTGAAATTGATTTGGTATTGAAGTAAAATTAGAAATCAATTTGGGATTTGATTTTGGGGTTAAAAGTGAATATTTAGGAATGTAGATTTAAAAAATGAAAATGATGTTAAAATGGGTTTATTTACAGTTTGTAAAGTTTAAAAGAACGATTTCTTTTAAATTAAATAAATTATAAGTATTTAACTTATAATATGGATTTTTGATGTATACGTTGAGTTATAAAATTGAATGGGTCATTAAAGGAAATTTATAAAATCGAAGTTGTTATAGAATAGAAAATAGAATTTATAAACGTTGTTTTATAAATTCGAAATCAATTGGATTTGATAAATTAAATATAGAAGGACATTAAAGAAGATATATTCGCGATTTTAAATAGCGAATTTTTATTGAAATAAAATGTGTAGAAAAGACTGAAATGTGGTTAGTGAAGTATATTCACGATTTTGGACCAGTGAATAAAATTTTAAGTAGGAGGGATACGTTTTGAAGAAGTGACATTAAAAATGAAGTAAACATTTTAAAGATGTTTTTAAAATGTGGGAAATATCGAAACCATAGATTTCAACATTTTATTGTTGAAATAGACGTTTTCGAGGAATAAGGAAATGATGGACTATAACACTGTTGTTATAGTAAATGATTTCCGAAAGGAAATGTTTTGATGTAGTATTGGGATTTATATACCTATCTTAAAATCCGAATCCCTATACTAGTGATTTTTGAGTCGTCGTAACGATGTTTTACGTAACACTCGTTTTGACTCAAATTGATGTTGTTATAGAAAATAGATTTCCTTAAAGAAATGAATATATACTTAATTTGATTTAAGTATATCGAATATTTTCAAATGTTGAAAATAAATAGAGTTATGAAATACTTATTTTTAAATAAGTATGGAAATGCTTGTCCAATATGAAATGAACTGTTTTGAGATTTTATCTTCTTAAAGATAAATTGAAGTTGAATATTGAAATCGATTTGAAAATCGTATATATGTAGATATTTTTGAAATATAAATTCACTATGGAATTTATAAAAGAAATGGAAATTCGTTTTAAAGAAAATAAACGTTGGTTTATTTTTGAAGTGTGGAAATTTATATCTAATAAAAGATATTTTGAAGATGAAATAATTTGGAAAATTATTTGGAATCTGATGATGTTGCGCATCTTTATTGATAGTTAAATAACCGACTATCAATAATTACCTTGAATGGTATTTGTTGTGAATGGGATGAATTTGAATGCCACACTTATTTTTGAATAATCGCTCACTATTCGGGTTAGCCGGGAAAGGACCATGGGGTCGTATAACCCATTCCGAATATGTGATACGTCGTTATGAATTGCATTCGAAGACCGGTGTTGAAGACCGGATATTTTTGAAAACAGAAGGATTACCGTCGAGTTACTCTACATCGGCTGATCTCCGATTTAGAGGTTTTATCACCCTTAGTGACGGGAAATCCTGACGTGATTGAAAATTATCCGGAATGGCAAGGGCTTCGTGAGAAGTGCCTTCGGTTCTGTTCGATCCCGGAACAGACTTGTATGGATTGTGTGTCTGACGTTACAATTTGAGATATAAAGCTGATTTCTTTCAAATACATTTCTGTTGGTGGCGGAGAATTTATTCTCTTAGCTTAACACCCTTCTCTGAGACGTACGAGCTCAGAGGTTATGTAGTTGAAATTTATCAGCGATATATCCCAATTTGGTAACGTGGCATACTGAGTGTTGCTGTGAAATGATCAGTGTTTGATCATTTGTGATATGATCATTTATTTGATCTTATATCTTTGTGATCATAGGTTGATCATTTTGTTTGACCCGAAGCAGGGCTTTTTTGTAGAAAGCGTAGCTTTGTGGACGAGACTTCGTCGAGCCTCACACCCCGGAAATGGTCGAAACAGGAAGGATGCAGCAAGGTTCTAGGGAGTAGCGCCCTTTAGTGTATGTCATTCCTTCTGGATAAAGGTGGTATCATGGTATGGAGCCCAGATACTTAACCTCTGTGGTTAATGCATTATTATTATCTATGTGGTTTGTTGCGAATCGGGGATCCTCGGGAAGATCGGTGACGATCGGGGGATGGCATACGCGTGTCAGTAGTTACCTATTTTTGCAGAGGTAACCCGGCCTTGTGTTGGCAGAGATCTAACCGTAACGTTAGGTTCTCAGGTCGTCTATTCCAGGGACGTACCCATCGTGGATAGGAAGTTCCTTAGCCTGACCATTTGTTGGAAATCCAAAGAAACAATACGTGACTTGTACGGTTTTAGTTGTATTACCTGCTATGGAATGTGGCGGTAACCTGCTATTGAACATAGTAGCTATAGTAGGCATACAATACTGGTCGTATGTTGGCTAAGATTAATATTATACTTTCGAAATGATTTCTACACTATGCACTAAAAATAATATCAAAAAGGATTTGATTTTGCATAGTAAGCATCTTTGACTATCATAAGAAGAAATCTCCTCCAATTCTGCGTTTGCATTGTGTGTGTGGTGGGAGGTCTTATGGTAGTTTCATTTTCCAAAAGCATTGCGAATTGACTTTAAAATTCTCTGCTATTTATTTTTAAAAGAATAACTGTTTTACGATCTCACACCAGTCACCATGACTGACTCGGAGTTTATTGTTTCCCTTCTAAACTCTGGGTGCCCACCAATTTCCACACGGGCAGTCTAGAGTTAGATTATTAGGTTATCTGGATATTCTGGAGCTTGGAGATAAGCTGGATGACGAGACGTAGTATTTGTATCTGATATTATTTATTCCGCTGTGTATAGAAATGAGGACAAGTATAAAACTGTCCATTGTTGTACTGAGTTGTATATTGACTCTGATGATTGATGTATGTATAAAATGATATAGTTCTTTGTTTTAAAGATTTTTCACTTATCTATTATATATTGTTCCGCTGCGATGTGTAAGATTGTGATATTGTTTTCTATTCTGATGTTGTTCTGTTGTCCTTCTTTCTTTTCTTGTTGTTCTTCTCTTTTCTTCTTCTTCTTACTTTTTCTTCTTTCTAAAACCCTCACTATTGGAGTTTTCGGCGTTCGATTTCTCGGCAGTCGATAAAGTGAGTATCGATGTCGAATTTTCGAAAGTCGAAAATTTCAGGCTGTGACATTGAAACTATTCCCATTGCCAAAATCATTTGAAAAATGATTCACATTTTCATTGTGATTTTGAAATTCATTTTTGAGTTTGAAGTTGAATTGGCATGGGTAATAATCAAAATCATTAGAATTTGGAAGTGAATTCAAATTTTGATTATTTTGAAAATTTTGACTTGAGTTATTCAAATCGTTCATCATTTGATTTTGTTATTCAAGTAAAGATTCAAGAGTTTCAATCCACTTTTCAAGAGTTGAGAGTTGAGCATTATTTTGAAAATTTTGTGGTGCAAAATCCGAATTGCTTGTACAATAGTTGTCATTAAAATATCCATAAGAATTTGGGGTGAAATTATATGGATTATATTGATTTTCACAACTATCGTAAAATTCATGCAAGTAGGGAAACTCGGACATTTTCAAGAAAGTTTTTGGTTTTTTTATAAAGGAAAAATATTTACAAATAGAAATTTTTTTTCAAAATGGAAAATTGATTTTTGTTTTGTTTTTGGATTTTTTCAATTTTTTTATTTTTGAAATGGTTTTATATGTTTTTGGATTTTTTATTAAAAAAACTAACTCAATTTTTTTTTTTGGATTTTTGATTTTTTTTTTAATTTTAAAAAAAAAGGATTTTAAAGCCAAGTTAAGGAATATTTACAATTTTTTCTTAGTTTTTGATTTTGAAATTTTATTTTAAATATGCATGAACTAATGCAACTAGATGAATGCAAGGGTTTGATTACAAATTATTTATCCTAAGTAGCTCCTAACTCAAAATTGTATAATCACACATTGTCTTAAATCAACAAGATATTTCTCGGCCAGGTAACGGGTAGGATTTATCGGTGCACCACGAATCACCGTAGCAATGCAGCCGAAGGTTTAAGTACCTTCAGAGAAACAACCACTATTTACAAATCATCGTAATATTTATAAATGGTTATTGCTCTGCCATAGCCTAGACACCAAGAAATTAAATTGTTCAAAGAAGGCAAATTGTCAATATACAATTAATGATGTCTAACCGTTATTTATTAATCAAAATTCTAGGATGAAATGCAATGCTGAAATTAAACGTGTATTAACAATGTAACTACGAATGTATTTTTTTTTGTTTTTGAAATTTTTTTAATGCAAGAAAACAATAATGCAAGACAAATAAAAATAATATATAGGGGTTAAAAGCAGCAAAAAAAATTTATAAGCAAGTAAGCAGTTATTTTTTGACAAGCTAAGCGAAGCAAGCAACTCTTCCAATCTGCTTTGGCAACCTGAAAATAAAAACAAAATATATATATATATATATATATATATATATATAAGTTTTCTTTTACCAAAGAAAGAAAAAGAAATTTAAAACAAAACAAACTAAACAAAAACAATTAAATTTTTTTTCTGGTATATTTGATTTTTTTAAGAGAAAAGGGAAAGATAATTTTTACAAAAAGGAAAATGATTTTTTTATATATAAAAGAACTAAAACAAAGAAAAATCAAAACACATCAAAATAAAAAGACAAAACCAAAGATATATGTGTGTGTCTATATATATATATATGTGTGTGTGTGTGTCTATATATGTATGTATGTATATATATTTCAAAACAAATGAAAACTTAAACAAAGGGAAAACAAACTAAACAAATTGGAAAAACAAAGGAAAACCCAATTTTTTTTATTTGATCAAAGAAGCAACTTGTAACAAATGAAATCAAATTGACTTGCTAAAAACCAAATTCACCAAAGAACAAACTCATTTTTTTTCTTTCTTTTTTTTTACACAAAATTCCATGACAGCCCGACGCACCCACACGATGACTCAAACAATTTCATCCAAAATTCCAACTCAACAAAACACCGAACTAATCGAAATTCTCAAAATCCCAAATTCCAACTCTAAAACAAATCTAAATTCGCAAAAAATATATTATACGCAGGAATCTTGGATGAAGGCGCAGGTTTATATTTGGTACAGACACAGTTGCAGTTTGAGGAGATTGTGGTTGGCGATTTTGAAGTTCAATTGGAAGTCGAGGCGACTTGGTCTTGAGGTTCCGGCGATCGATTGGGTGAATTCGTGGATTGGGTTGCGAGCGCGTTGAATTGCAAGCGTCGAAGTCGATTATAAAGAGGTATGTTTTGTTATAGTAGGAGAAAGCTGCTGTGACACTGTTAATGTTGATGGATGGTAATGGTTTGTGGATTGTGTGCACAGTTTGTATTTATGATAGTGGTGATGATGCACGTTTGTTGGCACTGTGGACAATGGAAGGCACAATTGAAGGTTGTAGTTCAGGGGGTATATGTGAGGATATGGTCCGTTTGAGATGTTTGATTGTGTCGAGGAGTTGTGGTGAAGTGATAGTTTGATGATGGGCCGGAGTTGTATGTTGCTGTAGTGATACCGGAATGTTGATGATGGGGTAGAACTGAGCTTGAGTTAGGTAGTGGATAAAAGTTGCCGAAGTCTCGATGTGGTCAGGGTGTTTGGGGCAGTGCAATTGTTGTTGGCAGTGTAATGGTTGTTTTAAGGGTGATTGGTACTATGGTGACACTGCAGTGGTTTGGAGTTTGCAGTGCTACTGGAAATGTTTGAAAGTGTGGTAGTGATGGACTGAAGTGAAAGTGTGGTAGTGTGGTTGAGGATGGAATAAGCAGTTGAGGATGGAGTTCGTCAATGTATGCTCTGTTGTTCGTCAATGTATGCTCTGTTGTGTGAAAGTGTGGTAGTGTGGGCTTGATGGTTGCTTGATGATGTTAGAGGAGATGGTATGTGTGGTTTGGAAGAAGTGACAGAACAATAGCAGGAACTATAGTGGCTGTGGTGAAGTCTGGCAAGGGGATTTAACAGAGTGGGTTAGTTATGAAGGGGAAGTTGAAATGCGGTATGATTGTTGGGAAGCAGTGATATTGTGATTTTGATGATAGTGGAGTGAGTTGTAGTTGAAGATGGAGCAGAAGTGATATTGTGATTTGGGTGGAAAGATTTGCTCATGATGGTGGAGTTATGGAGTTGGCCAGAGCAGTTGATGGACTTGTAGTTGAAGTTGTAGAGAAGGTTGTTGGAATATGTAATAGAGATACGTAACAGAGAATGAATGGAAGGTTTGTTTGTTGAAGTTGTAGTTGTTTCACTGTATATATGTAACAGAGATATGTAAAATGCAAAGCAAATACAATGTAGTTCAAAATAGAAAATGAAAATGAAATAAAACTCTTTTTTTCAAATGAGATTGTAAAAATTTTCAAATATATATATATATATATATATATATATATATATATATATATATATATGGAAATGCAAGTAGAATAACAACACTGACACAACAAATTGAAAACAAAAGGAGAACAACAAACATACATAAATATTTTTATTTTTTTAAAATGCAAACACACTCAAAATAAAAACACACAAAAACCAAACAAAAATAATTCGAAAAATAGAAAATTAAAATCAAGAATATTCCCCGGCAACGGCGCCAAAAACTTGATCGTCGACGGAAATTCTATCGGTTTAGAAAATCATCGAACGAATTTATGTTAAAATATTTAACCGCAAGCGCACAACCTACTATCGTAGTATGTAGTGAGTACGAGTCGATCCGTAGGGAATTGTTGATTTTAAATTTCCTATTCAATCAAATTATACCAAAGTCGAAAGTGAATTAAACTAGAAAATGAGAAAATTAACAAAAAGAAAGTGATAAAAATATGAGTAGAAGACAATTTAGAAGTAATTTCCGCTCTCTAGATCACATAAATTAACAAAATGAAGTTATGATCTCTCTTTTGGTCATTAGTGAGATTAGTTGATGTGCTTATCATAAGTATGGTATATTTGTGCTATTAATTAGCCCAATGTAAACCATCGAACTATAACACAACCACTAATACACATTTAACTCTCATGAAATTTGACAACAAAGTTGAAAGCAAAATCTATTTTAAGCATGACCTATTAACTATTGTTTAGAAATATAGGCCATCAAATTTTAGTTTCAACATTCACTTCTTTACCATAATCATATTTAGATGAAGAGGCAATTTGTGTTTTGTTTGTTTAAGCATAGCCTATTTGTTATGAACAACATAGACTATCAAATTCAAAGCTAAACAACAATATTAAACCACTTCAAATGTTTCCATTAAGCACAAAAAGAGAACATAAATGATCAAAATGTTGAAGCTACATGATTAGAGAGCTTCATTACCCCTAAATCGAAGGGATTAGCCTCTCATTAGTGTTATCATATCAACACAAGTAGCATGCAACATGAAACACAAAAAGAAGAAGATGAAAGCAAAGTAAAGGAAAGCTATTCTACTTGCATAAAATAAAAGAAGATCTACACTACTAACATAAAAGTAAATAAACAAGAAAAGACTTGAATTAAAATCGCATGAAAAAAATTACATAAAAGAAATGCTAAGTAGCCATGAAAGAAAAGAAGAGCTTTGATTTATTTTCCTAAACTAAGAGGCTAAGAGAGGAGGGTTACAAAAAACATAAGGGGTATATACAAGTTTAAAACCCTAATCCACTTTTTTAGGAACTACCCAAACTACCCCTCTAGGAGGTGTGGTGGCCAAGTAATCATTAGCACAAGATAATCCTCATTTAAATGTGCATGAAGCTTTAAACTCTATTAGCATGTGCATTAGCCTCTAATTTGTACATGAAGGTAGGTAGGTGGGGTACTCCATGATCCATGAAATGAATTATTTCCATCTCCATTCATTTGTATTCACTCTTGTGCATGCATATATCTTCATGAAACCACTTGTATATGAAGCCAAATTCCTACAAAATAATATAGAATTTTCCAAGTAAATTTTCTCAAATTAATATATGCACAAAAAATAACCATTTTGCTCTTATATAGAGATGAATATATGACGATTTGAAAATAATTTGAATTTTGATTTAAACAAGTTAAAATACCCAATATGATCATTTATTTAATTTAATTAGATTAAATATGGTAAAAATATGCACATTTACGTGCACATCAACTATGCTTAATCCAATATAAATATAAACTATTTGATCATTTGCCTAAGTGATTTTAATGATGAAAGTCAGACTAGAATCAAAATTTGATGATTTATGTTATTAGTTCATAGTAAATAGATCATGCTTAAAATAGATTTTATTTTTAATTTTACGTCATTTTCATGATAATTTATAAGTGGGTTTGAATGGTGTGGAGTTTGATGGTTTAAGTTGTGCTAATTAATAGTACAAATAAACTATACTTATAATAAACACATCAATCATTTCTGCTTAAAATTAAAAGGACAGATTATATATGAATTTTGTGTTGATTAATATGAATAATTGAAAGTGAATTTGCCTCTAAATTGCTCCTTAATCTCATAGTTTTATTCACTTTTGCTCTATCTTATTTTCTACAATTTTCCTAGTTTAAAACAATTTCAAAACCTTATGTTAATTTAAATGAGTAATATTAGAATTTAATTCTTTCCCCGTGGATCGATCCGTACTCACATATCTACTACAATTATATGTCGTGCGCTTGCGGTTTTTATAAGGATTATATTTCTCAGCGGTTTTCTAATCGATAGAAAATCCATCGAATATCATGCTTTCAGATTGCTAGCAAAAGCGAAAATACCCGGTGCCATGTTTTAGGGCATGGAGAAGCTATGTTTATTGTATGGTATATTTTATCTAGAGATATAGGCTGCTTGGAAGGATATCTCTGACCCTTGTTAGGAGGCCTATACTCGACATATTGAGGGCACCTTCAATGAAAATCCATATATGCGAACAAACCTTAACGGTTTGATTATATAGTTAATATTCTTGTGTTGTACATGCAACACAACTATTTTTGGAATTATATTATACACCCTAGACATTATCTATTATATCGACATATGTACTTATTAGATGGTTTGGCTCTTTTGAGGGAAAAACAATTCCGGTGATTCGGTTGGTCTCAAAAGGCATTATTATCTGAAAGCATTATATTTCTTGAGTTTGTCGCACCAGACTTTTATCTGCTCATGGTTTTATTTTTCCCTTTATACCATGAGTGATCTGTTAAGCAATTTATAAAGTCAGGTTTTAGTTGAATATTCTTTGGAGCTCATGGAGACGAGCTAGTTGTTTCACCTACTGTTGTATTCTTATTTCTATTGCACTACTAGTATGTATATATCAGCAATTGTCAAGACATGCTGTTATAACAGTTCAAGTTGATGATAGTACATAGGATTGTAACTCTAAAATGCTATGTACCTTAGAGTGAGATTTTGCACTATCCTTTTGATATTATATGTTATCATTCCACCGTGAGATTCTGATGTAGTTTTCTATCTTCCTTTTTCTTTTTATTACTCTAAAAATCAGTCTTCCCCACACTTGAGTGCTCGGCACATGAATACCGTGGATGCATCAGTGTTGATATTTTGAGGATCGAAAAGGTGGGTCGTTAAAATAGACCATAAGTTTTTGTTTTTACATTACCTTTTTTATCCATTGAGACCTTATACGTTCGCCTTCAAAAATCTCTATATGGGTTTTAAGGCCATTGCCTTCAACAATCTTGCAATTTTCGAAGTCCCACCCCTCTTTCAAATTTTGGTCGACACATGTTGTCCAATGATGAATTATGCTTTTTATTTTTCCATATGAAATTTTCCTGCATTGAATTTATTGTGTTTATTATGGATACAGGTAGCTGAAAAAATTGAATCCAAAACAAAATCATTACGTATATTACTGTTTTAACTAGTTCAATCCTACCAGCTGCGTTCATTATCCTATTCTTCCAATTATTGAATTCTTTGTGATTTTTATCAAACAACACTCCGAAATCTCTTGATTTCAGTTTTCTATATGGTAGGAGAATTCCCAATTATGTAACTAGAAGATTCCTTATTTGAACATTCAAAATATTGAGTATTTGACCTTTAAGCTTTGCCCATTTGCTAAAATAAAGTGTAGTTTTCTATTCATTCATTTCTAAACCCACATACTCTTTTATAATTTTCATAACTTTGACTATAGTTTTAGCATTTTTAATGTTTGCTTCCGTGAACATTAAAATGTTCGCTTCTGTGAACATTAAAATGTCGTCGGCGTACAATAAATGAGTTAGGATAAGTTCAATAGGAAAATTTGGTCAACTTTTTCCTTATAGAATTTTAGATCTAATATGATTGCAAAAAATTCCATGCATATGCAAAAGGTAGAGGAGATAATGGATCTTCTTAACTTGCGTCGCTGTTACTATCAAAGAATCCTATGGGGCTGGCATCAATAAAAATAAAAAATGTGATAGTAGATATGCACTCATATTTCAAATGTGCGAAATTTTTAGAGAATCTGATACATATGAACATATGGTATATGAATTCTCTACCATTTCATATGCTAGAAGTGAATTTTCTGTAATGATTCTGTCTGGAATGAAAACATTTTGGTCTAATGATAAAAGTTGTTGAGGCGATGGTTCATTCTGTTGCTTAATAGATTAGCCAAAGTTTTATAGATTAGATTGCATAAAGAAATTGGTCTGTAATCTGATAACGTCTGTAGGTTCCCATTTTTGGGAATTAAGCAAAAAAGGTATGATTAATTTCTTTAATAATCTTACATGATTGCAGAATTACCAACATTGCATGTAGAACATCATTTTTAATTAGCTCCCAATGCAGTTTGTAGAATTTTGAGTAAACACCATCCGGTCCTGGAGACTTGTTGTCGTCTATCTAAGACATTGCTTTTTCACTTCTTCCTAGTCAAATGGTTTATCCAGCTCCTTTCTTCCTTTATGTGTGATAATTTTTTACATGTAATCTATGAGAAGTTGAGATTTATGGAAGTAGAATTAAATAAATTAATAAAATATTGTAGTGCTTCCCTATTTAATTTCTCGTCGACATTGGCCCAGGTACCGTGCTCATCCACCATCATATTTCCTGTTGGTTTTGGTCTTGTTTCCACAATACTGGAGTAAAAGCAATGGGAGCTTCTTTCTCCTTATGTGAGCCATTTCATTTTTGACCATTGTAAGTTTTCCATGGCCTTTTAAAGTAAATTTGACAGTTGGTCCACTTTCTGTTGGTAAATATTTTTTATTTCTGTATCATTCAGGTGGTTGTTTACTGTGTTAGAGTAGACAACATCTAGCTCCCACCTTAGCAAATATGTAGATTTTCCTTAAAATATGTGTTTTTCTCTATATTCTTAAGCGTTCCTTCGGTTTTTTCAGTTGTGAAATAATAAAGGATTTCTGACATAGGTTTCTTCCCAAACAGATTTAATAAAGTTGTGGTAGTCCATTTTATAGTGCCACAAGTTAGTATATTTGAAAGGAATACCCTTTCTAATCATCGTTAGGGTTACAAAGATGAAAAATATCGGTGTGTGGCCGCTCATAGAGTGGTTGGGAAAGTAGGCTGAGAAATATGAAAATTTATTAAGATAAGCTCTATCAATGGAAACATGTCAATCTTCCTATGTAATGACATATTCGTACCTCCAAATGTAGTAATTCCCTAATTTAGTGGTTCAAGTAGGTCTTTAGTTCCAATACATTCCACAAAATTTGCATCTAGAGACATGCAATAGTTACCGCTATTAATTCTGTCTTGACCATATAGGATTGCATTAAAGTCTCCTACTACAACCCATGGTAATTATAAAAATTAGCATGACTTTTAATGTATTCTCATTGCTTGGTGCTCTTTTCAGCTTGGTTGCGTAACGTATAATAAAAGGTTAAGCCTGCTTTAATCTAGACTTAACTTGTAATTTACTGCTCGTTTATATGAATTGCTATGCACATCCACATGCTAGGATCCCAAAGGATTAAGATTCTACTTTTATTCTGTTGGTCTTTATTAAATGTGCAATCCTACCCTTTATTAATCGTCTAACTGCATCACTTATATTACTTTCTGGAAGTTTGCTCTCTAATAATCCCACCAAAGATATTTGTTGATGTTTTATGGTATTTGACACATCTAGTTACCTAGAAGGGGAATTAAGTCCCCTCACATCCCAAACAAAAAAATTTAATGGGTACAAATGTCATGGTTGCTTCCTAGTTTCAAAAGTGTAATACCCCATAAAGATTAATAAGAAATTAATTAATTAATAATTAGGCTAAGAATGAAGATTTCGAAAGCAATAAAATTTTACCATGAAAATTGCACCATTGTGTTTGTAGAGATTTTCTAATCAACTTTCACATACGAAGTTTTTCTATATGAGCTCAAACGGAAAAGTTATCGACGTTTGAAATTTTTGACTTTAAAATAATTCAAACAAATTCAAATTTAAGAATTTATTAACGTTAACATTTGAAATCGAAAAGGTAATAAATAATTTAATGTTAAGGGAAACTTAACTTTTAAGGAACGTTAAAGTTAGTTTTAAAATGGGAAATGAATAATAATCAAATGGCAACAAATAATTGACGACCAACAGTAGGAGGTCAGTTGACCCTCTCCAGAGGCCCAAGGGGGAGCGGGAAACTGGTTAGGCCATGAAGGCTAGGGTTTGTTGTGGCCAACAACAACCTGGGTTTTTTTAATTTTAAACCGACATAAATCCTATGGTGCAGGCACATTCTAACCACCGTTAATAAAAGGCTAACATCCTCACTTTTATTCACAAGAAAAATTGCAGCGCTAAAGAAACTTTATCAGTTCTCTTCCCCAATTCTTCATTTGATTCAAGATTCAACTTTTAAGGTAGGAGTCAATCAAATTTTAGGTAATAAGTTTTAGTTATATCTATACATACATGCTTTTCTACTTCTATTCTTCTCTAATCTCTTAATTCTTAATCTACCCTATATATAATTGAATTGTTGTATATTCAAAAATGTAGAAAACTGAAGGAGGAATTAGGGAAAGGTGTGAAATCGAATCTAAAGGAATTATAAAAAACTATCTGTGAGTGGAAATCTTAGTTTTTCACATTTTAGTAATTTGTGTAGTAAAAGTTTGGATTTGTTTTATTCCTCGAGGAATTTTGTATGCGAAAACCATAAATCTAAAACCCCAAAAATCCGCCAACAAAATTTTAATTCTTAGATTAGTTGGAATCTTAATTGTTTTATGTTAGTATAGTGGAATTTAATTTATTATTTGCAAGTTGAATAATTTATGTTCTATTCAACTTCCACTTCTACTTTTTGTTGTTGCGATAAAGGGTTTAAAAGAAAATTTAGTAGAAAATGCCGTGCAAAGTATTGATTTTTCTATTAGTAGTTTTCACCCCCTATTTTTGAAATTTAGGCAAATGTGAATCCATTTTTCCACTTCAAGCTTGTAAATGTAAAAGATGAATAGAATATAAAAGGGTTAAATTATAAAGTTTTGTTTCCTCAAAATAGAGGCATTGATTCTATTATTTTAATGTAAAATAAGTTTGATGTTTTGATTCCATTATTTATATGTATGTGTGTGTCTATATATATATATACACATATGTCTCTGTATGTGTGTGCGCAAGTCTCTTTTATTTAGCTAAGGATATTAGTTATTTTGTAAATTATTGTATGGAGCCGAGACTTGTATTTATATGGAAGTTTTAACATTTTAACAATTAGTATAGGAAGCAAAATACCATAAGATAGGAATATTTTACGCACGCTTAGGAATATTTAGTTATAAATTATGTAGCCCAAAAATTATGTAAAGTATAAATTTATTATTAACATATAAATAGTAACGTATAAGTCATATTGTATAAAATAAGTAGGTTAATAAATAGCATTAAACACTATAGAAAGGAAGTCAAGGATAATTATGGAAATTAATCCTTAATTAAACGCGAAACCAGGAGTTTTCCTTATGTGGTCCGAATGCGTAAATGCGGGTGTGGTATGTATGCATGTGTGTGTATATATATTTATACATATATGGTAGTATATTCAGAGAGCGAAAATATGACTAAGTTATAGGAATGCGATGCTAGTTAAAATCACACATAAGTCTGCCCAACTAATCTGGCCACCAGTAGTGTGACTTTGAAACTAATGTAAGACATTGCCTATAATAAATACCCACGGTAGATGTAAGGTTAGTCTTAATTCTGTAAGGTAAGCATGCCTAGTTAATTTGGCTACCAACACCTATGAACAGTTAGACTAATGTGAGACATCATGTTTGGGTCATACGTCATAAGACGGATATCCCAGCACAGGGCTACTTCTGAGTTGAAGATATTAAGTTGCTGGTGTAGGGTCCGCCTCCTTTCCGCTCAAGAAATATTAAATGGTCGGGATATCTTTTGAGTGTAGTAGTGGGAAATCTCTAGAGAAGATTCGCTTCGAGATTGAGGTATTAAGTGGCTATTGTATGGTCCACCTCTTTCTCATAAAAGAAGTATTAAGTGGCCATATGAGATTTCTTACGATGTCAGTTAGGAAGTACCGAAGAGGGTTCCTCCTTGGGTTTAGGTATTAAATGACGGAGATCTGCCTAGGGTATACCTATTAAATGGTCAGAGTCTGCCTAACTCCCATTAAAGAGGTATTACGTGGCTTAGGTACTTTCTCTCACACATTTGGGCATGATTTATGAAGATAGGTCATTTGACCCCATAGTTGTGTTGCACCCACGTTAAAGTTATAAAGTTGGACCGAAAAGGAACCTTAGCCAATAGTTAAAGGTACAGTATAGAGTTGGACTAGAAAAGCCTTTGGCTTATAATGGAGGTATAATCAATTGGGTAAACTATCAAAATGACACTACCCAAGTACTATTACGGTAAAACTTGAGATTTTTATTCAACAAAAATTGTTGTTTCGACTTCCTTCTCATTACAATCCACAGGTTATGGGGAATGATGCTGGAGGAGAGGATGAAGGCGGTGGTGAAGATTTATGGCAGTTTAGTTATTTCCCAATATTATTTTTTGAAATGGTACTTTATATACAACATGTCATTGGGACAACATATCACATGTCAACAAACGTTCGAATCACGCTATGCAAGTTTCGAACTTGTGACCTCTCGCCCCAAAGCCGAATCACTTAACCACTTGGACAATGGTGCTTGTCACTAATGTTTGAAATATATTCAGATGTACTTAAATTTCAGACATGTAGATGTTTTATTTTGAGATATTGTATTTTGGATATTTTGGATTTTGTGTTTCTGAGATTTGGTTTTTATGATACGGGTGCTTATTTTTGTTATTATAATTTATTCCTTCTGCTACGAGATTCTAAAAGCATAGATAGATAACTCTAGATATTTTTTCATCGTATCAATGTTACCAACCAACAGATAGCTTTGGAATGGACCTAAGTTTCAATGTGCATTTTTTGGTTCGACTATTAAGCATGTTCTAGAGAGAGTTTATATTTTGTATCAAGCTTAGGTTCCCCATTCAGTGGGAATATGTATAAGTGAGAGTACATATTTTTTGTTTTTGAAAGTATTTTTCAAAACACCACTGTATATATTTATATACTTTTATGAACATGCACAAACACACTAGGCACATCTTTATTTCAACAAAAAAATACTATCTTAGGAAGTCGTGACTAAAAAGTTCAAACCTGAGGATAGTTGATTATGGCTGAAAATAACTGCTCAAAAGCCAGGAACCCCGCACCTAGGAAAGTATGCCAGAATGGTTTAAGTAATACCTAAGGCATGTGGGGCAAGTTCTTATTCGTTAACAAGCTGCACCAACAACACCAGTTGCTCCGCCCTCTGATGCAACAACCCCCACTAGAGTTCCCCAAAATGTGTAAATACTTTCAAAATATAAGAGGAAGGGCATATATGGGTGCTGAAGATTTTGTTGAAACTAAGGCTTGGATTAATGACTATGATGTATATTCTAGGAGTTGGGATGTGAAGATTAGATCAAGAGAAAGATAGCTACATAGCATTTAAAAAGGCAGGCACTAGATTGGTAGACCATGGTAGGTGAAGAGAATGTCGAGGAAGAAATTACTTTGGCTACTACAACAAAAAAGACCTTTTGCAGCATTTTAAAACGCTGCGAAACACTTTTGGCTTTTAAAGAAGGCTGTCTAATAACAAGCTGTAATAGGTTTAGGATATTTTGCAGCATTTTTAAAACACTGCAAAAAAATACCATATTTTTGCATTTTACTTTTATATAGTGTTTCAAAAAATGCTATGATATGGCTTGACGCTTTTACAGCTTGTTGTTAGACAACGTTCTTCAAAATGATGCGAAAGTGTTTCATGACATTTTTAAAACTCCGTGAAAGGTCTTTTTAATAGCATAGATGAAACACTATAGAAAGCTATATATTATTTTATCGACTTTCTAGAACACATTAATCATTCTGTAATATCGTAGAAATATCTTTGTTGATGTACTTTGATTACCCAATATATAAAACATATTCATAAAAACTCAAACAATAATCATATAAACATATTAAAATAGTGAAAGTGACTAAGGATCGTGTAGTATGAAATATTAACTAAACTATTTACTTGTGCGACATATAAATATAAAGGTAAAATAATAAAGTAAATGACACCAGAGATTTTTATACTGGTTCGAACATCCCGTTCAACATCCAGTGCCAGACTCCTTTTGGAATTTAACTATCAACCCTCACTTAACCCGGAGGAACAGCTATTACACTGCCTGAGCAACTGAACATGACTTCAGCCGCCTAAGCAACAGAATATGACTTCAACCGTCTGAGCAACCGAATAGGACTTCCAATACAAATAGTAGTAATGTTTCTGACTGAGTATGCTCTTGAATAGCACTGATAAGTCAATAACGTACATCCTCTCAATAATCTTCTCCTTTGTGGTATATCGTGTAATTTGTGAAGACAGAAAGTTTATTAAATCACTAATGAGGTTTGCTTGAATGTACAAGTGATTAGAACAAAGTATTGAATATTTAGTGCAAGATAGTTTAAAATATAAGAATGAGAATTAGAATTAGTATTAGTGATTAAAACAATGGAATTCATGGCTATTTATAGAGATTGGAGAGTTGTAATCGTTCGTGAAAGATAGCCATGAAGAGATATGGAAGCAACTCTTGAATCAAGAATTGTTTTTGTTTATTGAATTGAAGTGTCTTTTCAAAATATAGCCATTATAAAATTTCAGTCGTCTGCATGGAGCAATTCAACCAGTTGAATGAATTTAAAATTGATCCAACAAAAAAATAGTTCAGAAACGACCCAATTCAACCGGCTAAAATAACAACTTCAGCCACCTGAATATTCAAAATAAATTGTGCACATGCACAGAGTCCAGTCGACCGAATCATATATTCTGTCGGCTGAATTTTATGACTTCTGGCATATGAACAATTTTTTTGAAAATAACTTTTATGTGTGCATGCATGTACCATTTCAGAGAGATTTTAACATAAATTTACTACAAACTCAGACCTTAGGCTAAATATTTTGCTGAAGCATTAATTCGGAATCTGGTCTGCAAGTTGTTAGATTATTTCTTGAGTAAAAAACTATCTTCTCCTACCTGCAAGTATGGTTAGTTCATATAGTATTTACGTATATAGTTGTCACAATCAAAACATCAAAATTCTAGGTTCTAACAAATAGTTCAACACATTGTATATAATTAACATTTTCAGGTTTGCACAATACTTGTAAACCAAGTTTGCACAATATTCGTAAGTCAAATTATACAAATACTACTCCATGATAAAAATGCATAAAGCCAAAAAAATTATATGCTTACTATGCCAAAAGGACTTCAAACACTTCGAGTTTGCAAGATCATGGTGATTTTGATTAACGACTAAAATATAAATTTAAAATGAAATGTTGCTATATGCAATATCAATTTGAGTATGTAACTAGCCAAACTTGATTGATGATGACTTGGGTATCCTAATGTTATTATGGTTCGATAGCACGTAAGCAAGAAACATTATGTACAAATTAATGAACATCATTCTAATTCAAAGTATTGGATGGTACGTTCATGTCAGTACAACTATTAATTAGGGGTTCCAAATGATAATAGAGTCATACACACTTGAGAAATGGAGTGCAGGTAAATTTTCTTATGCGACTTTTATCGACATAAAACCATGTTTGAGCAGCAAAAGCCAAATTTACTAACTAAAACTATTGGACACCAATATGAGATATATTTTATAATTTATTATTATTATTAGTATTACTACAATCATGTTAATTTTATAAAACTTTGTTAAATTATTATTTTTATTTTAAATTCGATTAATTTTTATAAAACTTAGGTAACTTGGTTAATATTTTATAATTTATTCTTGTTATTATTAGTTAATTATTATTATTATTATTATAAACTTATTAATTTTTATAAAACTTAGTTAACTTAGTTGAATTTTTATAAACTTATCTAATTTTTATAAATCTTAGTTAATTTTTATAAAATTTAGTTAACTTAGTTATATTATTATTGTTGTTGTGGTTATTATTATTATTATTGATTTAGTTATATTTTATATTTTTATAATACTTAGTTTATTTTTTATAAACTTAGTTAATTTATTATTATCATTATTATTAAAAAAATTAGTTAATTAGTTTTATTATTATTATAACAACAGATTTAGTTATATTTTATATTTTTATAATACTTAGTTACTTTTTATAAACTTAGTTAACTTATTATGATTATATATACTTTTTAATTTTTTTAACTATAACCATCATTATTATTATTATAAACTTGTTAATTTTTATAAAGCTTAGTTAACTTAGTTAAAATTTTTATAATACTTAGGTAATTTTATAAATTTATTTAATTTTTATGAATCTTAGTTAATTTTTATAAAATTTAGTTAACTTAGTTAATTATTGTTGTTGTTGTTGTTATTGTCATAATTATAGATTTAGCTATATTTTATACTTTTATAATACTTAATTAATTTATATAAATTTAGTTAATTTATTATTATTTTTGTTATATACTCGTTTAATTTTTTTTAACTATAGTCATCATCTTTATTATTATAAACTTGTTCGTTTTTATAAACTTAGTTAGCTTAGTTAAATTTTTATAATGCACAGATGATTTTTATAAACTAATAATTTTTATAAATCATAGTTAATTTTCTTAAAATTTAGTTAACTTAGTTAAATTTTTATAATACATAGTTAATTTTTATTAACTTATTTAATTTTATAAATCTTAGTTTATAAAATTTAGTTAACTTAGTTAAATTATTATTATTACTATTATAAACTTATTTCTTAAGCCTAAATGTACACATTCATACTTCATGAAATAGGATGTGTGAGATGGTCAATCTGTAACACAATTGTTATAATTAATTTTACCACATGATTAATAGGCCCAGCTCTAATACTGTTAGAAAATCATTACTAACCATAAATATGATTGGTAATGTGAAAATTGATATCTTTATATTTATATAAGTTCTTTCAATATTCACTTTTTGATTTGTGATTATGCTCAACAAAGACCATATTATCATGATTAAGTACACATGCAATCAAATAAGATGTTATTTTAAAAATGCTTACTTGTGACCCATTTGAAGTTCCAACTTAGGTGGACCAGTCTTTGAAAATGAAAATTATTGCTGCGCATTTCTTTTTGGATGGTTGCAACAACACCGGTTCTATCTGTTCTATTTTTTATCTTCATGTCATGGGTTACTTTCATCAACCCTGTTAACCAAAAGATCATAGAGTAATACTTTAGACTTAAACAAAAACATTACATTGCTTTTAGTAGCTTCATGAATCTTTTAACTTCACATCACTCTTTTGAGGATGTTGTCTCACATAATATAGTTCAACATAATTTTATTACTCAAATATACAAGGATGTTCATATAGGGATAGTGGTAAGTCTCTCTAGATTGTTTACACGAAGGGTCTGTATCAAATCTCATTAGCATTAATTAATCAACGTTCAAAAAAGAAAAAGAAAAAATACTGAAATAAATAAATGGATGTAAAGCACAAATCCGTGGTAGACTTTCCATATCTAATTTCTTGAAAAAGAGCGGACATGCCATTTTAAGGTTTAGATGGTAGTGTAGATGCTTCGGAGGTAAAAAGCATTGAAGGTGGAGGGAACGGAGGTGCATGAGCTTTAGCTATCGAAGAATTGGAAGGTACTATAGAATAGAACTGTTCTTTGTGTTACTAGTTTTTCAATTGTTGAAGTTGCAATATATATCACATGAAACTCATTACATAACATGCTAAATACTAAGTTCCGAGCAAAAATACACTGGAAATGTAACATCCAAATACTGATCATGATATTGTGTTAAATACGTAGCAATGATTTAGAATAATTGTATGCGCTGCAAGATTTTCAAAATTAAAGTGGTATTTGTTGTATTGTCTACATCCTTTGGTTATGCTTGTTTCCTTTTTTATCTTTGTAAAAACATAATGCTACAGTCATTGCCATATTTTCAGTTCACATCATGCATATAAACTGAACACTGGTTGAAGATTGAGTTCCTTACATTGACTTTTCTGAATTTCTACCAACTCCAATAATCACCACCCATTGATCATCTCAAACCAAGGTCAAGTCAAGTAAATTTTGTATATAAGTAGTGCTAATTTATTTAATACTTATGTCAGTATTTCTTTTAATTTCCTAATTTATATGTCTATTTATTTGATAATTATCATCTTTTTTGTGGAGGATGCACTATTAGAACGGTTTCGAATTGCGACCGACCAGGGCGACGGCCAGCGGCGGCGGCTAAAAAACGCGGCCGTCTCTAGCCGTCGCCTACCTGAATATAACCCAAACGGAAGGCTTTAGCAAAACATTTCCCTCTTTCCCACCATTACTCTCTTCTTTCCAATTCCACCCCTAATCGACTCCAGCCGCCACCAGCTGTTGTAAAATTTTCAAATATAGTTTTGGGGCTTTGGGTTTTGATTTGGAAGAGAAGAAGTAAAAAGGGAAGAAGAAATCAATTAGTCCCACATGCTAGAAAATTATGCAATATTTGTATAAATATAGCTTTCTCATGTGGATGTTGGGGCCTTAGGGCTCCCACATGTTTGCTCTTTTGTGAGGAGAGAAGTCATGCAACACCACACGCGCGCCGCCGCCGTCCGTCCGACCGAACCGCGGGACCCAGAAACAAAATTTCTGAATTTAAATAAAGGGTGGGAAATTTGTAATGTTTTCTAAACGTTGCAAAATGAATAGACGTGACGTTTCAACTCAAACGTATGTGACTGTTAGCAACAGTTTTGAAACCTTGGGAAGGGACGCAACCCTTCACGAATGGATACCTCTTCGCATCTATAAATAGCAACGCCCAGAAAGTGTTAGACACGTATTCATATTCTTCTTCTTCCTACACAGATTTGCAACGCAAGGGAAGTGTTGCTAATCGCTGCACTTCGATTGCTCTATATTTTGTAACATCTACAAGGTGTTGCAAACGCTGAATCGTTGCAGATTTGTCTCTTCTTCTTCTTCATTCTATTCTATACAAATTGCATCATCAGAAACCATTAACTAAAGTGTTCATGGTCGTATCAAAGGCATACAAACTTTGAATCCGATTTCGCTGTTATAGGGCTTTATTGAATCCTGAAAGTCGATAGTTCGATAACCCGTTTGTACATGGTGGGTTGAACTATTGTCTGAAAGAATCTATTCCATAGATCCTTGAAGTCGGTAGTACAACATTATCTTCTTCACAATCACCATCAAATTTGTCTCGAACCGCAAAATCCCCAACACCAACCGCATCTAGCCGACGCCGACGACCCCTTCACGCTACGCACTCCTTCCTCCTTCAATTTGGCTTCATCTTTTGAGGTATATTATCTTAAAACCTATTTATGCAATTAGTAATTTTGGTATGAATATGTTAGATTAGTTGTTATTAGATGATGGTATAGTTTATTAGTTAATTTGGAGATAAAATTGAAACCCCAATTAAGAAAAGTAGTTGATTATTGATTTGAAATTGATGATTATTGTGTATTAGTTGATGATAATAGTGTGTTAGTTGATTTGGAGATGTTAGTAAGTGGTTTGATTGTTTAATTTGTAATTAAAAGCTAGGGTTAAATTAAAATTCGAAAATTAGTATTATTGATTAATATGCTTATTGATAAGTTTACGCAAATGTTTATTATAGTGGAAAACGATGTTTGTTACCGTTTACGTGAAAATTAGTGTACAATTAATTAGTGTATAAAATTAATTTATTTTACTTTGTTATTATTAGTGCTAACTTCTAATTTTAGCTTACAAAATCTGTAAATTAAAATTTTATTAGGTAAAAGAGTTTGAAAATACGTTATAAAGTGTATAATTTAGGTAACAAAACATTAAGAAAAACTATACTTAGATCGATTTTGTAAAATGTTTAAGAAATGAGGATAACAACAGCGAATATTGTACTAAAATCGATTTTGTAAAAAGTTAAGTAACGAATATAACAACAACAAATATTCTATTGAAATCGATTTTGTAAAAATAAATCAAGAAATAAATATGAAAACAACAAATTTTGTACTCAAATTGATTTTCTAAAAAGTTAAGAAATGACTATGACAAGAACAAATACTTTACTCAAATCGATTTTCTTTAAACTTAAGAAACGAACATAACAAGAAGAAATATGCTGTTGAAATCGATTTTCCAATAAGTTAAAGCTATGAAATTTATATACAAGAACAAATATTGTACTAAAATCGATTATCTTAAAAAAATTGAAATGAATATAATATTGATTTGAAAATAAGCGTTAAGTATTATTATAACAAATACAACAACCACAAATTAAAGCCTTTAGTCCCAAAAGGTTTTAATTTATTTTAGAAAATACAACAAAAATACTCCCCTTGGATGCAAAGTTATGCGTAGAAGAGAAGCAAACTGAAGTGCTGTCGAAAGTAGACAGAAGTGTGGTGTGTGAAGCATTCAGTCCTAAAAGGTTTTACTTTATTTTAGAAAATAAAACAAAAACAATATATCATTTTGGCAAGAAGTTGTGCATAGAATAGAAGTGAAGTGATGTCGAAATTACTAACCTATTTTTTTAAATTAGGAATAATGTTCGATTATTTTATCAACCGTACATGGATGTGTGAAGTCAGAACTGGAATGAAAGGTTCGGTGAAAGAACATTTCCACAATGGTGTACACGAATTTATTAGATTCGTAGTATCTAATAATCGAAATAACGAATAACTTCGTTGCCCTTGTAGTAAGTGTCAACATCTGAAGCATAGGAAACTAGATACAGTTAAAGTACATTTGTATAAATCTAGATTTATGCCAAATTATTATTTATGGGAACGTCTTGAAGAACTTCTTGCACCTACAGCGGATCCTGTTGCGTTAGAGGTCGATGTTGTTATGAAGAATTATCAGTAACCGTTGAATACATCACTATGAAATAAAAATTCAACTTTATAGAAGCTGGATTTACAGCAGTAGTACAAGCTGCAAAACGGCATATGCCACCCAATAATCTGATGTGCGACAATCATTATAAAGTGAAAACACTTATGTCAGCTATTGGTTTGCCTTACCAAAAGATAGATACATGTATAAAAGGCTACTTGTTGTATTGGAAAGATGAAATTAATCTTAGGAACTGCAAAATATGTAATGAGGAAAGATATAAACCAAGAAAAAAAATGAAGTTCCATACAAGAGAATGCATTATTTACCAATTACCCCTAGACTTCAAAAGTTATATGCGTCCTCGGCCACGGCATGTCATATGCGATGGCACGACATGAGAAGACAGGCAGAGGGAACTTTGACACATCCATTTGATGAAGAAGCATGGAAACATTTCGACAAGACGTAACCCACATTTATTGTAGAGAGCCGTAACGTCAAACTTGGTTTATGTACGGATGGGTTTTCGCCATTCTCTCGTTTTGGTAGCAAATATTCATCTTGTCCTATTATCGTTACACTTTATAATTTACCTCCGTGGATATGTATGAAAAATCCATACATGTATCTCACTATTGTCATCCCTGGCTCTGATGATCCGACATAAGGAATCGATGTATATCTACAACCATTAATCAAAGAGATGAAAACATTGTGGCTTGAAGGTGTTGAATCATACGACATTTCACAAAATAGGAATTTTTGTATGTTCTCTTCTTTGTTATGGACTATTAGTGATTTTTCTACATATGGGATGCTTTCAGGTTGGAGTACGGCCGGTCGTCTAGCCTGTCCTTATTGCATGGAAGAAACAAGATCATTTTTTTTTACGGCATGGAAGGAAAATTTCTTGGCTTGGTTGTCATCGGTGTTTTCTCCATCCCTATCATACTTTTAGAAGAGATAAAAAAATTTAAACCTAATAGAGAAGAGAATATGCAACCACCAAAGATTTGGTCAAACGAAGAAATATATGAAATTGTAAAGGACTACCCGAAGATACATGAAACTGGAATACATACTGAAATTCCAGGTAAATCGGACTATAACGACCCGCCATTTTTGACCGTTCAAGTCGACAATAATCCACACATGTCCAACTCAACCGTTCAAAAAGGCAGATGGTTATTGGGGTTAAATAAGAAAAGGAAAGAAAGAACAGAAGCAAACTCAGAATCTTGCAGCGGAAGGAACAAGATATAATAATAAAATAACAGTTCATGAAGCTGTTAAATAAATTTTTTTTGATTATTATTATACATCATAAATCAGAGTTACATACATATCAGAGATAAAACAACAATGCAGCGGAAAAATAATACAATAGTAGAATACAAATGATGTAATACCAAACTCCGTCTTCGTCCTCCAGAATATACCTTCAACCTAATCTGAAATGCTCAGGCTGACCCGAGCGTAATGAAAAGACAAAACACTCGAGTCAGGACTATAATATCTCATGTAGGTTAAATCGAATAAGTAAATATGAGTGCGACGGCGTCGGAGATGTTTACGGGTTTTAGACACCTCCTATCCAATGTCAACGTGAGTGCAATAACTTAAGAGATGTTACGGGATTTTCCATCTCTCAAGGATCCGTTAAACTATCTACTATGTAGTACAATACGCTATTATAATATGTCTACATTAAAGTAAAAGTATTAAAATAGCGTTAAGCCATGGCCCATTCCACCCTTAACACAGTTTATATTCCCAAGAGCATATACAAGACCGTAGTTTCCCCAAAACCGGAAGTCACCAGAGGGCAATCCATATACTCAAGGTACAAACCAAAACGTAGTGGTCACGAATAGGATAATCAGTATGACAAGGTACATGAGGCGATACCAACTAGGATACTAGTAGTTGCCTGATCCGGACTGATGTTGGGCATAGCAGCTACTACCCCAACACCGCGAAACAACACTCCCAAATCGCGGGGTGCACCCAAATCGAATCACAAAAGTAATAGACATGGTATCGAAGGAGTGTGTCCGCTAGAGATGGCGATCCTCAATGGCCCGGCGCGGCTCCTGTTTTAGTCATGTCAGGGGTCATCCAAAATCGTTCTCTTTCTTCAGTCAACACGTTCATCAAACCATCCACTTCATTCTGGATCAACACTCCACGAATATAGTTATTAAAGTGGTTTTCGGTATCGACAGAGAGTATGTCCATATCCAATCCAGGTCTCTTTAATAACTACGTTATATTTTTCACACCGGTTGGATCTTTTATATTTCAAATCGATTCATAATTGATATCAAAATATCATATTCGCTTCAAAATCAAATCCATTTCAAAATCATCATATCTACTCAAAGTATACAATTTCATTTCAAAAATCATTTTCGCCTCAATATCTCATTTCGATTTCAAAATCATTTTCGCCTCAATATCTCGTTTCGATTTCAAATTCATTTTTCGCCTCAATATCTCATTTCGATTTCAAATTCATTTTTCGCCTCAATATCTCATTTCGATTTCAAAATCATTTTTCGCCTCAAAATCTCATTTCGATTTCAAAATCATTTTTCGCCTCAAAATCTCATTTCGATTTCAAAATCATTTTCGCCTCAAAATCTCATTTCGATTTCAAAATCATTTTTCGCCTCAATATCCCACAAAACGATTCACATAACTCGAATTCCAAAATTTAAAATTAAATCAAATCTCAAATCATCAATTTCAACTCGATTCAGCTTCTCAATAAACCATTTCAAATTATCAATTTCAAATACATATTTGAACCACAAAATAAACAATTTCACTTTCAATATATTTCGAAACTTTAAATACTTCACATTTCAAAACAGCTCATATATTTATATAAGAATATAAGTTTCGCTTTAAAACCATTTCGTATTCAAATTAGAATATACTTCAAATTAAACATCCGTATTAAGTAGTTTACTTAATTTCTGGAACAATTCCAATTCAATAAACTTAGATTCACATTCGGATTTCAAGAATTCATTTAAGTATTACATTCCAAATCAATTTCAGTTCAAATCACATTCAAATCAATTTTATCTTCAAATTTAATTCAATAGTTTCAATTTAGTCCAATTCACAAATTTCCTTGAATTTCAATTAAATTCCAAATTAATTAAATCTCAATTTCAAATAAATTTTCAATTCCAAACTCAACTTGAAATATCATTTCATATAAATTTTCTTAGAAATATTCAGAGTTCGATTAAAAGTCCAATCTTTTACAACAAATCAACTTTCGAAAATTTACGCCGTATTTCGATTTTTTCTTAAAATCTAAACTTCGAATAATTAAACAATTTCATTTACCAAGTTTAAATTCCAACATTTCGAGCTTTAATTCAAAATAATTCAATTTCCATAAATTGGATTTTATTCTTAAAATCAATTCATTTAAATAATTTCAAAACAACTTTTTAAAATCATTTAATTTAACCAACCCGGTGTCCGTATATAATTTTCTAACCTATGGCCAAGTGGATAATTATTTCAATTTTAATTTCAAGGATGGACATATATCATTTCAATCCAAATAGATGTCATAGGTATATCATTTCAACCTATTTCTTAATTTATTCGAAATGATTCAGTTTACAGTTTATATGCAATAAACAATATACATGATGATAGCATGATATATCAAAATAAATAAACAACCAATATCGACCAATAGCATCCATCACAACCAATCAACCATAAAGCCAATAACATTCACAACAACTTCATAATTATCAATATCAGGTAATTTGATCGCAATTAAATTTTAACTTCAATTTGACTGTCAATTTAATTTTCAACGGTGAATTCAAATGACAATCTATATGACAATTAAATTTTTATCAAACAACGACAAATAAATCCATATCACTTCATAATGGCAAATTTAACCACCATAAAGATATTCAGTACGTTGTGAGCGTTATAAAACACTCACCTTGAGTTTCGATTTTTAAATCAAATCGAACAACGTTCGATTTAACCTAAAATTTTAACGAGCTCCAAATGTCTTCGGATCTAAACTGCAGCGTAGCTCTCGTCGCTGCGATTCCAACGTCGCCAGATGTTTCGCTTCGAAGCGGACCTCGTATGCAAAAGTTACGCTTAAATTAATATAACGATATAATTTAAAACATGATTAGCCATATAATAAAAATTAATTAACCGTTTAACCTTCTTCTTCTTCACGCGTAGAAACCCACTCACGCATGCCTCTTTCTTCCATATGCGCGCAACTAGGAGCGACCGGACGTTGATCATGGGGCATCATCGCGTGCGCCTCGCCTTGCTCCACCTCCGCGCCAAGTTTCGCCACTCCATTCGCCACCGTTTGCACGCAAACCAAGAAAAACGCGCACGTTTCCAAGTTAGATCTGGGCGAATCCGTGGTGTAAAAGCATAGATCAACCGTATGGATTTAAAGAGCTTGCCGAGATCTACAACTTTGCTTTTGGAATTTTTTGATTTCGTTGAACGGATTGAGAGATATTAAGGAAAGAAGTTCGAGCGATTCTGGCCATTGAATAGGTGGCGGCCATGAGATAGAATTAGGGTTTCTGAAATGAAATAATGATAAAACTGTCTCGATTTGCAAGCGTATTTATAAAGGTAGGTCCAAAATCATCCGAACTCCAATCGAGACATGCCGGCGTTTATAAGGTTTTACCCCCGTTCCGGACGCAATGGAACTAGTCCCAAGGCCTAATTCAATCGTATGTGGAAGATAGCCTTTTGAAGTCGATTATTTTAATTAACGACGTTAAATTTCTACGCGTTTCAAGCTCGCACGACCAAACGACAAGTCCGATTGCTACGAAAATTGAAACCTTACAATAATTCACTGTTACGGATCCGATGAAACTAGTTTCGTCGAAATCCGAGACAGTTGTAAAAATGGCTATTTCTACAGTCTAATTTCAATATAAAATTTCCAATTTTAAATTATTAACTTTTAAATCAAATTTCAATTGTTCACAAATTTCATTTTTAATTTCACAGTAATTAACAATCTTTTACAATGCGGTTTTCCATTATAAATCCAGTATAAAAGATTACATTAGATTCAACGTTCAATTATATTGTAATTCAAATTCAAGTTATTTAATTCCAATTGAATTCTTTTATTTCGATTTACACTTTCATTATTGAATCAACCATTTACTTATACATTATTATCTAATTCATTTACTTTTATTTTCTTCAGCTATCATCTTATTTAAATTCACAGTAATATTAAATTACATTCATTTACGTTGATTTCAATATGATAACTTCAATATTAAATGTAACATTTTATTTATTTCGTTGTTTAAAATCAAATTCAATTCATTTCAATTACTTGTTACATTCAAATTTAAATCTTTACTTACGTTCAATTACAAGTTAACATCTTTATCGAATTACAGTTTCAGTTATTATCTGCTTTCAATCAACTGTAATATTAAGTTACATTTATTTATATTAGTTTCAATAACATAAACTTCCATTATTAAATCCACCATTTTATTTATTCTTTGTTTACAATCATAACCAATTTGGCTTACAATCAAATTCAATTCATTATTTACATTCACTACAAGTTAACATCCATATTTAATTTACAAATAAGTTATTTCAGAATTCAGTTTTGAATTTTAACTTGTAATTCACATTTAACAACACAAAATTTTATTTCCTTCGGATTTTTATCCAAAATTTCATTTTAATTCGTATTTTTAAAGTGTTAAAAATACGGGTCGTTACATTCTCCCCCACTTAAAACTTTTCGTCCTCGAAAAGGAACGAAGAAGGGGAAACCATCATTTAGATATAATTCATTCAAAATATTTTACTTATCTGCAAAATTTAGTTATAGGATTTTTTTTTTCACAAAATTTTCTAACTCCCGGATTTTTGAAAAATTTCGGCAGCACCTCCTTTGCGCGGCTAGGACCGAAAAATTTCACAGTGGTAATAATTGCATGATATACATCTCATTACAAGAATGAGGCATCCCAAAACGTGGGGAACACAATAATATACCACAACATAAACTGTAATCCGAGAACGTACCTTTTATTTAGCGTTTATTAGCATTTTAACTTACATTTTGCATTAAGCGCAGAAGCGAGTTCCACAAGCGAAGCGCAACCCCTTTGCTACCTACTAAAATGCTTAATTACCAAGTTAGAACCATGCATATAAAGATAGATCGATATACTTAGCATAAACAACATACATATAACATGTTTAGCTTCAAAACAGAAATTTCAATTCTAGGACAGCAAACAAATCTCAGTTTTTGGTCATCTAAACGAAAAAATTTGGCAATGTAATCTAAACAAAAGTTATTTCATTCGTTTCAGGCTTTCCGGAATGTCCAAAATCATCGAATTCGGACCATACGTTCAAAAGTTACGGCCGTTTTACTAAAAGGATACGCCTCAGCCTGGCAATGAATTGCGCAGGTCAGCGATGTTTGGTCACGTTTTTGACCTTCTAAACGACAGAAAAACACCAAATTCTTAAAACAAAAGTTTTAGCTTAAGTTCTAAGCTTTCCATAAAGTGCAAGATCATCAAAATCCGATACACCAGTAAAAAGTTATGGCAAAAATACTAAGAGTATATGCTACTGATTTTGCTTCCCTTTTACACAGGCCAGCGAGAAGATTCAAATTTTGAACTAAGTAATTGAAGGAATTTCTCAAGACAGTCTAAACAAAAGTCGTGCTACAGTTTCTAAGCTTTCCGAAAAGTCTAATATCGTTGAATTTCGTCCAGCCATTTAAAAGTTATGGTTGTTTTTGTTTCAACATATATTGGACAATTTTGGATTTTTTTCCAAAATTTGTTTTTATTATTTCAAAGTACAAACCATCAAACTTTAAATTTTCTAAAGAAACAATCATAAACACAAAGTCGTTTATTTTCTTATATATCCAAGAAATACGTTTACATTCGATTTGTTTCCGATTTATTCAAGTTTGTTTCATTCACATTTAAATTCAAGCCAATTTGCTTCAATTTAATTTGAATTCAATTATATTTAATTCCACTTTGCTTCAAATTTGAATTTAATTATTTAAAATTTTTATTCCGTTTATTCAATTCCATTTACACTAATGAATTCTATTTAACCAATTATCATCCGTCAAACAACCCATGCATATCAAACATTAACATCCATCCAAAATCTACACTAAATCAATTATACATTTCCAAGTCAAAATTTTAATTTCATGCACTTCCAAGTTTATTGACATTTAGTTTCATTCAAATCTAATTAGTTTTTCATTTACTAATTTTATATTTTATTAATTTTAAATTTAATTCATTTTACAACTTAAATTTCCTTTATATTTACAACTATCAATAGATCTTCACATTTTATTATTCGCAATCACACTTGTATATTATTCATTTACTTATCCATATTAGCATTTTAAACTTTTTAAGTATTTGGTAAGTTATAGCTATGCAAATAGAATGTAGTTAACCAATATACAACTTCTTTTCATTCAATTTGAGTGTTATACCTATTAAATAAATTTCCAATTTATTATTTTCCAAATTAAGGGTTACTCCTACAATTTTTTTTAACACTTAAATTCAATTTCACCTTTTTCAATTCATAAGTTTCTAACAATTCAAGATTTACTTTAGTTTAATAATTAAAATCATTCCTTATTGGAGAACTTAAGAATTTCAACACCGGATTCGATTAAACCTTTTTTTTAAATATATATATATATATATATACTAATATCTTTTTATATCTCAAATCATACTTTTAGAAGAATTTTAATCAGCATTGAAATATATATATATATATATACTTATTTTCATTACATACTTTAGAAAATTTCAATTCAATTTCTATTTAATCCAAAAGAGTACAGTTTCTAGTTTATTTCAATAGTTTAAAGTCATTAAATATTAAAGAACTTAAGAATTTCAACTCCGGTTTCATTTCAAATCAAGTTTGAAATAATATATACTTATATTAATATATATCAAGTCATACTATAGAGAATACAAAATAAAATTCAATTTTAATCAAAACAGGGTTTAGAAAAACTATTAAGTGATCTCCCCCACTTGGACTCTCGAAAATAAAGTCGATGATGCGTGCACTCATCACCGGAATCATTTTCTAGTGTCAAGAGGGGAGTATAACACTTACTTCATTTGAAAATCCTTTGAAAACAATTTCTAATCGAATAAACTATCATATAATACTTATATTATACATTTCAAATTTTTGTTAATAAATTTTCAAAACACCGGAATTTAAATTCTCCATCTTAATTTAAATTCATTTTTATTTTATCTGATTTACCATTTATATTCATTGTCAATCATATTTACAAGTTTCATTTCTTAAAATCGTCTAATAGTCAATAGTTAGAAATATTGACTAATCAACAATAAACGATGATAATCTAATATTATCATCTCCTAACAACCAATACAATCAAAATTTATAAATTTTCAAGATAGTTCTTTTATATAAAAATATAATCTAAAACAATATTATGTCAATCTGTCCTATTCGAGTGTTTAGAAATTCCTATCGATGCCTTGGCGTCCCAAGTACCAACCAGAATTCATAAATACTCAACGGAACAAATTAACACAATATAAAATCATTTTTATATCAAAATTACAAATACGCTCTCTCATATACACTCAACTCATTCATATAGTTTACCTCTATTTCAATGAGTTATTCCCCACTAGAGCCAAGGTTTATCGCTAAACCAAAGCTCTGATACCAACTGTAACGACCTGCCATTTTTGACCGTTCAAGTCGACAATAATCCACACATGTCCAACTCAACCGTTCAAAAAGGCAGATGGTTATTGGGGTTAAATAAGAAAAGGAAAGAAAGAACAGAAGCAAACTCAGAATCTTGCAGCGGAAGGAACAAGATATAATAATAAAATAACAGTTCATGAAGCTGTTAAATAAATTTTTTTGATTATTATTATACATCATAAATCAGAGTTACATACATATCAGAGATAAAACAACAATGCAGCGGAAAAATAATACAATAGTAGAATACAAATGATGTAATACCAAACTCCGTCTTCGTCCTCCAGAATATACCTTCAACCTAATCTGAAATGCTCAGGCTGACCCGAGCGTAATGAAAAGACAAAACACTCGAGTCAGGACTATAATATCTCATGTAGGTTAAATCGAATAAGTAAACATGAGTGCGACGGCGTCGGAGATGTTTACGGGTTTTAGACACCTCCTATCCAATGTCAACGTGAGTGCAATAACTTAAGAGATGTTACGGGATTTTCCATCTCTCAAGGATCCGTTAAACTATCTACTATGTAGTACAATACGCTATTATAATATGTCTACATTAAAGTAAAAGTATTAAATTAGCGTTAAGCCATGGCCCATTCCACCCTTAACACAGTTTATATTCCCAAGAGCATATACAAGACCGTAGTTTCCCCAAAACCGGAAGTCACCAGAGGGCAATCCATATACTCAAGGTACAAACCAAAACGTAGTGGTCACGAATAGGATAATCAGTATGACAAGGTACATGAGGCGATACCAACTAGGATACTAGTAGTTGCCTGATCCGGACTGATGTTGGGCATAGCAGCTACTACCCCAACACCGCGAAACAACACTCCCAAATCGCGGGGTGCACCCAAATCGAATCACAAAAGTAATAGACATGGTATCGAAGGAGTGTGTCCGCTAGAGATGGCGATCCTCAATGGCCCGGCGCGGCTCCTGTTTTAGTCATGTCAGGGGTCATCCAAAATCGTTCTCTTTCTTCAGTCAACACGTTCATCAAACCATCCACTTCATTCTGGATCAACACTCCACGAATATAGTTATTAAAGTGGTTTTCGGTATCGACAGAGAGTATGTCCATATCCGATCCCGGTCTCTTTAATAACTACGTTATATTTTTCACACCGGTTGGATCTTTTATATTTCAAATCGATTCATAATTGATATCAAAATATCATATTCGCTTCAAAATCAAATCCATTTCAAAATCATCATATCTACTCAAAGTATACAATTTCATTTCAAAAATCATTTTCGCCTCAATATCTCATTTCGATTTCAAAATCATTTTCGCCTCAATATCTCGTTTCGATTTCAAATTCATTTTTCGCCTCAATATCTCATTTCGATTTCAAATTCAATTTTCTCCTCAAAATCTCATTTCGATTTCAAAATCATTTTTCGCCTCAATATCCCACAAAACGATTCACATAACTCGAATTCCAAAATTTAAAATTAAATCAAATCTCAAATCATCAATTTCAACTCGATTCAGCTTCTCAATAAACCATTTCAAATTATCAATTTCAAATACATATTTGAACCACAAAATAAATAATTTCACTTTCAATATATTTCGAAACTTTAAATACTTCACATTTCAAAACAGCTCATATATTTATATAAGAATATAAGATTCTCTTTAAAACCATTTCGTATTCAAATTAGAATATACTTCAAATTAAACATCCGTATTAAGTAGTTTACTTAATTTCTGGAACAATTCCAATTCAATAAACTTAGATTCACATTCGGATTTCAAGAATTCATTTAAGTATTACATTCCAAATCAATTTCAGTTCAAATCACATTCAAATCAATTTTATCTTCAAATTTAATTCAATAGTTTCAATTTAATCCAATTCACAAATTTCCTTGAATTTCAATTAAATTCCAAATTAATTAAATCTCAATTTCAAATAAATTATCAATTCCAAACTCAACTTGAAATATCATTTCATATAAATTTTCTTAGAAATATTCAGAGTTCGATAAAAAGTCCAATCTTTTACAACAAATCAACTTTCAAAAATTTACGCCGTATTTCGATTTTTTCTTAAAATCTAAACTTCGAATAATTAAACAATTTCATTTACCAAGTTTAAATTCCAACATTTCGAGCTTCAATTCAAAATAATTCAATTTCCATAAATTGGATTTTATTCTTAAAATCAATTCATTTAAATAATTTCAAATCAACCTTTTAAAATCATTTAATTTAACCAACCCGGTGTCCGTATATAATTTTCTAACCTATGGCCAAGTGGATAATTATTTTAATTTTAATTTCAAGGATGGACATATATCATTTCAATCCAAATAGATGTCATAGGTATATCATTTCAACCTATTTCTTAATTTATTCGAAATGATTCAGTTTACAGTTTATATGCAATAAACAATATACATGATGATAGCATGATATATCAAAATAAATAAACAACCAATATCAACCAATAGCATCCATCACAACCAATCAACCATAAAGCCAATAACATTCACAACAACTTCATAATTATCAATATCAGGTAATTTGATCGCAATTAAATTTTAACTTCAATTTGACTGTCAATTTAATTTTCAACGGTGAATTCAAATGACAATCTATATGACAATTAAATTTTTATCAAACAACGACAAATAAATCCATATCACTTCATAATGGCAAATTTAACTACCATAAAGATATTCAGTACGTTGTGAGCGTTATAAAACACTCACCTTGAGTTTCGATTTTTAAATCAAATCGAACAACGTTCGATTTAACCTAAAATTTTAACGAGCTCCAAATGTCTTCGGATCTAAACTGCAGCGTAGCTCTCGTCGCTGCGATTCCAACGTCGCCAGATGTTTCGCTTCGAAGCGGACCTCGTATGCAAAAGTTACGCTTAAATTAATATAACGATATAATTTAAAACATGATTAGCCATATAATAAAAATTAATTAACCGTTTAACCTTCTTCTTCTTCACGCGTAGAAACCCACTCACGCACGCCTCTTTCTTCCATACGCGCGCAACTAGGAGCGACCGGACGTTGATCAGGGGGCATCATCACGTGCGCCTCGCCTTGCTCCACCTCCGCGCCAAGTTTCGCCACTCCATTCGCCACCGTTTGCACGCAAACCAAGAAAAACGCACACGCTTCCAAGTCTGATCTGGGCGAATCCGTGGCGTAAAAGCATAGATCAACCGTATGGATTTGAAGAGCTCGCCGAGATCTACAACTTTGCTTTTGGAATTTTTTGATTTCGTTGAACGGATTGAGAGATATTAAGGAAAGAAATTCGAGCGATTCTGGCCATTGAATAGGTGGCGGCCATGAGATAGAATTAGGGTTTCTGAAATGAAATAATGATAAAACTGTCTCGATTTGCAAGCGTATTTATAAAGGTAGGTCCAAAATCATCCGAACTCCAATCGAGACATTCCGCCAGGCGTTTATAAGGTTTTACCCCCGTTCCGGACGCAATGGAACTAGTCCCAAGGCCTAATTCAATCGTATGTGGAAGATAGCCTTTTGAAGTCGATTATTTTAATTAACGACGTTAAATTTCTACGCGTTTCAAGCTCGCACGACCAAACGACAAGTCCGATTGCTACGAAAATTGAAACCTTACAATAATTCACTGTTACGGATCCGATGAAACTAGTTTCGTCGAAATCCGAGACAGTTGTAAAAATGGCTATTTCTACAGTCTAATTTCAATATAAAATTCCCAATTTTAAATTATTAACTTTTAAATCAAATTTCAATTGTTCACAAATTTCATTTTTAATTTCACAGTAATTAACAATCTTATACAATGCGGTTTTCCATTATAAATCCAGTATAAAAGATTACATTAGATTCAGCGTTCAATTATATTGTAATTCAAATTCAAGTTATTTAATTCCAATTGAATTTTTTATTTCGATTTACACTTTCATTATTGAATCAACCATTTACTTATACATTATTATCTAATTCATTTACTTTTATTTTCTTCAGCTATCATCTTATTTAAATTCACAGTAATATTAAATTACATTCATTTAAGTTGATTTCAATATGATAACTTCAATATTAAATGTAACATTTTATTTATTTCGTTGTTTAAAATCAAATTCAATTCATTTCAATTACTTGTTACATTCAAATTTAAATCTTTACTTACGTTCAATTACAAGTTAACATCTTTATCGAATTACAGTTTCAGTTATTATCTGCTTTCAATCAACTGTAATATTAAGTTACATTTATTTATATTAGTTTCAATAACATAAACTTCCATTATTAAATCCACCATTTTATTTATTCTTTGTTTACAATCATAACCAATTTGGCTTACAATCAAATTCAATTCATTATTTACATTCACTACAAGTTAACATCCATATTTAATTTACAAATAAGTTATTTCAGAATTCAATTTTGAATTTTAACTTGTAATTCACATTTAACAACACAAAATTTTATTTCCTTCGGATTTTTATCCAAAATTTCATTTTAATTCGTATTTTTAAAGTGTTAAAAATACGGGTCGTTACACGGACATTCATAATTGGTGCAAACAAGTATATTTTGTGAGTTACCATATTGGAAAGATCTCCTACTTCGACATAATATTGACGTGATGCACAACGAAAAAAACGTGTTTGATAACGTGTTTAATACAATTATGAATGTTAAAGGGAAAACTAAGGACGATATGAATTCAAGACTCGATATAGCACACTTTTGTAAACATCCCGAACTTCATGTGAAGCCCAATGACAATAAAAAACCCAAAGCATGTTATGAGCTAGACAGCAAGCAAATAAAACTCGTGCTAAAGTGGGTGGAAGTACTAAAATGCCCTGATGGGATGTCTTCTAACCTCCGTAGATGTGTTTACTTTAAAAATAGAAAATTGACTAGGATGAAAAGTCACGATTGTCATATCATGATGGAATATTTATTACCAGTTGTTTTCAAAGAACCGTTGCCCATAAAGTGTGGAGTGTTATAACAGAATTAAGTCTGTTTTACAAACAGCTTTGTTCGACAACGTGAAAAATCGACCGTATACGTAAACTTGAAGTAGAAATCCCTATAATACTATGCAAACTGGAGAAAATATTTCCACCAGGTTTTTTTAATGTAATGGAGCATTTACCTGTTCATCTTCCATCAGAAGCTCTTCTACGAGGTCCTGTGCAATATGGATGGATGTATCCATTTGAGAGGTAATAGTAAATATCCATAAAATTGTTGTTAGTTTAAAATTCAAATTTGCGTAAGTGCATTTAGATTGAATTAATTTTGTAATAGGTACTTGAATCATCTGAAGAAAAAAATTAGGCAGAAAGCACGAGCTGAAGGTTCAATTTGCAAATCATATCTTGAAGAAGAAGCTTCATTCTTTTTCTCTCATTACTTCAGTGACCATGTGAACTTATCATTTGTAACTAGTCCTCGTAATGATGTAGCCGTTGAAGAAGATTATTCGCAGACAATGTTGTCTATTTTTGGACAACATGGCCGACCTGCTGGGAAATGTGTGGAAATATGGTTTGACGATAGAGATCAACATGTAGCACACACATGTTCTTCTTAATTGTGCTGAAGTTGCACCATTTGTTAGGTAATAATAAATTCTTATTTATTTCAGTGATACTTAAATTTTAATCGTAATGTAACATATAGTACATATATATTCGTAGTATTTACGGATCACAGCATCCATTTGGCGATCCCAATAAGGAATTTTCTAAATGGTTTTCGAACTACGTTTATGATCTAAGAAACAGCGTCGTAGATGAAGGATTACAACATCTTGTGCTCCGACGAAAAATAAATGTCAAGACTTATCCAATATTCTTCCTCAATGGATATAAATTCAACATCAAGGATTATGGTGTTGAAAAATTAACATATAACAGTGGTATATTTGTCAAAGGCAATGACGATCCAGATTAGCATATAAAAGGTTTTTACGACGCCTTAACACGGGTTTTAGAATTGACATATTATGTACAACCCGCAAAAAAAGTTTTTTTATTCAAGTGCAATTGGTTCAGCAATATTCCTGGTTCTGGAATCAACATGCACAAAGATTATAAACTTATAGAAATAAAGCACACCTCACATTACTATAAGTATGATCCTTTTGTATTGGCCAAGCAAGCAATACAAGTTTATTTTGCTCCGTATTCATCCTTAAAAAGAGATGAAGCAGATTGGTCTGCTGTTTTTAAAACAAAGGCAAGATTTACGTTTGATGGAATTAATATTCCGAAAGAAGCAGCGTATCAAACGGATCTTGAGCGAAATGATGAAATAATAATAGCTGATGATATTGATTTGGGTTTGTTAAATGATGAATCGAATGTTGTAATAGAAGCATTGAGAGTACATAAGAGAACGATATAGAGTACGAGACCGAGACTGAATCAGAAGACGACGAAAACTAAATTAAATGAATTTTTGTATTACTTGTTGTAAAATGTATATTCTGAGTTTCAGCTATTACCAATAATGATGACTTTGTTGTGAGTTATGTCTTATTGTTTTTTTAAAATTATGCATATATACTCAGGAGATCTTGTCTCATTTATGATGTTTTAGTGCAAGTTTTATGTGATGATTAATCAAATATGTTTGGTAATAATGAACTAATATTTTTTCATTATATGAAATGATATGTTTGTAATAGATATACACAGTAGACATTCTTGCAGATCTCAGGCTTCTCCTTCCGCTGGCGCAGGTGCCAGCGGCACATCGCCGGATTTACGTTCGGTGGCAGAGGTAATGCCAAAGAGCGCGGGGTAAGTATCAAATTTATTACATTTTCACTATTTAAAATTTATTAAATTCGTACATCTTATTTTATACAGGGGGTTTGAGGTCCAGCCGAGTGACTTTATTCTGCAAGTGTCGAGGAAGGCATTCATGAGCAAGATGTTGGGATGCTGGGCTCACTGGGATGTATCCCAATCACATCAAGAATACCATATTCGTGGACTAGATGGTAACTTTAAATTTATAGTTTATTTTAAATTAATACAACGGTTATAATTCAAACCAATACCAATTTCAATACGCAGACAGCTGTTCGTGTGGACCCGCAAGATATGGATGTTTTTGTCAATCACTGGAACCAGAGAATGCGCAAAAATTACAGAAACAGTATATCAAAAGCCAAGAGAGCGAGAAAGAAGCCATCTTGGATGGGTGTTGATGTATGGGTTAAATTTCTGCAGCTGTGGGAAACTCCGGAATCGAAGGTAAGTAATAAATATCATTTCATTTTATTATTACATTTTGTTTGAAATTCGTATACTAGATGCATTAATTTAGTTAATTGTTTGTTTAAATTTATAGGAATTATCGGCGCGGAACCGTGCAAACAGGGATAAAAATCCTGCTTTGCACCGCGATGGGTCGAAGTCCTTCCAACAGCATCGGCGGGAATTGGTAAAGTTATAAAATGCGTTTCTAAATAGTTGTAAAATAATTTAGTCATATTGGTAACATTATTCATTTTATATATAACTTCAGTTTCAACAATATAATCGTGAGGCTACACTGGCTGAGGTCTTTACTCACACACATGCCGTCGAGCGCACGGATGAGAAAGGGAATACTACGTATGAATAACATACGACAAATCCAAATCCGTGATGGTAATTTTTTTTTTACTGCACATTTGATAGGTTCTTTATCATTTATTATTACAAACTACTCTTCATCATCGTAGAAGAGATACGAGGTGGAGAAAGCTCTAGTGGCATAGTCCACTGGCCGTGAGCAGATCTTAGAGAAGGAGGACCGTATCTATGATGCGCTCATTGACCCGCCTACTCGGAATAGCCGATATGGTTATGGAAATCAGGAGGTAAACTGCTTCATTAACTAATATATAAATTATATTTAACGGTACTTTTGGCACAGGTCCTTATTAAGTTTCAAAATTCACGAAAAGTCCTTCACTAAATTTCAGTGTAAATTAGGTCCCTGTTTTTTATTCACGATTATTGCAGAGCATGATGCAACATTTATGTACACGGTGAACGTAGTGTATGAAAGTTGCTGAAATATCAACACTTATTTATAAAAGTTGCTGATATTTCAGCAACATTTATGTACACTGTGAACACAGTTTATGAAAGTTGCTGAAATATCAGCACTTATTTATAAAAGTTGCTGACATTTCATCAATAATTTTTCTTTGTTTTTACAATAAAACTTTGACACAGATAGTTGCTGAAATATCAGCACTTATTTATAAAAGTTGCTGACATTTCAGCAATAATTTTTCTTTGTTTCCAGAAAACAGGGACCCACTTTACAATGAAACTTTGATAGGGACCCGCTTTACAATATGAAAGTATGATAAGGATGCCTTCCTAATTTCCACTATATTTAATCCTGAAGCAAATTATATTCCAATCAAATAATTTGCAGACAGCATGACCCAAAGGGCATATAGGAGATCTCAGACCGAAGAGGAGATAGCTCAGCTCCGCCAGCAGATGGCGGAATTCAATGACTGGCGGAAGGACGGAGGACTGTCGTAGCTGCTAGATGAGCGGATTGCAGCCTTTTTTGCAGAGCACGGGAGGATGCTTGGTGAGGATGGGTCGGGAGATGATGATGATGAGGATGAGTTGGTACAGAATTTTTTTGACTTGTAATTATTGATTTGTGTTGATGGAGTTGGTACTTTATTGATGGTTGTGTATAATGATGATTGTGGACTTGATGAACATTAGTATTTGTGTAGATATGGTTGTGTTGGTTGATGGAATATTTGTTTTAGTTGATGAAAGTTTATGTAAATATTGATATTTGCGTTACCTTTTTAATTATTTGTGATATGTATGAGATTATACGTTGCATGTGATGTTAATGGTTGTGATATTGAGTTTATATGTGTTGGGAATGAAGCGAGATTGAGATATGACGTTTATTGTGCGGTATGGAAGGAATAAAGAAGAGCTGGGCAAAATTGAAGATTTCAGGTTTGCGACGGCCAACTGGTTACAGTTTTGCGGCGTATGGCGATGGCTAACGATGACCATTTGGTTCCAGCATTGAAACGGTTAATTTACTGAGGAATCCGTCGCTAGTTGTCGCTAAAACGGCGACGACGCCGTCGCTATGGCCATCGCTTTTTTGCTAGCATCCACTACCAAATTATGGCGAATTAAAGCCGCCAGATTAGAGGCAGTAAAATGATCAGCCCTTAAGAATAACTTATTAGGGGCAAAAATAGCAATTGCCTCTGCTAATAGTTATATTGACAATTAAAACTGCCCCTGTAATTAACCTGAGACGAAAACAAACGCCGCCCCAATTCTTATCAATTAGCGCAAAAACAAACGTCTCCCTCTTCCAACGTACCAAAAATCTTTCTCTCATAATGAATTATTTCGCTACTTGATTCCGTAAAGCATAATTAAAGTTCCTGCTAATTTCATGTTGAGATCTACGACCAATCGAGGTATGCATCTCATTTTAACGATCAATTTACATTGATCATTAATAAAACCCTAATTACAATATAGTGATTAATAATATGGAATTTATGATTCTATTATATTGGATGCCATTCTTGATCTTCAATATTGATAAAAAAAGTGGATTACAATTTACATTTCATTATTCATCGATTAAAAGATATTTCTCTCATCCTTTTGATTACTTTCTTTTTCATTGGAATTGCTTAAACAAAGTATTTCATGGTGAATAATATGGTTCTATTTCTTACAGCAATAACATATTTGTTTCTTTTTCCATGGGTAATGTATGCCTTTTGCTGTCATTGCTTTCTTTTATGTTTGTAAATGGATTTCTGTCTATGCACATGAGTTGTATGCCTAAATGCTAATTATATTATGATTATTATTTTGTTTAATATTTATTCTGTAAATTAAGGGTCACTCCCTATGGTAATAACCACCATAATTTAATCTGTAATTTTATAATGAAGTGATAAAATTGGTTGCTAGGTTCATGGATGTTATAGGTTTTTAACTAGCGACGATAAATGATTGTTTTTTTATTACCTACTATTTTGTTGATGATTACATTGATTATAGAAAAGAAAAAAAACTGAAACATATTTGATAAAAACAAAAACAAGAAAACTGAAACATATTTATGAACTAGTTGAATACAGAAAAGAAGATTTGTACTGCTGCATAATAAAGAAGAAGAAAGTACATCCAATAAAGTAATGTTAATATGACATGGTTACTCTACTTGTTGACTAAGCTATTATCCCAAACAAAAGAAGGATAAAATAATTTTTTATCTTACACACCACTTCTAGTAGCATACACTGCGTCAATTTCAACAATATATATAGCATAGTCAGAATTGTACTCAGTAGGGTTTTGTGTTTTTGATCTTGTGACTAAAATGATAATGACTGAGATGGCTCTTATGATCTTCCCTTCATTGTCCATATCAATTTGGTCAGGGGTAGAGGAATGAGTCCTTTCTTTTCAACTAAAAATGCAATAATGTACACTTGTTATTTTCCAAAGTTAAATATATCTTTCTTCTATGACTCTTGAATTTAGTTTTGATTTGCAACTTTTATGTAGTTTGTACTATAGTTTTTATAGAGGAAACCGTTGAATGATTTGCAGTAGGTTTTACTTATTATAGTTTGTATTATACTTTTTGTATAATATATTGCCAATTTGGTTTTTTCCATGGTTACTTTTCAATACAGAATCTTATAAGATTACATTTTATATTTTTTCTCCCTCCATCCCCCTCTCACTCCCTCCCCCTCTCCTCCTCTCCCCCCTCCCTCCCTCTCTCCCTCCAAAAGTTGTTTATTGCTTCTCGCTTAAGTCTATGAGCATGTTTGTGTTGAAAAATGAATGTTCAGAAGGCATCATGGTTATTGTTTATATTAATTAGATAACTATTTATCATAATTAGCTATAGAGGACAAAAAAATGAAGCATATTGCCACAAACTGAATTCGATACAGAAGCCTAAAGTTGTGAGCTTCTTTGGGTCATCACATGGTCTTGTTCTTTTTTGTTTTTAGTTTTGCTTTTTTGTTTTTTAAAGCTGAATTCTAATGCACTATATTTTTAAAGGAGTTTAGAAATGTGGCAAATACTATTGCTTTATCAAAAAATGTTGGTATAATATGAAGCATATTTTCAACAAATTATTTGCTATTCCTTAAATTGACAATTCTTTAATTGTTTTAAAAGTATTAGCAATGAATTCTTAATGGTTTCCGTTGTGAATTAAAGATATCCCTAACAATGAAATCATAATATTAGTTACTTTCGTCTAGAAATTAAAACGTAAAGAGCGGCATAAGATATATTATATGCTCGAATTAAATATAACTACATCAATTTTTTATTACTCATTTATGCAAATTCTATACATGGTTTTTCACATTTTGATGTTTTTCTAAAAAATATGTGCTCAATAATGTCATTAATATTAAGAAATATGCTTAAATTTATTGAAAACTACTTTAAACTTCGGTATTTTGTATGTCTGTGTAGATGCCATATGAAGTAATGGGTGAACCAATAATCCTAGCAAAACCAGTTTTCATTAATATAATTAAAATCACATATTGAATATCTAAGTATATTTAATTTTAGTATATTGATTCATTTTCATTATATATGTGAAATATCTCATTTCCTTCCTATCTCTGTTTTAATTTAAAGTTTTGAATATTTTGATTCATTTTTTTGGTTACAGATTTTGGGTAGGGTGATTAACAAAACCAATTTTATCGAGCTAAGGTTGCAAATTCAGGTGACATAATAGAAACATAATTTTGCATTTTGTGGATTCAGAAGAAGGTTAAATGTATACCTTAGGGTGAACAATAAAAAACCTACTCTATTCTTTTCACTATTTCTAGTTACCTTGCATCTTGATGTTTAGTTAAATTTTTGTGAAACATGATTTCTACTATAAATTAAAGCTTTCCAGAGTGTTGAAATACACTTGTATTACTGATTTGTTTGTTTGATTTTGTGAACACAATTTTATGTTTAGCGTGTATTCGACTATTATAATAATAATTATAATGCAAGTCCATTCTATCTTTTACTTTATCAGTTTTTGGTCACATATTGATAAATTTAGTATTGTCGGTTTCCAAGTCTTGAGTGGTAAGTTATATTATCGGCTCAATATTGGTTTAGTATATTACTTTCTATAATAACACGACATAACATAAGATCATGTCATACTTATGTTTACTACCATTAAACTATTACCATAAGCAATGGTTAATTAGTTCCAATGCATGTAAATGACAGTTTTCATAAAAATATAACGAATAATATGGATGTATCAACAACAAAAATGATGTTTATCAAAACTATGATCAATATGGTATGTAAGGTATCCAACTTTTAGTTGGCATAACTAGCATCATTATTGTTTCTTTATCAACTAAAATTAAAATGTTTCATTTATATTGGATTAAAGTTGAAACAAACATTGCAACTCGTAAGAAGCTAAAGATGAGTCACACAGGTGGGTCAAAAGCTTCGTAAGACACCTAGTTGATTTTGTAAGTGCTCGTACTTTTATTTTATAAATGAGTTCAATTGCTCTCAAAATATTATTTATTGCTTTTAGACTATGCACATGTTAATAGAGTAACTCATTGCGACTAATAAATAAATAGTTGAATTATGAACTATAGAATTATGCATAAATAAATAAATATACAATACATGACCTGTACTTATACAACTATATATAATTTTATTTTGCAAGAAAACATTGAGAGGATGCACTTTAATTCAACAATGAAGTAATAATCTTATATATACATAGATGAGAAATATCACATACAACCCTTAAGTAAAAAATTTAGAAATGTAAAAGAACAGTTTCCATCTAAAAAATATTACAACATCAAGTTATATTAAGTCAGATCATCATATCCCAGATTATTGATTTTGAATTTTCTAGTACATCTTCATTTTTTGTCTTATCTATAAATGTTAATAGGTAATGCTTAAGTAATTTTTGTTCTATGTTGGATAAATCTACTCAATTTGGCTGCTGTTATATTTATTGTTATATTTTTTATAATAGAAGGAAAAGTATGGTCATGAAGCCGATCCTATTGAAGCATATGAGTTGTTTCATAGAAGAAAGCACAAACACAAAAGTTGGGTAGATATTGCATCAGAGCAAGTGGTGGTAATTTTATTTATTTCCTGAAACCAACATTGTTCATAATCTTATTCATATACAAATCAAATGTTTGTTATTTCAATGTTTGTGGTTCATCAACCATGCAATGCCCAATTTCATATCTATACTAGGATAGGTAAAATACACAATCTTGGTGATGCAATGTGATGGAAAAATATTTTACCATGTCTTTCCCAAACAAATATATACATCACGTATCACTTAAAATTTACATAATGAGTTTCTTTCAAGATGACATAGAAAAATTGGTATATACATGTTAAATGAATGGAAAGAACAAAACCTAAACTGAAATGTACCTCAAAGAAATCAAATATAAAATTTAACATCTGAAATAGTCCAAGTAAGGGAAAATAAACCATTTCATAAACACATTTTCAGGGTAGAAAATACTTTGATGTTGCATGCATCATTGCTTATTAAAATCTATTCTATATTCTTGGTAGTCAATGATGTATTTACTTGGAACTAAAGACCATGTTTTAGCTGTTCAACTCTATGCTTCATTCAAGTAAACAATAAGTTAATAATTACTGACACATGCCTTGTTAATTCTTTCCCCTAAATAGTGATTTTTACAACCAATTGTTGTTTTATGCTTCAGTAGCTATTATTAAGTATGATGCATTTTAATTTTAGAATGATGGAATGCATAGATTTCTAGTTTTGGCCAAGCTCTAACTAGTGGAGACTCAAATGAACATATAGCAAATCTCTTGGAATGTGAAGGATATATGGCCCCTGAATATTTCTTAAATGGTATGTGAATATTAGATTCAACTTTATTGTGTATGCTTACTGCATTTGACACTTGTTCCAATCCACTATTTTACTTGATTAGAAATAGCAGAGGAAAGTTATGTATACTCATTTGGGATCATTCTTTTTGAACTTGTACTGGGTAAAAAACCATTCACAAGGACTCAAAGCCATTATAATATAACTTGGGTATGCATTACTAATAGCTTCATTACATTATTTAGTAGAAAATTAAACATCCGATCATCTTCTCATATTATTTAAAATGTTATGCCTCAATTAACTGATAGGTAGAAGCTTCCAAAGTTGGTTGATCCTGAAATCAGACATACAATGGTGTAAAACACTTATGTCAGGTATTTTAACTTAGTTTTGAATATATGATGATATGCAGATTTAACAAGCAAATTAATATCAACATGTAATGCTTGTAGGCAGTTGCAGTTATTGCTTTATGCGTATAGAAGGAGCAAAATTATAGGCCATTAATAACTTAGCATGTAGGCAGCTGCTATTGCAGTTTTGAATATACTTCACATCCTTGAGCTATTGAATTTCACATATGCATCTACAACATTTAAAAACTCCGTTTTTATGTGGTTTGATGTAAAATTGTCTTAAGTTTAGCTATTTTGTATCTACCATTTTCATTCTTTTGATATTGTTGCAGGATTTAAAAACATGTAATTACTAAGACAATTTTAGTCATATTATATTTGCAGTGGTGTTTTGATGAAAGGATATATTGTGTGCAATACACGGTGAGGAGGCATATGCATCATGAGCTGATGGAGAAAAGTATGAGAATGCAAAAAACAACAATGTGTCCATGTGAAAGAGCTTGCTTCAAGTGTGAAAGTTCATGTGACTTAGATTTTGTGATAGTTGTGGTTAGTTTGTTGAATGTATCTTGTTTGGTATCTCACATGGGAAAATGAAGGAATGTTTTACTTGTATTTAGTCAATAACAAAGGATATGTAATGTCTTGTCAGTGAAGCAATCAATATTTGTTGTGCAAGTTCAAAACTTTTATGCATATGAATAAAATTTCCATACTGTGATGAATTTGATCATATATTTTTTGTTTAGTAAAATTCGTTTTGCATTTTTATATAAATTAAATTGAAATATATGTATCTGAAAACTAATTAATGGATATATTTATTTATAATAGTCATATATATGCAATTATTATTATTTAAGTACCTTTTCTGAAATTAATTTACAATATGGGCACTTTTATATGTCTCTATTGTTAAGTTCATCCTATGTGGCATATGTATAAATAGAGGCAAAATAAGTGTTTAATTTGCCTCTATTTATTATTAGGGACTTGATTTTTAGAGGCAAATACTAATTTGCCTCCCTTGTTATTAGGGGCATTTTAGCTAATTTTTTTCCCTTTACTTTTTTTAATTGATGCATTTCTAATTGCCTTTAATATCATTACCTTTGGTAGTGGTCTTCTTGTTTTGCTGCGGCATTTAGCGACGGCTAGCGTTGGCCCGCGACGGCCGCCGACAGCTAATTGCCTTCGCTAAATGCAGCCGTTTTTGTAGTGATGATACTTGTATTCATTTCCACGTTGTTCGTACATTCTAAAGATTTTTTATCATAAATATTTTTTAGTGCATTGATAAATATTTACTTAAAAGATTACCAAATTGCAATCATTTCCTAACTATATATACAATTTGTAGCTTTAACTTTTCTGTTTTATTGATCCAGACTAGTTTAGATTTATAATATATTTCAAGAGTAGCAAACAAATATATTTTAATTATCGATTCAAACATCAACATGTTTTATATTTCTAACTGATGTTACCATTTATCACGATTTTATTTTCTCACATATTAGAAAATGACTTTGCACTTCAAGTTGGTGTCAAAATACAACAATCACATGCTTAATTTATTAATAGATATTTAAACTTGATTGAAATCCAAGATTTTAAAATTTATTAATGGATACAACAATCACATGCACATATGAATTTTAATTTCAAGCAAGGCTTTAATTTTCCAATATTACAGAAAAATACAACAATTAACTGCTTTAGTTTGCACTGAATTGTCTTTAGCTAATGTGGATTGTCTTCAATTTGATTGTTATTGCCTTCAATATGTTTGGTCCGTTCATGACTCCTTGAGTAAAATCTCGGCTTCTTTGTCTTTTTTTCTATTTTCCTGTAATCCTCTTCATTTCCTATTAATAAACCACAAGAAAGAGAGGATAGTTACACATGAAGAAACATGGTTACTCATTATGTGTGAAAAACTAATGCACGATAAGAGATAAAAACATGGTACTTGATAGTGAATAGGTTTACTCAATGTGTGAAGAACTAATTTGATTTTACCCGAGCCCCAGTAAATAATTGATAGTATATGAACTAAGCTTGTAACGCAATTAAGTAATGATAAACAGAAATAGGAATTCCTATAACCATAATCATAATCACCTTTACGTTGACAAAAATAAATATATACCCTTAGCCAAAATAAATAGTAAAGAGCGGTTGGACTATAAGATTAATAGTACCTGTAACTATAACCACAATAGAATTTTAAATACAGTAGCATAAATTTGCTCATTCTTCTCATAACTTTAACACACCTATACATTTTTGCCATGACCTTAACACACCTATAACCAAAATCACTCACCATATAAGCATATATATCCATATGTATACAAAATAGTGTTTTTTTCCTCATCAGTTTCCCGAACCACCTACAACAATTCCATATGAATGCAAAGTAGACCTTCTTATCTTTGAAGCAATCAGCCACATAAGCATGACGTATATAGACTAGTGCTTTTTTTATATTTCAAGCAGCTATTCATCATGCTCGTCTAATCTGCTCATCACCTCTGAGCTCCTTCTGACATTCTGCCTCAAGCTGATACAGTGCACATCTGAAGTCATTGACCCAGTCAATAGGATTGTCTGCCTTGATCTCAAAAGCAAATGCATCGTTCCTCAGCAGCATAGATACTCCACATTCTGAGCGCTTATCAAAATTGAAGATAAGAAATGAACGAATACAAGTTATCTGGTTATAAGAAACAAAGCTCTCATCTCAACCATTGATAGCATATCCAATAGAGCAAATAATTCAACATCTTGTACCAGTCTGGGCCTCACTCAAAAGCCCATATACAATAGTTTAAATACCGTTCATATGTTGTACAAATTGTTAACCGAGTCTTGTATCAAACAAGAGATCTCTGTATCAAATAATCATTCAATAAAATTTCATTTTTCTTTCTTCAAATTCATATATCATACTGCAGAAATCTTAACATGGTATCAGAGCATTTCAAGGCTTAACAGCAAAATCTTAAGATCCATTTTACTCATCAGATAAGATTCATCATCTGAGTAATCACCACTCATCAGAAGACAGAGTCTCATCATCTGAGTGGGCAGATTCGACTGAGAAAATCAAGTGCCACGCCTGAGTTCAAAGAACTAGACTGCATCAGGCCTTTCTCATCAAATCTTGAAGAAATCAATCAAGGAAATCTCAGAAAACAGTTAAAAGAAATCAAGAATCATCTCAAAACTAAAGAAAGTGCCCACCAGCAAGACTTATCAGAGTATAGACAAAGAGAAGGTTACTCATCATTTAAATCTTGCAGTAGCATCAAACTTGGTTGTGAGCAATTCTTGTTCTCTAATTCTTGATCTCTGTCTTTGATTGATTTTCTTTGCTTTATCTCTAGCTTTGTTTGTCTGTCTGCATATAACTTGAATTCATCATGACCGATGATTCAACCTCTACCACATCTGTTAATATGAGTGATAATCATCAATCCAATACTACAGTTGAAAAACTTGTTAACACTGTAGTTAGCCCTCAAACCAATCTTGTAACTGCACACTTGAGTGAAGATAATTATCTTCTTTGGAAACTGCAGATTGAAACTGCAGTCCAAGGATATGGACTTGAAGGTCACATTCCTGGAACCATTCCAATTCCTCCCAAATATAAAACCGTTGAAGAAAATAAAACTGTTATTAATGAGGAGTATACTAAATATCATAGACAAGACAGACTTATCTGTTCTTGGCTATTGTCATTAATAAATACAAATTTATTGTCTCATGTTATTGGATGCAAGACAGCAAATGACATATGGTCAACAATTGAAAAGGTGTTTAACACACAGTCTGCAGCCAAAGTGATGTATCACAAGAGACAACTACACAGCATGAAAAAAGATAGCAATACTATGAGAGAGTATCTTTTCAAGGTAAAAGCCACTTGTGATCTTTTAGAGGCTGCAAATCACAAGGTATCATATTCAGAACAAATTTTAACCATTCTAAATGGATTAAGCGACGGTTATGAGTCAGTAGTTGCTGTTATTGCATCTCAAAAGGAGTTGCCATCTGTTGATGATGTTTACTCCATATTACTTGCTCATGAAGCTAGAATTGATAATAAGAAATCACAAGACTCTGACTTCTCCATCAACTATACTACTCATTCCAAGAACAAAGGTCAAAGCAATAACAGGTCAGATCAGAATATACAAAGAGGAGGAAATTCTAATAGATCTAGAGGAAGAGGCAGATGGAATAATAATAATAGACCCAGATGTCAGATTTGCGAAAAAGTGGGTCATACAGCAGTCAAATGTTACTTCAGTTACTCAAATCAGACCAGTGGTCAAAGAAATAATAACCCAAGTGCTAACATGGCTCAAGATAATTCAGAAACACAAACAAGGTGTGAAAAGAATCATAACTCTAATGATACAGCAAGGCCAGAAAGCACTCAGGATGATTGCTAGTACCCAGACTCTGGTACAACAAATCATATTACAAATAATCTTGATAATTTGAATCTTGGCAACAGGGAGTATAGAGGTAAACAGTCAATTTGCATGGGAAATGGTAAGTGTATCAATATTACTCATATTGGTAATGCTTATATTAAAGGCAAGAAACAACTGTTCTTACATAATTTATTAAGAGTACCTAGAATAAAGAAAAACCTCATTAGTGTATCCCAATTTGCCAATGACAATAAAGTCTATTTTGAATTCTACCCTACATATTGTTTGGTTAGAGACATACTGACAAAAGACATTTTGTTGCAGGGTGATGCTGAAAAAGGACTCTATAAATTCAAATCAGTCATAACAATGTGTCCTCAGTCAATCAGAAGTACTGTAACATGTGTGTGGAGCAAGACTCCAAAAGTGTATTTGATATATGGCATTACAAACTTGGTCACCCAAGTATGAAAGTTGTAAAGCAGGTTCTTAATGAAAATAGAATATCTTTTGATAATGTCTCATTACCCTATGTCTGTACATACTGCTAAATGGGCAAAAGTCATAAGTTGATATTTAATGAATCTTCAACAGTTTACTCAAAACCCTTAGACTTGGTTGCCATAGACTTATGGGGACCAACACCCATATGTTCAGATTTTAGATATAGGTACCATGTCTCTTTTGTTGATGCACACACTAGACAGACATGGATTTACTTTTTAAAATCCAAGACTGAAACCTATAATGCTGTTATAAATTTCATAGTCATGGCTGAAAAGCAAACTGGCAATCAAGTTAAAGTAATACAATCAGATGAGGGAACTGAATTTAAAACTCTTAGTGATCATTTTAGAGGGAAAGGAATAGTGCATAGAATTACTTGCCCATACACTTCAGAACAAAATGGGTTAGTAGAAAGAAAGCATAGACACATAGTTGAAACTGGACTTAATTTATTAGCTCATGCATCACTACCACTAAAGTTTTGGCCTGTGGCCTTTAATACTGCTGTATACCTCATTAATAGATTACCAACAAAGGTAATAGGTGGGATAAGTCCAGTAGAGAAACTATATGGGATTAAACCTGACTATCTAGTTTGAAAACTTTTGGATGTTTATGCTTTCCTTACTTAAGACCCTACAATGCTAACAAACTTAACTTCAGATCTAAATCTTGTACCTTTCTTGGATATACTACTAATCAGAAGGGTTATAAGTGTTTGGATGAAAATGGAAGAATCTTTATTAGTAGACATGTTGTATTTAATGAAAATGTCTTCCCTTACAATAATTCAGAGATAAAAACAACAAATAAAGTGTACAATCCAAAAGTTTCAATACCTGACTTACCAATTTATTCTGAATATGAGTCTCAGAATGAAGAGGTGAGGTCTACTAGAGATCACTGCACTCAATCCACTGTATCTAATCAACATAACTCTAAGTGGACAGGTGATCCTAGTCATGCCATTCACTCTCCTGTACAAACAGAAAGTGAAAAGAATCAGACAGAAGAAGATGCACATCAGAGTAATACAAGAGATATGTCAAGTCAAGCAAATGAGGAAAGCTCACCTCACACTGAAACCCATACAAGGCCCAGTCACCCTATGATTACCAGGGCTAAAAGTGGCATCCTCAAGCATAAGAAATACAATACAAGCATAATCTTGCATGAGCCAGAAACATATGAGCAAGCTGCAAAAGACAAGAACTGGACAACAGCTATGGATAAAGAATACAAGGCTCTTATAAATAACAATACATGGAATCTTGTATATCCTCCAGACAACAAAAACACAGTTGGATGCAAGTGGACATACAAATTAAAGAAAAATCCTGATGGCTCAATTAGCAGATATAAGGCAAGACTTGTTGCAAAAGGATATACACAGCAATATGGGTTTGATTTTAAGGAGACTTTTTCTCTAGTGATCAAACCAGCCACTATAAGACTTATTCTTACTATTGCTCTACACAAAGGGTGGCATATAAGACAATTAGATGTCAATAATGCATTTTTAAATGGCATCTTACAGGAAGATGTATATATGCAACAACCACCAGGATACATCAAGCAGGAAAATTATGTGTGCAAACTGAATAAAGCCATATATGGACTCAGACAATCTCCAAGGGTCTGGTTTGATAGACTAAAAGGAGTGTTATTAGATATGAAGTATCAGTCTATCAAATCAGACAACTCTCTATTTGTAAAAATTAATGATTTAGTAAATGTTTATATACTAATATATGCTGGTGACTTAATCATTACAGGAAATAATAATGAAGAAATCAACAATGTCATCAATTGCTTAAACAAGGAATTATAAATTAAAGACCTGGGGAACATCAACTACTTCTTGGGTATAGAAGTATTGAGAAAAGGAAATTCTGAACTAATGCTATGCCAGAAAAAGTACATTCAGGAACTACTCATCAAAACAAAAATGGATGGTGCAAATCCACAGCCAACTTCTATGGTCAACAACCATCAACTATCTAAAAACAGGGGAGAAGCCATACACAATATCAAACAATATAGAAGTGTTGTAGGAGCATTACAATATGCTACTATAACACGGCCAGGCATTGCTTATAGTGTTAACAAGGTGTCTCAATTTATGCAGGAACCTTTGGATGAACACTGGAAAGCAGTCAAGAGAATACTCAGATACCTCGAAGGAACTCTAGATTATGGACTCTTATTCAAAACATGCAACAACTTAAACATAACTGGATATTCAGATGCAGACTGGGCAACAGATCCAGATGAAAGAAAGTCAGTCAGTGGATACTGCATATATGTTGGAAGCAATCTAATATCATGGTGCTCAAAGAAACAAAATACAATATCCAGATCTAGCACAGAGGCAGAGTACAGAAGCATAGATAATGCCACAGCAGAAATAATGTGGTTACAGTCCATACTGAAAAAACTGAAAATAGAAAATAAAGCAAAACCAGTGATATGGTGTGATAATCAGAGTGTAGTATTCATGACTGCCAACCCAGTGTTACACTCGAGAACCAAACATATCGAAATCGATATATTTTTCGTTCGTGAGCAAGTACAAAAAGAGAATCTGCAAATCAACCACATACCTGCCACTTACCAGAGGGCAGACGCTCACTAAAGCTCTAAGCACAAAGAACTTCACAAAGTTCAGATCTGATCTTCAAGTTGAATGTGTCGAAGACAAAACTCTCAATAAGGAACCAGACTCAAGCAGCTTAAAGTCTCAGCACCAAAATCCAAATCAGAAATGACAGAGTGTCGAAGGAAGACTCGAGCAGCTCAAAATCTCATCCAAATAGGAGGAATTCAAAATGACAAAGTGTCGAAGAGAGTTGCGATGAGGATATCTCGATGTTTTTCTGCTCTCAAATTGAATACTGACCTGAATCTTAACAAATCGCCATCAAACCCTAACCCTAGCAGCTCGGGTTTGAGGGGGGCAATTGAAGATAAGAAATGAAGGAATACAAGTTATCTGGTTATAAGAAACAAAGCTCTCATCTCAACCGTTGATAGCATATCCAACAGAGCAAATAATTCAACATCTTGTACCAGTCTGGGCCTCACTCAAAAGCCCATATACAATAGTTTAAATACCGTTCATATGTTGTACAAATTGTTAACTGAGTTTTGTATCAAACAAGAGATCTCTGTATCAAATAATCATTCAATAAAATTTCATTTTTCTTTCTTCAAATTCATAGATCATACTGCAGAATTCTTAACAATCAATTATCATTCAATTAGCCCACATGCAATACTATCATGACACTCGGTTTCAAGATATCCAGCTAATAATTTGCACCTAATCCTCACTTAGTTACCGCCTACAGCTCTTTGTTACTGTCCACATGCAATTCTATTCTGCCCACATACAATACTATCAAGACACTCAGTTCCTGTCCACATGCAATACTATTAAGCGCTCATGCATGCACTATTTTTCAGCAACTGCCTACAGCTCTCTATTAGCATTACCACTCCAATGATACTGCACATGCGCCTTTGCTTTTGCTTTATGGTACTCGGCTTTTCCACACAGCTCAGCTGCCATACTGCATAGCGGACCCTCTAGTCATCCTCTCACGCTATTTGAGTGTAGCAATTTTCATTTGCTAATTCAGTCCTACATACTTTGTAAATTATTTTTGTTTACTTTTGTCTCTCATTTTGTTGATCATTACAGTGATGATCTCGCATAGTTGCAATAGCTAATTCTAATAAACTCTTGTAAGGACTTTGGTTATTAGTAAATAAATATGAGTGCTCTCCTCATAAGAGGACCACTCTTTAATAAAAAAATAGAAACAATTTTATATTATGATAAGAAATAATAACCTTAGAGAAAGATGTAACAGCCAGAATCGAAATAATCTGCTCTGTTTTTGAAGTTTCAATCTTAGAAATAAGTCTGGAAAGACAAGAAGAATAAGGAAAATCACCGAAACATATATAGACCATTAAATTTTGATTATTGATGCACTCATTATTCACATATACATATGATTCACAATGCATATATAATTTCCTAGAGTGTCAGCTCACGAGCATATATAGCAAGACACATTATCACGAAATCTTAGTTTAAGGGCATTGAATGCACTAATAAAATATTATCAACAATTAAGGAAACTAGCAAAACTTATCAAGCATCTAAGATAAGCAAAAACATTCTCCTTTTCTTTAGTTTTCAACAACTTAGCACAATTTACAGCCTATACATGTTATGGCTTTATAATTTTCAATTACAACATGCATCATTACGAGTGTTAGCACTAGACAAACCTTAACGTTTCAGCCATATTTTTTCAATTCATAGTTTAACAAAAGGATTGAGATCGATAGCAAACTATACAATAAGACTATTTATCTAAAATTCAGAGCTTGGAAATATTAGTAGTAAAGAAAACCACTTCAATTGAAACTGCTGGATTATTTATTCAAATTCAAGAGAGATAAACTAGAAAACACAGGTGGAACTCAACATTTACGCATAATCACAACTTAGAAATTCGAAGACCAAACATAATCATCGTTGTGTGTGTGTGTGTATATGAGAATATCTATATTACAAATAAGGTTTATTTTATCAATTAAGGAGCATAGAGTCCTCGAAACTGAGGGTTATCGTCGCGATGTCAGGGATTTGAGATCGATAGCACAAACGATGATGTAAGGGGAGTGATAACAGGAATAACAATCTTAGTGACGCGAGACGGTGGCGGGCATGAAAATAATTAGGACCGACGATGTAAGAATGGCGAACACGGCTGAGATGAGAGGTTGCAAATGAAACATTGAGGGTATACGTGAGAAGTAAAAGAAATGAAAGTGGTTTTCATTGATAAAATTACAAGGAATGCGACGACCAAAATAATTGAGAGCCCGCTCGAAAATTTCATTATTAGGCAGCGGTTTTGTTTTGAATATTTCATTGAATATTTCATTGTATAAACGTAAAATTGCGCACTTTTCACAAACTACCAATGATCATACAATTCTGAAACAAAATTACTGAAAAACAAAAAAGCTCTGCAACCATGGCTGCCTACACAAATCTCCTTAATAATCCTATCTTTAGCCTTGATCAGAATGATAGGTCTTCTAATTCTTCTCCACCTCACTCTCCTCCACCTCTACTGAATCCATTGCCGCAAGAACCACCTCAGTCAGAGAAGGCGTCTGTTATTGATTCAGAAGGTTTTCAGATTGTCCAAGGCAGAAAATCTAAACAGATGAGAAAAGATTTTTCTCTGCAATTTACAGATAATGGTTCTCATCAATTCAACCTAAAACAATATCCTAATCAGAATCGCAGAAATGCAAATCAAGGCTTCTTCAATTCAAGAAATGCAGTATATGGAGGAAATCTTGCAAGAAATAGGTCAAGAACCAATCAGCATGTGCCAAAATCAATTCATAAATTCAAGAATCAATGCAAGAAGCATTCAAAATAATGGAATTGCATCCTAATCTAATTCTAACTTGATCAAACCCTCTTCATGGGCAGAAATGATCAAAAAAGGAGGTTCAAATTCTGACTTTGACCTGAAATATGTGGCACCTTTATCCATCAATGAGAAGAAAATAGTGGTTGCGAGCGCGGAGGCCAGTAAAAGGGCTGAGAGTAAGTGGAGTTTCTCTGTTCTTGCCTATGTATTTGGCAATAGACCTGCTTATCATCATTTCAAGGCAGTTATTGTTAGATTATGTAACCCCACTGGAAATTTCGACATCTTTACCCGCAATAATGGTTTCTTCCTAATCAGATTCTCTAATGCTACAGACTGTAACAATGCAATTAATGGAGGTCCATTCTTCATCAATGGAAAGCTTGTTATCATGAAAAAATGGAGCAGTAAAATCAATCTTGAAATGGATTTACTCTCTACCATGCCTATATGGATTAAATTGCCTGGATTAAATCTCAGATTGTGGGACAGTGAAATTTTAAGTGCTATTGCCAGTGTGGTGGGTGCTCCTCTCAAATTGGATGAACACACTGCAAAAGAATCTAGACTTTCTTTTGCAAGAATACTGGTTGAAATTAATGCAGACTCAGAGCTACCAAATGATGTTACTATTTCTATGCACGATGGGGAAAATTTAGTTCAAAACATTGAGTATGAATGGGTTCCCCCCAGATGTAAAAAATGTTCTTGCTTTGGACATACAATAGAAAGTTGTGAAATTAATCTGGTTTGGAAAGCAAAGCAAAGCAATCAAGTAAATAATGAAGCCAATTGCAGCACCTTTGCTGTGGAGGGAAATGTTACTGCTGGAAATTCATTAGCAGATCTTTACAACAAAAAGAATTCAAATTCTTATAATGTTAATTCAGGGGAAAATATAAATATTGAAGATTCCCTTATCATTCAAAACTTCCCCCTTGTAAAGGATTCACAAGAAGGTTTTAAAGATCTGTCAAATAAAGGCAAAGAAACTGAAATCATTTCTGAAACATATGTAGCTTCAGAGAAAAGCATTGAAATTTCTCAAGTTAAGGTCACAAATTTACAAGTAAATGAGGTTTCAACTGCTACAGAGGTTATGAATTTGGATGATGGTCCTTACATTAATAGCATCTTAAATAAAGAACCATCTGATAACCCCAATATCAGTCACCTTTCCTCACATCTTTCCCCAGTTATCAAAAATTCAAATCCAAATTCAGAAGGAAATATTCAAAAGGCAGTTAGTCTGATTGCAAATTCTGTCTCAGTCTCAAGGAAGAACAAAAAATACAGCAAGGATAAGAAGAAAGGCAAAATGAAAAGTATTAAAGAAATAGTTGACAATGGAAACTCTGAAAATTCAAAAGACAGTGAATTCAGAAAGAAATACATCACCAAAAATCTCAAATGGGAAGATCAGTTAAAAGCAATCAGCAAAATCACATACAAGAAGAAAGGGAAAATGATAGAAACCTTTGAAGAAGAGAGCAGTCAGAGTGCTTAGTTGCTGCTGCTTCATGTATCCTTATACTTTATATTTTATTTTTTCCATTATGTTTATAATCTCTTGGAATATCAGAGGTCTCAATTCTTCTGAAAGAAGATTGGACCTGTCTTACCTTCTTAAGACTGAAAACCCAAGTATGGTTGGTTTGCTTGAACATAAATTAGATGATCATAAGATAAAAGATTATCATATCAAAAGCTTAAATAATTGGAATATTGTTAATAATAATCAGATGGGGGGGGAATGGTAGAATCATGGTCATTTGGGATCCCAATATTTGGGTTATCACCCAACACTTTGTTAATTTCCAATTTATACACTGCAAATGTATTAACAAAGGTGGTTTTCAAATTGAGATTACCTTTGTATATGCATCAAACAGTGAGCTTGAAAGTTAAATCTTTGGGAAAATCTTGATCAAATTAATTCTAATATGCATTCCCCATGGATTATTATAGGTGATTTTAATACTATTATGCATGCACATGAAAAAAGAGGGGGAATCCCCTTTCCTTCTAAAAAACTGGATTTTTTAAACAATTTCCTACTTAAAACCTATCTTAATGAACCATTTATTTTTGGTAACAAATATACTTGGAAATCTGGAAAATTCAGAAACATTCATTGCAAACTAGACAAAATTTTACTTAATCTTAGCTTCACTAATTGTTTTAAAGACTTTAAATGTTACACTCATCCTCAAGCCTCTAGTGACCACACCCCAATTCAAAATTTTCTCACTCAAAATGATTTTTCAAAGAAAAATTTCCCTTTCAGATTTATTAATGGGTGGGTCTATGAAAACAATTACAAAGATATCATCAAAAATAGTATGTCTTTTAAGGTACAGGGCACTGCCCAGTACAAATTTAGTAATTTCCTTCAAATTGCAAAAGGAAACTTGAAAACCTGGAACAAACTCAGAAATAAAAATGATGTATCTCATTTTAGAGAGGAATGTAAGTTAAGGCAGAATCTCTTGGATTGTGATTGCTCAGACATTGAAAATGTCAACAAATTTTTTGAAGCCCAAAACAATTTAATCATGTCCCTTCAAGTGCAGTCTATAAATTTGAGGCAAAAAGCTAAAGTAGACTGGCTCACTCATGGTGATGAAGCCAGTAAATTTTTTTATACCAGGATGTCTAGCAGAAAATTTAGAAATGATATTGGTAAAATTATGATGTTAAAGGTAATGTTATTAATGAAGTATCTAGCATTGAGAAAGAAGCTAGTAATTATTTTACTAATCTATACAATACTAATAGCTACTCTAAGAATTTTCCTATCATTGAATCTAAATATAATTCGAATTCTAATAGTCAAGACATTCTTCTTGCCCCTATATGCTTAGAGGAAATTAAAAACATTATCTTTCAAGCTAATAATGATAAAAGCCCTAGCCCTGATGGGTTTGGTGCAAAATTTTATAAAAATCGTTGGGAAGATATAAAGTGTTTTTTATTTGATTCTATTACTGAATTTTTTAGAACTGGTAAGCTTTTAAAAAAATTCAATCATACATTTATCACTTTAATTCCCAAAGTTCAATTCCAAATAGCCTAGATGATTACAGACCTATTGCTTGTTGTAACTTTATTTATAAAATCATTACTAATATTTTATGCAATAGAATAAAAATATTTTTAAAATTCTTAATTTCTGAAAATCAATGCGCTTTCATCCCTGGCAGACTTATTGTGGAAAATACTCTTCTTGCTCATGAGCTAATTAGAAACTTTAATAATAAAAATAGAAATCTTATGTGTGTCAAGATTGATTTACACAAAGCCTTTGATAAAATTAATAGGCACTTTATTATTTATATGATGCAAAAAATGGGTTTTGATAAAAAATTCTGCGCTCTTATACAAGAATGTATCAACAATGTCTCTTACTCAATTCTGGTTAATGGTTCTCCTAAGGGTTTTATTCATAGCAATAGAGGTATTAGACAAGGGGATCAACTCTCTCCCTATTTATTCACTATTTCTATGGAATATTTCTCTATTCTTATGGAAACTATGTCCATTAAGGGAAATATAAAACCCATTAATAGAATCAAACCATCTATTACTCATCTGCTATATGCAGGCGATCTTCTTTATTTTTACATGCTGACACTAATAGTGCTAAAGCTAGCACAATTTTTTTTATGAATTTGGAAGAGCATGCTGGTCTGAAAGTTAATGATTTTAAAAGTAAAATATATTTCAGTAAAGGTTGTAACATAAAAACTAAAATTCTTAATATCCTTAAATTTAAAGAGGGCAAACAACCAGTAAAATATTTGGGCTTGCCTTTGAGTGTAAATCAAATCAATGATACAGACTGCACTAGACTTTTGGACATTATTCAAAATAAATTTGAAGGTTGGGCTTGTAAGCTTCTGTCCCTAGCTGGTAGGGTGGAATTAACACATACTGTCATCATAGCAATCATAATGTATTGGATTCAAGCCCACAATATCCCAGTTAAGGCTACCCATAAATTAGAAAAAGCCTGTGCTAATTTCATTTGGAAAGGAAAACAACATAAAATTGCATGGGATATGGTCTGCAAACCAAAGAAATCTGGTGGCTTAGGTCTTAGGAATATAAATGATTTGAGAGAAGTCTATAAGCTTAAACTTTTTTGGAAATTTTTCAATGGGAATTCATTATGGGCTAGATGGATGAAAGCAAAATACCTTAAAAATAAGAATTTTTGGACTGCAAAAGCAGAAAACCATTACTCTTTCTCTTGGAAAAACATACTGGGTTGCAGGGATATTGGTCTAAAACTTTTAGATGGGAAATTTAAGGATGGTAACCAGACCAGCTTATGGTTTGACCCATGGATTAATGGGAAATCTCCGGTTAGTCTTTTGGGTTGGGATAGTTTGCTTAGGTTTGGTGGGACTTTTGATAAAGATAGCACCATTATTCAAAATAATTCTTAGAATACATATAATCACCCAGCTACTTCCATTTTTAATGAAGCCATTAAAAAAATTACTATTAACCCAAATTTGCAAAATGACACATGGGATTGGAGGCTTACAAAAAAGGGAATTATTCTTTTAAAAAAACATGGAAATTTATTCGGGGACATGAAAGTGAAGTAGAGTGGTACAATGTTATCTGGAATAAATCAAATTGCCCAAAAATGTCATATTGTGCTTTCTTTGCTGTTATTAACAGATTATCTACTAGGGACAGGTGCTTGAAATGGAATAAAAATGGTGAAACAATCTGTCTACTTTGCAAATAGGAGGCTGAGAGCATAAATCATTTATTCTTTGATTGTGTCTTTTCAAAGCATATTTGGTTCATAGCCAAGTCAAAACTTAAAATAAATCAGCATCAGGGTGTTCAAAGCATCAGAGAAAGCATCAAATACATACAGGAAAATTTCAAAGATAAATCATAGGAATTCAGAAATGCTAGCATTATTCTCACAGCAACCATCTTTCACATTTGGAAATAAAGAAATCAAAGACTCCATACTCAAAAGGAGATAGGAAGCATTCAATTATGGAAAACAATTGATATAGAGAGTCAAATTCTCCTCAAAAAATTCGAAAGTCGGCAAAAATACTCTGATAATCTCAATCAAAATCTTTGGAGTACAGATTGCTATGAGATAGAGTTAGAAACTTTCTTAAAAAACGAGAAACATGATTCTGTCTTTCCTGGAGGAAAACTTCTTCACCACAGTGGCTTTCACTGGATGAAGAAATCTAGTAGCCTCAGTAGATCCAAATCGGAGCTTGCGCATATTGATGGCGGCCACCTCTACCATCAAACCAGTAACTCATCCTACAATAGACAGGGAAAGGGAAGTAATTTTTTTAACAATCATGATATTCACAATTATAATAATGTATATACTGATGGCTCTTCTAACTTACCTGGTAGGGGCGGACGCTACCGCACACTCAAGCGCGAGGCAAATTTCGAGCATCTCCTGCATAAAGACAGGATTTTGCAACGGGACATGAATAATCAGAGAGTCTCAACTGAATTCTACAAAAGCAAAATCAATAACCATATCTATCACTTATCTGTTTGGGACAAGGTCGATTCCAGCAAGCATGATGAGCTTATTAAAAGAGATCCCCCAAATAATAGAGATCGGATTACATCTGAGCTTCTCATCGAAAATAATAAGCATTCGAAGCAAAGAGCCTTAGCTCCGCCTTTTTCTTCGCGAACAATAAACCGTGATTCACTCGTCATCAATGATGAAGATAACAAGGGAAAGTGTTTTCCATGGAAGCCTCCATGATTTCACTAATCTGTTTCAAATTGCCAAAAATCGCCATGAATCGCCATGGTTTGATCTAGCTTCGGTGTATTAGTTAGGGCTTTTGTTTTCGTTTATGCTGTAAGATAATTGCGGCGTGGGTTTCTAAGTGTTGTGAGTGGTTTGTTTCGGGTAGGGTTTTGTTTACCCTACCTGTTTTTTTCTGGGCCTTGGGCCAAAATTTTTAACTATTTCAAAAAAACGTAAAATTGCAATAAAAACAACGAATTTCATTCAAACGCTTTAACCTATGGTTGTCAAAAACAATTTCTATTCTTTCAATTCCATAGAAGTTCGAACATATTTTTAACTAAGCTAGTTACTAGTATTCCCAAAAAAGACTATTGGGAAAAGAGAAAATGCGTAGAAATTATCCAAAATTTGTCCATTCAATGCACATATGCAACAAATAATTAAAGTCCAATAATAAAGTAGACTTGTTCTCTCAGTAAGGTTCTTCCATGGATGCAAGAACAAGTATCGCATAGGACAATATCACCATTTCAAATCATGATGAGGTGTGTGTACAAATGCACATACATGCATTCATGTTAAGATCTAATGAAATGATTAGCTAAACTTTAAAATAAGGTGTCAACTAATGTTCTATTTTGTATAAGTAGCTAAGCTTTTTTATGTGATTAAGTCATCTATTTATTCCTAGAAACTCTTAACAGTATAAATGTTATCAGATAACATTTTCTACATGAAAAAAAGGAAAGAAGAGAACTATCATTGGCAAGGCATGGTATCCTGCTTTAATTCAAGCAAAATAACCAATACTTAACTTCAAGATTTGTGCCATTGTGGTACATGCATAATAAATATTGTCTACCACCATTAAGATGATTTTTGGGCAAGCTTCCCAAAGCAGATCATAAATTTTTTTTTAAACCAAGTGCAAGTTTGTTTTGTATGCTTTGAAAAATATTATAAACCATAGTAGTAGTCTTTTGAGCTTTTGGGTTTATAACAAAAATCACTATAAAAAGCAATAATGCATGCATATTTGTTAATTGAAAAGTCGACTTGATGTTTATTGTAAGTTTAAAGTTCCTAATTAATATATCAAGACCTCACATTACTAACCTAAATGCATCAAATCATAACACATAAAATGCTAACTGGTTAATGTCTAATGTTACTAAATAAAAAACATCAAACACGTCACATGAAAAACCAACATCGAAAGTTAAGAATTTTACCCAAATGATGTTATGACTTTGTAATCTCAATGGTAGCGCAACCTAAGAATTGAATAGGTGCTCAAGCAACCCTGCTAAAACTGCATCCTCCTCCACTGGACTAATCAACTTAATCGCAACTCTCTTTCTCCTTATAAATTCAAATTAGCATCTTCGGGTAGGACACAAAATCAAATTAGCCCCTTTACATGGTAGGGACGAGAGCCGACCGATGGCTGAGGAGTGCGGCTAAGTTGACGCGATGGCAGGGGAGTGGACAACAATAATGGCGATGATGATTAGTTGCAAGATGTCATTGCGAAGAGGCATTCAAACGCGAGACCACGATAGCGAGATGATGGAAAGTTAGAGTGGTGAGACCTACAAGGATCAATATGATGAAAGATGATAAAATTAAAGGGCGATTTAAAATAGTTGAAGCAAATTCAAAGTAGTTGATAGAAGAAATATTATGAATTGAAAGAGGGATTTGCGATTGGAGAAGTTAATATAACTGAGGTAAGGAGACTTAACGGTAAGGGAGTATATCAATAAGTTCATGGAATTAGCTAAATTTGGATTTAGTCTTATTGACACCCCTATGAAGAAGGCTATGAAGTCTGTTAAAGACCTAAATTCTATATTTAGAGAGCTGCTTTTGAACCAAGTCCACGCAGCCCCACTTATGAGATGATAGTTGGAATGGCCATGCTTTAGACAGTTGGTATTGAGGAAAAGGAGAAGAAAGGACAAGAGAAAAATCAAGGAGAAGATAAGATAAGTGGATTATGGGTTGACAAGAAAGCCAAGGGGAAGATCAAGAAAGGAGGAATGATATTTCATAGATGTCAGAAGAAATGGCACGTTGCTAAGGACTGCGAAGTGACTTTGATGAGGGAAGAATTCAAGAGGAGATGTTATCACTGCCAAGAGGAATAGTGCTACAAGAATCAGTGTCCAAAGCTAGCAAAAGAGGGACTAGGTGGGCAAGCTTATGCCATTGAAGTTGTACCTGTCTTAAGTAGACCTTCTCCCAGAGAAAAAGGAAAAGCTGCAATGGAAGGTATGGCTATTATCTCTGAAATACAATTCGTAGCTTTGACTCAGGAGCATCACATTCATTCATAGTTAGAAAGACAGTCAACTCCTTAAGTCCAGAAACCCAAGTTATCACCCACCCAATAGTCATATCAAATCTCATTGGGGGGTCAATGCGTCTTTTCCTTCATTTGTAAAGCCCTAGTTCTGGATATATGTAACGTTGATTTACATGTAATGCATATGTTCTGGGTTTTAAGGGATATGGACATATCCTAGGGATGGAGTGGTTATGTTATTGGGTTGTCTTAGATTGTAATATAAGGATCGTTTGGTTAAGGAGTGGTAACGGTCGAGATATTGATGTTCATTGTGCACTCTAGAACTCAATATAGTTCAGCTATTAATATTCTCTTAGCCCATCACAAGATGAGCTCTCATCTGTGCCCATAGTCCGAGACTTTCTAGACATTTTTGAAGAAGTATACAGTCTCCCATTCCTAAGAGAGATTGAGTTTAGGATTGATTTAGATAATAATGCTAGACCCGTTGCGCTGCCATTAAGGCATACGGCCGCCAAAGAAAGGTGAGAGTTGGATAAGCATATTTCGAAACTAATGCAGAAAGGATTTATTCGATGTAGTACTTTAGAATGGGGGGCACCTGTTGTCTTTGCCATTACGGTATATGGCTCTTTAAGGCTATGCGTTGACTATCGAGAGCTTAACAAGCTAACCAAGAAAAAATGATATCCCTTACCTAAGATATATGACTTGTTTGATCAGCTTATTAGAGCCAAAATCTTTTTTCAGTTGGACTTAGCCATAGGATTCCACGAATTGAGAATAGTCGAGGATAGCAAACAGAAGACTCCTTTTCACAATCCGAACATACTGTATGAATGGGAAGTAATGCCTTTGGGTCGACAAATGCCCGTGCATACTTTGTAGATATGATGAGTAGAGTCTTTAGGGGGTAACATAATAAGTTCATTGTAGCGTTCATAGACAATATCCTGGTATTTTGTAAAAGTGAAGGAAAGAATGAAAATCACTTAAGGGAGGTACTAAAGACCTTGAAAATGTACTAACTAAAAGCCAAATTCTCAAAGTGCCATTTTTGGAAGAAATAGGTAAAATTTCTCGGTCATATTGTCTTCACAAAGGGATTGTCATTTGATCCTGTATAGCTGGAAGTTATTCTAGACTGGAAGATTCCGAAAATGCAACGGAAGTTAGGAGTTTTCTTGGATTTGCAGGTTACTATAAGAAATTTATCATGGATTTGCAAAGATAGCAGTCCCACTTACTCGCTTGACCATGAAAAAATATAGTTTTTACATGAGATGAGAAATGCACGGAAGCGTTTGAGAAGTTGAAGGAGTCATTGACCAGTGCGTCGGTACTTACTATTTTGGATAGGACGAAGCCTGTTACTGTTTACACGGACATATATGGTACAGGGCTATGAGGTATTCTTATGCAAGATGGTAAAGTGACAGCCTATGCAAGCTAGAAATTAAAGGACCATAAAGACAAGGTACCTCACTCACAACTTAGAGTTAGCGCATGTCATTTTCGCTTTGAAGATATGGAGGCACTATCTTTTAGGAGGAAGTTTTGAGTTATTCACCGACCACAGATCCCTTAAATATATGTTTTCCCAAAAAGATTTAAATCTTTGACAGCAAAGGTAGATAGAGTTTATAGCCTCATATGACTTTGAGATATAGTACACCCTCGGAAAAGGGAATGTTATTACTAACACCTTAGCCGGAGTCATTTTACTCTTGGTGTTATACATGAGTGGAGGCAACTGGAGTTCCTCTCAAATTCAATTTTCAACTGCAATCAGAACTCATTTTAGGTTTTATTGCGGCTATGAAAGTAAGACTATCATTGATGGACCACATCAGCAAGAACATAAGAAAGATGTGGCAATAGTAGATATTTTGGGCAAGTTAAGCAACGGAGAACATTTCCACCATGTCGGTAGGTATGCAATAGACAAAAGAGGATGGTTGAGGAGAGATGGACGCATATGCATTCCAATGGTAGAGGACGAAGTATTAGCTGAGTGTCACCATTCTAGGATAACTATTTCCCCCGATGGAGATAAAATGTATATGGATATGAAGCAAATTTTCTGTTGCCCGGGGACAAAGAAAAGGGCAACAGAGTATGCCACTAGGAATTTGACATGACTGACGATAAAGTCGGAATAAGGAAAGCCTAGAGGACTCTTGTTACCATTAGAGGTACCAACTTAGAAGTGAGAGCATATACCAATGTACTTTATATATATGTTTCCAAGGGTCAAAGAGGCAAAGAAACTATTTGGGTTAAAATAGATAGGCTCACTTGAAGTGCCCACTTTATTCCTTAAAAGAGTAATAGGATTGTAGCATCTCAGGCGTAAATTTATATTAAAGAATTGGTACAATTACATTAGGTTCCTATCAACATTGTTAGTGATAGACACCCCAAATTCACTAGTCAATTTTGGAGAAGTTTGTAGTCAGCTTTAGGAACGATGTTGAATCTTAGCACCGCTTACAACCAGTAGATCGATGGTCAGACAGAAAGGGAGATTTTTGAAGATTTGTTGGATCTTGCATCATGGATTTTGGAGGACAATGGGAGTAGCATTTAACCTTGGTAGTGTCCGCATACAATAATAGTTGCCAAGCAACGATTGGCATGGCACCCTTTGAAGCCTAATACGGGAGGCCGTAAAAATCACCTCATTGTTGGTGGAAAACTATCAACAAAATTCTACTTGAACTAGATTCGACCTACAAGATCTCGAAAAAGGTAGAGATGATTAGGCAGAAAATGAAGGCCGCACAAGACATCTAAAGTCCTATGCTGACGAGCAAAGGAATGGGTTAGAGTTCTTAGTTGGAGACATGATATTTGTTAAGGTTTCCCCTCTTAGGAAGGTTATAAGGTTTGGTATATTAGAGAAGTTGGCGCCAAGGTTTGTTAGACCTTTCCCTCTTTTAGAAAGGGTGAGGAAATTAGTGTATCGAGTAGAGCTTCAAACCAATCTAGCAGGAGTCCATGATGTCTTCCATGTATCGCACTTGAGGAAATGTCTGCATAGCATAACTACCATTGTAGAGCCTGATCAGTTACCAGATATAGAAACAGAGCAGACAACACGCCATGCCACCACACGTATAGTGAAGCATGAAGTTAGAAAGTTTCATAACAAAGAAATTAAGGTGGTCCAAGTGCAATGGGGAGATAATCCAGTGGAAAGCACATGGAAATTAGAAGAGAAGATAAAGGTTTCTCATCCTAAGATTTTTTTCGATAAACTTTCTCTCTTCAAAAATTTAGTATTGTATAGGTTTCGGTGCATCATGGTTGCTAGATTGGATGGTAGGGGATGGTTTGCACACTTTTTACTGTTATTTTTGTACTCATATATAATCTTATGTATAAGGATACTTCCATCATGCGTATATGTCACAATCTTGCATTCACGCTAGGATTGAGCTCACCTATTGCATACATAATCACATTGCATTTTTGGTTGAGTAGATGGTTGTATAGATGACTTGGTTGTATAACATGGTTATAGACTATCGTTACACTATCCGTCTCTTAAGGATTTCGAGGTTGAAATCCTTTTTAAGGTTGGAGAACGTAACACCCAATAAAGATTAATAAAAAATTAATAAATTAATAATAAGGCTAAAATGAGGATTTTGAAAATGTTGGAATTTAGCCGCGAAAATTACACCATTATGTTTGTGGAGATTTTGTAATCAACTTTTATATATAAAGTTTTACAATCGAAGCATAAACGGAAAACTTATCGATGTTTGAATTTTTAAATTTTAAAATAATTCAAATGAATTCAAACTTAAAAATTTATAAACTTTAACGTTCGAAAGTGAAAAGATAATAAATAATTTAACGTTAAGAGAAACTTAACGTTTAAGGAAAACGTTAACGTTAAATTTAAAATGGGAAAGGAATAAAAATCAAACAACAACAAATAATTCATGCTGTAACAACCCACCTTTTCAACCCTCGAAAGTCGGCACTTAATACATCAACGATATCCAAATACCGAGCATCTAAGTGCCAGAAAGGCAGATTATTAGGGTTAAAAGAAAAAGAAAAAGAATAGGGAAAAACAGAATCTTACAACGGAACGACAACATATAATATAACGAAGACAGTAAAAGCTATCACTCTAAAATACATTGTATATCAGATTTAAAAACAAACCTCATCAGCCTTGACAGTTGTAACTTCCAGACCTTACAATTTTTGATGGGTATATATAGTAATACAACGGAAATAAAAATACTGCTGCAGGTGAACATCCAACTTTATTCCATGAGCTCCATGTCCCATAATGACAACCTAGAAAAATACTTGGTCTGACCCGAGCATTATAATAAAATAACAACGGATCAGTCTGGAAAACCAACGTGCGAAAACTCAAGTAGTACGGTGAACATATAACAATTCTATGAGACTACACTTCTAAACACGGAATGACTTTTTACCTTACAGGAACAACATCCACAGATGAAAGAATGGAAACAAGTCGGAACAAAACCAGACTTGAAAAAATAGAAACAAATAATTAAACGTCGAGAAGAGCTCTAGGCACTTCTCGATGCAATTAAAAAAATGATTCAAAGATTTGAATCAAATAAGAAAAAAGAATTTTCCAACAATGACTAGGAGAGTGCGGCCCCCTTACCGAAAGTATACCTCTAGAAATATACTTGAGAACTACGATGGCTATCAGAAACCTCCAAGTTGGATCCTGCCAACCTTACCGAGTATCTGAGTATTTCACATCTTTGTGCGCATATAACGGAAACCAATCTAGAGCGGATGTGATAATACCCTAACGGGAGCAACCCCACATAGCTTGGCCCCCATTCGCTCTTTGGTTATAGTCATTTCCGACAAAGGATATCAATGCTCAGATGAGCAACAAATCATCTTGAATAGACAAAACATAAAGTAGATAGCAGAATCAAAATCGATAGTTAATAAATCAACTATCAGGAACAACAAAATAATCGTATATGGAGGTTAAATCGCATACACTTATGATCAATAATTGAATCAAGCGTTTAAAAAACTTGGCTCGCACTTGTGCTTGATTTTCACATTATTTGTAAAAAACTTTAAAATATTTTTTTTTCAAATGAATATTATATTTCTAAGTGTATTAAAATGAAGGGTCAAAACAAATGTCATTAAAATATCGTTTACTATAAAACCAAAACAATTTACACTTAGCTTTATCTTTAAACATTCCATTTTAAAGATTTTCTTATATATAAACTATCATTTATAACTTTTAAAACAATATTTATTACCCCAGAAGAAAATAAATCAATTTAAAATATCTTTATAGATTTAAAATATCTTTATAAATTTAAAATAATATTAATCATCCTGAAGGACAATTTATATAACTCATTTTATAAATTTGAAACCACATTAATTATCCCAAGAGATAATTTACCAAATTTGTAACTTTTTAATAAATCAATTAATTAACTTTAAACACCTTTATTAAATCAGTTAATTAACTTTAAACATCATTATTAAATTCATCAATTAACTTTATTATAGTTAAATAATAACTAAAAATATATTTAAACCTCCAATTCTTTTCAAATACTTGTACAATCCTTACGAACCTATTTGAAAAGAATTTACAAAATATTTAAGGTAAATAACCTTTATTAATTTAAACAACATTAATTATCCCAAAAGATATTTAAATCCAATTTGTAATCTTTTATAAATTTTAAAACGATATTAATTATCTCGAAAAATTATTAATCATGTTTATAATCTCTTTATAAATTTAATACAGTGTTAATAATACCAAAAGGTAATTAATTAAATTATAACTCCTTTTATAGATTTTAATCAACACTCATCCTCTATTTTCAAAATTCTCAAATACTTGAAAATACAGTTTAAATAACTTTCAAAGTGCAAAAACAAGACCAAACAGTTTAAATAATTTATGATATGTTTTGAGGTGAAAACCCTATTAAATGGCATCCAAATGCCTTACGACTTTTTATGAAGATCGAAAATGATATTATAGAGATGGGTTTTAATTTTTAAAATTTTCTGAATTTTTGTGAAATTAATATGAATTTTATAGCTTTCGACTAAGTCAAATGGTTTTAAAGATGTGGTTTCGATTGGGTTGCGCCTTTTGTTTTAGATGACTGCTTTTGACTAAGTCGAAACCATTAGCTGTCGCTTTCTTCCTTTCGACCCAGATGGTTTCGAAGGGGTACTTTGTTTTCTAAAATTTGGCCACTTCTCCAATGCTTTCGAACGGATGGTTTCAATACCATCACTACTTTACTTGGGATACGGTTTTGAAATAAATGCTTTTGACTTAAATGTTTAATGACCCTTTTTCTATAAGTAAAGTATAACCCAAATGGTTTCGAAAGAGACAGTTTTAAATGGTTTTGAAACAGATGCTTTCGACTTTAATGGGTTTCTGATCCTTTTTCTCTACTTGAAGGCATAATCCAAAGGGTCTCGACCGAAACAGTTTTCAAAGGTTTCGAAGAGGGAAATTTTTGAATGGTTTCGAAAGTTTCCACATCTTTTAAATTGAACCCAAAGTGCTTTCGAAAGGATTGAGTTTTGATTGTTTTGAAAGGTTTTAATGAATGGTTTCGAAAGGGGTGATTCTCCAGGGTATTGAAAGGGCTAAAAGGAATGGGTTTTTCTATGTTTTCAAAAGGCAATATTTAAAGGTTTAAAAGAAGGATGTCTAATGTTTTGAAGCTTTCGAAGGAAAGGCTTTTAATGGTTTCGAAAGATTTACTTTAAATGGTTTCGAAAGGGTTACTTTCAATGATTTTGAAAGGGTTACCTTCAAGGGTTTCGAAAGGGTTGTTTAAAGGTTTTAAACAAAGGTTTCGAATATATTAAATAGGTAGAATAGCCTAAGTGTTTCAAGTTAAAAAGTACTTTAACTTATTCTGAGAGGATAGTTAATCCTCATTAAATCTCATTAAAATTATTTAATATATATATAACATGGCAAAAATAACTTAGAGTAAAGCTAAGAATATAATTTCCTTGTATAAGTATGATTTAAAGGGTTAAATAGTTTTGAAAAGGTTTTCAAGGAAAAGATGATGTGCAGTTAACCCTAAGAAAATGATTTGGACAGATAGTCCATTTTGATTCGGACAGTTATTCCAGTTTGTAGACAGTTAGTCCAGTTTATGGCAATCAGCCCAGTTTTCGGACAGATAATCCATCTATTACTTATGCATAGATAGTCCATTAGTTATCTGATTTTAGCATAACAGACATTTCTATATTTATTGTTATAATCTGTTTGATTAACCAGTTTGGTTGTAGGAAAAGATTTGCAAAATATATATTTTGAAAAGGATATTAGTGAGGGGAAACTCGTTCCGCTAAGCGGCGTAGTCTCACTAAATATCAGAAAATCAACATGTAACAGAATTATTCACACCAGGCTTTATGTCTGACTCGAAGTTTTTGTTTCCCCTTAAACTCTCGGGTGCTCAAAATTGATTTGAGTAGGCTGAGGGTTAAGATTTTCAGATTTTAGAAATTTTGGCGAATAAAGCTTCCGGAGACGAGCAGGCGGCTGACGGATAGCTAATTAGGAGTTACAGTTTATTCTGTTTATTTCTACTGTATATTAAGTCAGTTATGACTATATTGCTTTGATCAACCAAGGGGCATCATCATATGCCACTCTTGGCGTATTATTGTAATGATTTTAAACTGATTCAAAGCCTGAGAAACGTTATGGGATTATGTAACTTGGATATGAATTGTTTTGAAATGTAATCAGAGAAATGTTGTTTTTTTTGAAATCTATGATTTTGTTCATATTCAAGTGCTTCTGAAATTATGAATGCCATTAGCATTACCGTATTTTGTCACCAGAAGTTAATACTATGGATGACTGCTGCATCTGTAGCGCTTAGCTTTTGGCTTCTAGATACAGGATGTTACAAAATCCAAACAAACAATCAAACAATAATAACACACATATTAATATCAACAGTTAGCAATCAATAGCTAACATATCATTTATTAATTAATCTACATATTAATTAACTTCAAAAATAATCCTTTTACTTTACAAGCAGAGAATGGTGATTATTCTACTCGCTAGATGTCCAAAATAATCCATTCAATTTAATTATAGCAAAACAGTGTTTTATTCTGTTAAACAAGATATCACAATGAAGTATAACTAATTTAACTATGTTAAACATAATTAAATTAAATTACTCTAATGTTATCATTAATTTATACTTCATTAAAATTATCAACTATCATCCAAGCATCCAACAATAATCTATATCAACATAGATATTATATCGTCTATTTAAAGGTGAGTTAACTTACCGAAATTCCAGTTGATACTTTCGCGTTCCAACTTGATCTAAAATCGAACGGTGTTTGATTTTAGCTCAAAATTCAACTTGCTCCAAGTTCAATAAAACAAATTCCAATGCGTAGATATCACTGATACGAGTCCAACGCAAAAGACCGCGTCTAAATCCGACCTCGTATGAGTATGATATTGAATTTATAAGAATTTGATTTAATTCAATAATTAAATTTACTTTAACACTTAATTAAAATATAATTAACCTTAATCACAATTAAATCCTTCTTCCCCAATCACTCATCTTTCCTGTACATATGCACACCAAATACATACATGTCCTTCCTATGATACAGAGCTTTGGACCTTCGTTTGACGAACCGTCTTCGCTATTGCTCCTCGCTTCCTAATCTCTACGCGCCTACCCCAAAAACACTCAACTCAAGACTCACCTATGGAATGAGACATGGATAGCAACCCCCCTCGACCCAGTCAATATCGCACCATCCAAAACGACATCGAGTTCCACCAAATTTCGAGACAAGGTTTAATTTGACACGAGAAAATCAATGGACCCAACGACCAAGCCTATCACCTTCTCCATCCCTTTCAAACTTAAACCCTAGCCAACTACCTCTCACGTCAACCTCACCAAAACATGATCGCACGCAACAAAACAAGTATGGATTTGTAAATCTCCTCAACACAAGTTCAAAGATCCTTGTTTTGCATTTTTTTTGTTGAGTAAATCTTTTTATTTTGATGTTTTAATGGAGAAAGTTTATTTTCTTATGTTACATGACAATAGAAAATGAATCACAGAGAGAGGAGTGAAAAGTGAAGTGTGTTGAATACAATAAGTGTAGAACTTAGTTTATTTCATAATTTCCAGTATCTCGCTACACAGAATTCCACCTACATCTGTACCGTGAACGATAAAACAAAAGTATCATAGGAAGCTCTAATTAGGGAATGTTACAGAGTGTTTTAAGAATGAGTAAAATATGGTGAAATTGATAGTAACATAAATTTGATGTCTCAGGTTTGAACCCAATACCTCTAAGAATTCAGTGTAGAGCATTCATTTAATATGAGTATTTTTGCAATTACAAAATCTTCATTTGAAGGTGTTCTCGTTATATTTTTTATTTATTCATATTTATAAAGTTCTTAATGGCTTAACAATCATTTTGCAGGTTGGGCAAGAACGGTTCTCTCCTAGCTCACATGGGTGGCCCCCTTTCATGAGAGTGAATTCTAATTTAAATTGGTCTTATAGGTTTGTCAACCTGACACAAGTATATAGTCAAATATAACTGTTATTTCTAATTATTTTAAATGTTTGATGGATGTGATATTTACATTTAAAATGTTTTTTAGCAATTATTTTTTCATGCCATATGTATATAGTGCCGCCCAAACGTTTTTGTTTCCCTAGTCAACTTTTGAAAAAGTGAATTGTTTATAGAAAAGAAATGCAAGTTTCCAAGACTTGAACCTAGGTTGATGCCCAGAATTGCTTGTTGCTTACCACCCTACTACTACATCAGCACAAAAACTTGTTGCTAAAACCTATTTAGATAAAATTAATTTTGAGCTCTTGCCCCTATGCCGTCGATTGCCCTAGTCGACGGGCTCACCCGACTCCCCTTGGGCCGGGCCTGTATGTATACCTGTGGAAAAATTAACAAACATATGATTTGATTACACAAATAATTTTAAGTGCGGATAGTACTATACACAATCCATTACAAGCTGATTTTTGCTTCAATATCATTACCCTATTATGTGAAAATGATCCAGACTTCATTTCTTGAGCTACTACCTCATACTCAAGCCATCATTGGTAGGAAACGGCCTATTAGCTATTTTCTTCAATTTTCTAACGCTTTCGGTAGGTCTTACTTTGAATTTTGAGGATGTTAGGCAATGTATAAGAAGCCCATGGAATGTATATGTTACTTCTGCTTATTTAGTTGTGAAATTAAAATGATTTGAGCTAAGCATCTTCTTTAATTCTCATATTATACTTTTTAATGTTATGTAGGAAGTGGGAAATTCTTGCTCGGTATGTAATCATGCCTTTTCTTGGATTTCGTGTCGCAGTAGTATGCATCACCTCTCTTTATGTTTATATACCATTTAAACATGATGAAAATTCATCAAACTTGTACTGAACTTTAGTGTTGTTGCTTCAATGCTATATGAAACAGTGGAGAAAAATAAATCAAGTGGGGTTAGACCTTCTTGGTGTTGCTGAAACTATGGGAACTGATGGACAATGACATTTCAATAACACTTTAATCTTCGAGTCAAAGTGGAAGCAAGTTGGTTGCTTTCCCCTTGCTCCATTTATACAGTAGATTGTTTGAAGTTTTGAATATTGGCTTTGAAGTTCTGATCGATGGCCTTAGGCTCTCGTGCTGTAACTTGGTAAGAGATGGTTCATTCAAAAGCTGAAGTTGTGAGTGAAGAGGGATTGCATATAGTTACTGATACAAGTAAATTTCATGATTACAAAACTACTTTTCTTTCATATAATCGTAGACTCCATATTTGTGATTTTTAATTAGATGCATGTCTATAGGCCGCAAGCATTCAAATTCATCGATTTTGACCACATTGCATAAGGGATGGTGTTAGTGTTACTATCAGATAGTAGGAACTAGTAAAATTGTTTGGTTTGATGACCCATTCTTGCCTACAACATACTAAATTCTTTTGACCAATTAATGTTGTTTTTAAATTTTTATTTTTTATTTTTCAAGCTGGGATGTTATATCTACTCGACCATTTTTTCCAGGGTACCCTTGAAGTCGTGATATAAATATTTCAAATATGCTCACATATTGTGTTGTTTTCTTCACAATCATCTTTTAGGCAAGGCAACCACTAATCTCTAGACGGATTTTTCCTATGCCTGAAGATCCTCATCATCATGTGAGTTTGCATGTTTGGTTATAATTATTACTATTTCAATCAAGCAATATTTTATAGATAAATTTTTCTATTCAAAATATCAAGCAACAAGCAAATCCTAACATATAAACTAAAATAAAGAATGATGATAGCGACAACCAATTAATAATTAATTATTTCTTCAACGCATGCACTACTACTTACAGGTCATTTTTGCAAAGGAGGGGATGATAAATACATATAAGTTCATCTTAGTGCATTGTACGGACATATTTGCATGACATAACTCAGTCATTCTCGTGCTTTACCTAAAATTGCATTTAGCTTATACTGTGAGTGACTTTACTATAAAGAAAAAAAAAGTTAGAGTGCGCATATATAAGTTTATATCATGGCCAAACTATTGTATTTCAATGAATTTACCTCGTAGAGAAGAGATGTGCTTAAAAGTCATCATAGAATGTAACATGAGAAAAGTTTTCATTATAGGTCTAGCTATACTTACACTACGGTAAGTATTCCAGTCTGCATAGACTTTAAATAGTGTTTTGCTTCCCTTGGAAAAGGATTTGGTTGGTCTTTCTTCCATAATGATAGCAGTCAGAGAACCTTACACATTCTCCCGTCCTTTTGCTTAGATCCAAAACATTTTGCTATTGGATTCAATTATAGCAATGACATAGTACTATCATCAGTTTTGAGCAATTCCATGTACAAACTTATGTACTCTTTCTAAACGTAATTATTTGGTTCCAACACATATATAAAACTTAGATATTAAATTTTGTATTATTATTTTTTACATGAATTCATGTCGAATAATGGCATATGTAAGTAAATATATAGTAAAAAAATTAGCTGTCAATTTTCATGGCAACATTTCATCTACTATACCGGACGACATTTCCACTTTCAATGCTGATATGTTTGGATGGATCCACCTGATTCGGTCGATTATGTTGGCTTCACAATCTTGAAATTTTTTTGATCAAGGTGCGCATCTTTTGTGTGATTTTACCTCGAATAATTCTGCTACTGTCAATGGCATTTTTTCTCCCATTCTTCTAGCTTAACTAGATCTACTAGCTTAATCACATATATTGCTGATGAATTCTGGGAATCATCAATCGTTCTGTCCTTTATTTACTCAACGCTCTCCTTCAACCACTTCATCTACACCTTCTTTGAGTTCTCAGTTTGACCTCTAGAAAGCCGTCATAAAGGGACATAATATTCCACTATCCATCCTTTTTCTATTTTAACCTCTTATTGAAGTTGCTCAACATTTATGTTCAAGGATGTCAACATCGGTTGTTGTCCGCGCACAAAAATAATGGAGCAGTTGCATCTTCATATATGTTGTTGGCTATAGACCGTAATCTCATATCTTAAAGCTTATATTACTCCTGTATGGAAGCCCAAGGGTAATTTTTAGATCTTTTCAAAAGAAAATGGGTTCTAAAGCAAGGTTTGAAGTCCCGTTTTCCATTTCCGTTCAGATCATCAGAAAAATTTAACATTTCAGTCTCGTTTTGGAATTTCCGAAAATTCCGTTTTAATTTCGGTTTGTGAATTCCGGTACTTTTTTTATAAATACCAAACAAATATGCAATACTAATAGTCAATTACACTATATTATTCAAGTTACATAGAAGATGCAAAAATACAACATAAAAATTTAGTACCAAAAACTATTTCTCTGAAATTCATATAAATTTTGTCCATCGCTATCTTCATCTTGTGTCGGATTATAATATGCTGGAAAAGCATACTGTTGCATCTTATCCGAACTTAAAAACATCGTCATCATATTATCAAAGGGTAATGGTTCTACTCGACTACTTGATGGTTCAGTAACATACTGTTGATTTTTTCCACAAAACGAATAATCTCTAGTATAGTCAGATGTATAATACCTATAACTGGGGAGATTGTTAGAAGAATATCTGTTATCATAATTACGTTAATCCTCATGTTCAACATTCAAATTTCTATCTCTTCGTCCACTATAGTCATCTTCATCTCTTTTAGAATAATTTTGGATATGTCTTTGAGAATCACCAAAAGTGAAACCAACACCATAAACATAAAACCAATACCATCACCACTAGCATTATCTAAACCATCATTTGATGAACCATCATTTTCAGTATTTTTTGCAGATACATTACTATTGTCTGACCAAGGATTATCGCTTGCATTATCAAGTAGTGGATTCTCGGCTTCTCTAGTCCATTCTGCAAATGGATCCTCCTCATGGAAGATGTAATCTAGGTCAATAAGTTGATCAGTTGTTTATTGTCATTTAATATGTGATACTCTCAATTGCATATTATAATGTACAAATACCAGTTTTTCTAAGTTCTCCATTTTTATTCTGTTTCTTAACTTCGTGTGAAGCATCGCAAATGTTGTCCATTTTCTTTCACAATTTGAAGAAGAAACTATTTGGCTAAGAATACGCATAGCTATGCGTGTTAAATTTGGAGCAACTTCCCTGCCAATTATTAACCACCACATAGCTGGAAGACATGACTTAACTGCATGTTTCTCTTTTGCGGAACCAAATACACCAAGTTTCATTCTATATTTTTCCACTAACACAACATTAATTAATAAACCAAGTTAATCTTTGCACTAAATATAATAACATGAATCATGAGTGGTTAAATAATTTGTTTATTCCCTTTTTTGAAATTTCAATTTGCATAACAATATAAGGTACCATTTTTTTCAAGAACATTTGTCCATCTATTTAAAACTTCAGCATCATTTATTGCATTGTCTCCATATTGTATATGAGGATTGAGAAAATAGCCTAAAACAATTTAATAGTTTAAAGATATAATGACATGATATGTACTTTTATAATTGTGTAATGATCAAAAAAAATTACCTGCTGCATGAATAGGTCGATGCAATTGTCTTTCTCGTCTTTTATCAATTATATTCCACTACTTTTGACACTGTCTTGCATTCAACATTTTTCTTCATTGATTCTTTTCTCGATCCATTGCTTCATATAGATATCTCATCTCTGCTTTATTATCATTGTCCACCATTCCTATAACTTTTACAAGTGGACCAAATACATGAACAATAAAAGCAATATTGGCCCAAAATTTATCACTGTGAATCAAGTTATAGATAAAAATTGTTGTTTTTTATCTTTAGGACCAAGTTTAGGAATCTTTGCGCTCCACTCCCTCAAAGAAATCATTCTTCTTAGATTTTCCTTATGTGTGTATATGGATTCTAATGCAATAAAGTGAGTAGCAAACCTAGTTACTACAGACCAGATCAGTTCCTTATTTTTGGTTTCTTTTCTTATTATGGTAAGTAACCAACAATGATTGTATATAAATCTTGCTATCGACTAAAAATTTGAAATAATCATTTTTACATCAATTTCTTTTGAAATATCTTCAGGAATCAAATCGATACAATGTGCTACACATAGTGTCCAGTATAGTTTCCTTCTTTTTTTCATCAGTGGTTGGCCAGTAGCTTTGTAATTTGCTCTATTATCAGTTACTATTTGCACAATTCTATCTTCTCCAATAAAATGAATAGCATTATCCATTATACCACAAATATACTCAGCACTTTGAAATTTATTAGTGATGTCTATAGATTTAAGAAAGACAGTTCCTTGGGTAAAATACATAAGAAAATTTATGATTTTTCTTCTAATTTGTGTGCTCCAACCGTCACACATCAAGGTATAACCATACTCATCCAAAAAGTTGGAGTAAGTGCTAATGTGTTGTTTGATTTCAGGGCACTCTAAATCTAAATATGTTTTTGATAATTCATGTGCTGTGGGTCCTTTAATTCCATGATGAGATTTTGGAATGGCCTTTATCATAGTTTCATAGTAAGGACTATTAGCAGCAATGTATGGGATATGATTAAAGTAAAAAAAATTGAGTCTTATGTGTTTGTTGCATCTTTAATGTCTTTTATTGCAGTTCTAATAGAAGGTTGAGTTCTACCTCCTCGCTTTTGCACATAAGGATCAATCCTTCCAGCTACTTTTGTTGCTAAATCGTCATCAATTCTAATTGATTAAGAACACTTTAGTCCTCTAGATTAAATACCTGTTCCGCTAGATCCAACACCTGATCCTTGTATCTCTTCGTTCATATAACTTTCTTTACTTTCCTTAAAGACTCGTCAAACCTCTCTATCATCTTCACTTCCATTACTGTCGATTTTTTGATTTTGTTAATCAGGCATTGTTTGCAACCAAATTTGTCACAAACATCCAAGAATAGATTTATGTAAAGAAGTAAATGAAGAAAGTAAAATTGAAACCGAGGAGAAAAATAAACTAATAGCAAATAAATAATAATAATCAAGAACACAGAGATTTATAGTGGTTCAGCGTTGTATGTCTACGTCCACTTTGAAGTTTATCTTTATTAATCAACTAACAATCTGATTATAGCAGTAAGGAATATGATAAACTTGACTACAATAAGGAATAGGTAACCAGCAGCGTAAAAGTCCTACAAAGTGAACCATGGGGCATGTATTTATAGCTGTGCAGTTAATGCCCCGCTATATCCCCGCTATAACTCCGATATATCTTATAGCGGATTCCTACCGCTACGATTTTTCCATATATCCCCAACATATAGCCTTTCCGCTTTAATCCCCGCTATTTCCGCTATATCCCGTTATTTCCGCTATATTCCGATATTTCCGCTATATCTTCTATAAATAATTGGATTGAAAAATGATATTTATATGCTATAAAAATTATGAAATTAATTAATTTCATTGAATTTTTGATATATGTTTAGAAATAATAATACTCTAGTATTCTACTAAATTAAATTAAGTTATATAACAGTTTTACGTTCATTTACAATACATTTGCACATATTTTTATTTAAAATTATTTTTGTATTAATTATATTTCAATTGAATGTTAATTTTTCACATAATTACTATCTATATATTTGTAAAAACAACAAGTATGAGATTTATATGCTATTTTAGAGTAATCCGATATATCCCGCTATATCTTCGCTACATCCCCGCTATGACTTTTTGCACCTCTACCGCATTGAATCCACCGAGCGCTTTAACTGCACAGATTTATAGGGAGAGATGATGAGATATTCCACTAAGATTTCAGTAGAAGGCTCTCTAGTCCATAGAGGCCCACCACAACGATCAGCATACCTAACTTGACAATCAGGAACGATCGGCCTAAGTTTCACCGATCCTTTTTCTTGTCTCCAATTTTAGTATGATAGTTTTTGGGGCTCCCACATGTCTCTTGATGCTGCTTCTGATATATGCAATCATTCTAACTTGTAACTTAGGAGATATGGATCGATCTTGGTTGAAATTGGATTATGCGCTAGAAGATACAGATCGTTTTTAGGACATGGCCAAAACAATCGGCTAAATCCTAAATGCAACTTTAGGACCCGCAATCAATTTTTTAAGCCTCAATCTTTATTTTGTTGATTTCCTGGAAGTTTCAAATGAATTGGCCTTGTGGATCTCGAGATATGGAGCGTTCTCCGATGACTTGAACTATTTTAGGGATCGTTCTTGATCGATCCATGCAAATCCTTGCTTCATCCATAACTCAAGCATATGAACTCCGATCGACTCCAAATTTGAAATATAACTTTAAGGCGCTAGACCGGTTACTCCATGCTGACTGCACCTTGGTTGGGTTTTGGTCCAAATCTGCTCGACCATCGTCTATAATACTGTACATAATCGATTCCTGAGGTTGTTGACCATTCGTTCCTAGCCAAGTCGATGATAACACGGCCTTGCCAAAATGCGGGATAACAGGAGTTTTGTCATGCGATCATTTTTGTGGGCTCCACTCTTCAATATAGTGATGCTTTGAAAGTTTCAAATGCATTAACTTTGTAGATTTTGAGATATTGATTGATCTTCGTCGATTTACGCTAGTTATGGATTGTTCACGATCAATCCATATAAATTCTTCCTTTGCCCATAGTTCCTAATATAATCGATTTCTGAGCCCGATAACCGTCTGACAGGACTTCTTGCCTTGATGATCACAAAAGCCATTTAGCCAAATTTTATGATATACCGCTTGGTTAAAAGGCAGCATAACATTTGACCTCCAAAACATGCCTTACGGTAGGAAGGCGTCTTTAGAATTGCCTTACGTCCAATGTTTAAAACCTATTGATGACCTGTGAACAAATCTGTGATCTTACTTGATTGTTAGTAATGGTCATTCGGGACCTTTAATCAAATTTGTAGCCGTCCCAAGCTGATGATGATCGCACGAGACCGAGTGTCCGTTCGAGGCGAAATGCGATTGTTTGTGATTGAATGCCTATTTGAGGCGAAATGCGATCGTTCGAAATCGAGTGCCTATTCGAGGCGTAATGTGATCGTTCGAGATTGAGTGTCGTTCAAGGCAAAATGTGATCGTTGGAGATTGAGTGCCGTTCGAGGCGAAATGTGATCGTTCGAGATCGAGTGCCTATTTGAGGCGTAATGTGATCGTTCGAGATCGAGTGCCATTCGAGGCGAAATGCGACCGTTCGAGATTGAGTGCCATTCGAGGCAAAATGCGATCGTTCGAGATCGAGTGCCACTCGAAGCTAAATGTGATCGTTCGAGATCGAGGTCTGCTCAAGGCAAAATATAATCGTTCGAGATCATGTGCCATTCGAGGCAAAATGTAATTGTCCGAATGGGACTCAAAATTATTAATGTTAGATTTTACGTTCGAGTGAGTTTTATAATCAAAATATTCAACTAATAAAATTAAGTCCAAGTACTAAAAGGGAAACAAAAACAAAAATTAAACACTACAATGCATGCTCTCTGGGTGTGATGGTTCATTGTCATCTCAGAGCATGCCTAGGGACCGTTCTCGATCCAGTACATGTGTAAGTGACATAGCCATTTTGTTGTGGAGTTTATTACTTATTCTTTGCCATTTCGATCAATTGATGACAAGTTGACGCCTCAATCCAAGGCAGTTCTCGTTCGATGCAGATGGTGGTTGCTCCTGTTCCACTATGTTGCCTAAGTTCTTACGTATTGTAACAGCCTACCGTTCTGGACTTATTTCTCAATCTCATCCATTAAGTGCCTATAGTCGTTTGTACTATGCCCATCCAGCTCATGGAACATATAGTATTTTTTTGATTTCTTTTCATTATTGTAGGCTCTCTCCTTATTGGCCTTCGATAGGGCATCTGCCCCCTAGTATCCAGATATATCTGTCCAAATGTCTCAATCAATTCCATGTAAGAGGTGAATCTTGGTTCCCTTCGTGGTCGCTTCGATCCATCAGAGCCATCCTCTGCTTTTCGTTTTCCTTTATCCTTGTTTGAACCTTCCCCGGGTAGTCCTCCACCTTTAACCGCATAAACTTCCACTTCCTCTCTTCCCTCTCTATCAGCTTTTGCATCTTCCTATCGCAGAAACCTTTCTGCTTCACGGTAAAATTCCCCGAGATCCACTGGTGGATCCTATTCTAACGATATCTTGAAATTTGAGTTATCCGTAATCCCTGAAGGTGCCATCAAAAACATCGACGGATCCGGTCGATCCACCAAAGCTACTGCCACGTTGAACCTCGTTAAGAAATCCCGAGTGGTTCTCCTTTCCACTGCTTCATCGATGTTAAAGTCATCACACTCTTGGGTCTCATGACGTGGAACTGAAATTGCCTTATAAACCTTTCGATCAATTCCATCCATGTGTTAATAGAGCCGCTTTCCAATTGCCTGAACCATAGTGCATTCCGATCAACTCCAAAGTACACAACACCGCTCGAATCTGCTTGGGATCGATCTAATGTGACCAAGGGGCATGCCCCCAAATATGGATCGATTGGCACCAATCGTTATGGAACGGTCGGCTCCGATCGTTCGTAGTTGGTTAGGGGCGGCGGCCGACCATTCCACTCCATCCTGCATCCTGTTAGCTTCGTTTCCTTGGTCCTCATTCTGGTTTTCCTCTACTTCGTCTGCTCCCGCTCTGTGATCCATATTTACAACGTTTCCTGCTACTCCATTTCCTTAGTTTTGCGCTCTAGCTTGTCCAATCCGTCGGAGTAGATTTCGCATCATCTCCTCCTGTCTTTTAAGCATCCTCTCCTGCATAACATCCATCATTGTTCGCACTTCATCTCTGGTGATGTAGATAGATGTCTGATTTGCTCCAACTCCAGAAGAAGCCTCTTGACTCCCCCAATGATGACTCTTGTCCACTAACGAACTCCTTATTGATTGCCTGGCCATTGCTTCCTAGATCCATGTATCCAAGATTCTAGCTTCCAAATCCGTTGGTGCAAGTCCCTCTCAGTGAAAGCACCAAAATGTTTGCAACCAAATTGGTCAAAATAGAATTATGTAGAGAAGTAAATGAAGAAAAATTGAAACCGAGGAGCAAAATAACTAATAGCAAACAAAAAATAATAATCAAGAACACAGAGATTTATAGTGGTTCGGCGTTGTATGTCTACTTCCACTTTGAAGTTTATCTTTATTAATCAACTAACAATCTGATTATAGCAGCAAGGAATTGGATAAACTTGACTACAGTAAGGAATAGGTAACTAGCAGCGTAAAAATCCACGGAAGTGAACCATGGGTCCTGTATTTATAGGGAGAGATGATGAGATATTTCGCTAAAATTTCGGCAGAAGGCTCTCTAGGTACATAGGGGCCCACTATAACGATCAGCGTACCTAATTTGACCAGCAGGAACGATCGGCCCAAGTTTCACCGATCCTTTTTCTTGTCTCCAATTTAGTGCGATCATTTTTGGAGGGTCCCACATGTCCCTTGATATTGCTTTTGAAATATGGAATCATTCTGACGTGTAACTTAGGAGATATTGATCAATCTTGGTTGAAATTGGATTATGCCCTGGAAGATACCAATCAATTTTAGGACTTGGCCAAAACGATCGGCCAATAACGATTGGCTAAATCCTTAATGAAACTTTAGGACTCACGATCGTTTTTGTAAGCCTCAATCTTTGTAACGACTCGGAATTTTGGTCGTTAGATTTTGAACATTTAATTCAATTTAAATGTTGAATGTGAATTTTTATTTGATTTTGAAATACGAAGGTTTGGTTGAAGTAATAAAAATGGGTTATAATTTCAAATATAATGATTTAATTGGATTTGGATAATAATAATTAAATATTTGAAATTGGGATAAACTGTGAATCTGGATGTAAATGGGTATGAAATAGTTTCTAAAAATTTATTTTAAGTCTATTTGTATTTAAATAATGTCGTTGGATTTTTGGATGAAATATAAAGCTGATAAATTAAATTTGGAATTTTATATTAATTTAAAAATGGAATTTAATAATATAATATTGCAAATAATAAGATTTTGATTCGAAATGAATTAGAATGATTCCCAATGTGAATATAAATTCCATTTGATCTATAATCAAGTTAGTAAAGTTTCAAAAGCTAAATTTTAAATGATTTCGACGATTTTGGAAATCGGTCGAATTTATCGACGAGTCAAAATAGCCTTGCAGGTCACAGTCTCGGAATTCGATGAAACCAGTTCCATTGTATCCATAACAGTTAGCTTTTATCAGATTTCAATTTTCGTAGCAATCAGAGTTGTCGTTTGGCCGTGGCAGCTCAAAACGCATAGAAATTATTTTAAATCGATTTAATTTAAATTTATCGTTTATTTCCGTAACTCGCACATATGATCGAATTGGCCTCTGAAACACATTCCATTGTATTCAGAACGCGGGTAAAACCTTATAAACGCTAGGCGACACGTGTAATTTGGAGTTCGTATGTAAATGCTCATTAAAATTGAATTTAATATTAAATTAATATGTACATATGTATATATATACGTTTATTCTGGCCGAAACCCTCGTTTACTTCCTTGGTCGCCACTCTAATTATTCAATGGCCGAGAAGCTTCGTCCTTCATCTCAAGATTTCGAATGATCCATCGAGTTTTAACAGATTTCTTCAACTAGTAAATCGTAGAGGGGCACGTGATCTTCAAATCCAACGGATGATTTGCATTCTCATCGAATGTAGGGGGAGCAAGTAGCCGTCGTTCATCGTCGTTTTAGGCGTTTTTTTGGAGACAAGTATAAAGCCGAGCTTCGTGATTTTCTGGTCGAGGGTCGGAGGCGCAATGGGCTACGGCGTGGCCTCGTTCGATCGAGCTAGAGTGGATCGAAGGTGGGGCGGCGTGGGGTTGTTGGTCGCATTCGAATGGGTTCTTTGTTCGTGATTTCCTGGAGCAAGCATATGTGAGAGAAGAAGAAGAATATAACGGCCGTGATTTTCTTTTACTATCGTGCGGCCACGATTTTGTTTTGGTAAATGAAAATAAATATAGAAATTTGTTTATATAAAATTGTGTTCAAAGGTTTAAAATTTCACATCTATTGCTTACGTTGTCAGAATTCGACGATTTTGGTGACGCCGGAATCTCAGCGACGAGCACTATATAGTGAAGCAGATCTAGGAACGATTAAAGCTTGTGAAAATTTTAGATTAAATCGAAGGTGCTCGATTTAATTTGAAATTGGAACGCTCGGCGTTTTAAACTCAAGGTGAGATCTTCTCACTCAAATTGAAAATTCGAAATTCAGTTATTGATTGATTGTTTAGATGTGATAGTATATACAGTAGTATATATATATATATTTGGAGTTGATTTCCCGCATTATATAGCGGATGAGACCCTATGCGCCGCATAATAGTGGATGATATTTTATAAATCCCATATACCGCGATATTCCACCTCAAAGTGGAATGGGTATTTAATTGTTGTGCTAAAGTCTGTGGATGCAGGGAAACAGGTTGGAGGGATCCAACTGGATTCCTCAAATTATATGAATTTGTTTCATATGTTGTATGAATTTGTTTCATATGTGGTATGAATTTGTTTCATATGTTGTGGGATGATTTATTAAAAATGTGTGAATGATTATATTGACGATTGAATTTGTTGAAGGCTATAATTTAGCCGAATGTATTTTTGGTATCGTTGGATACCAGAAATAAATAAAATTGGATTTTTGAAATCAAAGCAGGAAATTTTAAATGAATTCCTTTTGAAAGAATTGGGTGAATTTAAAAGAAAGAAAGAAAGAATTTAAAAGCATAAAGTTGATTTTTGTAATTTTATCGAATTATTTCCAAAATATGGGAAAAGATATTAATGAATGGGTTTTAAGTAATATTATTTTAAAGTTAAAGAATTTATTTAAAATTCAGATTTTAAATAGTTTGGAAAGAGATAAAAGGGATCTATTTAAAAGGTGATAAATTTGTTTGAAATTCAAATTGATAATTGATTTGCTATTGGAAAATAAATATTTGGGAAATTAATAAGATAATTGGTTTGGTGTTGAAATGTAAATTTGAAATCAATTTGGAATTTAATTTGTGGTTTGATATGAAATTGAGAAATCAATTTTGAATTTGATTTGGAGTTGAAAGTGAATATTTTAGAAATCGATTTGAAAATCGTATAAAAAGTGAATATTTGGGAATGTAGATTCAAAATGGAATTTATAAAGGAAAGGGAAATTCTTTTTAAAAATAACCACTGATTTATTTTTAAAGTGTGGAAATAAATTTACAGATTTGGGATGTAAATTTGAAATAAATCGATAAGGATTTATTTAATTGGTCTAAATGGACCATTTTGAAATGGAAGTGTATTTTCCTTGAAAAGTCGAGTATATTTCCAAAGTAGTTTTAAATTCTAAATAAAGAAATTCTAAAATTGGATTTTAAGGAATATTTTGGAGATAAAGTATTTGAACTCGGCAGATTCCAGTGGAAATCAATAAATATTTGGTAATATATCCCGTATAGGGAAATTGATTTGAAATTTGTTTTCAAAAGTTTGAAAGGTGAAAAGTGATTTGAAATTTGTTTCAAATGGTTGAAGTGTTGAAAATTCTTTCTTGAGAATATAATTTTGAAAATAAATAATTTGGGAAATTATTTGGAACCTGGTGATGTTGTGAATATCGATTGATAGTTAAATAACCGACTATCAATATTGACCTTTAAATGGGTATTTGTTGTGATTTGCTTGAAATTTGAATGCAACACTTATTTTTAAAATAAGTGCTCATTATTCGGTTCAGCTGGGAGAGGACTTTGTGTCATATAACCCATTCCGAATAGTGATACGTCGAAATGGATCGCATTTGAAGATCGGTGTTGAAGACCGGGTATTTGTGAAAATGATAGGATGACCTATCGATTGTCTCTGCACCGAGTAGCTACGGTATAGAGATTCCCTATGTGATGGGAAGTCCGATCGGGATTGTGAATACCTGGATTGCAAGGGCTTCTTTGGAAGTGCCTTCGGTTCTATTCAAACCCAGAACAGACTTGTATGGTTGTATGTCTGACATTACACTTTGAGATATAAAGCTGATTTCTTTCAAATACATTTCTGTTTGGTGGCGGAGAATTTATTCTCTTAGCTTAACACCCTTCTCTGAGACGTACGAGCTCAGAGGTTATGTAGTTGAAGGTTATCAGTGATATACTCCCAATTTGGTAGTGTGGAATGCTAAGTGTTGCTGTGTGTTGCTGATCATTTGTTGATCAAAGCATGGCTTTCGTGTAAAGCGTAGCTTTGTGGACGAGACCTCATCGGACCTCACACCCCGGAAATGGTCAAAACAGGAAAATGCGGCAAGGTTATGAGGGTCGCGCCCTTTAGGATATGTCATTTCCTTCTGGAAAAGGTGGTATCAAGGTAGGGAGCCCAGATGCTATACCTGTGTGGTGGCATCAATCTTATTTATTGTGTGATTGTTGCTTTGTGATCGAGGCGCCTCGGATAAAGGTCCCAAAGGACCAGGGGATGGCATACTTTTGTGTGGAGTTATCAAGTTACAGCTTCATTGCACCCCGAAGCGTGTGGTAACTCAGCCTTGTGTTGGCAGAGAGCCAGGTTGGTACTCGGGACGTCCCGCCAGAGGCGTACCCATGTGGCAGTAGGAAGTTCCTTAGCCTGACCATTAGTTGGAAATCCAAAGAAACAATACGAGACGGTTTTAGTTGTATAACCTGCTATAGAATGTGGAGGTAACTTGCTATTGAACATAGTAGCTATAGTAGGCATACAATAATGGTTGTATGTTGGCTAAGGTTAATATTATAGTTTCGAAATGGTTTCGACACTATGCACTAATGATAATATTAAAAAGATTTTGCGTATCAAGCATGTTTGACTATCATAAGGAGAAATCTCCTCCAATTCTGCGTTTGCATTGTGTGTGTGGCGGGAGGCCTTATGGTAGTTTCATTTTCTAAAAGCATTGCGGAATTTCTTTTATTTTCTTTGTGAAAATAACTGTTTTTAAGATCTCACACCAGTCCCACGACTGACCTGGAGTTTATTGTTCCCTTTCTAAACTCTGAGTGCCCATAATTTTCCACACGGGCAGCCTAGAGTCAGGTTATCAGGTCATTCTGGAATTCAGAAGTTACTGTGGAGATCTGGAGGCGAGCTGGATGGCCAGACGTATCACTTATATTATGTATTATTCCGCTGTGTATTCTGTATGTGGAAAAGTTTATATAACTGTCCAGTGATGTTTGTTGTTGTTGTAAACTCTGATGATGTATTGTATAAACTGATACAGTTCTTTGTTATAAAGATTATTCATTCATCTATTATATATTGTTCCGCCGCGAATGTGAGATTCTGATGTTGTTTTTTGTTTCTTTTTCTTCTGTCTTCTTCTACCTCTTCTTTTTAACCCTAATGATTCGGTTTTCCGGCATTCGATTGTGCAACATTTGATACAGTGGACGTATTAATGTCGACTTTCGAGCGTCGAAAGATCGTATCGTTACAAAGTGGTATCAGAGCAATTGGTTAAGCGACAACCTTGGCTCTGTTGGGTGTTACTCATTAGAGATAGAGTCAGTAGTACTCTAGAATGAGTGTGAGTAGTAATAGATATGAGAGCGTACTTGTTAGTGAATATAAAACTGTTTTTATACTGTGTTGACTTATCGGTTGAGTGTTTATGAATTCTGGTCGGTACGGGAAGTACAACCGTTATCGATAGGGGTTTCTAAACTCTTAAACAAGATAAACCGACATAGTATTGTTTTAAAAAGGGGTAAATGAAATAATTTTACCCAAAACCATATTTTGGTGTAAAAAAATGATTTGCTGAAATTATGATATAAATTGGATGGTTGGTTGTTAATATTGTAATCAAATAAGAATATAAAACTTGAAATGGTTATAACCAAATAGAATTCTATAAGTAGGACTTATCCAAAGAAGTATAACTAAAATTTGATTTAAATCAGATTGTAAATCCCAGAAATTTTGAAAAGTGTTTTGAATGGATTTAAAACAAAAGTTTGGAAATTTAAATCTTGGGAATGTTTGAAAATGTTTTCTAAAGTGTTTGAAGGCAATAATGGAGTATTATTTTGGGAAATATTTTTGAATGGAAATTGTTTTGAAATGAATTTGTGGAAGTAAAGAAGCATTGAACTCACTTCAGTCGCTAGAAAATAATCCTGATGATGACGGCCACATCATCAGAATTCATTTTCGAGTTTCTAAGTGATGAATTGCTGCCAGGGTGGTTTGGTATGATTATTGGTTTGAACTTGTTTGATAAACAAGTATGTTTTAGAAATCTCGAAAGGGAAATTTGTTTTGGTAAAACCAAGTATTTTGGGATCCGGATATTTGATTTGATATACCAAATGGGTATGTGTTATTTATGATTTCAAATTGGTTTTGAAATAAATCCGGGCAATGGAATTCTGGAAATTCTATTTAAATAATGTGAAAGGTTAAGATGAATCAATTATTGAGCTTATAAAGTGAAGTTGATTTAATAAGATATATTCGGATTAAACTCCGGATAAGTTAAATATAAAATGTGAATTGAGATTGAATTTAATTGGACATAAGGTTGAAATGTAAAATGATTATAATTATGGGTTATAATGGTGAAATGAAGTTTTATACCCTAAAGTTATTAAGTGTTATATATGTAATCTGGAATTGTGCTTATAAGATGAAAATGACTCCAACAAGCAATATAAGCTTTTAAATAAATAAGTTGTTAAAGCTTATATATTGAGAAGTAAAATTTATTTGAGTTTGGGTTGAATTGAACTGAAATTAAAATTTTCAATTGTGTTATAAATAATATTGAATGGAATCTAAATCCTTACTTAAATTTGTAAGGAAGTGATATGAATTTAAGTTGGTTGAACTTGAATTAAATCGGTAAAAGATTGAATGAAAGAAAATGTAATTTAGTTGAAATGATATTGAATGAAATAGACGCTTACTCAACTAAATTTAAAGGGATTGTATGAAGATGAATTTAGTGCAAGATAAATTAAATAAAGAGAAGTTGAAGACGAATCTAGAGTAAACTAAATTAAATGGAAATTGTATTGGGATGAATAAATTTTGGTAGCTTGTTAAAAATTTGAAAAGAAAAATAAAATCCAGTTCTGATTTAGAATAATTGGAATGGTCATGTTATTATTAAACTCAGAAATGAATTAAAAGAAGCAAATGAAGTTGGTTTTTGAACCAATTGGAATGGATTGAAACCTTATTAATTGGATTTGTATATAAATGCAAGTGGGTCATTAAAGAAATGCAAATATATCAAATTTCAAATAAAATTGATTGTGAATCAATTCGAATTGGGATAGAAGTTAAATAAATTGATTTTTGAGATCAATTGAATTATACATGAGTAGTTCTGTTTAAAAATGAATTGTATGTAAGTAAGGCATATGAACTGATTTGAAGTAAATATGAATTGTTTATGGTAAATATGAATTGTATGTAGTAAACTTGAATGTAAATCATTCGAATGGAATGAAATGGAGTTTAAATTTGTAAAAGAAATTAAAATGATGTTGAAACCTTGTGATAGCCTTTAAAATATGATTTACATGTAAAATTATGTAAATTTGTTGTGTAGGCTATGAAATTGATGTGTTTAGCTAAGATAAATGTATGGAAGGTTGTAAAAAATTCCATATTTATTGAAAACTGATGTGCTTGTTTGAGTAAGTACAGGTGCGGGAGGCAATCGATTGAGTTGGAGCGTGTAAATGCATAAATAATTAGCTGCTTGCTTTTAAAATGCTAATTTAAGGTACGCCTATGCAATAAAAATAGGAAATATGAACTGTTTTTGGTTTTTCCGACCGTGTGGGTCGATGTATACATATTTATATCTATTGTGATATTGTAAAAGGCTCTCCGTACAAAGGAGACGCTGTCAAAATTTTTGGGAGTTAGAAATTTTTTGGGAATTTTGAAAATTTTGGTTAACACGGAAAGTTCCTTTTGAAATGATGTTGGAAACAACGTTTTTGAGTTAGTAATAAGCAAATGGTTTTGGAATTGAGCTAAGAGTTTTGGTAAAGTGAATGTAAGTTTTTAACTATGTAAGTGGGTAAATAAATGAGTTACTAGCATTTTTCCTACCTTAGCAAATTTCGGGACGAAATTCTTTTAAGGGGGGAAGAATGTAACGACCCGGAATTTTGGTCATTAGATTTTGAACATTTAATTCAATTTAAATGTTGAATGTGAATTTTTATTTGATTTTGAAATACGAAGGTTCGGTTGAAGTAATAAAAATGGGTTATAATTTCAAATATAATGATTTAATTGGATTTGGAAAATAGTAATTAAATATTTGAAATTGGGATAAACTGTGAATCTGGATGTAAATGGGTATGAAATAATTTCTAAAAATTTATTTTAAGTCTATTTGTATTTAAATAATGTTGTTGGATTTTTGGATGAAATTTAAAGCTGATAAATTAAATTTGGAATTTTATATTAATTTAATAATGGAATTTAATAATATAATATTGCAAATAATAAGATTTTGATTCGAAATGAATCAGATTGATTCCCAATGTGAATATAAATTCCATTTGATTTATAATCAAGTTAGTAAAGTTTTAAAAGCGAAATTTTAAATGATTTCGACGATTTTGAAAATCGGTCGAATTTATCGACGAGTCAAAATAGCCTTGCAGGGCACAGTCTCGGAATTCGATGAAACCAGTTCCATTGTATCCATAACAGTTAGCTTTTATCAGATTTCAATTTTCGTAGCAATCGGAGTTGTCGTTTGGCCGTGGCAGCTCAAAACGCATAGAAATTATTTTAAATCGATTTAATTTAAATTTATCGTTTATTTCCGTAACTCGCACATATGATCGAATTGGCCTCCGAAACACATTCCATTGTATTTGGAACGCGGGTAAAACCTTATAAACGCTAGGCGGCACGTGTGATTTGGAGTTCGTATGTAAATGCTCGTTAAAATTGAATTTAATATTAAATTAATATGTGCATATGTATATATATACGTTTATTCTGGCCGAAACCCTCGTTTACTTCCTTGGCCGCCACTCTAATTATTCAATGGCCGAGAAGCTTCGTCCTTCATCTCAAGATTTCGAACGATCCATCGAGTTTTAACAGATTTCTTCAACTAGTAAATCGTAGAGGGGCACGTGATCTTCAAATCCAACGGATGATTTGCATTCTCGTCGACTATAGAGGGAGCAAGGAGCCGCCGTTCGTCGTCGTTTTAGGCGTGTTTTTCGACACAAGTATGAAGCTGAGCTTCGTGATTTTCTGGTCGACGGTCGGAGGCACAATGGGCTACGGCGTGGTCTCGTTCAATCGAGCTAGAGTGGATCGAAGGTGGGGCGGCGTGGGGTTGTTGGTCGCGTTCGAATGGGTTCTTTGTTCGCGATTTCCTGGAGCAAGCATACGAGAGGGAAGAAGAAGTATATAATGGCCGTGATTTTCTTTTACTATCGTGCGGCCACGATTTTGTTTTGGTAAATGAAAATAAATATAGAAATTTGTTTATATAAAATTGTATTCAAAGGTTTAAAATTTCACATCTATTGCTTACGTTGTCAGAATTCGACGATTTTGGTGACGCCGGAATCGCAGCGACGAGCGCTACGTAGTGAAGCAGATCTGGGAACGATTAAAGCTTGTGAAAATTTTAGATTAAATCGAAGGCGCTCGATTTAATTTGAAATTGGAACGCTCGGCGTTTTAAACTCAAGGTGAGATATTTTCACTCAAATTGAAAATTGGAAATTCAGTTATTGATTGATTGTTTGGATGTGATAGTATATACAGTAGTATATATATATTTGTAGTTGATTTCCCGCATTATATAGCCGATGAGACCCTATGCGCCGCATAATAGCAGATGATATTTTATAAATCCCATATACCGCAATATTCCACCTCGAAGTGGAATGGGTTAATTGTTGTGCTAACGTCTGTGGATGCAGGGAAACTAGTTGGAGGGATCCAACTGGATTCCTCAAATTATATGAATTTGTTTCATATGTTGTATGAATTTGTTTCATATGTGGTATGAATTTGTTTCATATGTTGTGGGATGATTTATTAAAAATGTGTGAATGATTATATTGACGATTGAATTTGTTGAAGGCTATAATTTAGCCGAATGTATTTTTGGTATCGTTGGATAGCAGAAATAAATAAAATTGGATTTTTGAAATCAAAGCAGGAAATTTTAAGTGAATTCCTTTTGAAAGAATTGGGTGAATTTAAAAGAAAGAAAGAAAGAATTTAAAAGCATAAAGTTGATTTTTGTAATTTTATCGAATTATTTCCAAAATATGGGAAAAGATATTAATGAATGGGTTTTAAGTAATATTGTTTAAAAGTTGTAGAATTTATTTAAAATTCAGATTTTAAATAGTTTGGAAAGAGATAAAGGGGATCTATTTAAAAGGTGATAAATTTGTTTGAAATTCAAATTGATAATTGATTTGGTATTGGAAAATAAATCTTTGGGAAATTAATAAGATAATTGGTTTGGTGTTGAAATGTAAATTCGAAATCAATTTGGAATTTGATTTGGGGTTTGATATGAAATTGAGAAATCAATTTTGAATTTGATTTGGAGTTGAAAGTGAATATTTGAGAAATCGATTTGAAAATCGTATAAAAAGTGAATATTTGGGAATGTAGATTCAAAATGGAATTTATAAAGGAAAGGGAATTTTTTTTAAAAATAAACACTGATTTATTTTTAAAGTGTGGAAATAAATTTACAGATTTGGGATGTAAATTTGAAATAAATCGATAAGGATTTATTTAATTGGTTTAAATGGACCATTTTGAAATGGAAGTGTATTTTCCTTGAAAAGCCGAGTATATTTCCAAAGTAGTTTTAAATTATAAATGAAGAAATTCTGAAATTGGATTTTAAGGAATATTTTGGAGATAAAGTATTTGAACTCGGTAGATTCCAGTGGAAATGAATAAATATTTGGAAATATATCCCGTGTAGGGAAATTGATTTGAAATTTGTTTTCAAAAGTTTGAAAGGTGAAAAGTGATTTGAAATTTGTTTCAAATGGTTGAATTGTTGAAAATTCTATCTTGAGAATATAATTTTGAAAATAAATAATTTGGGAAATTATTTGGAACCTGGTGATGTTGTGAATATCGATTGATAGTTAAACAACTGACTATCAATATTGACCATTAAATGGGTATTTGTTGTGATTTGCTTGAAATTTGAATGCAACACTTATTTTTAAAATAAGCGCTCATTATACGGTTTTGCCGGGAGATGACTTTGTGTCATATAACCCATTCCGAATAGTGATACGTCGAAATGGATCGCATTTGAAGATCGGTGTTGAAGACCGGGTATTTGTGAAAACGATAGAATGACCTATCGATTGTCTCTGCACCGAGTAGCTACGGTATAGAGATTCCCTATGTGATGGGAAGTCCGATCGGGATTGTGAATACTTGGATTGCAAGGGCTCCTTTGGAAGTGCCTTCGGTTCTGTTCAAACCCGGAACAGACTTGTATGGTTGTATGTCTGACATTACACTTTGAGATATAAAGCTGATTTCTTTCAAATACATTTCTGTTTGGTGGCGGAGAATTTATTCTCTTAGCTTAACACCCTTCTCTGAGACGTACGAGCTCAGAGGTTATGTAGTTGAAGGTTATCAGTGATATACTCCCAATTTGGTAGTGTGGCATGCTAAGTGTTTCTGTGTGTTGCTGATCATTTGTTGATCAAAGCATGGCTTTCGTGTAAAGCGTAGCTTTGTGGACGAGACCTCATCGGACCTCACACCCCGAAAATGGTCAAAACAGGAAAATACGGCAAGGTTATGAGGGTCGCGCCCTTTAGGATATGTCATTTCCTTCTGGAAAAAGGTGGTATCATGGTATGGATCCCAGATGCTATACCTGTGTGGTGGCATCAGTCTTATTTATTCTGTGATTGTTGCTTTGTTATCGAGTCGCCTCGGATAAAGGTCCCAAAGGACCGAGGGATGGCATACTTTTGTGTGGAGTTATCAAGTTACATCTTCATTACACCCCGAAGCATGTGGTAACTCAGCCTTGTGTTGGCAGAGAGCCAGGTTGGTTCTCAGGACGTCCCGCTAGAGGCGTACCCATGTGGCAGTAGGAAGTTCCTTAGCCTGACCATTAGTTGGAAATCCAAAGAAACAATACGAGCCTTGTACGGTTTTAGTTGTATAACCTGCTATGGAATGTGGCGGTAACCTGCTATTGAACATAGTAGCTATAGTAGGCATACAATAATGGTTGTATGTTGGCTAAGATTAATATTATAGTTTCAAAATGGTTTCGACACTATGCACTAATTATAAAATTAAAAAGATTTTGCATATCAAGGATGTTTGACTATCATAAGGAGAATTCTCCTCCAATTCTGCGTTTGCATTGTGTGTGTGGCGGGAGGCCTTATGGTAGTTTCATTTTCTAAAAGCATTGCGGAATTTCTTTTATTTTCTGTGTGAAAATAACTGTTTTTAAGATCTCACACCAGTCCCATGACTGACCTGGAGTTTATTGTTCCCTTTCTAAACTCTGGGTTCCCATAATTTTCCACACGGGCAGCCTAGAGTCAGGTTATCAGGTCATTCTGGAGTTCAGAAGTTATTGTGGAGATCTGGAGGCGAGCTGGATGGCCAAACGTATCACTTATTGATGCAGCGCGAGCTACGAATTCACAAGGCTTAGGTCGTTCACGAACTAGTGAAGAAGTCTTAGGTCGCTCACGACCTAACAAGGGGAAGCCTAAAGCATCCAAGCGACCTATCAAGTTAACTCGTGTACGACCTAAGGAGTTAAGGGATAGCTCGCTGAAACAACCTAATTTGTTTTTAGGTCGCATACGACCTAACGAACGAAAACTGGAAAATAAGTTGTTAAAAGTTGAAGTCTTAGGTCGCTCTCGACCTAATGGGTTCTTAGGTCGCTCACGACCTATGGAAGGTTGGCTACGAGCTAACGGAATCAACACTCAGGAATGCGAACGACCTAACGAATTCCTTAAGTCAATCCAACAACTTAGTAAAGGCGTACGATCTAACAAAGGATGCGCGCGGAGTTGTTCAGAGGAAGGAGATTTAGGTCGCTCACGACCTAAGTTAAGTCGTTCTACGACCTACGACCTAGTTAGGTCGCGTGAAGATGTTCTGTCCTCAGGTCGCGAGGGTGAGTTACAACCCGCTTTATGTTGCGAAGATATAAGTCGACCTATGTTAGGTCGCTGGAAGATGAGACGTGTGAAGTTAGGTCGCGAGAACGACCTACGACCTAAGATAGGTTGCGAGAAACTTTAAGTCGCGAAGACTTTCTGAAGCCGCTTCTGTTAGGTCGCTAATGAAGGGATGCCGTTCATTCTTAGGTCGCGAAGCTTCGGATGCCGTTCATTTGTTAAGTCGTTTATCTGGTGTAACTGTTGGGATAAGTCGCATGAAGTGTTAGGTCGCTAACGACCTATACTAAGTCGTTGAAGGAAGCTGATGTATTGAAGTTAGGTCGCATGAGGTATATTTTAGGTCGTGACCGATATATGTGTTGTAAAAGAGTTGTGTTGTGCTTATGTTGTATTGTTTTTAGGTTGGACCGTCTTAGGTCGAGATATTTTCTTAAGTCGTGATGTTTTTTAGGTCGAAGGTTATAGGTCGGAAACGACCTAAGAGTTGTTGTAATTTGTGTGTGTTGAGTTGTATCGCCTATATATAGGCCGTGAGTCTCATTTGTAAAAGGTTTTTGATTTTTGAATAAAATTCTCTTTTGTTAGCTTTGTGCTTTCATTCAAATTGGTAGTTGAGTGTAATCTCCTATCTCCTCTTTCGGTTAATCGAGTGCGCTCGATTCAACGATTGCAGAAGCCGATTCGCGGAATCAAGTGCGCTTGATCAATGCTTGAAGAATTGAAGATCTTTGAACCCAGTATCGTGCGCGATCAACGAGTTCGGAATAGCTAGAATTCGGTATCTTCGGATCAACGAATTCGGGCATTTCAGTATTCATCAATCCATCGATTGCTACTTTCACCGATTGAAGATTGTTTTGTTTAATCCGCTGCGTCAGTTTTGGTATCAGAGCTTGTTCTAGCCAATCATAGCTAGATCGAGACTTGGAGCCTAATCATTTTGGAGTTTTGAAGTATTGATTTGATCACGGCCGAGATCCACTAGTTGAAGTGTGTGTATTACTTTGAAGATTGAAGTTCAGATCTATCTTGTTTCGAGAATTTTGTTCATCGTGTTCATCGCGAAGTTGCAACAAAAGTGGAAGTTTCGATCCATTTCATTTTGGATCAAAGTTCGAAAAGTGTTTGAATTTTGAAGTGTTGAAGGATTTGTGAAGATTTCAATCATGCCGCCAAGGAGAGCCAATCGACATCATAACGTTGAAGCTTTGTATCGAAGAGAAGAGGCTGATGAGATGGAGCAAAGAATCAATGAAAACTTTAGTGAAAAGCTTAACGAAGGAATTGGACGATTAGAGAAGATGATGTTAGAAATGAATCAAAATCGGAGACGGGTTTCACCTGAATCTAACCATAGGGGAAGTAGAGTCTCGCCACATTCCAATCGAGACAGAAGTGTTGAAAATGATCAAGGACGTGGGAGGAACGTGGATGATCGTGAACGGAGGAATGTAGATAGAAGGGATGATGGTGGTAGACGTGATGGTAGTAGAGATGTGGGTGGACGAGATAGACAACGATATACATCTGATTTTGAAGAGGAGTATGATGGTGGTAGTGTTCGAGGACAAGGACGAGGACAAGGAAGAAATCACTCTGAGTATGATCACAAATGGGAGTCGGGGATGAAGACTGAAATTCCTGAATTCAAAGGTGGTATGCAAGCAGAGGAGTTTCTAGATTGGGTAGCTAATGTTGAAGAGATTTTTGACTTCAAGGAAGTTCCAGAGCATCGTAGAGTGAAGTTGGTTGCTACAAGGTTGAGGGGTAGAGCTTTGGCATGGTGGCAGCAAACCAAACTTACACGTGAACGAATGGGAAAGTCAAAAGTTGAATCTTGGGAGAAGATGAAGAAATTGATGAAAGCAATGTTATTACCTTACAATTATCAATCTTTGATGTATCAACGTTTGCAGAACTTGAGACAAGGGACGAAATCTGTGAATGACTATGCTGACGAATTTTATCAACTGATTGCCAGGAATGATATTATGGAGACAGAAGAACAATTGACAGCCAGATTTGTTGGGGGGTTGCGAATGCAGATTCAGGATATGGTTAACATGTTTGATCCTAGATCTGTAGCGGAAGCACATCAGAAAGCATTGGCTTGGGAGAAGCAGGGTAGACGAGGAGGAGGTGTGTTTACTAATTCCAACAATCAAGTGAAGGGTGTTAGTGGGAGTTCTAATGTTTCCAAACCTATCAGTAGACCAGTGGTGAAGGAGGCTGAGAAGGCGAAAGTCAATAATGGTTTCAAATGTTATAATTGCCAAGAAATGGGCCACAAAAGTAGCGAATGTCCGAAGCCGAAGAAGAGAGCTATGATAGCGGAGGTTGAGGATGAGGATGAAGAAGCTGAATGTTCCAATTCACCACCTGATGAGGAGGAAGAAGAAGTGACGGGAGACGAAGGTTACAATCTAATGATGAAGAGGTCCTGTTTAACACCAAAGCAAGAGGAGGATTGTAGTTGGTTAAGGAGCAATATTTTTCAGTCAACATGTACTATTCTGGGGGAAGTTTGCAAATTTGTTATTGATGCTGGAAGCTGTGATAATATAATTTCTTCCGAAGCTGTGAGGAAGTTGGCGTTGAAGACTGAGAAACATCCGAAACCGTACAAGCTAGCTTGGTTGAGGAAAGGCGGGGAGGTGAAGGTTGGACGAAGGGCTTGTGTGAAGTTTTCAATTGGGAAGAAATATAAAGATGAAATCTGGTGCGATGTGGTAGATATGGACGTTTGTCATTTGTTGCTGGGGAGACCGTGGCAGTATGATAGGGCGGTGCAACATGATGGGCGTACCAACAGTTACAGTTTCATGTTTGAAGGCACAAAGATTACTCTAGTTCCAAAGAAGCGACAACAGGAGGAAAACAAGTTGGAGGAGATTGAAGAGCTCAAAACTTTATTAACCTTGAAGGAGTTTGTGAAGGAAGTAGAGGAGGAGCCTGAAGTATTTTTATTGATTGGGCGTGAGAGCAGTGAAGAGATTGAAATACCAGAAGAAGCAAAGCCAGTTTTGAAAGAATTTGAAGATGTATTCCCAGATGATTTACCAAAGGAGTTACCACCTTTGAGAGACATACAACATCAAATCGATCTTGTTCCGGGAGCAGTGTTGCCACACGGACCACATTATCGAATGAGTCCGAAGGAACATGAAGAGTTGCGGAGGCAGGTAGAGAAATTGCTTGAACAGGGGCGTGTGCAGGAGAGTTTAAGTCCTTGTGCTGTACCAGCTTTATTGGTACCCAAAAAGGATGGAACGTGGAGGATGTGCACAGATAGTAGAGCATTGAATAAGATCACAGTCAGATACAGATTTCCGATGCCGAGACTTGATGATTTATTGGATCAAATCAGTGGGTCCGTAATCTTTTCTAAGATTGACTTGAAGAGCGGTTATCATCAGATTCACATTAGACCAGGGGACGAATGGAAGACAGCATTCAAGACAAGGGAAGGCTTGTATGAATGGTTGGTAATGCCGTTTGGTCTATCGAATGCACCAAGTACATTCATGAGGGTGATGAATCAAATTTTCAGACCGTACATTGGAAAATTTGTGGTGGTTTACTTTGATGATATTCTGATCTACAGTGCTAGTACAGAAGAACATGTTCAACATTTGAAGAAAGTGTTAATTATTCTACGTGAAGAACAATTCTATGCTGCTACAAAGAAGTGTGTTTTTATGGCGAGGAGTGTTCTATTTCTGGGGTATGTTGTGTCGGAAGAAGGGATACAGGTTGACCAAAGTAAAGTCGAAGCTATTCGAGATTGGCCACAACCCAAGACGATAACGGAAGTTCGTAGGTTTCACGGGTTGGCTTCATTCTATCGAAGGTTCATTCCACACTTTAGTAGTGTGATGGCACCTGTTACTGATTGCATGAAGGGTAAACAGTTTGCATGGACGAAGGAAGCCGGGGTTGCTTTTGAGCGAATCAAAGAACTCTTGACGTCTGCACCAATTCTAATATTACCAGATTTTCCGTTAGTGTTTGAACTACATACTGATGCATCCAAGGTTGGAATTGGAGGAGTATTGAGTCAGAGGGGACGTCCGATTGCATACTTTAGCGAGAAGTTATCAGGAGCAAAGATGAGATACAATACATATGATGTTGAATTTTATGCTATTGTGCAATCTATTAAACACTGGAGACACTATCTATTTCAGAAGGAGTTTGTTCTTTACACTGATCATGAGGCGTTGAAGCATTTACAAGGGCAAGACAAGATTTCAGCGAGACATGCATCGTGGATTGCATATCTGCAACAATTTACTTTTGTTGTTAAACACAAGTCAGGGGTGACGAATCGTGTGGCTAATGCTTTGAGTAGGAGGAGTCATTTGTTGACTACACTAAAGGTTGAAGTGACGGGGTTTGAAATGTTACCAGAATTATTTGACAATGATCCTTACTTTGCAAAGTTTGTTGATAAAGTCAAGGATGGGGAGACGGATGAGTTTATAATGATAGATGGTTTTCTGTTCAAAGGAAATCGATTGTGCATACCGGAGGGTAGTTTGAGAATGAAGATCGTAAAAGAGCTACATGAAGAAGGACACGTGGGTAGAGACCGTACATTACAGTTGATTTCACAATCTTACTTTTGGCCATCAATGAGGAAAGAGGTGGAGAGGTTTGTGGAGCGATGTCATATCTGTCGGATTTCAAAAGGAACTGCAACTAATGCTGGGTTATATATGCCGTTACCTGTACCAATTAAACCATGGGTTGATGTGAGTATGGACTTCGTGTTGGGATTACCAAGGACACAGTGTGGTAACGATTCCATTTATGTGGTGGTTGATCGATTTTCGAAAATGGCACATTTTATTGCTTGTAACAAGACGGCGGATGCTGTTCATGTTGCTCAATTTTTTTTCAAGGAGATCTATTGACTTCATGGATTGCCAGAATCTATTATGTCGGATAGAGATACTCGATTTCTGAGTCACTTTTGGTTAAGTTTGTGGAAAATGGTGGGAACGAAGCTGAAGTTTAGTAGTGCTTATCATCCGCAAACGGATGGACAGACCGAGGTTGTGAATAGATCATTGGGAAATTTGTTACGATGTCTTGTGCAAGATAATCTGAAGAGTTGGGATGTGAAGTTATGCCAGGCAGAGTTTGCCCATAATCATGCTGTAAATCAAAGTACTGGGTTCAGTCCATTCCAGATTGTATATTCTAGTATGCCAAAAGGACCGTTGGATTTGACGGTAATACCACACTCGAAGGGAACAATTAAGAAAGCTGCTGATTTTGTTGAGGGGTTGACGGAATGTCATAAAATCATTCAGGAATGATTGGAGAAAGCGAATGAGAAGTACAAACGAGCTGTAGATTTGAAACGAAGGAATGTTGAATTTCATGAAGGTGATTTGGTTTATGCAGTGTTAACAAAGGATCGTTTTCCAGTGGGCACTTATAACAAATTGAAAGCCAGAAAAATTGGTCCTGTAGAAGTCGTGAAACGAATTAATGAAAATGCTTATAAGTTGAAGCTGCCGGAGGATGTGTACACGTCTGATGTGTTCAATGTTAAGCATCTCGTACCATATCATGTGGGTGAACTATCCGATGTGGAAGAATTTACAAATTCGAGGACGAATTTTTCTCAACCTGGGGAGGATGATGCAGCGCGAGCTACGAATTCACAAGGCTTAGGTCGTTCACGACCTAGTGAAGAAGTCTTAGGTCGCTCACGACCTAACAAGGGGAAGCCTAAAGCATCCGAGCGACCTATCAAGTTAACTCGTGTACGACCTAAGGAGTTAAGGGATAGCTCGCTGAAACAACCTAATTTGTTTTTAGGTCGCATACGACCTAACGAACCAAAACTGGAAAATAAGTTGTTAAAAGTTGAAGTCTTAGGTCGCTCTCGACCTAATGGGTTCTTAGGTCGCTCACGACCTATGGAAGGTTGGCTACGAGCTAACGGAATCAACACTCAGGAATGCGAACGACCTAACGAATTCCTTAAGTCGATCCAACAACTTAGTAAAGGCATACGATCTAACAAAGGATGCGCGCGGAGTTGTTCAGAGGAAGGAGATTTAGGTCGCTCACGACCTAAGTTAAGTTGTTCTACGACCTACGACCTAGTTAGGTCGCGTGAAGATGTTATGTCCTTAGGTCGCGAGGGTGAGTTACAACCTGCTTTATGTTGCGAAGATATAAGTCGACCTATGTTAGGTCGCTGGAAGATGAGACGTGTGAAGTTAGGTCGCGAGAACGACCTACGACCTAAGATAGGTCGCGAGAAACTTTAAGTCGCGAAGACTTTCTGAAGCCGCTTCTGTTAGGTCGCTAATGAAGGGATGCCGTTCATTCTTAGGTCGCGAAGCTCCGGATGCCGTTCATTTGTTAAGTCGTTTATCTGGTGTAACTGTTGGGATAAGTCGCATGAAGTGTTAGGTCGCTAACAACCTATACTAAGTCGTTGAAGAAAGCTGATGTATTGAAGTTAGGTCGCATGAGGTATATTTTAGGTCGTGACCGATATATGTGTTGTAAAAGAGTTGTGTTGTGCTTATGTTGTATTGTTTTTAGGTCGGACCGTCTTAGGTCGAGATATTTTCTTAAGTCGTGATGTTTTTTAGGTCGAAGGTTATAGGTCGGAAACGACCTAAGAGTTGTTGTAATTTGTGTGTGTTGAGTTGTATCGCCTATAAGTAGGCCGTGAGTCTCATTTGTAAAAGGTTGTTGATTTTTGAATAAAATTCTCTTTTGTTAGCTTTGTGCTTTCATTCAAATTGGTAGTTGAGTGTAATCTCCTATCTCCTCTTTCGGTTAATCGAGTGCGCTCGATTCAACGATTGCAGAAGCCGATTCGCGGAATCAAGTGCGCTTGATCAACGCTTGAAGAATTGAAGATCTTTGAACCCGGTATCATGCGCGATCAACGAGTTCGGGATAGCTAGAATTCAGTATCTTCGGATCAACGAATTCGGGCATTTCAGTATTCATCAATCCATCGATTGCTACTTTCACCGATTGAAGATTGTTTTGTTTAATCTGCTCCGTCACTTATATTATGTATTATTCCGCTGTGTATTCTGTATGTGGACAAGTTTATATAACTGTCCAGTGATGTGTGTTGTTGTTGTAAACTCTGATGATGTATTGTATAAACTGATACAGTTCTTTGTTATAAAGATTATTCATTCATCTATTATATATTGTTCCGCTGCGAATGTGAGATTCTAATGTTGTTTTCTATTTCTTTTTCTTCTGTCTTCTTCTACCTCTTCTTTTTAACCCTAATGATTCGGTTTTTCGGCATTCGATTGTGCGGCATTTGATACAGTGGACGTATTAATGTCGACTTTCGAGCGTCGAAAGATCGTATCGTTACAATCTTCATTTTGTTGATATCCTAGAAGTTTCAAATGAATTGGCCTTGTGGGTCTCAAGATATTGAGTGTTCTTTGATGACTTGAACTGTTTTATGGACCGTTCTTAATCGATCCATGCAAATCCTTGCTTCGTTCGTAACTCAAGCATATGAACTCTGACCGACTCCAAATTCGAAATATAACTTCATGGGGCCTTGCCAATTACTCCATGCTGACTGCACCTCGATTGGGTTCCGGTCCAAATCTGCCCCACCATCATCTATAATAATGTACATAATCGATTCCAAGGTTGTTGACCATTCGTTCCTAGCCAAGTCGATGATACCATGGCCTTGCTAAAGGTTGGATAATAGTTTTGTCATGAGATCGTTTTTATAGGCTCCACTCTTCAATATAGTGATGCTTTGAAAGTTTCAAGTGCATCAACTTTGTAGATTTTGAGATATTAATCGATCTTCGTCGATTTACGCCATTTTATTGAACGTTCCCAATCAATCCATATAAATTCTTCCTTTGCCCATAGTTCATAATATAATTGATTTCCATGCCCGATAACCGTCTCTCCGGGCTTCCTGCCTTGATGATCACAGAAGCCATTTAGCCAACTTTTAAGATATACTGCCTGGTCAAAAGGCAGTATAACAAGCATGCTGATTAACTCTTCTTGTACACGTTGTTTTCGAGCTTTCCTTGATTTCGCTCACTTCTCTTTTTATTCAGATGTCTCGTATATGTTTTCTGACTTCTTAGGGAATAGTCAGACATACTGCTACATCGCTTGTCTGTCCTGCTAAATGTTCTTTCATACGTGTTATACCGCCACCAGAAATTATTTTTTGACAATAATTCTTGTTTTTCCTTTTTTCACCAATAACTACCGTACAATAATTCCAAACGATACCACGATTTTCCATAATATAGTACCTAAATTGGAAACAAAATAATTTCAATATTTAATTATTCAATATAATATATATTAATTTGCAAATTAAAAAATCCTAACTTTATTTCCATAATCATCATAATTTTTTCATGACAATCTTTATTTTCCAAATTATACCCGGCGTAAAACAACAATCATTTTAAACTCGACTAAATAATAGTATTATTTAGTTATACCTATTTTAAACCCAGCCCATCATCACATTAACCCCAGCATCATTCTCAAATTAGTGTCGCATGCAGAAACACTTTTGCCCTCTTCAATTTGAAAGCAAAAGGAAGCCGCAAAAAATAAAAAATAAAAAAACTTCGTCGTTGCTTGTTGATAATTCGAGATCGATGCTTCGATGATGAACCTTCTTCCCTCGGTCTTCAATTTGAGATTATTCTCCATTAGAGCCTCGCTGATGATGAAGCAGAACCAAAAAACGAATTAAGACGTTGATTTTATTATGTATTTTGTATGAATTAGTGTGCTTTTATAGAGAAAATATTGATTCCTAATAGCATGATTACACTGTTTGGATTTTGTTTTTTATTGGCAGACAAGACTTGATTGAGGGTTTTAAAGTTTGATAATTTTCTTTGTTGATTTGCATCACATGTTTGTAGAAGTTCAATTATTTTAGAGAAGAATTAAACACCACAGATGATTGTGTTACTATTTGATTTTTTTAATTGGAGAACGGGATTGGGATTTTCATCAAGTTCTGGTCCGGTATATGCTAGAACCGGGCCGAGATAGCCGGAACTTCAGCATGCCAGCCGGACTTTAGAACCTTGGTTCTAGGTTATATTTATGATACAATAAGGATGAAAGTGATCGTGTTCTTCAAGAAGTCTTATATTTTTATGATAAAAAACTTTTGATGGTGAATAGAGGACAAGGGTTGAAAATTAATGAACAATTTCTTTAATCGATCCCTATATGGTTAAGATTTCCTAGATTTCATTTTGAATTTTGGGATGAGGTAGGTATTAGTACATAGAATTGCTTCAGTTTGGATGTTCCTATTCTTTCGATATGTATGCTAAGGGTATGAACAAAAATTCATATGTTGCCATCCTCGTTGAAATCATTAATTAGTTTAATTTTCCTAAATAAGCAGATGACGAAATGATCTTTCAAGGTGTTGAATATGAATGGATTCCTAAAGGATATTTGAATTGAAAGCTTTGGGTATTCTGAATAATTGTGCTCGTTTGAGAAAGTGTGGATTCTAAAATGCAACAAAATAATTTGGGTACCCACATGACACAAAGGATGGAGATTGGTAGTAATGAATGTGAAAACAACCAAATCAAGAACGCACAGAATTCGAAGGGTGGATGCATAGACCTGCGTGTTTGAAATATTAAGTATTCATTTTAAATAATTATTAAAATAAAATTTATGATGAAAGACAAATATGTTAGAATTGTCTTTTTGGGGATTCTATTGGTTCCATTGGGTTTAAAAATATCAAAAACATATATAATGATTTATAACATAATACTTTTTGTACGGGTGCAAAAATTGGTTGTCCGGCCTTAGTGGCCACTTTGGTCCTACACATCTCCTTTTTGTTTATAAGTAGAATTCTATAGAGAAACCCTAGATGTCACCATTCTGTATTCTTCTTCACAACTGTCTCCCTCTTTTTCCTTAGATCTAATCTCTTTTCTCCATGGAGATTAGATCCCTTAATCATAAAACAAGTGTTAAATAAAGTATTATGCCAAACCCTAATATTATATGTCATCGTGAAGCTCTCAATCAATGGAGTTGGTTGGTGGTGTTCGTAAGTAGAGCGGGTTTTAATATTGGTCAGAAATTTTTAGTCTATTCTCGGTAATCGAATCTATATTTTCGGTTCAATGGTTAAACGACAACCAATCGACAACTAGAAGGTATCGTTGGAAGAGGGATGACAAATATAGTGCATTCGTGGTAGCTAATCATTTTAGATTGACCTGAGTTTGTTAGAAAAAATAATAAAAGGCCAAAATGTCGTATGTAGTGCGATGTCTTCGGCAGTGAGGCACTGGTGGCAGTGTCGGTTGTAATGGCGGTGTAGCAAGGGTTACAGTGCTGGTCTTCGATCGTCCAAAAGATGCTTGTAGTGGCTACGGTAGTTGGTCAAAGGTGGTGACTTCTGGGTTCAATGTGCATGGTTTGAGATTTGGGGAGGATGTAAGTTTACGATTAAACCCCTCTTAAATTAATTATTACAAATTAAACCCTAGAACATCAAACCTTAGTATCTTCTACACACGAACCTGAATTCATGTGTTGTTTCTTCCATTGGACTCATGGTGGAATTCTGGATGATTTGACATTGGGTTAGTTGAGTTTAAAGGATGTTTGCAAAAGCATGCTGGTATGTTTTATTTTATTTAATTAATCTAATTTTAAATTATAAAATACATATCTGTTAATGAAAATTCATATTACTGATATATATTGTGTTCTATGGATGACTATTTGATTATTATAATATTTTGGACGTATTGTGCCTTGATTGGGTTATTATTAATGATTGTAGTATTTTTGGATGTTTAATTAAAAATAAATATTTGATTTTAATTACAAAATAACTAATTGGAATAAATTATATAATAATAAGGAAAATAGATAAATAAGTGATATATAAGTTTTTCTTACAAATTTTGGATGATACCTATAAATAATAATGTTTTAAGAAGTTTTACTGAAATTAAAGTATAGAATTAAATATGGTTATTATTTATACATTCGTAAGGAGACTCTTAAATAATAACTAAATTTTAATTTTAAATTGGGATTTAGAAAGATTATTATTATTTATAAAATAAAATTGGGTTCTAAATAATAACAACATGAATTTCGGTGAAAATAGTATTATTCTACGGAAATGATAAAATGATTATTTTTTTGAATTTATGGTAGGAAATATTATTATTATTGTTTGATAAATTGAATAAAAAGGTACTTTATGGATAATAATAATAATAGTAAAGAAACGTTTCCAAATCAGATTAAATAATTACCATTTTGAGATGAGAAGAAATAAAAGGAGTTTGGTGATTTAGAATAAAGTACTGCTATTTTTAAAGATAAATGGTAATTTGGTTTTGGAAATTGTTAAAGGAATTTTAATATGTATATCATTACTTTGATGTCAAATGATGAGTTTTTATTATTTTGAAAAGTAATTTGATGTAAATTAATACTTTTGGAGAAAAATACAACATTCTATGAGATTTAAAGTAATGAGATTATATAAAGTATTTTTAAAGGTATATTATCTTTTTTGGAAAGATTATTATTATTTCGACATGTATAAATTAAGATGATCTTATAATAAATAATAATAAAGTGATTTTATACTTGAAAGAAAAACATTGGTCGTAATATGATGTTTTGGATGAAGGTAATATGTGATTGATTGGTAATTTGAATTACCACGTATGTTTTCTTATGATGATGAAATCACATTAGGCTAGGGATGCGATGCTTTACCATTATTACGATAAGGCGAAGGGTTGTTGATTACGTATATTTGATGATTGATATGTTACATGTTGATTGAATTAGTACACATTTAATGATTTATGTTGTAGTAATAATGTCAATTAGATCAGTACATATTTGATGATTAATATTGTGTTCACTATTGTATTGTGACTATTGCACATTTGATGATTTATACTTACGCTGGTGATGCGTTACAATAATGGATGATTAGTATGTATGTAAGTATATTTGTTTTGTTATTTTCTTATTTAGTGATTATGATTGATGTAAAAACCTGCACCTTAATGGGCCTAAATTTCAACAAAATCGAAATCCATGTCCGTTAGGGTACGGACTATTGGTTTTGGTAACCTGTAATAAACATAAGTATATCAGAAATTGATCAAATAAAATCACAGTGGAAAGAAAGGATAACAAGGTCAAATACCAATCGAGGCTACAACTTTAGAATCAACCACATCCCACAAACATTCATAAGCCTCACCAATATCGAGCATGAAAAAGAATAACTCTCCATCAACCATTCCGTCAGTGCGAGTGACATGTTCCTCTAAATCTATCCTATGGGTTGTAATGAGGAGAGGGTCAAAACAACATACCGATGACTGAAAAGTGACACGCATTACAAATAACATAAACTTATACCAATTTGGTTTCTATTTAATGTTATGTCTATTATTTAGTTAATTAATACATGTGGATGTATGGTATGCTTATCCTTACCTAAGGCACAACTATACACACACACAAACACACATATGCGTATATACGTATCTATACAATTCTAAGCATTTCAGTATCTAAAGATTCTTTAACCACTTAATACTTCTTAATAGGAAAAGAGGAAGACCCAATGGCCATTTAATACCCCAATCCCGAAGTCGGTCAGCTTCTGATACCATATGTAATGGTCACCCTAGATCAATCGGTCTTGGAGATCACTTAACTTCCGCACACGGTTTACTAACACATAACTTAACTGTTGTGCATCTACCGTGCTTTCAGCTATATCGTTAGTTTCTTCTATAAGCCCAAAGGCTATTCTAGTCTGAAATTCTAACGCACTATCTTCCACGATGTGAGAGGGAGTACCCCAAATCATTTACTACCTCTTCTACTAAGCATTAGGCGGACTCTGATCATCTAAGACATATAAAATAGGCAGATCCCTGTCATTTAAGACTTAACCTCAAGGCGAGTATTTACATGGTCCTCCTTCACTGAAATCATAAGAAATCCTACTAGGTCACTTAATACTTCATTTAAGAAAGAGGGGGACCCTACCATAGTCGCTTAATACCTCAAACCCGAAGTGGACCTATCCTAACCTATCTTATCCATAACACAACTTATGACCCATAACTCAACCATGACATCTCAGATTAATCTGACTATTCATAGGAACTGTAGCCAGACTTACTAAGCAAATTTACCCTTCATAATTGGGACACTCATGTCGACTGGAGTTATTTATTATAGGCAATATCCCATGTTAGTCTGCAAAGCCACACCGCTGGTAGGCAGATTCAACTGGGCAGACTTTCATGTTGCTTTGGACTAACCTTGCATCCCTATAACTTAGTCATACCTTATATATATACAACCAAAATACATATATCCTAGTACATGTTTAATAGTTGAGGCCACATAAGATAACCTCTTATTATGTCTCTAATTAGGAGTTAATGTAATGACCCGGAATTCACCGCTTTGATTTGCGAATATTTAGTTAATTTTAACTATTCAAATAATAGGTTTTATAATGAAAATAAAACTCCTTTAAATAATAACTATTTATGGTGAAATAGTTTTCAAATTTGTTTAAAAAAATATTTAGTTCGAAGAAAAATCGAAAATGTGACCGGAATTCATTTTCCAAATTTTTGACTTTTTGTCAGCTAGAAGTTATAGGAAATATTGTGAACTCTTGTTTATAGATATACACATTTGTAAATAAGTTAGTATTCACATTCATTTGCAAATAAGTAAAAATATATACATGTATATATTAAAAGATGTCTTAAAAGACATGATTTGACATATTGGCAACTTAGTACCTTAAGAGTACTTAAACATGTTTAAACATGTTTGCTTTGACATGATAGGAAGGGATGCTATGGGGGATGAAATGGCATGTGTGGTGGAAGGTGTTGAGGTGGCAAAACAATGTGGAGGTAGAAGTACAAGGGTAGATAGGTAATTCTCTTTTTTCTCTTGTTAATAAATAGTCTTCCATTCATTCATTTTTCCTTATCTTCCTCCTATCATATTTTCCTCATCTCCGAATCAAATAGAGAAATTCTTCTTTTAAAATCATATAAAATTCCAGCAAATACAACTTTCATTTTTACCACTTCTTCAAATTTGAAATTATTTATGCCAAAAATGCATTTCTTTCAGACCTATTTTTGGACTCAGATTTTCTATTCCGAAAATACCTCTTCCTATTTTGGCCATATCTCATCAAAACCAATCCAAGATGAGTGATTCTTTTTTTGAAATGATAGAAAAACGAATTTCCAAGAACCTTTATTTTGAGTACTTTTCAAAATTCCAAGAGTAACAATGCCAAAAATTGAGGAATAGATGACCCATTTTCGAGTTAATTTTGTGGTTTTCCAAGCTTTGCAAGTTCTAAAGTATTTCAAAAGAGTGTTGCAAAATTTTAGTGAGTAACCTTATAAGTTTTTGGGAAAGTTTTTACATTTTCATTTATTGACTTTTGGTGATAAAATAATTGATTTTTTGGATTATTGTATGGTTTAGATGCATATATATGTTTCATATATATATATATATATATATATATGTATATGTATGTATGTATGTATGTATATGAATGCATGTGGTTAAGTTAGTGTGTGCTTGAATGTGAAGCTAGAGTTTTCGAATGATGTAAAAGTGTGATCTTGTTTGTTTAGACTAGTGGTATGAATAAGTTGCTATGGACATAATTACGTGGTTTTTTGTTAAAGAAAAGGTAATAAAGTAAACAATTAGATTTGGTTATCGATGAAGAATCCTTTGTGAAGCGTACAAATTTTGTTTTGTAATCAAAATTGATTTTAAAGTTAGAAACTTGGCTCCAAATTATTTATTTTGTGTTTTAAAAAGTTAGTAAGCTTTCTAATATTATGTTTCCAAAGAGAAAAACTGAAATATTTGGAAGTATGACACCCATAGCAACAGTCGCTATGGAGGTAGTTTCAATAAACATCTGAATTTTTCAATTTTATGTTTTCATACTTGAAATTGTTTTGTAAATGTTTTATAAACCTAATAATAAGGTTTTAAAAATTAATTAAGGAGTAAATAATTAATTAAGTATTAAACAAGGTTTATTAACTTTAATTAATGAAGTTTATTTTCTAATTAATTATCTTTTAAAGATAAGATTAATTTTAATTAATTATTAATCAAATATAGGGTTATTTATTTATTTATTTATTTAATCAAGTGTTTAATTATTTTTAATTATAAATTAATTAAGGTTTTAATTTATAAATAATTATTTAATGGTGTAATTTATTATTTATGTTTTAATTAAAAGATTATTAATTAATTAATTGAGGTTAATTAATAGTTAATTATTAGTAAAGGTTTTAAATTATTATTTAGTAAATAATAAAGGATTAGTTAAGGGTTTAAATATTTATTAATTTACAATTAAATTATTATCAAATTTAATAAAGATTAATTATGATTTAATAAAGAATTTAACCTGTAATTAATCATTTTAAAAAGGAGTCTTAAGTTTTAAATCCTTTGTTTTGAGAATCAAATTGTTTTAAAGGTACTTCTTTTCCAAAGATGGTTTTTAATACAAGGGATTCAAATGTCTATACCATTAAGTAGACAAACAATTATGAATGGGTTATGTAAATGGTTTGATTGTGTGGACAAGTTTTAGCAGAATAAATCCCCATTCTGCTATAAGTTGATTGTTTGATTGTTTAGACATCTGATAGCAGAATAAATCCCCGTTCTGCTATAATGTACTTGTTTATTGTATGGATATATGTTTAGTCGAATAAATTCCCATTTTGCTATAAGTAGTGAATTGTTTGGACATCTATTTTGCAGGACAAATCACCATCCTGCTATTATGTTATTTGGACATGTATATACTAGTTGAGTGGTATTGGCATGTTATTCCCTGATTTGGATATGAATTGCAATTACATATATGTTGACTTATGTAAATAAATGGTTAAGTGACTTGAAAGTGAAATTAATGTGAAATAGTAACTTAGATTACTACCATTGGGATTGCTAAGTCTTCTTTTTGAAATTATAAAATATGGTATTGAATTAATTTCAATTCTTTAATCAATTTGAGGTTAAGGTTTATAAATAACTTTTCAAGTTATATTATAATTTTATAAAGGTATTTATAAATAATAAATTGTTCGTAAAAATGGCTTTTACTAAGTAAAAAGGTTTACTTAAAGTGATTTAAAAGATGAATGCAAAAGATATTTTGTAAAGGATTTTTCTTGAAGAATATTTATCAAAGGAGTTTTAAATAGGGAAATGTTTTACAAATGATTTTAGAGGTTTGTAAAGAGATTTTGTAAATTAACTTGTAGACTTATAAAAGCATTTTAAAATTAATTTTAGAAATTTATAAAGGTATTTAAATGTGAAGTGAGGTTTTAAAAGGGAACTTTTTATAAATGATAAGTGGATTGGTTTATAGTAAGTAATGTTTTCAAAAGGAATTTAAGAGTGAATTTTCCAAATGTTTTGATAATATACTTATGACCCTAAGATCAGTATAAATATTTTCCAAGTAAAAAAGGGAAGTAAGGGTTTTGAAATAGCGTTGTGTAAAGATCTTTTGATCAAGTTAAAGTGATTTTATTAATTAAAAATTAATTAATAAAGGCTTAAAGAATGCCATATGGAATTAAATCTATGTTTGAATGATTGTTTATTTGATAGATAAATAACTGACTACCAAACCTGGACCAAAACATAACTTTGAAAATATCTAGGAGAAACACGTGAGTTATATGGCACAGTCATCCCCAATGATGTTGTACTGTGCGTATAAATCTCGTTTCATTCTTTTAAGATAATATGATAAGGACGTCGGTCCACTAACAGTTAGGAGGTGATCTCCGCTCTTATCTTGACTGTTTATTTTCTAAAGAACCAAGGTCAAGTTTACCGAAAACTATCAAAAGTTGTTTCAAAGAGATCGGGATCGGATATAGTATCCGGAAAACACTTCGATCTAACTTAAGCGTTTTGACTTGAGGACATCTCGAAGAATATGGAATTGAAGGTAAAGATTTGAAGTGCAAGGGCTATTTGCTATTAATCCTAGAAGGGATTTCCCAAAAAGGATGTAATAGAAGTAGTGCCTTCGGTTTCGTTCAGTCCCAGAACAAACTTATTGAATGAATGCTAGCATTGCATCGATGCTTGGAGGGCAGTGTAGCATTCCAAGTGGAAAGTGCTATATAAAGGTAAAACATGGTCTCAAGCCTCATCAACCGGGAAATGAAAAAAATTGAGCATGCAGCAGGGCCATGTGGGTCTCTCTTATTAGAGGTATGATCATCCAAAATCTAGATCGATTACTATCTACTCATGTATGCTTCGGGGCCCAAAGTGGGGTGATCATATTCTGTATTACTAGTCAAGTGGTAGGCCAGTCCTACGTGGCAGGGGTACAAGATGTTCTTGTCAGACATTGGTACGTTTTACCTTGAGATGTACCATCGAAAGGTAGTTCCTTACCTTGTCATAGTATAGAATCCATTCTCAAATACGTGCCTTTACAGTTGTTAACAAGAAAACTTGTCAACACCTCAAAGTGAATTTTGAAATATAAGTAACTCCTTCAAACCTCTTTTCGAACGGGTGAAAGCAGCTTAGACCCTTCAAATAGGAAAAGATAATTAAAAACAACTTTTAATACCTTTCGTCATGGTTGAAAGGATAATCCCTCTTCAGAAATTCCTTTCGATTTGATTGGTTTATGACCTTGTTGGAACCACTTGTCGAAGTAACAAAGGTGGCTTAAGGTTGGGACTTAACGGTTTTGGGGAACTGGTTGAATTATATGGCTTCGACGCCCTCGAAAGGTAATCTTTCAAGCATATTGATGTAGACAGCCCGCAATTAGAGTTACAAAAAATCATTTAACCAACTACTATCTCCAAGAATGCTAAAAACATGCTTTGAAAATATATTCTTTACTAATTGAAGCTCAAGTGTACAAAGTAATTCTATCCCCAATTTGATTTGGAAACTAGGGTTTACAAGCTTTAGAAAGAACAAGTAAGAAGTGAATGAAATCAGATTCCCTAAACCAGACCCCTAGGGTCTTATTTATAGGTGTGGGTTGACACCTTTCGACCCATTGCTTTCTACACGGTCGGAAGCTATGCATTCCTTCTTTCATGCGCATCCTTTTAATGCATTCGAAAGGTCTTTCTCCTAACCTTTCTCATTCATTCTTTCGCCTTCACTCTTTTGAATCATACCTTTTGACCTAGTCGAAAGGATTACATAGCCGACCATCCACTGCCGCTGAAGATTGGGCTTCCTTATATCTTACTTTGTTGCTTTCGCTTCATCGAAAGGTGTATAGAAGCACCCTTTATCTAGCCATTAATATGCTATGCAAGTTGGCATGGGCGTTGCAACGATGTTGTCGAAACGTGTACTTCATGGGCTTTGAACGAGTTGAAGCATTGTAAAAGGCTTAGCTGCGACAAATACCATTCGAAAGCGTCTTTTTTAATTAGCGCAAAACCCCACCATTTAGTGTTGGAGGAAGTTATGTCGAACTCGTATAATTCTTCCTTCATAGGTAAGGATGAGTTTAACCAATTTGAAAGGCTAATACATGCTTTCGAAATGGTGGCTTTAGCCAAACGTTCTTCTGATGAAGGTAGATGAACATGAAACCAGTCGTTTCAAATGGCTTAGCGCACATGCAGAAAGCATGTTATTCATTGCTTTCGAAAGTTACCTTTCGACCTCTTCGAAAGGTGAAAACCTATTATCCATTGCCTTCAAAAGATACCTTTCGACCTCTTCGAAAGCTTATTATTTATCTAATATTCCGCTGCTATGTCCCTTCGACTCTTTTGAAAGGTTTAGTGATTGTTGTTTTCTCTTTGTAAATCCTTCCTTTATATTCTTGTCGAAAGCCTTATTTAATGCTTACAGAAAACACTCTAATGCCTTTTGAACCTCATCAATGCTCTTGCTCCTTCTTTCATAATTTCACTCTTGAAAATATTTTATGGATAACATTTAGCCCCCCACCTTCCACTAGTATGAATGAGGCTTTTGTTCTTTAGGACAAAATTCCAAAAATTTCTTTCAAACTGCTCGAACTTCAATGAAATTTCCTTTCTTTGTTTTCCTGCAAAACATATAATAACTTCTATTAGGATCATAAGCTTGTTATGAAACCTTGATGGGTAACTTTATAATTCAAGATACTATCTGGTTGTATTATTGGGTAGAGCATTCAAATAAATACATGACCAAACCCTTATAGTACTAATATTAGAAATATAGAACAATATCACATGGTCAGCAGTTGTTATTTTAAGTAAATAAACCTTCCCAAAAGGCCATCACACACTCTAAAACCTCTTTTGTTGGGTTATGTTTTCTTCAGCCATTAGGGATTAATTCATCGCTTTTGGAGGCTTTACCTTGTTTCTTGCTATAATTTTACTTTCATCCATGCATTATATGTTAGTATCTTTCATTCATTCATCGATAAATTAACAGATAGTTTGGTACCGATGTTGTTTGATAACATGAAAGTTAGAGAGCTCTCATTCCCATTTATCATCATCTTCTAACAAAAAGAATAAAAGTCTGTTTGATATCAAGAAACTCTTATCTGCAATTCCTATCTAATAATAATGTGGAAATATTGCATTTTCAGATAAATTCCAATTCCAATACGAAATCTCAAAACTCATCCAGAAAACTCATAAAGCCATAAATTCAACGAGAAATCCTCAGCTCATCATGAAAACTCAATAAAGAAATCAAGAATTCATAAAACCAGAAGTTTATTAGGAAATCATCACGAAAAGAAACTGAAAATTCATGAATTTCAGGAATGTAATCAAAAACTTGCTAGGATCTCATCTGTCAAACAAACTGCTCAAAAGTTTATCTAATACTAGTACAAAGTTAGAAATTCAATAAGAAGTCTAAAGATAATCATGGAAATTCAATAAAGAAGTCAAGAAATCAAGAATTTCATAAAAAAAAACAAAAAATCATTACGAAAACCCAATAGGGAAACCAAGTATATGAAATCCACAAATCATAATAAAAGTCGGTGAGGGAATTTAAAATTCACGAAACCAGAAATTTAATAAGAAATCACTATGAAAATTTAATAAGGGAACTAAGAATATAAAATCCACAAATCATCATAAAAATCACTTAGGAAATTTAGAATTCACGAAATCAGGAGTTTAATAAGAAATCATCACGAGTATCCAGTGATGAAACTAAGAATACAAAATCCAAAAATCATCATAAAAATCAATGAGGAAATTTAGAATTCAATATGAAATCTGTAGGTAAAGTTAAGGGCTTAATCAAAAATTTGTCACCATCTCATCTGGTGAATGACTACTTCGAAATTTTATCCTATATAAATACAAGATCAGAAAACTGTCTAGTAATGTAATCCAAGTAGACCTAAGCAAAAGGTCTTTAATCCTCTCTGGCCCTTATTCTAAAGTTCTACTTAAAGTACTATGCTAGGGATTTATTGAAACTTCTGCTTTGAATAGCGACGGGGATTCCTGTTTTTCAAAGGAAAGTATCCTATTAATAGATGTGTAGTTCTTAAAGTGCCTATAAGTTAGTAGTATTATTGTTATACTGGAGCCGAGTAGTTCCATAAAGCCATGCAATCATTCGAAATAGTAGTTCCGTATAACCAGTCAGTCATTCGGAGTAGTAGTTCCGTAAGACCAGTGAACCGTTTAATAGATAGTTCTGTTCGGTTGTTCAACTTTTTAGCCGTTCAACCATTCAACAGGTAGTTCTGTTCAGTTAACTTGACGTTCAGCAGTGCAAGCTATGGTTGAATAGTCGGTCATTCTACTGTGCAAGTTCTGTACTATTTCTTGGCCGTTCAGCAATGCAATGATCCAAATAACTTATTAATATATATATATATATATATATATATATATATATATAATAGACCCTTCTATCCTAAAGGGTCATCTTATTTCTAAGGATTCAAGAGTGGTTTACTTAATCTATTCTTCGAATGAAGTCACTTTTATCTTTGTAGTAAAATTTGCCATCTGTTCCATTTCCTTAGTTTTCCTACAGATCTTTGTTTCCTATTTTAAGATACGAATCTCTTTATCCATTTTCTTGTCTCGTGTTCCGTTTTAGGATGCAAGTTTCTTAATTCTTTGTTGTGGGAGCCACTTTTCAGGCATCAGATGTACAAAATATTGCCAGTTAGTACTTTATCCGTTTTTAATTATGGTCTTGGACGTCTTATTCGTTTCTGTCTATAGAGTAGGACATCTTCATCCTTTTTCTTTTATTTGTATTCCCTTCTCATGCTTCATCTTTGTTTTAGATGGTGTATAGCCTTATTCTTTTGACCCCTTATTTCCTTAAGCCTTGACTTTTGTTTTGAGTTGCAGACATCTTTGTCCTTCTTCATCTGTTTGGTGCCCCTTTTGGGCTTCCCTTGATTCTAAGGATATAGTGTATGTTACATTGACTTCCTCTAAAAGGTTATAAGTGGGTGCTAGACCTGATCCTCTCTCTAAGAGGTGAAACAGATGTTAGAGGTTTTATCCCTCTCTCTAGTAGGTGCTCCGGAGTGGACGTCGGAGGCTCATTCTTAAAAACATTTTGCTTCGGAGTGGACGTTGGAGGCTCATTCTTAAAAACATTTTGCTCTGGAATGGACGTCGGAGGCTCATTCTCAGAAACAATTTTTTAGTGAGCTTTTGTAGCTCTAAAATTTTCCTTGGATAAGTGTAGATTCTCTTTTCGTTAGTAACTAGAGAAATTTTTGAAAATGCTCTTGTTAAGACATGCTCAGTCCAAAATCCTATACACATTAACTAATGGCAGATGATATTATTTAAAGATTGTGTAGGTTTATTTTTAAAACAGACGAATGCTTAACTTCCCTTATTTATAGGGTAGTTAGAGATAATCCTTTTGACTTTTGAAAACAATTTTCTTCAAATCATATTTTGGAAAATTCTCCTAAAAACAAAGTCTATGTATATAATATATATGGTTATGCTTCCTCAGGTTTTAATCAGCAAAAAGAGATGTCTTGTTTGTGAGTCTGAAAAGCCATGATGCATGGTCTTATAGACTTTCATGAATAAAGGCATGCTTTTCCCAAGAATCCCTTCTTTTGGGTGATTTTAGATATTTACCTTTCATGAGTATAAAATTAAAGCTTTGGCAATAATCCCTTGTTCCATGGGAGTAGTTCTATACACAACATCGATTCAAGCTTCGAGATAAGTATGAGTCATTTCGATCCAGGCATTTGAGTAGTCTTTCTTAAGTGGCTAGAAATTTGTTGTGCTTTGAGAGTCCGTCGAATGCAATGGACTGGTTCTATTTTTACCTATAAAAACACTCTAATTTTGTATTAATACATGATCGATTTCGAAATACAAATCAAATTTGGAAACTTATGAGTAAGAAAAGTTCATAGTAAACAAATTATGCAGGACTTTATAGCTTAATAAGTCGCTAAGATGCTATTCCCTTGCGGAAAAAGTTAGTCCTTGAGCATCTAGACCATTCACTTTTAGCATAAGAATCTCTTTAAATTTCTTTAATGAACTCTTTTAGAGATTCTTACTTGACCATGTTTTGGATCAATCTTGACAGGTCTTGACACTCATCAGTCTTATGCCCATTCGCTTTGTGGTAGTTACAATAATCCTTCCTTTTGCTTGGCTTGGGGTGGCTCGATATTATGTGAGTAATTGAAAAACGTTCAGAGTCTTTTGCTGTGGAGAAAATATGAGAAAGGGGTTTGTTCAAATTCATGTAGTTGGATTCGGAAATCTCACTCTGACTCTTTCTACTTTTCTTTCCTTTCAATATTTTACTAGGGGACTCAGAGTTGATCCCTTCTTCTCTTTGATTTTGTTTGGATTCCCTTGCAACAGGACCCCACTTCTCCATCTGAATAAATTTCTCGGCTTGAAAATAGAAGTTTCGCAGATCCCTACATCCATGAATATGAAGTTCTTCCCAAAAGGGGTTTGTTCGATTAACCCTAACCAAATTGCAATTAGCTTGTCTCTATCAGTCACATTTTCTGCTTTTAACGTTTCTGTATTAAACCTCTTTTAACATTCATCGAATGGTGCTTCTGGTTTTTGTTTGACAGTAGCTAATAAGATAAAATCCATAGTTGGGTATTTGAATATATAAAATTGTATCACGAAGTAATAAGAAAATTGTTCCTAAGAATAGATGGTTTTCACTTGTTAATTCTTGTATCATTTGATAACTGCTCCTTGAAAATTTACCTAGAAAAAATTGTAACGAAGTAGACCAAGAGCATTATATAGGTCCATTCAGCTTTCAAAAGCTACAAGGTGATCATCTGGATTGGTGGTTCCATCATGCTTTAGCGGGGGAATTTGAATGTGAGGAGGGATGCTAACTGCCATAATTTCTTCTAAAAAGGAGCCCTTTTGCAGGATAACATATTTCTCTAGTTTATGGAGTACATAAAGGTATCCCTTGTGATTTGGTTGAGACTTTTGTTAATGTGATTACCTTTATCATCCGAGGTTAAACTATTTGATTGCTCAAGGGTTCTTTTAGCTTGAATTTCTTGGTTTTTCATTTTGGTCTTTATTTGTAGATTGCGGTTCATCTTCTCCTTCGACAATTTTTAATGATCCTTGAGCTAGAGCTCCTTCAAAAAGTTCTTGCATAGCTATCATTTGTTATCGTAGATTATGGATTTTAATCTCATTGTCTTCCCACTTGCAACTTCCATATTCTTTAAGTTAAGTTCGAGACTATATTGTCTTCCAAAGTGGATCGTGACGCGGCTTCTTTGTTTGGGAAGTAGTTGTTATTCGTTGCTCTTACCATTTTCTCCACTTACATGAAGAACTCTATGCATTTAATCTACGATGAAAGTTATTGCGAATCGAAGGTTCGAGCCCTCCTTCTAGCGCTAAAAATGTTAATAAGAAAACATGTCAACGGCGCAAAGTGAAGTTTGAAATATAAGTAACTCCTTCAAAACCTCTTTTCGAACGGGTGAAAGCAGCTTACACTCTTCAAATAGGAAAAGATAGTTGAAAACACCATTTTAATACCTTCCGTCACGGTCGAAAGGCAAACCCCTCTTCAGAAATTCCTTTCGATCTGATTGGTTTGTGACTATGTCAGAACCACCTTTCGAAGTAACTAAGGTGGCTAAAGTTTGGGACTTAACGATTTTGGAGAGTTGATTGAATTGTATGGTTTCGACGCCCTCGAAAGGTAACCTTTCGAGCGTACTGATGTAGACAGACCTCAATCAGAGTTACACAAAATCATTTAACCAACTACTATCTCCAAGAATGCTAAAAACATGCTTTGAAAATATATTCTTTACTAATTGAAGCTCAAGTGTACAAAGTAATTCTATCCTCAATTTGATTTGGAAATTAGTGTTTTCAAGATTTAGAAAGAACAAGTAAGAAGCGAACGAAATTGGATCCCCTAAACTAGACCCCTAGGGTCTTATTTATAGGTGCGGCTTGGAACCTTTCGACCCATTGCTTTCGACACGGTCAGAAGCTCTACTTTCCTCCTTTCGTGCGCATCTTTTTAAGGCAGTCGAAAGGTCTTTCTCCTAATCTTTCTCATTCATTCTTTCGCCTTCACTCTTTTGAATCATGCCTTTCGACCAAGTCGAAAGGATTACATAGCCGACCTTCCACTGCAGCTGAAGATTAGGCTTCCTTATATCTTACTTTGTTGCTTTGGACTTCATCTATAGGTGTATAGAAGCACCCTTCATCTAGCTGTTAATGTGCCATGCAGGGCGTTGGCCTTCGATTCTATCGAAACATGTACTTTATGGGCTTCGAACGAGTTGAAGCACTATAAAAGGCTTAGCTGCGACATATACCATTCGAAAGCATCCTCTTTGATCAGTGTGAAACCCCATCATTTAATGTTTGAGGAAGTTATGTCGAACTCATATAATTCTTCCTTCATAGGTAAGGATGGCTTTAACCAATTCAAAAGGCTAATATATGCTTTGGAAAGGGTTGCTTTGGCCAAATGTTCTTCCGATGAAAGTAGATGAAGATGAAACCAGTCGTTTCTAATGGCTTGGCGCACATGCGGAAAGCATGCTATTCATTGCTTTCTAAGGGTACCTTTCGACCTCTTCGAAAGCCGAAAACTTATTATCCATTGCCTTCGAAAGGTACCTTTCGACCTCCTCGAAAGCTGATTATTTATCTAATTTCTACTGCTACGTCCCCTCGACTCTTTCGAAAGGTTTAGTAATTGTTGTTTTCTCTTTGTAAATCCTTCCTTTATGTTCTTGTGGAAAGCCTTGTTTAATGCTTACAGAAACCATTCCAATGCCTTCTGAACCTCATCAATGCTCTTGCTCCTTCCTTCATACTTTCACTCTTGAGAAAATTTTATAGATAACAATGGTCTTAGATGTACCCAACTATGCTGAAATGTGTGATGCAAGAATTTCAGCTATATTCATATTTTACGTGAACCTTTAGACATTATTATAATATCACTAGATGTTCTATAAAAAATGTTTTGGTTATCGTAAGGTAAAAACATGTCCATGTTTATGTGTGGCGTGGTCTTACAAGATACCTTTGAGTTTAAAGGGTTTTAAACATAATAATTCAGTTGTTTGAGTTTACTCACACCAGACCTATGTCTGACCCAGAGTTTTATTTTGTCTCCCTAAAACTTCTGGGTGCTCAAATTTTTATAGGCAGCCAAGTAGTTCAGGTTTTTTCTCGGATGCATCTTGGAGGAGCTTGGAGCAGGAGGCTTCATCGATAGCTAGTTATTATGTTGTTTCTGTTGTCTTATATGTATCTTATAGCAGTTAGGTAGAGACAGGCTATTATAACTGTCCAAAGGTAGAATTGTATTAGTATGACTCTGATGTATCATTTTGAAAATGACTTTGTAAAGAATTATGTTAATTAATATATGTTATTCCGTTGCATTTTCAAATTCTGTGATTGTTTAGTTTCTTCTTATAACTTATATCTTCTTTCTTTTCTGGAATGATCGGTCTTTTCGGCACTTGAATGCTCGGTACGCAATACAGTGGACGTATTAGTGTCAATTTTCGAGGGTCGAAAATGCCCGTTCGTTATAGTTAATCTCATAATTAATTATTTTTCCTAAGAGATGTACACTATTAAATTACAGATCTCTTGTTATTCTCTATGTCTTACACACTTTATTTCTTTTCTTATTCCCTCACAATTACTTTAATACATTTCATTAATTAGTCCCTTTTATTTGTTTGTGACTATTTAAATTATCATAACTCTTATTTCATTTATTGCTCATTCAATGCTTATTTATTTCTAGAGTTAAAACCTTTTTACTATTTGGATCCTTATAACTCTCATTTCATTTATTTTCACATTAATTGTTTATTTAACCTTTCGTCCTTTATTTCCAACTGTTGTCATTTGTTGTACTTTTTATTTTAAATTTCTAATTCCTCTTAACATGGAAGTTTATACGCATTTTGGTTGTAGTAATAATGATTTCCTTTTTGGGTTTATCGTGGTTATATATGTTTTTACGCATTTATTTTCTTTTGTTTCTATTTTATCATTCTGGTTACATTCATCCTTAACTGGCATATTTCTTCATAGTTTAATCTATGAGAACCTTCCCTTTTAAAATATTTTCCATTATACTTTTCCATAGATTTACCTAAATAAGTGGTTTGCATTGTTTGAAATTACAAGAAATTGTTAAACTCCCATTTATTTTGAAATAGACGTCGTAAACTACAGAGTGAAATTCCATACTTTATGCATCTCTTTCCTTTTCTTTCTAGTTATATTCTGTCAAATCAAACATTGCACTTTTCAATATGCATAAAGATTAGATAAATCATGGAATTTGAATGGATTATTACATACTCAACAAATTAAAATATATTAAATTTCTCATTTTAATGAAATTAGAACAATTTAATTCATATTAACTCCCTTCAATACAAATATAGGTATGAAATAAATTTTACAACAAATCAATTGGTAGGTCAGAAATAATTCCACCTTCAATTCATATGCAATTACCAAACTTGGAACAAATTTACAGATCTGGGTGTAATTAACATTTCCATTCAATCTTCTTTAATTTATAGAATATATAGGTGGTGTTTTATACATTAAATTTTAATCCTACAACTCTTGATTTTTCAATTAGACATAATAATCAAACAAAATTCAACGAGATAAATTATCATGTTATAAATCATTTACATAAATTTCTCACTCATAGTTTTAGGCTTTCCAAACTTCCAGATCTGAATCTGATTCTTCTAATTCAACTACTTTTCCTTTTTAATTCAATGTGTATGTATAAAAAGGAATATACATAATATTAGAATCATAGACCTGAGAAGAGAATTGAGATTAAAGGGAAGATATAGATTTATTAATTTGAGATTTACTTTGTTATTGTGCAATGCCAATTTGTATGTTTTTCTCTTCTTCTTATTTTCCATCTTCTCAAATTTGTATATTTACATTCTGTTTTATTTTAGGGAATAAAGTAGAGCAGAGAAAATGGTAGAGCTTTGCTGTTTGCATCAGAAAATATGAGAAGAGGAGGAGGGTTTATATATGTATTCATAAACGCTAGAATGAATCGTACGCATCAAATTAAAATTTATAAAATCCGGGTCGTTGGCCGAGGTTCAACCTCAGCCTTTTGGGCTCTGATCGGTCGACCGCTATATATTGACCGCCCTGCATCCATGGTCGACCGGTATGATCCAGCTAATGTTGTTTATTTATTTCTTCTTTTTCCTTTTTAATTGTTATTGTTTCGATTTCTTTAAACTTCCGTAACTTCTTCGTTTTAACTCCGTTTGTGAAACTCCAAATATGAAAGTTGCTCAGAAAATTATGACGAACACAATGGCGCAAGTTTCATGGTCAAATTCCATTATTTGCATACATTTTATTTTTGTCACCTAACTAGCTAACTAATTAACTAACGTAAATTTATGGGGTGTTAGATTCTTCCTCACTTAAAAGAATTTCATCCCCGAAATTACACCAATGATTAAATCATGGATGTTGCTTGCAATTTTCCTAAACTACTCAACTAATTAATGTATAACCAATTTTGCAACCAAATGTGCATAAATGCATAGTGTATTATAACCATAAAAAACATATATGTCAAATGATTCTAAATCGGTCCCTCCTATATGAATGTATTTCCTTTGAAAACATTTTTGAAAATATGATGCAAACAACCTATTCATGTACTAGCAGTTTTATATGTATGCAGATTTTGATAAATCTTTATCACCAAAAATCCCCATACTCCCACGAATACAAGCATGGTGCAATCAATTTTGTACCCAACTCTTACTAATAATCTAACGCTTCGAAATATCGCTACCTAAACGTTACTCGTATGCCAGAAAAAGGAATGTAGGTGAAAAATTCTACATTCTTACCACTCTATAAGCTACCAATTCCAACTATACAGTGGAAATTCTCTCGCTGCCCCAGATTCCTTCAATTTTTTCCACGTACAAAATGTACATGGAGGCATGTTTTCAAGCTCTAAAATGAAATTGAATCCAAAACCGGTTTCTTGCACGTCTTCGACAAAGTCTGAAAATAGAAATTCCAAGTTAAAACAGGTTTTCCCTTGTTCTCGTTTGTATTTTATTGCATCGTCGATCCTGATGCATCGCTAAATTCGCATTTACTCATCTATTTACCTTCCCTATACTTAGCACGTGGTCTTAAAAATCCAAAATTCCATAAAAATTTCTTTTACTTTTCAAATTTGCACGTCACTTTGAATCAGTTTCCAAATATATAGACGTAATTTTTTTTCCTTAAAATCAAATTGGACAATATTTCCTAAATTTTTTTTAGAGCTAAAAATAAATCAGAAGCTTGAGATTTTTCAATAAAGCGATTTTAAAATACTTGTCTTCAAAAATTTGAATGGTTCAGGCCACATTTCAACGTAGTCAAAAGTTAGTTATGCACTAATGCATAAATTCCATTCTAACACTTCTCATTCAACCTTTATCTTTAGAACTTAACCTTTGTTTTAAGATGATAGTGTAATTATTATTTTGTTACGACAACCCATAAAGAAATTTGTTAATTTTATCTTTTCAAGGAACAGTAAAAATGAACTGTAATTTCACAACAATCATTGTCGTCCTTTACTTGCTAAAATTTACCATTTTAACAACCTTCCACTGCATTTACCGCTAGGGAACACATGATGAATAGATTTAAAATCAAAATGTAAGAAGTCTTAAAGAACCAAAGTAAATTGTACAAACATTCCTCACCTTGAATTGAAGAATACATCTCCTTCCTCAGCATGATAGACTGCCTTATTCAGAATGTATCGGGTGTTAATTCCCCTACAATACAGTTAAATACCATTCAATTTATTAAAAATAAAAAAATTTCAATGGTTCCACTATTAGAAAATAAGTTATTTGTTAGAAATACTAAATTTTTTGCTTAGCCATTCAATAAAAAGTGGTCATTTATTTATGATAATGATGCCATTGATATGGTTCGAGATTTACTTCTTTGGAATCCAAAAGTATGGTCTGTTTTTGTATTCCATTAAAGTGATCAGTTCATTTCTTTTGTGATGCCCAATCAGGTTGGACTAAAATTCTTCCTAACTATTGTGTATCCTAACAACACAACTAAGCAAAGGTTAATTTTATGGAATTATGTACAACTTCATGCTAGAGAAGTTAATATTGCCTAGATTCTTATTGGGGATTTTAAATCAACATTATGTTACAATGAAAGGGTCAATAATGGGACTTACTCCATTTCATACGATGCTCAGTTTCAACATTGTTTTTCATCTTCTGAGTTGCTTGAGCCACCTTTTACTGGTGACATCTTTACTGGGAGAGAGGGAGAAACTTTAGCATACATCATAAAATTGTAGGCTTATTGTTGATCACAAATGTCATGAGATTATGCCATTTATTAAAATTCACTTTGATAAGCATTAGTAAAGTAAAACCATTAGAAGCATCAATAGCAGCCATGAAAGAATTTAAAAATCCCATCTTCATTAATGAATGCCAAACTCAGAATAGGAGTCCTCTCCATCTTCTTTTCCTCCTCTTCTACCAAATCTCAATCCTCATTCATGATAAAACCCAAAATAAAAGCCCCCGAACTCAAATGATGAAGGTTTCCAGACCGTGAGAAGCAGGAAACTCAACAACTAATCAAATCGCTATCGTTCCACCCAAGTGAAATAGAGCACTCAGCCATCAACTGTTGCAAGAAAACAAGTGTATAAACTGGTCTTTGTATCAAGAAATGGCTCTGTATCAAGAAATGAACCAAGAAATGTGCAATGTGGCTCGGAAATGCAGCAATAAGATAATCACAATCGGAATTAAGCATCAATTTGGGAAGATATGGTCAAGAAAGGGGGGGGGGTTTAAACTCGGAATTTGATCTGAGTTTCATTGAACCATTAAATATTAGCAAGAAGAAGATTATTATCGTGAAGGAAGAGGTCAGTAGAAGAATAGAAATCAAATAGGGATTCTCAATTGTTGCTTATGTCTTTGGCAACAGTCCTGCATATCATCATTTTAAGGCTTTTCTCATATGATCATGGAACCCAACAGGCAGGTTTGAACTCTACATGTGAAATAATGGTTTTTTTATTATAAGATTTGTAGATGCAGCAGATTGTGAGAAAGCAATAAATGAAGGTCCCTATTTTATTAATTGAAAACTTATAATATTGAAAGAGATGGAGCAAGAAACTTAATTTGGATAAAAATTTGCTCTCAACAATGCCAATATGGATGCGTTTGCCATAATTATATCTAAAACTATGACATAAGGATGCTTTTAGTGCTATTGCCAGTGTAGTGGGTATCTCATTTAAATTGGACGAACCCACTGCGAAAGAAACAAGATTATGTTATGCAAGAATATTAGTCGAGATTAAAGCAAATGCTGGTCTTCTTAAGAAAGCATACATCTCTATGCATGATGGAGAAAACTTGGTGCAGTATATAGAGTATGAATGGATCCCCCCACATTGCAAAAGTTGTGCATGCGTTGGCCATAATAATGAAAACCGTGTTACCAAAAAAGTTTGGAATTAAAAGACCAACACAGAAGCAAGTTCAATGAATGAAAAGCAACCTGAAAATAACAACTGCATGCAAGTAATCAAGAATGAAAATTCTAGAAATGAAAATTTAGAAAGTCCAACAAACACAAATCCTTCTTCAACTTAGAGAGAAACAATGGAAGGGAAACAATTAGAGAACAATGACAACATGTGCAATGACTCATATTTTACATATCAAAGGACCATAAAATTTTCTATTTTATTCGTATGAGGTCGTATGGTTTTATAATTTTTGGATATGACTCTTAAGGATATTTTACACACTTGTGATTTTCCTAAATTTCTATGTAACCATTTTGACTCTAAAAGCCTTCTTCAGGCTATAACTTTTGATAGGAGTTGAATTAGGGTCTCAAACTAGTTTCATTGCTTCAGGATGATGGTTTCCCTTTTCGTAGAATGGTCATAATAAGAAAATGGACTTATGGTTAGGAAGTTATGCTCGTTTTAAGTTTTAAAAGCTACTGGTCAAAATTAGGGTGTAATTAATTAAGCCCATTAGTGAACCCATTAGTCTGGTTAGAGAACACTATAAATAGAGGGCTAGAGATTCAAATGAAAACTTTTCCCTCTCATTCCAAATCGAGTCTAAACCATAATTGATCCTAAATCCATCCTAATTCATCCAAATCTCTCCTTAAATCAAAATAGATTGTTGATTGGCGATTAGTGCATTGATTAAAAGATAGAGATCATTGATTTACTTGATTTAGAGCACGATACTTCGCTGTCCGGATTAGATCTGCACATGGGTTGGTTGAATTTTCTAATCGGTGAGTGGTTTATGCCTTCTTACCATACTATGCATGTTTATACTATAGAATTATAGGATTTAACATGTTTTAAATTGATTTTTGGCATAAAACCTTTTCTAACTTTAAATAAATGTTAAACTATGAATATGATCTATATTGATTAGAAATCACCATTTCTCATGCTCATATATTCATGTTGTATGTAGATCTTTGTTAGAGCTTATCTTATTTTGATGGATTGCATGTTTGATTGGATGAAATTTCTTGTTTTCTATGTTTGGATGATATGATTTGATGTTTGTTGTAATTTCATAGAAACTTAGGTCGGAGAATTGAGAAAATCGGAGACTAGGTTGGTCAAAATTGGATGAAACTTGGTGCAGGAGCTCTGGAGCATAAAAGGAGCCTATATGATAAGTCACATCCCAAATTCTCTAAGAATTAAACTTAGCCTCAAGTTAAGAGGCTTGAGTCAGCATTGAGTTTAGGTGGTAACTGCTATTGATTGGTTGTTGGCATGGATGTAAAGACTTGGCTAGATGAGATGATCCATAGCACGGTAAAGGAAATTAGTTAAGTATAGGAGTTGGTGACGAGTTAAGAGCATGAGTTGGCGATGAGTTAAGATTTAAGTTGATGATGAGTCAAGGGCTTAAGTTGGTGATGATTTAAGAGCTTGAGTTGGCGACGAGTAAAGAGCTTGAGTTGGCGACGATTTAAGATCATAAGTTGGCAACGAGTCGAGGACCTGAGTCGGTGACGAATCAAGGACTTGAATTGGTACCGAATTTAGGGGAAAGGTCCGGTGGTAGTGGAACTTCTTGGGACTGTAGTAGACATTCTATAGATCATGCTGGAGGGGTGGCTCATTCGTATCAGGTTCAGGTATCGAGCTTTGGACTGCGTGAAGCGAAAGCACATATAGAACTGGGATTTTCATTAGTCCCTAGCAGTAAGAAGGCCATACGAGCTATCATATATTCAGACCACATGGTGCGATGTTAAGATTGTTTGATGGATGCTATGGTCGCTTTGGTTGCTTTCTTTGGTAGGCTATCACTCATAGGTATCATGGGGAGAAGGTATTAGTGATAGGAAAACCTAGAGACTAATATCCTTTACTTGGTTTATAGTGTATCTTCATGATATTGTAGAGTAGCATATTATAGTGTCATGTGCCAACTCTTTGGTTGTAGGGACAGGTCAGATATGGTTCATGTATCCTTTTTCCTTGCTATATTTACTCGTATAGAATATTGAGATTCGTTTACAGCTCACACTAAACTATTGTCTGACTTGAGGTTATATGCTTTACTTCTTATTATCTCGGGTACTCTTAAATGAGTTGAGTAGATAACAGGTCTAAGTAATGTAGTAGTTGTTCGGAGGACGAAATGGATGGAGCTATCATGTACTATTTACATATATGGAGTCTACGCTTATTCCATTAAGCAACACTATAGAGCCCGTGACAGTGCTTGCCTATTTTTATTTACCATTGTATTTAAGACAGTTGTTGAGTTTGATTTCATTGTATAAACTCTACTATTGATATATAACTCTATGGATACTATACTCTGATGTTATTGATTTATTCACACTGTTATTACTATCTCTTCTGTTGAATATGTGATATTATATTTTGTCCATGCAGTATGAGATATATGACAGGTTATATATTGCATTTACTTGTTTTAACTTAGAAGATCGTATTATATCGGTTGGGCATGACTGCAACACATTATTTAGTTTTATTGGTGTTGAAGGTATAGGGCGGTCATTACATTTGGTATCAGAGCCAGGTTATGTGATAAACCTGAGTTGATACCACGATCCTGTAGAGATAAGAAAGGAGTTATCGCCTTAGACGGGATCTAGAGTGTGTGTATATATGAGAGTGCGTACTTGTTATAAGTTATGTTTTTAGAACTATATAGTAATTTATTATATAGTAGAAGTCGCATGCACACTAACGACCCGTAATTTTTAGGTCTCCAAATTTGAATATTTAATTTATTTAAATATTCCAATTTGTATTAAATCATAATAAAATACATATTTTTCAAATTAAGTCCATATTTTCAATGACGTGTTTTTAATTTAATTTTTAGAATTTTTCCATAATTTTTAATTTGGAAAATAATTAAATTTTCGTTTGACACTTTTTACATCCAACGCCGGTATTTTTTGAAACCTTACAAAATACGATAACTAGTCTATTTTATTGTTGTTTTGTGATTGTGTTACATTGTTGTGCATGATCATATTTTTATTTTTGTCATTTGCGGCTCGTACATGAACATCATATTGTGTGGCGACATACCTAAAACTTTTCAAAATTTAAATAAATTACATACACATGCATAAACAATTTTCCTCCTTTGTTGCCTACTTTCTAGCCTTGTCTGTTGCCTTGGTTTATGACTTGAAATGTGGATCTATGCTTTGATAATCGTTTTGTTTTTTTTTGGAATTTCATTATGAATGAAGGAAGCATGAACGTAATATGGGGAGATTCATTTTTTCCATTCATTATTCTTTTCTACAAATCAAAACACACCGCAACCTTTTTCATTTCAATTTCATTAATTGAATAACTTCTTCTACACAAAGGTTTAGCCAAAATCAGTAATATGAAAGTTGTAGAGAACGAAGAGAGCTACACTTTCCATTCACGTTATACTCGAGATGTTCGTGTGTGGAGGTCTTGGCAGCCAGAGGTTGCAGAGGAGGAGGAGCAAGTCATGCAGGACATGAGGCGATTGAGCTTGACCTTGATGGTGTCCGTTGTGGAGAGGACATATAGTGGAGCTTGTAGCATGCATCGGTTCGTTAAATAATGGAGTGTAGGAGGAGATAATGGGAGAGACAGGTGTTGTGCATGGACGTGTATCATGTGCATGCGATGGAGAGAATGAGAGACGGGTTTGCATGCGTGATGGGCTTTTGGGTCTTATTGGTGCGGAGAGGTTTAGAATTTAATTAAGTTACTTTGATTTTGTTTATTAAATAGCTTAAATTTAAAACTGTTTAATTTCCATATACAAAGTCTGTTTAACTCGCGATCTTCGACATTAGATTCATATGAACTAATTGAACACATTAGTATAGATATTGGACACTTTTGGAGAAGTATAAAATGTTGATAAAATATTAGGGATTGAATTAAAGTTTACGTGATTAAAATAATTATACTTCATTTTGGATATCTATTTAGTAGAATAAATCTCCGTCCTACTATTATATTAATTTATTAGTTATAATAATATATTCACATTTATATTTGGTTGTTAACGTGTTTGCTATTTATTATTGTTAATTGATTATTTGGTTGTTTGAATTTTGCTCGGCTAGTTTATGAGCACTAATATTGCATATTGATTTTTGATTTTGCTCAACTAGTTTATGAGCAATTATCTTTTCCATTATGGGATGGGTAGACCATAATTACATATGAATTGAGGGCGAACATCCTGTGAACGACATCTCATAATTTGACTATAAGATATTGGATTATAATATCGGTTAAGGAATTAATTGTAATAAAAAGGAGTTTATTATAATTTAAAAAATGAATGAATTTTTTTTCCAAAGGGATATATAGATATTTTTGGAAATAAATATTTATAAAAGTGTTTTCCCATACTTTGACTTTAAAGATATTTTTGGAATAAATCTTGAGTTAAATGTTTTGGATCAAAGAGGATTTAAAAAGCTATTATTTCAAGAAATTAAAAACTCGGTGATTTTAAAATGGCATTTTAAAGATTTTGAGAAAAACACAATGCCGTGTTTGAAAGTATTTGTGATTATTAGTGCAAAATGGTTTGTCACTTCGAAGAATAAAATAATTTGTTACGTTACTAATGATTCGGGTAACCTGTAACTAAAAAGTGGGAAAAGAGGGGTTATTTTAACCCATAGTATAATCCTCTCTTAGATAGAGAGATATACTTATTTACTGACTTTGTAAGGCTGGGACCCAAACCTCCCGATCTGGTTGCATACATTTTTGATATGCTTTTATAATAGTATTTTGGGATTTCCAAATAAATATTTCAAGAGTGATTTTTTTAAGATCCCGAAGTAAATTATAGTTTGATACAAAGGATATATATGATATATATATATATAAGAAAGGATATGAAATAAAATCGAGAATTTAGTTCTAAGAGATTATTTTCAAATCGACTATATTTTGAAAATAATAAAGTTAAATAGATTTTCAAAATCTAAATGAAAGGATATATGCCTAAGTGGGTAGATTTGGAAGCTACATTTGCATGTTATATGCTATGTTGTTGGGAATTATATATTTATTTGTTGCATTGTAGGCTCCTTGAGTCCTATTTACGGTAGGAGAACTACATTGGTTTGATCCTATATCTAATTAAATACCCAATTAGATAGGGGTAGGTAGGAAGTCACAAATGGTAGTGATGCAACCCAAATAATAATATAACCCTTTCTTGTTTATCTATTTATTAGTTGTTATTTGTCTTGTGTTATTGTATCTTTCCTGCTTACTATTTTATTCTGCATTTGACATACTTATTGAGTTTGTAGGAACATGATATTGATGTCTTTCTTGTCAGAATTATTCGGTGGTAGATTTATTGTATATTGAGTCTTCTTTGTATTTAAGCACACCAGTAGAATAAATGATTACTCTGGTAAGTTGTATCCTATACCTTTAGAAATATTGAATATTATCAAAAATATTGTGTATCAAGTAGGTAGTTTTCATTCGTAGTTTTAGAACGGATTGGTTTACGGCGATTCTCATTAGTCGGAAAATCCGGATCGTCACACACACGAGCCCCATAGATACAGTTTTGTTTTATGAGAGACTGGTCATTCTTGTTATAGATAAGAATGAATTGGCATACAAGAAACGCTGTAAGGAATTTTGCTTCAGGAGTGGAGGAAGGAGCGGGATCAGGAGCTGCTATGCCTAATGTCCAAGCCATATTCAATGCTATGATGGCTAATATGATGAGGAATGCTCCTAGAATGGTAATAGATGGAGGTGCTCCCGTGCAAGCACCTAGAGCTGATTTTGCTAAGTTGAGCAAGGATTACTCTACTCTTTGAGGGAAGCCATTTCAAGGGATGAAATCATCCATAGAAGTTCAAGACCAGTAGGATACTTGTGAGCGCAACTTCGACGATATGGAGGTGGAAGATGTTATGAAGATGAAGTTAGCTTCGAGACAACTGCAGGGCCGAGCCATGAATTGGTGGAATGCGATCACTATTGATACTCTGGAAGATCGATTCTCTTCGGATTAGTTTAAGACAAGATTCAAATAGAAGTTTATCCCAACTGCTCAAAAGTCGGTATTATTCAGGAAGTTTTCCAAGCTAAAGTAAGGAGAGATGTCAGTCTTGGAATATATTGTGGAGTTTGATGCTTTGTCGAAATATAGGATGTCATTCATTAACACTCCCTTGAGGAAGAATAAAAAGGTTTTTATTGGTTTGGATGATTACCTCTGAGAGAAGTTAGTGGATCATATTGATGAACCATTTGAGAAGCTAGTAGAGAAGGCGTTATGCCATGAAAATCCATGCCCCAAGTCCAAGACTGCTGTCGTCATTTCTGTTGAAAAGGAGGAGCCAAAGCCGTAGTAAGCGGTGAAGGCAAGAAGAAATGGAATGGAAAGAGGAAACAATCCTAGGGAAAGGGTGATAAGAAGAAGGGTAAATGGGAACCCATTTGTAATGGGTGTAAAGAGAAGGGTCATTTGACCAAGGATTGTAAAGTGGGTGATAAGAAGAAGTTCTACAACCACGATAAGCTAGGGCGTTTGAAGAAAGATTGTCAAGAACTGGTGAGGTGCTCCCGTGCAAGCGCCTAGAGATGATTTTGCTAAGTTGAGCAAGGATTACTCTACTCTTAGAGGGAAGCCATTCTAGGGGATGGAATCAGCCATAGAAGTTCAGGACTGGTAGGATACTTGTGAGCACATCTTCGGTGATATGGAGGTGGAAGATGTAATGAGGAGGAAGTTAGCTTCGAGACAGCTACAGGGCCGAGACATGAATGGAATGTTGTCACTATTGCTACTCTGGAAGATCAGTTCTCTTTGGATTAGTTTAGGATGAGATTCAAATAGAAGTTTATCCCAACTGCTCAAAAGTCAGTATTATTCAGGTGATTTTCCAAGCTAAAGCAAAGAGAGATGTCAATCTTGGAATATGTTGTGGAGTTCGATGCTTTTTCGAAATATGGGATGTCATTCATCGACACTCCCTTGAGGAAGAATAAGAATTTTGTTTTGACTTGGATGATTACCTCGGAGAGTAGTTAGTGGATCATATTGATGAACCATTTGAGAAGCTAGTAGAGAAGGCGTTACGCAATGAAAATCTGTACCCCAAGTCCAAGACTATTGTTGTCGTTTCTGTTGAAAAGGAGGAGCCAAAGCGGCAGTAAGGTGGTGAAGGTAAGAAAAAATGGAATGGAAAGAGGAAACAGTCCTATGGCAAGGGTGATAAGAAGAAGGGTAAATGGGAACCCATTTGTTATGGGTGTAAAGAGAAGGGTCATTTGATCAAGGATTGTAAAGTGGGTGATAAGAAGAAGTTCCATAACCACAAAAAGTTAGGGCATATGAAGAAAGATTGTCCAAAACCGTTGAGGGATAAGCAGATAGTAAAGGCATATGCTTTGGACGCATCCCCAACTTCAGCGAGTGCTCCCTCAGCGAAGGAGAAGGGGAAAGGATTATCATTCAAGGTATGCTTTCTATTGGTGATGTTCCTTTTTGAATTTTATTTGATAATGATGCTTCTCATTCATTTAAATGTAGTGACCTAGTAGACAGACTAGGATTGATACCTGAGATAGTAGACCGACCCTTAATCATGACAAACGATGTTGGAGGCTTGACTAACCTATGCATGGTTTGTAGCAATTTCGTCTTATCGAGTCATGGATGTTATTTTGTCTACGATTGCTATGTTTTGAATTTTATGAGGCTCGGGATTATCTTGGAAGTGGACTAGCTAAAGAGGTATATGGCTATAGTGGATTGCGGAAGCTGTTGGTGATGATTGGAGATGTGGATGGGCGAATGGTAGTGATTAGCTGCCTACTTGAGATTTGGGTAATGGTTAGCTTTCTATATTCGTTAAAGGTTCCACATAAGGAGTTTTCATCAGTGCCTATCACTAGAGAGTTTATAGTTGTCTTCGAGGAAGTGATTGGATTGCCGCCAGAAAGAGAGATCGAGTTTTGAATTGACTTGGTGAAGGAAGCCAAACCGATAACTATACCTTTGAGGTGTAAAGTATCCAAAGAGCAGAAGGAATTGGAGGTGTAAGTGAATGACCTATTAAGGAAGGTGTTCATTCGAAGAAGCATATCTGAGTGGGGCGTAACTGTTGTATTCACAACTCAGGCGGATGGTCTTTGAGGTTGTATGTGGATTATCGTGAGCTGAATAAAGTAACGAAGAAAAACTAGTATCCACAACCGCATATGGATGACATGTTTGATCAGCTGCACGGCGCAAATGTGTTTTCTCAAATGGATTTGGCAATAAGATTGCACCAGCTTAGAGTAGCAAAGGAAAGTGTGCCTATTACTCCATTTCATAAACCATCAGGTCTCTATGAGTGGTGATGCCATTTGGATTTACCAACGCTTCGGCATACTTTGTGGATCTCATGAATTGGGTTTCCAAGGATCAATTGAATAAGTTCATGCTTGTGTTCGTAGATGATATTCTGATCTACTCTAAAACTGAAGAGGAGCATAAGGCGCACTTGTGGATTGTGCTAAAGATATTGAGGAAAAACAAGTTAAGAGCGAAGTTCTCTAATTGTCACTTCTGGAGGGAATAAGTTAGATTCCAGGGTCATGTCGTTTCGAGACAAGGTATAGCAGAAGGCGGCTGTAGTAAAAGATCGGAATTAGACAAAGAATGCTACGAATGTGAGGAGTTTCCTAGGATTGGTGGGATATTATATACACTTCATCAAGGACTTCTTGAAGGTAGCAGCACCGTTGACCAATTTGACGAGGAAGAATCAAGCTTTTGTTTGGGATGCAAAGTGTGAGCATGCATTTGTGAGTTTAAATGACAAGTTAATGAGTGCACCAGTATTGACCATTCTAAGTGGAAATAAAGAGTTGACAGTATACATCGATGCTTATAGTACTGGATTGGGTGCGCCGTTGATGCAGAAAAGGAAAGTTGTTGCTTATGCTAGTCAACAACTAAAGCTGCACGAGAAGAATCATCCAACTCATGATTTGGAGTTGGCGGAAATTGTTTTTGCTCTGAAGATGTAGAGGAACTATTTATTGAGAGAGAGGTTTGAGTGGTTAACGGATCACAAATCCCTGAAGTACCTATTTTCATAGAAGGATCTTAACCTTCGTTAGCAACGATGGTTGGAGTTCTTAGCCTCTTATGATTTTGCTATTTCGTATACTCCAGGAAAAGGGAATGTAGTTGCCGATGCATTGAGTAGAAGACATGTTGGATTAGGATCAATGTTCTTGGAATGGAAGCAAATAGAGTATATTGCTAGTTTTGATTTCAGGCCTTACTGCGAGCTAGAGCTTGAAATGTTGGCAAGCTTGTCGATCAGACCTACTCTTATTGAAAGGATTAGTACTAGTCAGAAGCATGATGCTAGGCTAGCGGAGATCATAGCAAGGATAGAAGAAGGAGTAGAATTTGAAGACATGAAACAATGCGAACTCGACTGATAAGGTTGGTTTTGTAAAGATGGGAGGTTGTTTGTTCCCGATGTAAACGAATTATGAGATGAAGTGCTTAGAGAGTGTCACCATTCCAAATTGACCATTCATCCCAGTGGTAACAAGATGTACCGAGACATGAAGCAAACTTACTACAGCAAGGGCATGAAGAGGGATGTAGGGGCATTCATCTTCATGTGTATGAACTGCCAATTGGTAAAGGTAGAGCAGAAGAAACCTAGTGGATTGTTGCAACCACTAGATATTCCTGAGTGGAAGTGGAAACAAGTGTCGATAGATTTTATAGATTGACTACCAAGGACTCGAGCAGGGTACGATGGAATTTGGATCATAGTTGATTGGTTGACCAAGAATGTGAGATTTATACCCATCAAGTTAAGAAGAACGGCATCCAAGTTGGTGGAGCTGTATGTAAAGTGGATATTACAATTTCATAGTTGCCAAAGAGCATTGTGAGTGACTGTAACATTCCCCTACTTGGAGGCCCAAAACTAACGGCAACTGATGCTGCAGTCATACATAGTTATTAATCTTCGGCGACCAAATACGCCAGTGTTAGATACATTGATACACAGATCACAAGAATATGGAAAAATCTTGACAATTTAAAAACATATTTCCACATTCAGATTAAAACATTTCATGTTCATTACATAATCCCAAAATACGTTAACCACGTTTAGCAAAATATAATTATTACAATTGCGCCAAGAGCGACATATGAAGATGCCCCCTTAATTGATCAGAGGATATAGTAAGGCTAATAAATCTTCCTTTACAAACAAATACACAGTGGAAAAGAAAACTAAAAATAACTATCGGCCTCTTGCACGCCTCTGGAAACTTTATTTTCAAAGAAGAGAACCTGAGAACCTTAACTCTCAAAGTACTCAAAATCAATTGAGCACCCGAGCGTTTAAGCGGAAAACAAAAACTTTGAGTCAGACATAAAGCCTAGTATGAATAATAATCTAACATCTCAATCCCTTTAGATATCTAGTGATACCACACCGCTTAGCGGAACGGGTTTTCCCCTCACTAGTATCCTAAAACCTGTATTAAACCATATATAGTGCTCCTGCATCCACAATGGTTAAAACATATGTTTTCAAAATATTATGATGATATGCATACTTAAAACAATTAAGATTTTCCCAGTTTAATCTGACACCCTGTCATAATTATAATTACTAAGGTCACTATTAACCTTATTAGTTTTCACGGGTTTACTAATAGCCTTGTTATAATTAATGGACACCTTGTCCTATTCATAGTTTTCGTGGGATCACTAAGAACCTATAGGCTCATGCCAGTTAACTTAATTAATTCATAGGTCCTCCTGAACCTATTAGTCATTCCAATAACTAATTACCTTATCCTAGTGGGTTGACTAGGAACCTATAGATTTATCTAACAACTCACTTCACATCCTAGTATTCATGGGTTGATCAGGAACCTACAAATACTTCCATTCGCCACTTTCTTACCCTAGTTTTCATGGGTTTACTAGGAACTTATTGACTGATGTCAATTCTTAATCCGAATAAATTTTTCATGGGTTCACTACAAACCAATTAGCCCCTACTAACTATCCTTAACACATAGATTTCATGGTTTTACTACGAACCTGTTGGTTACCTCCAATAACTACATAATCATAGTTTTCATGGGTTTACTATGAACCTTGTGGTTACCTCCAATAACTACTAAGTGTAAGCATCCTATATTTTTGGTCACCCTGACTCCTTGGATGCAATTTTACACATTCGGGAGTTTAAGCAATTTATATTCACTTCAGAGTTAACCTAGCCGGTTCTTCTACCACCTTTTCCCCCAAAATATAGTTATGGGTTATCATGTGAATATATTCATATTTGAAGAAGCAAAAACAACAATTTAACAATACCACTCCTGTGGGTTTAAGGTCCTTGAATTGCATTTCATATAAAACATAGTTAACCCCTTTAACTTATATTTTTATCAAGGCAATACTTCTTCAAAATTACATACTTAAAGTAATCACAAAACTCCTTTATATAAGCCATAAGTTTTCCTTTAAAAATTTGAGTTAGGGTTTGAAAACCTTTCGACAACGTCGAAGGCTTCAGCCTTCGACCCCTTAGAAAGCTTTGCTTTCGATCCCTTTGAAAGCCTAAATCATATCTTTTAAAACAATAGGCTCCAGCCTTTTTAATACTTTAAAACACTTCCTTCTAAACCTTTCGACCTTGTTAAAGTATCATTAAATAAAAATAGAACCTTTCGAAACCATTGGAAATCAAACCTTTCGAAACCATTGAAAATCAAACCTTTCGATAGCATTGGGTTTGTACTTAAAAATATTACTTTGGGTCATAGTGAAAATAGGTGAAAGTATCTCTTTCAAAACCACACTTTTATTTTATAAAATACCGGGGAAGACAATTAAACCTTTCGACAACGTTGAAAGCTTCTACTTTCAACCCCTTCGAAAGGTTTGGGAAGCGGCTTGTATTTATAAGAACAATTAAACCCTTCGACAATGTCGAAGGCTCCTGCTTTCGACCCCTTCGGAAGGTTTAAATAAAAATAAAGGCGGTAGTTCTCTTTCAAAAATCTCTTTGAAAAACCTTTTGAAATCATAGCTTTCGACCTTGTCGAAAGCTCTTAGAAATAGGCAAGCGATTTTCTTTTTCAAATCAAAGTAAACTAAGGAACCATCTCCTTCGAAAACAACCCTTCGACACCTTACCTTTCGACTTGGTCCAATTCACTGCATACCACCTGAATGATATCATGCGCATTGCATTCGACCTTGTTGGTCAATGACGTCGAAAGGTCTAAGTCGAAAGGTTTGCCAAAGAAGGCGGAACCACCTTTTTCTGGGTAAAAGCTGATTTTGTCAAAATAAGTAAACTTTTTGTAACAAACTGACCTACTTGTAGACATTTGATTGGCTTTCACAAATTTTAAATAATTTCGATAATATTTGCCACAATTTCTCAGGTCTAAAATCAAATTAACATTTAACAAATAAGCCCTTACTCTTATAAAAACAATTAAATCATTTAGGTCCTCCTTTTGAAATAATTTAATTTCCATACTAAATCACTTAGTAAAAATCCTAAAAAATTCCATAAATTCACATTAATCATGTTATCTAACATATCAAAATTTCAAACCCAAGTTCTTAATATATTTTCCAAAATAAATTTATAAACTCAAATAATCATATTTTCCTTGGAAAATTCATAACCAATTCTCCACGGCTTGAAAAATTATAAAAATTGAAACCCAACTCCAAAATCATGTTTTCCATAACATATAATTTTCCCATGGCATTTCAAAATCATTAAATCTCGGTTTTACCCTAAAACCGTATATATCTCCTTTAAACAACCATGTTTAAACATATATAAATCATAGATCAAGCATATCGTCATTCAATATATCATATATACATATTTACCATTAAATCTGAAACCATATGAATATAAGACCAAAAATAAAGATGTAGAAACTATTATTTACCTTAGATTGGATAAGGAAATTGAAGTTTGATTAAGATTGATTTCTTCTAGCTTGATCCTAGCTTTACTTTGATTTTCTCTTCTCTTCCTAATGGCCAGCCTTGCTTGCTTCTTATGGTTATAATTTTTTTTAAGGTAAAATGAACGTGTATGACTAAGAATAATAGTATAAGAGTAAATATGGGCGGCTATTTACCCTAATGCCCTTATGTTTAATTACTTAACCATTTATAAGTTTATTTAGTTAAATAAGCATGGCCACTAAATTTTATTAATCAACCTCAATCTCTTTATCTACCTTAGTCTATTTAATTTATTCTAATTAAATGTCCTGAATAATGTTAGACAAAAAATTGGGGTGTTACAAGCTCCCCTCCTTAAAGAATTTCGTCCTCGAAATTCAGTAAGGACTACAAACAAGCATACCAACCATGCAAACAAAAGCTAGTATGTCCTACCAGCTAATCAGTCTATATAAAAAAATATAGAACATACCCTCATAATAGATCAGGATAAGCATCTCGAATCCTGTCCTCTGTCTCCCAAGTACAGTCCTTCTCGTCGTCTCTCCATTGAACTTTCACTAACTTGACTGTCTTGGTCCTCAATATTTTTTCATCTCTCGCTACAACCTGAATTGGTTGTCTAATAAGAGTCAAATCAGGCTCTACTACCAAGTCTTCCAACTCTGTCAGAGGAATAGTAGCCTATGGATCATGCACATACTTGCGAAGATGAGACATATGGAATACATTATGGACACCTGCCATACTGCTTGTCAACTCTACTCTGTAAGCGAGCTTTTCAATCCTTTTTAATATCTGGAATGGTCCAACATATCTCGGGGTCAACTCTCCCAACTTTCCAAACTGTACCACACCCTTCATTGGTGATACTTTAATGAAAACCCTGTCTCCCACTGAGAACTCTAGGTCTTTACGCCTCTTATCTGTGTAACTCTTCTACCTGGATTGAGCTTCCTTCATCCGTCCTCGTATTAACTCAATCTTTTCTGACACCTCTCTAACCAAATCCGGACCTAAGACCAATTTGTCTCCTATCTCCAACCAACATGCTAGCGATTTGCATGGTCTTCCATACAAAGCTTCAAAAGGCGCCATTACTATAATAGTTTGATAATTATTATTATAGGAAAACTCAATCAAATATAGGTGATCTTCCCAAGGCCCACCAAAGTCCAATACACAAGCTCTTAATAAATCCTCGAGTACCTTATTAACTGTCTCTGTTTGCCCATCAGTCTGTGGGTGATATGTTGTACTCATCTTGAGCTTGGTACCTAATACCTCTTGTAGACTCCTCCAAAATTTGCTAGTAAATAATGCATCACTGTCGCTGACTATGCTACTAGGAATCCCATGAAGTCTAACTATGTTCTTCATGAACAACTTAGCCAAAATAGGTGCCGTTCTGGTTGACTTTACTAGAATGAAATGGGCACTCTTGGTCAACCAGTCCATAATAACCCATATGCTTTAATTTCCTCGATTTGAGCTTGGCAACCCATTTATAAGATCCATCGATATCGAATCCCATTTCCAGACTGGAATATCTAAAGGCTGAAGTAACCCACTTGGCTTCTGATGTTCAGCCTTCACTTGTTGACAGTTAACACACAGCCTAACCTACAAGCCAACATCCCTCTTCATGCCTTCCCAATAGAAGCTCCTCTTCATGTCTTGATACATTTTGGTCCCTCCAGGATGAATCGTAAATTTGGATCGATGACATTCTTCTAGAACTTCTCTCCTTATGTTCTCTATATTCGGGATACATAATCGTCCCTTCCTTCTCAACCATCCTCTTTGGTCAAGACTAAAATCCTTTAGGTCATCAATCTCTAATTCTACCTCAAGCTTTCTAATCCTTTCAACTAGAACTGGATCCTCTTTATGCTTAGAAGCTATCCTTTCGATCAGCACTGGTCGAACTTCTAAACAAGATAACATGGTAGTTCCTTGACTAGAACTAGCAGTAGATCTCAATTGCACTCCACAACTGGCCAAGGCTTCTAGATCTTTCCACTCTGCCAACATAGCCAACACCACATTCTGATGTCTTCTACTGAGAGCATCCGCTACTTTATTACCTTTCCCTGGGGTATACTCTATACTAAAATCATAAGCAGCCAAAAACTCCAACCATCTCTACTACCTCATATTCAACTCCTTCTGTGAGAATAAATACTTTAATGACTTATGATCGGTATACAACTCAAATCTCTCCCCTAATAGATAATGCCTCCAAATATTCAAGGAAAATATCACCGCAACTAACTCTAAGTCATGAGTAGGATATCTTACTTCGTGTGGTCTAAGCTGCCTAGATGCGTAAGTAATAACTTTACCCTTCTGCATCAATACTGCTCCTAATCCAGTCCCGCACGCATCTATGTATACTACCAACCCTTGGTTACCATTTGGAACTACTAATACTGGAGCATTGGTCAAAAAATGCTTTAAGTTAAGTCAAAGGCCCTGCTATCCATGAGAAATCCTTGATGAATCTTCAGTAATAGCCAACAAGTCCAAGAAAACTTCTAATTTTGGTCACCATTTCTGGTCTCTTCCAATTGTTCACAGCTTCGATCTTATCTGGATCGACTAACAATCCCTTCTCTGAAACCATATGACCAAGAAACTTAACCTCTTTCTTCCAAAAATGACACTTTGAAAATTTCACCTTTAGCCGATTCTGCCTCAGCATCTCTAACACAACTCTAAGATGATTCTCATGCTCTCTCTCTCATCCTTAGAGTATACCAAAATGTCATCTATGAACACCAATACGAATCTATCCAAATACTCTCGGAAGACTTGATTCATCAGATCCACAAAGAAAGCAAGATCATTCGTCAACCCGAATGGCATTACTAACCATATATATGATCCATATCTAGTACGAAACACCGTCAATGGGATACTGTCCTCTGCCACTCTTAGCTGATGGAAACTTGTCGCCAAGTCCAATTGGGAAAACACTCTGGCTCAACTCAACTGATCAAATAAGTCATTGATTCTCCACAAAGGATACTTATTCTCGATCGTCCTCTCGTTTAGCTTATGGTAGTCGATACACAACCTTAACGATCTATTTGGTTTCTTCACGAACACCGCGGTTGCTCCCAAAGGCGATCTGCTTGGTCTGATAAAATTCCTTCCCTTTAGATCCACTAGCTGCACCTTCAATTCCTTCATCAATGTTGGTGTCATCTTGTTAGGTGGTCTACTGACAGGTTCAGCTCCTGGTACAAGGTCTATCTGAAACTCAACTGCTCGTTACAGGGTAATCCAGTGACCGGCTCAAATGCATCTGCAAATTCTCTCGCTACAGAAACCCGACTAAGCTCATCTCCAACCTCAATGGTACTCAACAAAGCACAAGCACACATACTGGAATTTTCCACTAAGAGAATGATTCGGTTATGACTATCTGGGTGTCTCAATGATATTTCCCAATCCTGGCAAAATATCCTAGCCTCATACTTACCCAACCAATCCATACCCAAAATGATCCCGAAATCTACAAAACCAAAACATACAAACTGCATGCAAACTTATGGCCTAACAAATCAAGTTCTAACTGGTCACATCTCATCCCAAGAGTTGCATGTCCTCCTATTGTATTTGTAACCCTTAAGGAAGTAACAAGGTATGTGGGTTCTATACATAACCTATCAACCAAATACTGTGATATAAATGAGTGTGATGCACCGGTATCAAAAAGTACCCTAACTGGTATAATTTGAATCAAAAGCGTACCTTCCATCACAGTTTTCCCTTTCTCTGTTGCAGTAGGTCTAGAAGAAAATGGTGGTCCAATAGCAAACACCTTCCCTCTGTTCGCTCGGACTGGCTCTGGACACTGGTTCTCATAATGCCCAACTTGGTCATAGTTGAAGCATTTCACATTCTTCTTCTCTGCAGGCTTCTTTCCTTTACCAGTTCTGCATTCGTGGGCATAATGGACCTTCTTATCAGACTTATAGCACACCAAATCAGCCTTTGCCTTCATAGCGGCCTCCCCTTTCTGGGCTTCTTTCTTCTTAAAGAATTTCCTTTTCTTCCCTAAGGACCCTGGGACTCAACTGGTTTCTCCTTAGCTGACACAGCAAGCATCTCCTCATGGCGGATGGCCATCTCCACCACCACATGATAAGGTTCTCTAATATGAGTCATAGCTATTCTACCGAGCTTTGGCATTAATCCTATAATGAATCTCTCATTTCTTCTGACATCAGTGTCAACCAAAGCATAACCATATCGAGATAGCACATCAAACTTGGTAGCATACTCGATCACAGACATCCCTCCTAACAAGATCCATGAACTTCCTATCAATACCGATTTGGCAACCTTAGACAAGTACCTCTGCTCGAACCTCCTTCTAAAATCAGCCCATGTCAGCTCTTCCTTCGGAACTCCGACCGTCACACTATTTCACCAGTGAAGCGCTAACCCTTGCAACTATCTAGAGGCTAGCCTTCTCTTCACTCCATCCTCCAAGCCTAAATCTGTAAAGATCCTTTCACAGTTCAACAGCCAGTTCTCAACTTCCACTACAAATTCCATCCTAATAAATGGCTTCCTACCTAAACTGCTATAGTCTCTGCTTAGCTTGGCATAGTTATAACAAGCTGGAACTACAGTGATTAGCTCCTCCAATATTACCAGCAGCTCCTGCTTGCAAAAGATTAGCCAACAACTGATACATCGTCCTCGCATCTACTTGCGAATTTCCAACACCAACATTGGCCTCGGCATTTTGGTTAGCATTAGCCTGTCGACCTTGGTTTCTCCAAGTATTAGGTCGAGCATTTCCGTTGGTTATGGTCTTTCCTCCATCTATATTTCCCCTTCCATTTCCTGCCTCCATATCTTCTTTCTCGTAAATCTACATACGAGCCTTAGTAAGATATAGAAGAGCAGTTTAAGCGGGTGAGGAATACGTACTTAGATATGTACCTATATATCAAATACAAGTACGTTACTATAACGTTAACCCAAAACCCGATTATATTTTTCACTTTATTAGGATTATGTTTGAAAACTTTTGGTTTATTTTACGTTTTATCATAAACCTATGCTCTGATACCAACTTGTAACATCCCCCTACTTGGAGGCCCAAAACTAACGGCTACGGATGCTACGGTCATCCATAGTTATTAACCTTCGGCGACCAAATACGGCGGTGCTAGATACATTGATACACAGATCACACGAATATGGAAAACTTTTGCCAATTCAAAAACATATTTCCACATTCAGATTAAAACATTTCATGTTCATTACATAATCCCAAAATACGTTAACCACATTCAACAAAGTATAATTATTACAATTACGCCAAGAGCAACATATGAAGATGTCCCGTTGTTTGATCAGAGGATATAGTAAGGATAATAAATTAGCCTTGATAAACAAACACACAGCGGAAAAGAAAATTCTAAATAACCATCAGCCTCCTGCACGCCTCCGGAAGCTTTATTCGTCAAAGAAGAGAACCTAAGAACCTTAACTCTCAAACTACTCAAAATCAACTGAGCACCCAAGATTTTAAGGGGAAAACAAAAAATTTAAGTCAGACATAAAGCCTGGTATGAATAATAATCTAACATCTCAAACCCTTTAGATATATAGTGAGACCACGCTGCTTAGCGTAACGGGTTTTCCCCTCACTAGTAACCTAAAACCTTTATAAAACCATATATTGTGTTACTGCATCCACAATGATTAAAACAAATATTTTCAAAATATTATGATGATATGCATACTTAAAACAATTAGATTTCCCTAATTTAATCTGACACCCTGTCATAATTATAGTTACTAGGGTCACAATTAACCTTATTAATTTTCATGGGTTTACTAATAATCTTGTTATAATTAATGGACACCCGGTCCTATTCATAGTTTTCAGGGGATCACTAAGAACCTATAGGCTCCTACCAGTTAACATAATTAATTCATGGGTCCTCCTGAACCTATTAGTCATTCCAATAACTAATTACCATATCCTAGTTTCCAAGGGTTGACTAGGAACCTATAGATTTATCCAGTAGCTCACTTCACATCCTAGTTTTCATGGGTTGACTAGGAACCTATAAATACTTCTAGTAGCCACTTTCTTATCCTAGTTTTCATGGGTTTACTAGGAACCTACTAACTGATGTTAATTCTTAATCCGGATATAGTTTTTATGGGTTCACTACAAACAAATTAGCCCCTACTAACTATCCTTAATACATAGTTTTCATGGGTTTACTATAAACATGTTGGTTGCCTCCAATAACTACATAATCATAGTTTTCATGGGTTTACTATGAACCTTTTGGTTACCTCCAATAACCACTAAGTGTAAGCATCCTATATTTTTGGTCACTGTGACTCCTTGGATGCAATTCTACTCATTCAGGAGTTTAAGCAATTTATATTCACTTCAGAGTTAACCTAGCCGGTTCTTCTACCCTCTTTTCCGCCAAAATACAGTTATGGGTTATCATGTGAATATGTTCATATTTGAAGAAGCAAAACAAAAATTAACAATACCATTCCTGTGGGTTTAAGGTCCTTGAATTGCATTTCATATAAAACGTAGTTAACCTCTTTAACTTATATTTTTATCAAGGCAATACTTCTTCAAAATTACATACTTAAAGTCATTACAAAACTCCTTTATATAAGCCGTGGGTTTTCCTTTAAAATTTGAGTTAGGGTTTTAAAACCTTTCGACAACGTCGAAGGCTTCAGCCTTTGACCCCTTCGAAAGCCTTGCTTTCGACCCCTTCGAAAGCCTAAATCATATCTTTTAAAACAATAGGCTCCAGCCTTTTTAATACTTTAAAACACTTCCTTCTAAACCTTTTGACCTTGTTAAAGTATCTTTAAATAAGAGTAGAACCTTAATCAAACCTTTCGAAACCATTAAAGATCAAACCTTTTGAAAGCATTGGGTTTGTACTTAAAAATATTACTTTGGGTCATAGTGAAAATAGGTGAAAGTATCTCTTTCAAAACCACACTTTTATTTTATAAAATACCGGGGAAGACAGCTAAACCTTTCGACAACGTCGAAAGCTTCTGCTTTCAACCCTTTCGAAAGGTTTGGGAAGCGACTTGTATTTATAAGAACAATTAAACCATTCGACAACGTCGAAGGCTCCTGCTTTCGACCCCTTCGGAAGGTTTAAACAAAAATAAAGGCGGCGGCTCTCTTTCAAAAATCTCTTTGAAAAACCTTTCGAAATCATTGCTTTCGACCTTATCGAAAGAAAGCATAGCTTTCAACCTTGTTAGAAGCTCTTAAAAATAGGTAAGTGGTTTTCTTTTTCAAATCAAAGTAAACTAAAGAACCATCTCCTTCGAAAGCAACCCTTTGAAAGCAACCCTTCGATACCTTACCTTTTGACTTGGTCCAATTCATTGCATACCACCTGAATGATATCATATGCATTGCTTTCGACCTTGTTGGTCAATGAAGTCGAAAGGTCTTAGTCGAAAGGTCTAAGTCGAAAGGTTTTCCAAAGAAGGCGGAATCACCTTTTCTGGGTAAAAGCTGATTTTGCCAAAATAAGCAAACTTTTTTAACAAACTTGCCTACTTGTGAACATTTGATTGGCTTTCACAACTTATAAATAATTTGGATAATATTTGCATACTAAATCACTTAGTAAAAATCCCTAAAAATTCCAGAAATTCACTTTAATCATGTTATCTAACATATCAAAATTTTAGACCCAAATTCTTAATATACTTTCCAAAATAAATTTATAAACCCAAATAACCATATTTTTCCTTTGAAAATTCATAACTAATTCTTCACGGCTTGGAAAATTATAAAAATTGAAACCCAACTCCAAAATCATGTTTTCCATAACATATAATTTTCCCATGGCATTTCAAAGTCATTAAATCTCGGTTTTACCCAAAAGCCATATATATCTCCTTTAAATAACCATGTTTAAAGATATATAAATCATAAATCATGCATATCATCATTCAATATATCATAAAAATAGATTTACCATTAAATCTAATACCATATGAATATAAGACCAAAAATAGAGATATAGAAATTATTATTCACCTTAGATTGGATAAGGAAATTGAAGTTTGATAGAGATTGATTTCTTCTAGCTTCATCCTAAGATTTACTTTGATTTTCTCTTCCTAATGGCCGGCCTTGCTTGCTTCTTATGGTTATAAATTTTGTTTAAGGTAAAATGAACGTGTATGACTAAGAAAAATAGTATAAGGGGAAATATGGGCAGCTATTTACCCTAATACCCTTATGTTTAAATACTTAACCATTTATAAGTTCATTTAGTTAAATAAGCATGCCACTAAATTTTATTAATCAACCTCAATCTCCTTATCTACATATTCTATTTAATTTATTCTAATTAAATGTCCTAAATAATGTTTGACAAAAATTAGGGGTGTTACAGTGACCAAGACCCATTGTTCACTAGTCGGTTTTCGAAGAGCTTACAAGAGGTATTAGGGCCCGAGCTGCATCTCTGCATAGCTTATCACCCATAAACGGACGGGCAGACCGAAAGAATAAATCATATATTGGAAGACCTTATATGAGCATGCATTATAGATTTTGGAGAACTGTGGGATGATTATTTGCATTTAGTGGAGTTAGCATACAACAACAGTTATCAGTCGAATATTGGAATGGGTCCATATAAAGCATTGTATGGAAGACCATGTAATGCTCCTTCATGTTGCTGGGACACATGTGAGAAATTAATACTTGAACCAGATAGGATTAGAGAGACGTAGAAAAAGATTGAGATCATTCGGTAATACAGATGAAAGCTATTCAGGATTGACGGAAAAGCCATGCTGATAAAAGACAAAGATATTTAGAGTTTTCTGTCGGAGATATGGTATTTGTTTGGTTTTCTCTTCTAAAGAATGTGGTTTGATTCAGTGGAAAGGGAAAGTTAGCACCAAGATTTGTAGAACCTTTTTCGCTATTTGAGAGAACCGGAAGGCTAGCATATAGGGTCGACTTACCTCAGAAGATGGCGAATGTGCACAATGTCTTTCATGTCTCTTACCTACAGAAGTTTATGCACGACTTAGGTATGATTATTACACAGGATCATCTAGAATATGTTGAGGTAAAACCAAAAATATCTAGACCTCGTAGACCACTTTGTATTATTGGGTACGATACGAAATAGCTAAGGAGAAAGATGGTAAAGCTAGTGAAGACACAATGGAGCGAAAGTGATGACGACTGTATGTGGTAGACGGAGGAGAGCATGAGAACTACGTGTTCGGAGCTCTTTTAATGGTAAGAGCCACTGTTTATCGTATCTACTTTTACCATTGTATGCTACATTTGATAGATTAGTATTCCACATATTAGGATAGGTCATTTATACTATTGGTTGCATAGCTGCATTGATCTGTTTAGTGGTTGCTTATGATTGGTAAGCATGTGTGATAACTATGGTTGCTTATGCTTTAACTTGTTTATAGATTTCGAGGGAGAAATTCCTAAGCGAGAGAGGAGAATGTAACGACCTATATTTTACGTATCAACAAATCATAAAATAATTCTATTTTATTCGTATAAGGTCCTATGGTTCTTTAATTTTGGGATATGACTCTTAGGGACATTTTACACACTTTTGATTTCTTTTCCAAATTTCTATGTGACCATTTTGATCCTGAAAACCTTGTTTGGGCTATAATGTTTGATAGGAGTTGAATTAGGATTTCAAACCAGTTTCATTGCTTCAAGATGATGGTTTCCCTTTTCGTAGAGTGATCATAATAGGAAAATAACTTATGGTTGGGAAGTTAGGCCCATTTTAAGTTTTAAAAGCTATTGGCCAGAATTAGTTTGTAATTAATTAAGCCCATTAGTCTAATTAGAGAACATTATAAATAGAGGGTTAGCCAGTTAAATGAAGACTTTTCCCTCTAATTCCAAATCAGGTGTAAACCCTAATTAGCCCTAAATCTATCCTAATTCATCCAGTTCTCTTCATAAATCAAACCAGATTGTTTATTGGCGATTAGAGCATTGATTAGAGATAGAGGTCATTGATTTGCTTGATTTAGAGCACTTTTCTTCGCTGTTCGGATTCGATCTACACAAAAATTGGTTGAATTTGGTAATTGGTGAGTGGTTTATGCGTTCTCACTATATTATGCATGTTTATATATTAGAATTACAGGATTTAACATGTTTTAAATTGATTTTTGGCCATAAAACCATTTCTAACTTTAATTATGTTAAACTATGAATATGATCTAAACTGATTAAAAATCACCATTGCTCATGCTCGTATATTCATGTATATGTTGGTCTTTGTTAGAAATTGACTTGCTTGTCTTATTTTGATTGATTGCATGTTTGGTTGGATAAAATTACTTGTTATTCTATGTTTGGATGATATGATTTGATGTTGTTTGCTATTGTTGTGATTTCTTAGAAACTTAGATCGGAAAATTGAGAAAATCAGAGACTAGGTTTGTTGGAATTGGATGAAACTTGGTGGAGAAGAGTTAGGAGGCATAAGTCGGCATAGAGGGAGCCTACATGATAAGTCGCATTCCCAAATTCTCTAAGGAATAAACTTGGCCCCAAGTTAAGAGGCTTAAGTCGGCACCGATTTTAGGTGGTAGCTCCTATGGATCGGTTGTTGCCATGGATAGATAAAGCTTAGCTAGATGAGATGTTCCATAACATGGTGAAGGAAATTGGCTAAGTATAGGAGTTGGTGACGAGTTAAGAGCATGAATTGGTGACGAGTTAAAACTTAAGTTGGTGATGAGTCAAGGTATTAAGTTAGTGACGATTTAAGAGCTTGAGTTGGTGATGAGTTAAGAGCTTGAGTTAGAGATGAGTTAAGCGCTTAAGTTGGTGAGGATTCAAGGACCTGAGACCGTGATGAGTCAAGGACATAAGTCGGTATCGAGTTTAGGGGAAAGGCCCAGTGGTAATGGAACTTCTGGGAACTGTTGTAGATGTTCCGTAGATCATGTTGGAGGTGGTGGCTCATTCCTATCAGGTTGGATATTAATATAACAACATAATGAAAAGCTAGAATCTTCGGATGTTGGCTCGTGTTGGGAGTAGTTTCTGAAGATAGGGGCTCGGTAATGGAGGGATCCGTTGGATCGGGGAATGTGGAAGGGTTCCTCGTGAATAATGGAAACTGAATTGAGCAAGAAGGGCTCAAAATCTGAATGGTGTAAAGTGGGGCTCGAATGGATGTATGTGCTAAGGAATCATTGATGCTTGGAGTGTTTTCTTGTGTACTCGAAGCAAGGGTATTGTAAGTGGAGACGCCCATGTATTGGTAGCAAGGATCCGAATACCTTGGACTAGTGGCTTTGGGTCAAGTATCTAGCTTTGGGCTACGAGACACGTATCGAACTTTGGACAGCATGACACAAGAGCACATAGAGAACCGGGATTTCCATTAGTTCCTGGCAGTAAGGAAGCCATACGAGTTATCATATATTTAGAGCATATGGTGTGATAGTTAGGAATGTTTGATGGATGCTGTGCTTGTTTTGGTTGCTTTCTTTAGTAGGCTATCACTCATAGATATCATGGGGAGTGGGTATTAGAGATAGGAATAACTGGAGACTGATATCCTTTACTTGGTTTGTAGTATATCTTCATGATATTATAGAGTAGCATATTATAGTTTTATGTGCTAACTCTTTGTTTGAAGGGACCGGTCAAGTATGGTTCGTGTATCCTTGTTCCTTACCATATTTACCTGTATAGCATTTAGAGATTCATCTAGCACTCACACCAGGCTGTTGCCTAACTCGAGGTTTTATGCTTTGCTTCTTATTATCTTGGGTACTCCTAAATGAGTAGAATAGATAACGGGTCTAGGTGGCGCAATAGCTGTTCGGAGGATGAGTTGGATGGAGCTATCACGTACTATTTACATATATGGAATCTACGCTTATTCCGCTGAGCAACACTGTGGAGCCCATGACAGTGCTTGCCTATTTCTATTTACCATTGTATTTGAGATAGTTGTTGAGTTTAATTTCGTTATATATACTCTAATATTGATGTATAAATCTGTGAATCCAATACTCTGATGTTGTTGATTTGTTCACATTGTTATTACCGTCTCTCCTGTTGTATATGTGATTTTATATTTTGTCCATGCACTGTAAGATTTACAATAGGTTATATGTTTCATTTACTTGTTTCGACTTAGATGATCCTCCTATATCGGCCGGGCACGACTACAACGCATTATTTAGTTATATTTGTGTTGGTGGTATAGGGCGTCGTCACAGCATGCTAGTAGATAAAAACGTAAATTCTAGAAATGAAATTGTTGAAAACTTAGTTAATGGAAATCTCTCTACAACAGAAGACAAAACAAAGGTAAGGAAATCACTGCAGAAAGATTCATAAATCAATTTTCCAAAAGTATCAAAAAATGTAAGCACCCATGAAAAAGAGGCTCATATCAATGAGGTATGTAAAAGACTGACAACAGAAAGGCTGATCAAACATTAGTCAAATCTACCCCAATTCTACAAATCATAATGAAAGATACACAAGCATATAAAAAAGGTGATCAAAATACACAAGTCAATGTGCCTACTGCAGATAATGAATGCATGAGTCTGGATGATAATACAAGCCTTTTCTCACCACTAGTCATGGAATCTCTAGCAAGAATCATAGATGGTTTAAACACATCGATGTTATTTGGCAATTTAAGTCCTCAATCAAGAAAAACAATCTCAAATCAAGCAATTAAAAGTGCAATAAGCCAAATAGCAATTGCCTCTACGTCGGCAAGCAAAAGGAAAAGAAAAAAGAACAGACTAAAAGACATAAATGACATTATATTTATTGCTATCCCATAGGAGGCAGAAGACAATGGTTTTAGGAAAAAAATACGTAGTAAAAAATACAAGTTGGGAAAAGCAACTAAAAATACAAACAAAAAAAACTTGCAAGAAGAGTGGTAAAAAGTTCATATTGATAGATGGTGACAGCACTTACTGGGTTTAATATAGCATGGGATTGTATCCTTTGGAGTATCCTTTATTTTTACATTAATTTTTATTTCATGTTTACAATTGCATGGAATGTTTAATTCCCTTGAAAGAAAATTAGACTTATCAAATCTATTATCATCAATTAAACCTTATATTTTAGGGTTATTAGAATATAAATTATAGTCTAGCAAAATTGATGATTATCAGGCTAAAAGTCTAAAAGACTGTAATATTATAAATAAAAATAATATTCGAGGACATGGAAGAATCATGTTTTTTTGGACCCAAATATATGGGATATAAATCAATCATTTTCTAACTTATAGTACATCCACCCTGTATGTAGGAATAAAGGAGGATTTACTATGGAAATTACTTTTTTATATGTATCAAATTGTGAAAATAAAAGATTAACTCTATGAAATCACCTAGAAGAGTTAAGTAAAAATATAGGAAATCCATGGGTGATTATGGTGACTTTACTACAATTCTACATTCTTTTGAAAAGAGGGGAGGCGGTAATCCTTCCTTTCAAAAAACTAGAAAAGATTAACAACTTTAATTTAAAAACCGGATTAATTGAACAACTTACTTTTGGAAATAAATTCACTTGGAAGTCTGGCAAGTATAGAAACATTCATTGCAAATTGGATAAGATTTTAATAAATCAGAATTTTCTAAATACATTTCCTGATTTTAAATGCTATACTTTACCTCAAGCATCAAGTGATCACACATGTTCAGTTATATCTCTCTTAAAATTCTTTACATAGGATTAATTCCCTTTTAAATTTGTGAATGGGTGGGTGTACGAGGAAAATTATAGAGAAGTGGTAAATAATAGTTTGAATACAAAATTCAATGCACTACCCAATACAATTTCAGTAAAATACCTCAAATCACCAAGAATAATCTAAAAACTGGAATAAACATAGATTTAAAATGATTTAAAACATATTAAAGGGGAATGTGAGATGTTGAAAAATGAATTAGTCAATGATTGCTTAGACATAAATAAGGTCAACATTTTTTTCAGGCTCAAGATAATCTGATTAGATCACTTCATGTGCAGTCTGTCAATTTGAGGAAGAAGGCAAAGTTTGATTGGCTTACTAATGGGGATGAAGTTAGCAAATTCTTTAATGATAAAATATCCTATATGAATATAAAGATGATATCGGAAAATTACCTGATGCAAAGGGAAATGTTATAAATGAATCTTCATTTATTGAAAAGGAGGTAGTAAAGTATTTTACACAATTATACAATACTGACTCCTATATAAGTAGATTTCCAAAAAATTAATACCGTAAGTATTTGCTTCATGATAATAGTCAAGAAATATTACTTGCCTGTATTAGAATGGAACAGATTAAAAATATAGTTTTTAATGCAAATGTAGATAAAAGCTCTGGCCCTGATGGGTTTGGAGGTAAATTGTATAAAACTCGTTAGGAAGAAATTAATAGAAATCTATTTGATGCAATAAATGAATTTTTTAGGACAGGGAAAATTCTAAAAAATTTAAATCATACTTTTATAACCTTAGTACCAAAAGTAAAGATTCCCAATGGGCTAGAAGATTACAGACTTATAGCCTATTGCGATTTTGTGTATATAATCATATCTAACATATTATGTAATAGAGTGAAAAATTTTCTGAAATATTTAATCACATAGAATCAAAGAGCTTTTATACCAGATATACTCGTTTTAGAGAATATTTACTTGCTCATGAGATGAATAGGAATTTTGATAATAAAAACAATAAAACTCATGTGCATAAAAATTTATTTACATAAAGCTTTTGATAAAATTAATAGGAAATTTATAATAATGAAGCAGCTGGGTTTCCATTAAAAATTCTGTACTTTGGTAATGGATGTATAAATAATGTTACTTACTCACTAATCATTAATGGGTCCCCCAAAGGTTTTATTCATAGTAATAGGGGTATTAGACAAAAGGACCCACTTTCTCCATATTTATTTACTATTGTAATAGACTTTTTTTCAATTCTAATAGGGGCAGAGCATATTAACGGAAATATTAAACCTATAACTAGAGTTAAACCAAGCATTTACTCTATGTTGATGATTTACTATTATTTGTAAAAGCAGACTCATAAAGTGTAGAAGCCATTAGCAGGGTGTTTAGAAAAATAAAAGAATTTGCTAGCTTGTAAGTCTATGAATGTAAAAGTAAAATATATTTCAGCAAAGCATGTGGGAAAAAAGAGAAAATTCTGAATATTCTAAAATTCAAAGAGGGATCTCTGCCAGTAAATTATTTAGGACTGCCTCTAAGTGTGAATAAGATAAATGACAGAGATTGTACAAGATTGTATGACATAATTCAAAATAGATTTGAGGGATGGTCTAGTAAGTTGTTGTCATTAGCTGGTAGAATGGAGCTAAGTCATATTATCATCATAACAATTATAATGTACTGGATTCAATCTCACAACATCACAACAAAAGCAATACAAAAAATAGAAAAAATGTATGCAAACTTTATTTGGAGAGAAAAGCATCATAAAGTGGCATGGGAAATAGTTTGGAAATTAAAAAAATCATATGGATTGGGGCTAAGAAACATAAGTGATTTAAGGGAAATTTGCAATCTCAAACTACTTTGGAAATTTTTGAAAGGAAAATGTTTATGGGCAAAAGGGATGAATGAAATGTATCTCATAAAAAAATATTTTGGACTATAAGTATTGAAAATCACCATTCTTTTACATGGAAAATTATTTTTAATTGCAAAGTAACGGCCATTAAACTATTGCAAAGAAGATTCAAGGATGCTAAGCAAACCAGTTTATGGTTTGATCCATGGATTCATGGGAAAACTTTAGTCAGTTTTCTAGGTTGGCAAAACATTTACATGTTTGGTGGAGCTAATAAAAAGGTTCGAAGTATTATTCAAAATCAATAATGGAAAACATACAATCACCCAGCAACTCCAATACGCAATGCATAAATTAGGAAAATATCAATAGACCCAAATCTGCAAAATGATACTTGTATTGGAGCTTTCTACACATGGCAAATTTTCATTTAAAAAAACATAGGAGTATATTAAAGGAAATGAAGTAGAGGTAGAGTGGCACGAAGTAATTTGGAATAAATCAAATTGCCCAAAAATGTCTCATTGTGCATGCTTTGCTCTTTTGAATAGACTTCCAACTAGAGACATGTGTTTGAAATGGAATAAAAAAGGAGAAACCATCTGTTTACTTTGTAAAACTGATTCAAAAAGTATTGGGCATTTGTGTAACATCCCACCATTTTGTACGCTTAAGCAGACACAAGTGCCGACTTAAACCATACAAAAGGGCGGATTGTTATGGGGTAAATAAGAAAAAGTGGAGAAATAAAAGAAACAAAAATAGAATCTTGCAGCGGAACGATAAAATATAATAATCAAATAACAGTTCATGAAGTTGTTTTACAAAACATTTGATTATACTTATACTATACATATCAGAGTTACACATACCAGAGAATGATAATTAATGCAGCGGAATACAAGGGTGTAGTGGAATATAATAAATAGTAGTAATAAAATCTTCGTCTTCGTCCTCCAGAAATAGAGCCTTCAAATCCTGAAATGCTCAGGCTGACCCGAGCGAATTGAAAAGACAAAACACTCGAGTCAGAACTAAAAGATCTTATGTAAGTTAGATCAATGAAATAAATATGAGTGTAAACGGCGTCAAAGATGTTTACGGGGTTTGACATCTCCTATCCAGTGTCTAACATGAGTGCAGTAACTTAAGAAATGTTCGGGATTCACATCTCTTAAGGATCCGTTAAACTATCTACTATGTAGTAATATTCGCTATTATAATAATGTCTAATCATAAAATAAACATACTTTTAAATAGCGTTAAGGTGGAAAATGTAAAGCCTTAACGCTATTTAAAATGGGGGCTACCCTCGATACTCCACAGGCTACGGGAGAAATCACAACTCGTAGTAAAGCTCGATATGGTAGGTGACACGGCACAACTAGGCAATGCAGGGTAGATATACCAATTACGCATCCGGACTGGTGGTGACGCATAGCAGCCACTACCTCCCACCTCGAACAACACTCCCAAATCAAGGGTGCGCACCAAATCAATCACAAGTAATAGAATGGTATCGAAGAAGTGTGTCCGATCAGAGGTGCTACCTCCTTGGTCCGTCAATCGCTCCTGTTTTAGCCACCTTATGCCAACTCACGGGAGTTGGGTCCACGTATATACCTTAGGATCGTCTCCAACATCCTACTTCATTCTGGAAACTCCACCGTGTGCACAGTTGTCAAAGTGGTTTTCGGAATCGACAGAGAGTATGTCCATATCCGATCCCGGTCTCTTTAACAACCAATCGTTATTATAACACCGTGGTCATTTAAAAATATATATACTTTAAAAACCCATAATATCATTTCCATTTCAAAACATAACCTTTATTTCAAAATAGTATATACTTCAAAACCAAATTCAATAATATATCATTTAAAAAAATCCAAATTTTCAATCACTATTCTTACTTTTATTTATAAAACTTGAAATATTCTTTAAAACCATCTTGAACCCAAATCACAAAATGCAGTCATATTCTTAATCTCAAAATTTCAATCGGTTTCAAATCAATTTATTCAAAGATAATTCTTAAATAAATTCTATTTCAAATAAATTCATTTTTCCAACCATATTACTTTTGTAGTTATAACAGTTTCAAAACCAACACTTTGAAACAATAATACTTTAATTCCGATAAAACATTTCAATTTTGATATATATTTCAAATCTTTAAAAAATTCCAAAATTTCCAAACCAAATATGATAATCTCATATATTTCTTAATTCAATTTACTATTATTTAGTTTAAAATTATTTATTAAATAAATTCAATAGCATTTACATAAAGCTCAAACTTGAAATATTCGTAAATCAACTTAAAACATCATCAAGTTATACATAGCTTAAATTTTAAGAATTTAACTATATATAAAATAATATTTATTTAATATCAAAATCAGTATTTATATAAACCCTTATTTTCCAAAAGCCATAGAAATCATTTCAAATATATATATATATATATATATATATACCAACTGTGTCTGTATATAATTTTCTATCCTATGGTCAAGTGATACAGATATTTATCATTTCAATCCGCAATTTAAAATAAAATTACGGTTATATATCATTTCAAACCGCAATCCGGAATAAAATAAATCCATAACAAACTTGCAGATTATAATGATATAAAATAAAACATCCATTCATCCAATATCAATCATCAAGCATTTATCACAATCATCATCCAATTAAATCAATAACATCAAAATAGAACAGATAATAAATAACAGGCATTTACTGGCAGTTTATATTCAATAATAAATTAAATAACTATTTAACTGGCAGTTTATATGCAATAATAAATTAAATAATAATTTTACTCAATAAATTCAATTTAACTGAGATGGTGATTAAAAATATGCCAAACAGTCATAAATAAATATCAGATCACATCATATATCAATTTAAAAAACATAAGAAATTTTTAGAAGTTGTGAGTGGGTTAAAACACTCACCTTTGAATTTAAATCGAATTTAAATTCGAAATAAGCCCAAAATTTGAACGGTCTCAGAATTCGTCCAAACCAGCGTCAAAGTGTTCGAAATTTCAATATGATCCCAGCAAAATAAACCGCGCATGAATCCGAGCTCGTATGAAAAAGTTATGAAAATTTGAAGATTGAAAAATTCTGGTCCTGGGTCGACTTCGGGTTCAACTTCGGTCCGCCGCCTCAAATCCCTGGTGCTTGCTCTGAGTTTTTGCAAAAATGACCCGGAGACCCGAGTCTTTTTCTTCCTGACCCGAAGTATCTCCAGGGTTGTTGCCTCTGAAACCCGAAGCGCGACCCGAAGTTGCTGCAGATTTGCAATTTTTTTTTCATTTTTTTTTTGAAATTAGATTTTGGAATTTGGGAATTAGGTTTTGTCTGCCATTGGAATGAGGAGCTAAGAAGGAGATGTATGTACAAACAAATGACAATAAGGAACAATTAGGGTTTATAACGAGGTATTTATAGACAAAGCAGAAAATAGAGTAGATGGACGAGATTGATTTGAGTTTTGAACGTAATTGACCCGAAAAGCTCGTTTCGATTTCGGAACGGAAATGGGTCATCCCATATATCAAAATATATGTTTTCAAATATTTTAAAATCAATGGAACAGGTTTCAAGTCCAAATTCCATCGTATGAATAAGTTATGCAAAAATCAAGTTATTTCAAATTGATTTCAATTAATTTCAATTAAATTGATTTCAAGGCGTTTCAGCCCCTACGATCAAATGACAAGCCCGATCGTTATGAAACTTGAATCCTACAAAAATTCATCGTTATGGATCCGATGAAACTGGTTTTGTCGAAATCTGAGTCAGTGGCCAAAATGGCTATTTTCTAGTTAATTAAATAAATAAATATTAATTGAATTAAGTCCCTTTTTAATTTAAGTTTAATAGCTAACAATTTCTAGCTACACCCCCCCCATTACATATAAACTTATAATTCATTAACCAAAATTTCAATGTCAATCAAATAAGGATTAATTGCAAACTTACAGTGTTTACCTTCAATTTAAGTAAATTCAAGTAAATTATATTTTTAATTTCAAATAAATTAATTCAATGTGGTTCCAATCTCTTTATTTAATCAATCATCCTCTTATGGATAAGTTTGACATTACTATATATCCAATTACCCTAATATTTTACAGTCATTACCTAAATTCATATTAACGTAGTATTTAATTACGTTAATTAATTGCAATGGATTTAGCTCTAATTTAATTAAATAAATAGGTAAACAGTTAATAATTATCACCATTAGCCAAGGTTAATCTCATTCATACTTTATTATCAACCAACAAATATTATAATATAATTACTAATCTAACATTGAATTTATCAAATTCCAGTTTATTACGTATTATTACATCCACTAATATCCCTTTGCATTTATTTCCCAATTTACTATTTACAATCAATTATAACCTTACAATTGTTTTCAATTGATTGGGATCGCACTAAATTGGCTATTCATTAACTTACATTAACATTATTACCTTCCATCACTGTTCTTCAATCTATTGTTATCAAAATGGATGAAATTGACATGGGTTATATTTATTACATTGATCTTACCCAATTCATTCTAATGTCAATTTGTCATAGTATTTAACTCCATTTATTATGGATTGAATTCAATTAAATTTTAAATTAATTCCAAATAAACTAATTAGATTCAAATTCCAATCCTTTAATTAAGTCTATTATTACTCTATAAACTTAGTTACTATTTGTCTGTCTTTCATTACATTAATATATCTAAATTTCCATCTTTTCTTTTGAATTAACTATCCTATTTACGTTATTATATTAATTATCATTAAAGTAACATTTAATTACCTTTATTTGTAATTGGTAAATTAACGGGTAACAACAACCATTTGTCACCATTACACCCTTTATAACTTGCATGTTTATTCTTCACAAACAATACCATCTACTACATGTTACATTCCAATTAATTAAAATTGATTCCAAAATTTGATTAGGCTTAATTACCTTCTTTATAATAGATCCATTATTTCTCTATATATCCAGTTATATTAGTTTATATCCTATTACACTAATATACGCCTATTTACATCTTAATTTGAATAATTATTACATTTCTAAATGTGTACTTCTATCAATTGTACACATTAATTTAGGTTTAAAACTAATTAATGAATTTACCTTAATTCCATTCTTTTACCAATTTATTACTTTATACATACATTTACGTTTCTATGTAGTTTATACATTCACACTAATCCTATTCAATTCCCATTTATTACACAGATTTATTTCAAATAAATCAACATTTACATTCGGTTACTATCAATTATACTAATCCATTTATTTATGCACCACATACCCTTATTTACTTATATTCACATTCATTCTCAAATATAACGGTTACAATTAGATTAATACACCAATTAAATGGTAACTTACAACTATTACTACAACCTTAAAATTTGCATTTATGAGTTCATTATTTACATACAAAATATTACCATTCTCACATACCCAAATCTTTATACAATGGTCATTTTATTTCCTATTATAGCATTTATAAAATTTAATGTTTTCATTGGTTTTCTTACATTAATTCATAGCCAAGTATAACAATTTTCATTACTACCAATAAGTTTTAATTTCATTTTAATTGTTAATACTTAGTTAAATTTCCACGGTTGCATTTCCATTTAGAATTCATTTCATTACTAAATTTCAAAGTTTTTTATTTCTTCTGAATTTATTCACCAAAATCTAAAAAAAATTAACAAATTTAATTATTCAAAATTTACGGGTCGTTACACTCTCCCCCACTCAAAACTTTTCGTCCCCGAAAAGGAGAAAGAGGGGAAGGAAAGAATTAAGTAAACAATATATCTTATTCAAAAGTATTAACATATAAACAAATAAATTTCAAAATTAATTTATATATATTATATCAATTTATAACAATTAATCTTTTTTTATACTCAAATTAATATTGTTTGGAAAACATCTTTCTAAAAATTTTCTAAGTCCAAAATTTTCGAATAATTTCGGCATAGTCTCCTTTGTACGGAGAGGCTCGGGAGAAAATATAATATCATATATAACAATATTTAACATTTATTTTCCAAATAATATATCCCAACACGGGAAAAACAATATAATAACGCTATAAAACCGTAATCCGAGAACGTACCTAATTGTCGGGCAAATTTACGCTTAATTATGAAACCAAAAGCAGTAGTCATTGCTTCCATAATCTGTATTTCACTTATATAATCCAAAAGGGTTTAAATTATATAAAATGAAATATTTAAAGTTGTTTCAACCATAAAAAACAAATCAATATAAACAACAATCATTTGCAACCAACATCATATACAAATCAACCATTCAAGCAAGACAAACAATTGGTTTGTTCGGGTTAAGACACCTTAAATCACATAGAATGACAAATAACTATGAAGTATTCCATTTACTTAACAGTCTTAGATAAACCCAATAGATTATTCATACATCTAAACAGTTAAAGTATCCTTTACTCAAAAAAACCCATAAACCAAAACAAACAACAATTTCAACAATAAATTAAGTTCATTCTTATTAATTTCATCTCATAACATTTATTGTTTTATTTCTTTTTCATTCATATAATGATTTGTCTTTTTAATTTACATTTACTTCTTACAAACATTTACTTTTATTCATTGATTCAATGTTTATTTCATTTATTTTCACTTATTACTTGCAAATATTCATTTTCATTTATTCAGATCATGTCAGTTTCTTTTTTATTTTATTTTTGCATTATATTTATTCACTCATTCATTATTACTTAATTTCATTTATTTACATCTATTTAATTATGGTATTTATGTTCAATTCAAATTTACTAGCATATCAATTCATCTACTTAAGTTTATAATCATTTATTTATAATACTTACCTTTCTATTTATTTAATTAGTAGCCTTTCAATTATACTTAAGTTTATACCAACTATAACTTCCAACTCTTATTTATTAAAGAATTTCATTGAACACTTTCATTATTTCAAATTTTACTTGTAAAATTTCCTATTACATTTTCTTTTAACATTTTAACTTTTTATAGTTGGTAAGTCATATATATGTTAAAGAATGCAATTGAAAATCATACAAGTCTATCTCATTTCTTTTAATTTATATTTAATGTTCAAGAATTATATATTTTGTTTTATAAGTTACAAACTTCAACTTCATTTTAATTCCATTTAAAACTCGGCATTAACTCTCTTATTTTATTAAAGGTTCCAATTATTAATTAGTTACATTACATTTCACCACAATAATTGAAACTATTAATGAACGGAAATTTAAGAACTAAATACCGGGTTAAATTTCAAATCATTTAAAAATAATAGATAAATATATACTTACAACTTATATATTTAATTATATTTAAAACAATTTAAAATTTATATTTGTTTATCAAAATAAATCTGCAGTAAAACCACTATAGCGGCTTCCCACTTCGAAACTCGAAAATGAATGTCGATGATGCGTGCACTCATCACCGAAATTATTTTCCAACGACAGAGAGGGGAGTACAGAACTTATCTCTTTCCAAAATTTTCTTTAAAACAGTTCTTTCAAATTATGTTGAAATATTTATATCAGAAAATACTTTTAAATAATATTATTATTATATTCCAATCATCATTCAAAAGAAATTTTTTCAAAAATCCTGGAACTTAAGTTCTAAAATTTCCAATTTGATTTATTTTATTTTCAATCTTATTTCAACTATTATATATAAATTTCATTACCTAACAACCAATATATAGCAACCAAATATATATATCATTTATAAAATTTTATTTTATATATAGAAAATATAATAGGCAAAATTATTTCATTCACCTATATTTTAAAACAAATATTGTGTCGGTCTGTCCTATTAAGTGTTTAGAAATCCCTACTGATGTCATAGAGTCCTATGCACCAACCAGAATTTATAAATACAAAACAGAACAAATTAACACAATATAAAAATCTTTTTATAACACTAACAAATACGCTCTCTCATATATATACTGTCAATGACTCATCATAGGGTATTACTACCCTATTAATAAAGATTTAGACCCCACAAAGCTAAGGTTTATCGCTAAACCAAAGCTCTGATACCAGGTGTAACATCCCACCTTTTTGTACGCTTAAGCAGACACAAGTGCCGACTTAAACCATACAGAAGGGCGGATTGTTATGGGGTAAATAAGAAAAAGTGGAGAAATAAAAGAAACAAAAATAGAATCTTACAGCAGAACAATAAAATATAATAATCAAATAACAGTTCATGAAGCTGTTTTACAAAACATTTGATTATACTTATACAATACACATCAGAGTTACACATACCAGAGAATGATAATTAATGCAGCGGAATACAAGGGTGTAGTGGAATATAATAAATAGTAGTAATAAAATCTTCGTCTTCGTCCTCCAGAAATAGAGCCTTCAAATCCTGAAATGCTCAGGCTGACCCGAGCGAATTGAAAAGACAAAACACTCGAGTCAGAACTAAAAGATCTTATGTAAGTTAAATCAATGAAATAAATATGAGTGTAAACGACGTCAAAGATGTTTACGGGGTTTGACATCTCCTATCCAATGTCTAACGTGAGTGCAGTAACTTAAGAAATGTTCGGGATTCACATCTCTTAAGGATCCGTTAAACTATCTACTATGTAGTAATATTCACTATTATAATAACGTCTAATCATAAAATAAACATACTTTTAAATAGCGTTAAGGCTTTATGTGACGACCCACCTCCTCGACCCTCAGAAATTGACAATAATACATCCTCGGTATCCACGTGCCGTAAATCCAAGTGCCGGAGAGGCAGATTAACATGGGGTAAAGAAATAAAGATAGAAGGTGGACAATAATAAAATCTCACATCGTATTCAACACATAATTATACATATCAGTAGTACATGAAATTACTCCAAATTATTCCATCAAAGTTATGACAGGTACTAACCTAGCTAGGATAGTTATAACGACCTATCCTTATAGTGCTGGTAGATACTAATACATAATAATAACACAGTGGAAAGTGATAGATGACTTCAACAAAAGACCCAAAATGCTCCATGCTCCATGCTCCATTCCAAAATGCTCCAAGCTTACCTAACTAGTAGGCTGCCCAGAAAAATAGGGCACCCAAAGTTTAAGGGAAAAAGAAAATAAACTCCGGGTCAGTCAGGACTGGTGTGAGAAAATCAAAATACGATGTTTGAAAACAAAGGTATCTCATAAGACCACGCCGCACATAAACACGGAACGGGTTTTTTCTTGTGATAACCAAAACATTTGCTACGCAGAATATGTGGATATTATTTTTAATGACATTCTTTTGAAAACACTTTTCAAGTAAGTATACATAATCATAGCCGAAATTATTACATTATTAAATTCCAGCATACTAGGCTCTACAATCAAATCTGAAGGCACTTATTGGAGAATGGATTTCCATACAATGACAAGGTAAGGGACTACCTTCCGACAGTACATCTCTAGAAAAATGCACCTGAGGCTCCAACCTCTACCAACACAGAACCGACCTACCTTTACCATAGATAGTACCGAATATGTCATCACCGCGGTCGTTCCCGACCTACCCGAGAGCTCTCTTTGCATACACCACGTTAATTTAAAACCCGACGTCATAGCGGGAATAAATATATCTAGAAAGGTGATGACTATACCCTAATGGGAGCGACCCACTTAGCTCTGCCGCATCTACCCTGTTTTAATCATTTCCAGGTGATGAGGCTCGAGGTAACGATTACCTTACTCATAGCATATTCCACTTTGAATGCCACATTGCCAATCCATAATCACATAACTGATTTCTACAAACGTATAACTTCTGAGCTCGTATGTCTTAGAAAAGGGTGTTAAGCTAAAAGAAGTTACCTTCTCCGCCACCAATCAGATGATACGTTCATAGAAATCAACCAAAGTAATTACAATTGCAACGTCAGACATCCGTCCATATAGGTTGTCCAAGAATAGGACAAACCGAAGGCACTCTCCTACCACAACATGTCGGGAGTTACTCCTAGGATTAGTAGCGATTAGTCCTTGCATTGGATATTTCATAACGAAGAGACTACTTCTACTATATGTATATTGGGATTTTATCCCCAAATGATCATCAAGCAGTCCTTCATTATGAAAATCCTTAATATCATATCCATGTCTTCACTTCGAATACGTAAATTGGTTCGAAGTGGTCTTCGGATAGGAATTACCCAAATCCGACCCCGGTTCCTCCGAACCAATCATCGATTAAAAAGATGTTAAGTTCATATGTGATTATCAATCATCATTCATTTTAATTCATATTTTTATTCATTCATAGATATACCTTAGAGATATATCCACTGAAATATTTCTTTATCTTTTTCAGAGTATATGGAATCATCAAGCCTCATTTATCAAATCCTTTTGGTTAATTTGAACCCTTTTAAATCGTGGAATAATTCCAAACCCTTTGATATTTTGCTTAGAAAAATATTTCCCATTCATTTCATTTAAATCTTAACAAAGATTTCCTAATTCAAAACTCATAATTTTAATTCGGTTAAAAGCATGTTATCTAGGATGTTAATCAAAAACCAGTAAATGTTAAGTGAGTAGAATCTATAGAAATCATCTAATTCTACCCAATATCAATTCCCGCATTCAACAAATACCATGGGCGGAATAACGGTGAAAGCACCCTTTAAATTCCATGAATAGTATGAGTTCCCTCTTCGGGCTTTAATACCGAGTACAAGAAGATTATTTCCATAAAGTTCAAGTTATTTATATTTGGAGAATTATATCCTTTAACTTTGGAAAATTTTGATCCGAGTAAATCAAATTTACTATCCCATCCGTCGGGCCAGTCCGGATAGCCAGGGAGAGCAAGAAACTGGTTTTCCAAACTCAAGCCTAGACACTATCTCTCTGACACCCATATGGCGGTCAAGTAATTTGATCGACTCTAAATCATTTAATATTTAACCATTCCATAAATCCTTCAAATAATATTTAAAATACTTTATTAATCATTTGAAAATATTTAAAAAAGATTTGGAAAAGAACAATTGCGTTTAAAACAACATTTCAAAAGTTATAGAAAAGTGCTGCGGAAAAGTGCTACGGAATGGGCTGCGGAAAGTGCTTTTTAAGCTATATTGATAAAAACGATTTTTTTATTATTTGGAAACTCATTTTTATAACTAGAATTACTTTTAGAATATTTTAAAATATTTGTAGAATTTATTTCGTATTTTTAAACAATTTTAAAGAGGTTTAACATTCCATATACACTAATTCATTCAATAAAGCAAAGTGATTTCCTTTGTGCTTATCGACGTGTATTTCCGTGACTTGCATATATATTTAACATTCATATTAAACAACCATCATCAATAATCATAATCAAACATATATAACATCCAATAGCATATAATACGATAGTCTAGGAGTTTACTCACCTCGGGTTTAAACGACTAACTAAAAATTGGCTATAGCTTTGCTAACTCGAACTTTTAGCCCACGATCACTTGGATTATTGCTTCTAGATGGCTCGGCCTATGGATGAGAGGATGGAGGTGATGGAAGCCATTAAACTAGAGGTGAAGAAGAAGATGGAATGAGATGTGTGAATTTGTGAAGCCTTAAGGTCTTATTTATAGCCTTAGGAAATTGTGGAAAATTACTAAATTACCCTTAGATATTATCAAAATATCTCTTACACCACATCACCTCAACATCAAATCTTTGTTCCCATACTCAAGTGCAGGCATTAATGAGATGTAATGTGATAAGACATATTGCAAAAATATCTTAAGATGGAATGACATGCATTAATGGTGGATTTGATGTTTGCTTTTCATGAGTTAAAGGTGATTTGATGTTACCTTTTTCACTTACTTTTTGTAAAAATATCTTAGATATTTTCTTTAGCTTTGATTTGACTAATTGTGATAAACATATATGTGTATGTGTGTGTGTGTGCGTGCATGTACAAATAATGTTGCAACAACTCAAAACAATTTCCATTTGTCAAACCGTTGAGATTTCGGGATCCAATTTCCGGGCATATTTTCAGTTTTTAATTCAAACTATTTATTTATGTAAACAAAACTTGAAAATAAATTTCTTATCATCTTTAACCAATTAAAAAAAATTCATTTAACTTATAAAGCTATATTTAAAATTAATTAAATATTCCATTTTCAAAGTGGTAAAATTACGAGTCGTTACATACTTCCCCCCTTAAAAGAATTTTGTCCTCGAAATTGAGGATAAGAACAAGATAACTCAAAGACAAATATATATAACGAAGTGATACACATGTATAAGATATAGCAAGTGACATCATCACAAGCTGGTGAGTACACCATACACATACAACTATGTATCCATTCTAAACTCAGGGTAGGCTTTACGCATTCTTTCCTCTGTCTCCCATGTGCAGTCTGCTACGTCACCACTTTATTGGACTTTAACCAATCTTACAACCTTCCTCCTTAATTGCTTCTCATTGTAATCTATGATTCGCATTGGTCGCCTAATAACCGCCAAATTAGGTTCAACTTCTAAATCTTCTTGGGCAGTTATTTCTATAATTTGCTTTAGATCATGCACATATTTTCGTAGGTGAGATACGTGAAATACATTATGCACACCAGATAACCTTTTGGGCAGTCCCACACGATAAGCTAATGGGCCAATCCTTTCGAGAATCGGAAAAGGTCCAATAAATCGAGGTGCTAACTTTCCTGCCCGACCAAATCTTACCACTCCTCTCATTGGAGAAACTTTTAGGAATACATAATCTCCAACTGAGAACTCTAGATTTCTTCGCCTTTGATCAGCATAGCTCTTCTGCCTACTCTAGGCTTCTTTTATTTTTTTTCTAATTATGCCAACCTTTTCTGAAGCTTCTCTAATCATATCAGGACCTAGTATTAATCGATCTCCGGTCTCGATCCAACATGCTGGAGATCTACACGAACGGCCATACAAAGCTTCATATGGGGCCATGCCAGTACTAGCCTGATAGCTGTTATTGTAAGAGAATTCTATAAGATGAAGGTAGCTTTCCCATGAACCTCCGAAATCTAAGATGCAAGCTCTTAGAAGATCCTCCAACACTCGATTTACTCTCTCAGTTTGTCCATCGGTCTGGGGGTGATATGCGGTGCTTATGTTTAGCTTAGTTCCTAAAGTAGTTTGCAATGCCTCCCAGAACTTACTGGTAAAGATAGGGTCTCGATCACCGACTATACTACTGGGGACACCGTGCAATCGAACTACTTCCCTCTTGTATATTTCTGCCAGACTTGCAGCAGTTCTTGTTGGTTTTACTGGGATAAAATGTGCGCTCTTGGTTAATCGATCTATGATAACCCAAATGCCTTCATTTCACTTTCTTGATCGGGGTAAGCCATCGATGAAATCCATCGATATTTGGTCCCATTTCCAAGTCGGAATTTTAAGAGGTTGGAGTAATCCAACGGTCTTTTGCTGATCACTTTTGATCTGTTGACAATTTGCACATCTACTAATATGGATAGAGGTATCCCTCTTCATGCCATCCCACCAAAAAGTTCTCTTCATATCACGATACATTTTAGTAACTCCAGGATGTACAGAAAGTCGAGAATTATGACATTCTGTTAAAACTTCTTGCCTTATCCCATCGACATTGGGAACACATATCCTTCCATTCATTCTTAAGATTCTCTGCTCATCTACTTTGAATCCTATCTATCTTCCTGGTATTATATTCTCCTCTACTTCCCTAGCTATTCTTGAAATGATTGGATCCTTGAGCCGACTCTCTTTTATACGATTAATCAAGGTTGGATGTACCACTAAATAAGCTATAATGGCATGCCTTCTACTTAGCGCATCCGCCACTACATTGGCTTTCCCAGGTGTGTATAAGATATCAAGATCATATGATGCCAGAAATTCTAACCAACGTTGTTATCTCATATTTAAGTCCTTCTGAGTGAAAAGATACTTCAAAGATTTGTGATCCGTGAAGAGCTCGAACTTTTCACCCAGGAGATAATGCCTTCATATTTTTAATGCGAATACAACGGCTAATAATTCTAAGTCGTGTGTTGCATAATTCTTCTCATGAGTCTTTAGTTGTCTGCTTGCATAAGCGATGACCTTTCCATGCTGCATTAGAACAACACCTACTCCTTCCCCACAAGCATCAGTATATACAGTTAAACCGCCGCCTTCATCAGCAATAGCTAGAACTGGAGTGGTAGTTAACCTTCTCTTGAGTTCTTTGAATGCTTCTTCACATTTTGGTGTCCATTCAAATTTAACATCCTTCATAGTCAATTTTGTTAGATGGGAGGAAATTTTGGAGAAGTCTTGAATGAATCTCCGATAATATCCTGCCAATCCTAAGAAGCTGCGGATGTCCTTCGTGGTTTGTGGTTGCATCCAATCTTGTATAGCTAAAATCTTTTCTAGATCTACTAAGATCCCTTCTCCTGACACAATATGCCCAAGGAATCTTACTTCTTTCTCCCAAAAGTGACATTTTGAGAATTTAGCTTTAAGTACATTTCTCCGCAATATTTCCAACACAACCTCCAAATGCCTTTCGTGTTCTTCCTCGGTTTTGGAATAGATAAGAATATCATCAATAAAATCAACACGAATTTGTTTAGCACATCTTTGAATACTCTATTCATAAGGTCTACAAAATAGGCGGGTGCATTAGTCAACCCAAAAGGCTTAACTAACCATTCGTAAAAGCAATTCGGACCCCTAAATGCAGTTAATGGAATGCCATCCTCAGCTATTCTTAGTTGATGGAATCCTGTGGCTAAATCCATTTGTGAGAATACTCGGGCACCATGAAGTTGATCAAATAAGTCATCTATGCGGGGTAGAGGATACTTGTTTTTAATCGTTTGCTTATTTAGGTCTCGATTGTCTACACAAAGCCTTAGGGAGCCGTCAGACTTAGCAACAAAAACTACCGCTGCACCCCAACTTGAGCGGCTAGGTCTAATTAGTCCTTTTTTTAACAAATCATCAGTTTGGTTTTCCAACTCAATCTTTTCCTTCGGGGCCATCCTTCGAATAGGGTGAATAACGGGTCTCGCACCAGGAATTAAGTCAATTCGGAACTCAATTTCCCGATGTGGGGGCAAACTTTTAACTTCCTCAAAAACATCCTGAAATTCCTTGACAACTGGTATTGTCTCCAAATATTTTTGAGGCGAGTCTAGTGCATACATGAAACTATCCCTTATTGGACTAGGTTCTTCACAAGATAATTCTATAAACTTCCCAAAGCTAGTCCACAAAGTTACCGTCCTTTTAACACAATCAAGGAAAGCTTTATTCTTGGATAACCAATCCATACCGAGCAAAACTTCAAACCCAATAAAGTCAAGAACAAATAGGTCGCATGAAATTTTTTAGGAGAGGTGAGTAACTCGGACGTTTTCACAAATCATACAAAGATTAATTGTACAGCCTATGGGATTTGACACGCAAATAGGGGTATCTACTATTTTGTGATCAGTTTTAATCTATCAACCAATCCTTTAGCAATAAAACTATGGGAAGCCCCAGTATCAAATAATACTTTAACTAAATCATCATTGACATAAATATTACCTTCAAGAACTCCCTTGCCTTTTACATCAGTAGAGGTTGAAGGCTCGCCTTTGATAGCATAGACCTTAACCTGCTCTCCTTTCTTCATTAACGGGCACTTGTTCTTCCAATGGCCGGGTTGATAGCAGTTATGGCAGAGGCTATTCTGCACCATAGGAGAGATGGTTCCTTGTTGCTACCTTTGAACCTTGGGACTCCTACAATACTTTGAATAATGTCCTTTCTTTCCACAATTAAAACATTCAACATCTTTAAAACGGTTTTCCTGAGATCCTCCACCGGGCTTGCCTTACCATGGCTTCTTTTCATTGTTATTGAACTTCCTCTTATTGTTGTTGTTTTGGGTTGCGACTGGATTCCTCTTATCCAAATCTTCATAACAGAAACCCATATCTATTAAATCCACAAAGGTTCCTTTAACATGGGCAGTCATCCTATCCTGATACTGCTCCTTCATCCCAGAAATGAACATCTCGTTTTTCTTCAGAGGCGTGTCTATCAATCCAGGCCCAAAGCGAGACAATTCATTGAATTTGTGCAAATACTCTTCCACAGACATCGCTTCTTGTTTTAGATCAATGAAACTTCTATAGAGGCGGGATTTGCCAGCGGCGGGCATGTATTGCTCTTCAAAAACTTCTTTAAATCTTTCCCAAGAGAAATTATCTTTAGATTCATTAAGAGTAATGGACTCCCACCAAGCTAGAGCCCCATCCTTCAATTGCTATGAGGGCAAGAACCTCTTTCGATTATCATCAATGTCTAATCCTTTAAAGATTTTTTCACAGGATCTTAGCCAGGCTTGAACTTCAATAATAGATTCTGTGCCTCGGAATGGCTTTCCTCCCAAGTTTGTATAATCTTTGCAAAGAGTGGCAAAGTTAACTTGAGGTGGCACCGGAATTACAGCTTCCTCCGTTACTGTAGCATTTGATCGACCGTTAGTGGTCGTAGTATTGCTACCTCCCCTTCGTCCTCTTCTATTACTCATCTCCTACTACCTGCATACAGTAAGGGGACATCTTTTAAAAATATAGACGAAATTATTTTAGGGAATTGGTATAAACTTAGATAAACTTATTCAGATAAAAATTTCAAATATGCGCTCTCTCATACTAAACTCATTCTAGGGTAATACTAACCCTATCTCTAATGAGTTGACCCCATCTAGGCTTAGGTATTCACTCAACCATAAGCTCTAATACCAAATGTGACGACCCACCTCCTCGACTCTCAGAAATTGACAATAATACATCCTCGGTATCCACGTGCCGTAAATCCAAGTGCCGGAGAGGCAGATTATCATGGGGTAAAGAAATAAAGATAGAAGGTGGACAATAATAGAATCTCACATCATATTCAACACATAATTATACATATCAGTAGTACATGCAATTACTCCAAATTATTCCATCAAAGTTATGACAGGTACTAACCTAGCTAGGATAGTTATAACGACCTATCCTTACAGTGCTGGTAGATACTAATACATAATACAAACACAGCGGAAAGTGATAGATGACTTCAACAAAAGACCCAAAATGCTCCATGCTCCATGCTCCATTCCAAAATGCTCCAAGCATACCTAACTAGTTGGCTGCCCAGAAAAATAGGGCACCCAGAGTTTAAGGGAAAAAGAAAATAAACTCCAGTTCAGTCATGGCACTGGTGTGAGAAACTCAAAATACGATGTTTGAAAACAAACGTATCTCATAAGACCACGCCGCACATAAACACGGAACGGGTTTTTTTCTTATGATAACCAAAACATTTGCTACGCAGAATATGTGGATATTATTTTTAATGAAATTCTATTGAAAACACTTTTCAAGTAAGTATACATAATCTTAGCCGAAATTGTTACATTATTAAATTCCAGCATACTAGGCTCTATAATCAAATCCGAAGGCACTTATTGGAGAATGGATTTCCATACAATGACAAGGTAAGGGACTACCTTCCGACAGTACATCTCTAGAAAAATGCACCTGAGGCTCCAACCTCTACCAACACAGAACCGGCCTACCTTTACCATAGATAGTACCGAATATGTCATCACCCCGGTCGTTCCCGACCTACCCAAAAGCTCTCTTTGCATACACCACTTTAATTTAAAACCCAACGTCGTAGCGGGAATAAATATATCTTGAAAGGTGATGACTATACCCTAATGGGAGCGACCCACTTAGCTCTGCCGCATCTACCCTGTTTTAGTCATTTCCGGGTGATGAGGCTCGAGGTAACGATTACCTTACTCATAGCATATTCCACTTTGAATGCCACATTGCCAATCCATAATCACATAACTGATTTCTACAAACGTATAACATCTGAGCTCGTATGTCTTAGAAAAGGGTGTTAAGCTAAAAGAAGTTACCTTCTCCGCCACCAATCAGATGATACGTTCATAGAAATCAACCAATGTAATTACAATTGCAACGTCAGACATCCGTCCATATAGGCTATCCAGGAATAGGACAAACCGAAGGCACTGTCCTACCACATCCTGTCGGGAGTTACTCCTAGGATTAGTAGCGATTAGTCCTTGCATTGGATATTTCATAACGAAGAGACTACTACTACTATATATATTGGGATTTTATCCCCAAATGATCAACAAGCAGTCCTTCATTATGAAAATCCTTAATATCATATCCATGTCTTCACTTCGAATACGTAAATTGGTTCGAAGTGGTCTTCGGATAGGAATTACCCAAATCCGACCCCGGTTCCTCCGAACCAATCATCGATTAAAAAGATGTTAAGTTCATATGTGATTATCAATCATCATTCAGTTTAATTCATATTTTTATTCATTCATAGATATACCTTAGAGATATATCCACTGAAATATTTCTTTATCTTTTTTAGAGTATATGGAATCATCAAGCCTCATTTATCAAATCCTTTTGGTTAATTTAAACCCTTTTAAATCGTGGAATAATTCCAAACCCTTTCATATTTTACTTAGAATAATATTTTCCATTCATTTCATTTAAATCTTAACAAAGATTTCCTAATTCAAAACTCATAATTTTAATTCGGTTAAAAGCATGTTATCTAGGATGTTAATCCAAAACCAGTAAATGTTAAGTGAGCAGAATCTATAGAAGTTATCTAATTCTACTCAATATCAATTCCCGTATTCAACAAATACTATGGGCGGAATAACGGTGAAAGCACCCTTTAAATTCCACGAATAGTATGAGTTCCCTCTTCGGGCATTAATACCGAGTACAAGAAGATTATCTTCATAAAGTTCAAGTTATTTATATTTGGAGAATTATATCCTTTAACTTTGGAAAATTTTGATCCGGGTAAATCAAATTTACTATCCCATCCGTCGGGCCAGTCCGGATAGCCAGGGAGAGCAGGAAACTGGTTTTCCAAACTCAAGCCTAGACACTATCTCTCTGACACCCATAAGGCGGTCAAGTAATTTGATCGACTCTAAATCATTTAATATTTAACCATTCCATAAATCCTTCAAATCATATTTAAAATACTTTATTAATCATTTGAAAATATTTAAAAAAGATTTGGAAAAGAACGATTGCGTTTAAAACTACATTTCAAAAGTTATAGAAAAGTGCTGCGGAAAAGTGCTACGGAAAGTGCTTTTTAAGCTATATTGATAAAAACGATTTTTTTTATCATTTGGAAACTCATTTTTATAACTAGAATTACTTTTAGAATATTTTAAAATATTTGTAGAATTTATTTCGTATTTTTAAACAATTTTAAAGAGGTTTAACATTCCATATATACTAATTCATTAAATAAAGCAAAGTGATTTCCTTTGTGCTTATCGACGTGTATTTCCGTGACTTGCATATATATTCAACATTCATATTAAACAACCATCATCAATAATCAAAATCAAACATATATAACATACAATAGCATATAATACGATAGTCTAGGAGTTTACTCACCTCGGGTTTAAACGACTAACTAAAAATTGGCTATAGCTTTGCTAACTCGAACTTTTAGCCCACGATCACTTAGATTATTGCTTCTAGATGGCTCGGCCTATGGATGAGAGGATGGAGGTGATGGAAGCCATTAAAGTAGAGGTGAAGAAGAAGATGGAATGAGATGTGTGAATTTGTGAAGCCTTAGGGTCTTATTTATAGCCTTAGGAAAATGTTGCAAATTACTAAATTACCCTTAGATATTATCAAAATACCTCTTAAACCACATCACCTCAACATCAAATCTTTGTCCCCATACTCAAGTGCAGGCATTAATGAGATGTAATGTGATAAGACATATTGCAAAAATAGCTTAAGATGGAATGACATGCATTAATGGTGGATTTGATGTTTGCTTTTCATGAGTTAAAGGTGATTTGATGTTACCTCTTTCACTTACTTTTTGTAAAAATATCTTATATATTTTCTTTAGCTTTGATTTGACTAATTGTGATAAACATATATGTGTATGTGTGTGTGCGTGCATGTACAAAAAATGTTGCAACAACTCAAAACAATTTCCATTTGTCAAACCGTTGAGATTTCGGGATACAATTTCCTGGCATATTTTCAGTTTTTAATTCACACTATTTATTTATGTAAACAAAACTTGAAAATAAATTTCTTATCATCTTTAACTAATTAAAACAAATTTATTTAACTTATAAAGCTATATTTAAAATTAATTAAATATTCCATTTTCAAAGTGGTAAAATTACGGGTCGTTACACTTTACATTTTCCACCTTAACACGTAATAGTCCCAGTAGTCTATCCGGTATTAGCATACTCCCAAAATGGGGGCTACCCTCGATACTCCACAGGCTACAGGATAAATCAAAACTCGTAGTAAAGCTCGATATGGTATGTGACACGGCACAAGTAGGCAATGCCAGGGTAGATATACCAATTACGCATCCGGACTGGCGGTGACGCATAGCAGCCACTACCGCCCACCTCGAACAACACTCCCAAATCAAGGGTGCGCACCAAATCAATCACAAGTAATAGAATGGTATCGAAGAAGTGTGTCCGATCAGAGGTGCTACCTCCTTGGTCCGTCAATCGCTCATGTTTTAGCCACCTTATGCCAACTCACGGGAGTTGGGTCCACGTATATACCTTAGGATCGTCACCACCGTCCTACTTCATTCTGGAAACTCCATCGCGTACACAGTTGTCAAAGTGGTTTTCGGTATCGACAGAGAGTATGTCCATATCTGATCCCGGTCTCTTTAACAACCAATCGTTATTATAACACCGTGGTCATTTAAAAATATATATACTTTAAAAACCCATAATATCATTTCCATTTCAAAACATAACCTTTATTTCAAAATAGTATATACTTCAAAACCAAATTCAATAATATACCATTTAAAAAAAATCCAAATTTTCAATCACTATTCTTACTTTTATTTATAAAACTTGAAATATTATTTAAAACCATCTTAAATCCAAATCACAAAATGCAGCCATATTTTTAATCTCAAAATTTCAATCGGTTTCAAATCAATATATTCAAAGATAATTCTTAAATAAATTCTATTTCAAATAAATTCATTTTTCCAACCATATTACTTTCGTAGTTATAACAGTTTCAAAACCAACACTTTGAAACAATAATACTTTAATTCCGATAAAACATTTCAATTTTGATATATATTTCAAATCTTTAAATATTCCAAAATTTCCAAACCAAATCTGATAATCTCATATATTTCTTAATTCAATTTACTATTATTTAGTTTAAAATTATTTATTAAATAAATTCAATAGCATTTACATAAAGCTCAAACTTGAAATATTCGTAAATCAGCTTAAAACATCACCAAGTTATACATAGCTTAAATTTTAAGAATTTAACTATATATAAAATAATATTTATTTAATATCAATCAGTATTTATATAAACCCTTATTTTCCAAAAGCCATAGAAATCATTTCAAATATATATATATATATATATATATATATATATAGACCAACTATGTCTGTATATAATTTTCTATTCTATGGTCAAGTGATACAGATATATTTTTTTTGAGAAAAATGTGTGGTCCTCTGCAGGAGAGGAGAGCACACATGTACATATATATATTAACAAAAGTAATAGTGCTGCCAACAAGCTTGGCAGGTAGCTAGAGAACCCCCCATACAAAAGAAAAAACAAACCCACCCAAGCTCCTAAAAAACTACAAATCTACCCAAAAGAGACAACATCTACCCGAAGGTCCAATCAAGAGCGACACCAAGAGAGCAACAACCTATAGAAAAACTTCCACAACTGCATCCGCAACCTCAACAACCAAGCTGAAACAACACAAAAAACAACAACTACACAAACCAATATACCTCATTTAAACTTTACGATTTAAACGAGGACTTCTCCTAATATTACTAGCTGAAAAGCTCTTACATTTTCTTCTCCTTAATTTGGCTTCACGCATTAATTTGGCTTCACGCATTAATTTGGTTTCACAAATTAATTCAATAGCATGAGCACGAGAACTAGGAAATCTACCAAGAGCCGCAAGAAAACAATACATGACAAATCTGATACCCCATGTCCAATAATAGACAGTTTGATCAGATTGCTGCAAATTGGAACACTCCAAATCTCCCCTCTCATTGCTAACAATAATAAAGTTCTCCACACCACTTGCATCATGAATAATAGAAACTACACCCACTGATTCTTTCACAATTCTAAACTTAATAGGCTCAATCACTTCTTTAACAACATCATTCAAATGATCTTTAACCTCCAATGAATATTCCAATCCATTGACCAATGATGAAATACCAAACTTAAATCCAAAAAAATCCCGGGAATAAAAAATAGAGGCACTAACATACTAGAAATATCAAAAATGAAGAACCCAGCAGTTTCAAGAAACCTGAAACCATCCTTGCACAAAACAGATTCCCTTTTCTTCACCTCAGGTGAAGTAAATCCAATAGAAGAAAAAACAACAAACCCTCTATTTTCAAAAGCTAACCCAACAACACGCAAATCTACATTCAAAACTATATCACTGAGCATCTCCATCTTTTGAGAACCAGTATTACAAGGTAACACAACAAACTTGCATGCAAATTTAGATATGGCAGACTTTATACAACCAAAGGATCTAACCAACTTCTTTTCCACATTATCACTTAATGACTTACTTGAAGAAACAGACAATTCATCAACATCAATAAAGGATCCACCCTCCTTTTCAATCTCAGTAGTACCAAACAATTTAGAAGAACTAAAACCCTCAAAGCCAGATTCACCATGAAGGTACACCTCTGAACCGCAACCTTTAACCTTATAAACATCCTCATCATAATCTGAAGACTGAAGCTCTCCATCAGTTCCAAGATTACATTGATGAAAGCTAACAACTACCACATTATCCCGATCATCAGCAAAGTTAAAATGATCTTCACTAGCCTCAACACAAAAACTAGAATTAGGAACAAAATCATCCAACAAATCACTGTCCACAGAACAAAAACTTCCACCAGAATTTACTGTATTCCCATTATCATCCAAGGTAGATGAAACCAAAACTTTTGACTTGAAAACATCACCAGGAAAATTATCCACCAATTCATGATTAAGAGAATAACAAGAACTAACACCGGGATCTAATAGAAACAAATCAGCATGAATATCTAAATTCGAGACTGGAACTTTTAACTTCTCAAAATCCATCCCTTGCAAATCCACCAAAACATGAACAACATTATAACTTTTCGAAAAATCTTTAGCTTGAAACCCATTGCAGTTGTCAAAGTTCGAGTACTTACCAATGTTGTCAGCAGTTAGGCAATCAAAGTGCCAAAAACTTTGTTGAAAAGGTAGGAACCTTCCTCCATATTTCCTACGCAACTATCCAAAAACAAGCCCCTTAATCTTAAGAATTCAAGAACAAAAAGATAATGATGATCTTGAATACTCATGGGTTTCGAGAAAATAGAGTCGAAATAGGGAAAGACGGGCTCTGAATTTAGAAAAGGGTTGAAAATCAAAGGGCACGAAGATCTTTTGTGGCCTACCACTCCACATCCAAAACAACGAATTGGATTAGAGCAGTCTTTGATCTTGTGATTATTATCTCCACATCGATAGCAACGAAATCCCCTTTTCCAATTAGAATTGCGCAATTAAAAATAAAATAAAATTATGGTTATATATCATTTCAATCCATAATTTAAAATAAAATTACGGTTATATATCATTTCAAACCACAATCCCGAATAAAATAAATCCATAACGAACTTGCAGATTATAATGATATAAAATATAACATCCATTCATCCAATATCAATCATCAAGCATTTATCACAATCATCATCCAATTAAATCAATAACATCAAAATAGAACAGATAATAAATAACAGGCATTTACTGGTAGTTTATATTCAATAACAAATTAAATAACTATTTAACTGGCAGTTTATATGCAATAATAAATTAAATAACAATTTAACTCAATAAATTCAATTCAATTGAGATGATGATTAAAAATATGCCAAACAGTCATAAATAAATTTCAAATCACATCATATATCAATTTAACAAACACAAGAAATTTTTAGAAGTTGTGAGTGGGTTAAAACACTCACCTTTGAATTTAAATCGAATTTAAATTCGAAATAAGCTCAAAATTTGAATAGTCTCAGAATTCGTCCAAACCAGAGTCAAAATGTCCGGAATTTCGATATGATCCCAGCAAAATAAACCGCGCATGAATCCGAGCTCGTATGAAAAAGTTATGAAAATTTGAAGATTGAAAAATTTTGGTCCTGGGTCGACTTCGGGTTCAACTTCGGTCCGCCGCCTCAAATCCCCGGTGCTTGCTCTGAGTTTTTGCCAAAACGACCCGGAGACCCGAGTCATTTTCTTCCTGACCCGAAGTATCTCCAGGGTTTTTGCCTCTGAAACCCGAAGCGCGACCCGAAGTTGATGCAGATTTGCAATTTTTTTTTCATTTTTTTTTTGAAATTAGATTTTCGAATTTGGGAATTAGGTTTTGTCTGCCATTGGAATGAGGAGCTAAGAAGGAGATGTATGTACAAAAAAATGACAATGAGGAACAATTAGGGTTTATAACGAGGTATTTATAGCCAAAGCAGAAAATAGAGTAGATGCACAAGATTGATTTGAGTTTTGAACGTAATTGACCCGAAAAACCCGTTTCGATTTCGGAACGGAAATGGATCAACCCATATATCAAAATATATGTTTTCAAATATTTTAAAATCAATGGAACATGTTTCAAGTCCAAATTCCATCGTATGAAGAAGTTATGCAAAAATCAAGTTATTTCAAATTAATTTCAATTAAATTGATTTCAAGGCGTTTCAAGCCCGTACGATCAAATGACAAGCTCGATCGTTATGAAACTTGAAATCCTACAAAAATTCACCGTTCTGGATCCGATGAAACTGGTTTCGTCGAAAACCGAGTCAGTGGCCAAAATGGCTATTTTCCAGTAAATTAAATAAATAAATATTAAATGAATTAAGTCCCTTTTTAATTCAAGTTTAATAGCTAACAATTTCTAACCCCCCCCCTCGATTACATATAAACTTATAATTCATTAACCAAAATTTCCATGTCAATCAAATAAGGATTAATTGCAAACTTACAGTGTTTACCTTCAATTTAAGTAAATTCAAGTAAACTATATTTTTGATTTCAAATAAATTAATTCAATGTGGTTCCAATCTCTTTATTTAATCAATCATCCTCTTATGGATAAGTTTGACATTACTATATATCCAATTACCCTAATATTTTAGGGTCATTACCTAAATTCATATTAACGTAGTATTTAATTACGTTAATTAATTGCAATGGATTTAGCTCTAATTTAATTAAATAAATAGGTAAACAGTTAATAATTATCACCATTAGCCAAGGTTAATCTCATTCATACTTTATTATCAACTAACAAATATTATAATATAATCACTAATCTAACATTGAATTTATCAAATTCCAGTTTATTACGTATTATTACATCCACTAATATACCTTTGCATTTATTTTCCAATTTACTATTTACAATCAATTATAACCTTACAATTGTTTCCAATTAATTGGGACCGCACTAAATTAGCTATTCATTAACTTACATTAACATTATTACCTTCCATCACTATTCTTCAATCTATTATTATCAAAATGGATGAAATTGACATTGGTTATATTTATTACATTGATCTTACCCAATCCATTCTAATGTCAATTTGTCATAGTATTTAACTCCATTTATTATGGATTGAATCCAATTAAATTTTAAATTAATTCCAAATAAACTAATTAGATTCAAATTCCAATCCATTAATTAAGTCTATTATTACTCTATAAACTTAGTTACTATTTGTTTGTCTTTCATTACATTAATATATCTAAATTTTCATCTTTTCTTTTGAATTAACTATCCTATTTATGTTATTATATTAATTATCATTAAAGTAACATTTAATTACCTTTATTTGTAATTGGTAAATTAACTGGTAACAACAACCATTTGTCACCATTACACCCTTTATAACTTGCATGTTTATTCTTCACAAACAATTACCATCTATTACATGTTACATTCCAATTAATTAAAATTGATTCCAAAATTTGATTAGGCTTAATTACCTTCTTTATACTAGGTCCATTATTTCTCTATATATCCAGTTACATTAGTTTATATCCTATTGCACTAATATACGCCTATTTACATCTTAATTTGAATAATTATTACATTTCTAAATGTGTACTTCTATCAATTGTACATATTAATTAAGGTTTAAAACCAATTAATGAATTTACCTTAATTCCATTCTTTTACCAATTTATTACTTTATACATACATTTGCGTTTCTATGTAGTTTATAGATTCACACTAATCCTATTCAATTTCCATTTATTACACAGATTTATTTCAAATTAATCAACATTTACATTTGGTTACTATCAATTATACTAATCCATTTATTTATGCACCACATACCCTTATTTACTTATATTCACATTCATTCTCAAATATAACGGTTACAATTAGATTAATACACCAATTAAATGGTAACTTACAACTGTTACTACAACCTTAAAATTTGCATTTATGAGTTCATTATTTACACACAAAATATTACAATTCTCATATACCCAAATCTTTATACAATGGTCATTTTATTTCCTATTATAGCATTTATAAAATTTAATGTTTGCATTGGTTTTCTTACATTAATTCATAGCCAAGTATAACAATTTTCATTACTACCAATAAGTTTTAATTTCATTTTAATTGTTAATACTTAGTTAAATTTCCACGGTTGCATTTCCATTTAGCATCCATTTCATTACTAAATTTCAAAGTTTTTTATTTCTTCTGAATTTATTCACCAAAATCTAAAAAAAATTAACAAATTTAATTATTAAAAATTTACGGTTCGTTACAATTTGTTTTTTGATTTTGAATACTCAAGGCATATCTGGTTCATAGCCAAATCAAAATTGAAATTCAGTTACATCAAGCAGTGCAAAATATTAGAGAAAGCAATCTGTACATCCAACAGAACTACAAGGAAAAATCAAAAGAATTTAAAAAGGCATGCATAATTCTAACAGCGGTAATCTTCCATATTTGGAAAGAGAGGAACTTGAGAGTACATACGCAAAAAGAAACAAAATCCACACAACTATGAAGAACAATAAAATCAAAAAGCCAGATACTTCTCCAAAAATCAAAACATCAATCCAAACTTTCAAACATTAGAAACCAGGATATAAGAAAACTGAACAACTGTGAAGAAAGGTTAGAAGCTTTCTTACAAAACGGGAAAGTCAGTTAGGACATTTCCCAAGGTAAATTACTTCATCACAGTGATAAACACTGGAGGAAAGAGATAGAGGTTAGGGAAGAACCAATCTCGTGAGCAAGTTCACTGGAGGCGGCCGATTACTTCATCACAGTGATAAACACTGGAGTCTAACTTTTTTCTTACCTGATTTGAGTAGGAACTACCTCTCACAAAGTTACGAGCATGAGGAAATTAGATCCCTACAACAAGAAAGGATTTGGAAACTGGAAATTAATAATCAAAGATTAAATGATAGCTATTATAGAAGCAAACTCTACAACTGTATATATCACTTATTTGTCTGGGACAAAGGCGAAAGCAGCAAGCTTCGAGGTCTAGAGAAGAAAGCAACTAACGTAGGCAACAACATAAGCAAATCCAGAGGAAATTGCATTGCTCCAAAGGAAAGCGAATGATACAAGAGCTATAAAAGCGAAGCAAGCTTCAGGAGCAAGGGAAGCAAGTAGTTAACGATTACAACAACATAAGCAAATCCAGAGGAAATTACATTAAGGTAAAGTCTTCTAGTACTATCGAAAGAAAGAAGAAGACTTATATGCCCACTTGAAGGAAGCGCACATTATTTAATTAGAAAATCAAGATGAATCGCCTCAGCAATCAGAAACCTAATTTGTTTTCTCTAAAGGGGACGAAGATGAAATGGAGATGCGGTTAGGGTTAGGAGTTGCAATACGAATAAATGAGAGGTCGGGTAGTTGGGTAGTTGTATTAAACCCGACCTTATGTGTTGAGTGTTGTTTTGTACACGGGCTGATCTAATTGCCCGATTTATATAGACCTTCCTTAGGCCATATTTATTTACCATTTTCAAAGAAAACAAGCACTAGTTAAGCTATCATACCCCTTTATTGCTTACTCATTTTCACAGGGAAAGGATGCAAATCAAAAGCTCATTTAGATTATGCAACTCTTAGTGTCATCTACTTAGATACAAGGATCCTATAGCCAAAGGTTTATCGGTTGAAGTTATTGGTAACCTCTCTTTGTTCTCTTGCAAAAAATGAGGGCAGTGAAATCATCTTTAATTGAGATGCATAAATTACGCATTAATATAATGGAGGAGTGCAAGAATATAACGCAATATAATATGAACTATATGAGTATCTTATTAATAGGCCTAGTTATATTGAACTAGTTAATGAATACATGCAGGGAACTAATTCTCTTTTTAAGCTGATCCAACTACAAGCTATTGACAATATTCAAAGATCAATATTTAAATGGTTGGTGGATGGATATAAATGTTCTAAATTATTTCACCAACACACGTCTCTTCACAAAAGCGAGCAGCATATTAAAAATATAATTGATGTTGTGGGGAACATCACTACTAATATTTTTGGTATTGTAAATCATGTCATTTCATATTTGCTTTGAATTGTTTGATGGCCCCGATGTTTTTTTTTCATGGATCATTTGTAAAAAGGTTCTCACATGAATAAACCTTTCGATTTTAAAGAATTAACAAAGATTTTTTTTCCAAATTATGAGGATAGTTGCCGAAGACCAAATGGTTTTAATTCAGAATCCTCAAAATACATTGGGATGACATGAATACAATATTGTTTCAAGCTGTACGTGGTATAATTGAATCTGGGAAGTTTATAGCTAAAATGAACCATATATTTATTTGTCTTATTCTCAAGGAAAAATCCTCATCACAGAATATTAACCTATTTCTCTTTGCAATGTGGTCTACAAAATTGTTGCTGATATTCTTTATAATATAATAAAGAGATTCCTGAATGATTTAATCTTAATCAACAAAAATGCTTTTATTCTTGGGAGATTAATAATTGGGAATTCCTTATTAGCTTATAAAATGGTTAGGTGGTTTAAATAGAAAATATGTAAAAGTCTGTTTGAAATTGGTTTGAACAAAGAATATTGTCGAGTGAATAGAGAATTCATTATTCATGTGCTTGCTTGCATGGGGTTCAGACAAATTTTTAATGTTGATAAAATTATGCATCACCACCACCACTTTTTCAATTCCTATTAGATAGCTGTCCAATTGGTTATATTCATAAAAATAGAGGGTTATGACAAGAGGATCCTTTATTATCTTATTTATTCTCTCTTGCTATGAAATTTTTAACTGTTCTACTTGATTTGGAGTATTTTAAAGGACATTTAATTCTAATCAATAATAATCAGCTAGTTTTAACTTATCTCATGTGCGCAGATGATATATTAGTGTTGAATAAAGCTACAAACAAGGTGATGGATTCTTTAAACAATATAGTTAGTCTTGCCACGAGGGAACAAAAGTGTCTTATTTTTTTTGGTGGAGGAGTCGCATAAAAAGGGAAGATTGCTATTGTTATTCAAGTGCAAATTGCAAAATTCCCAATTACTTATGTGGAATTTCCATTGTCCAATAATAAACTTAAAGCAAAGGATTTTGGAACCCTTCTTGATAAGATTAATGAAAATTTTGCTTATTGGAAAAATAGTCTTCTCAACATAAGTGGTAGGGTTGTACTTATGAAAACTATTACATATTCTACAATTATATTTTGGACACAATTTTTACCAAATTCCAAAGTGAATCACTAAAAAAAATCAAAATTCAATGTGTAATGGATTTTTAGAAGGAAAAGGTAATCAAAAATGGCTTGGTCTAATGTTTGAAGAACTAAAGAATAGGGGCTTCGGGTGTAAGAAAACTGTAATGAACCACCCTTTCGATCATCAAATGTCGACACTAATACATCCACGTATTTGTGTGCCGAGCATCCAAGTGCCGGGAGGACTAATTGTTAGGGTGAAATAAAAAGAAAAAGTAAAAGAATAAGGAAGAAGATAACACAATATCAGAATTTCACAACGGAACGATAATATATAATATCAAAGGAATAGTACAAAGGGTTACTCCGATACAGAAATTTCGAAGTTACTAAACCTAAGTACCATCATTTGCCTGGACACTTATAACAACATGTCCTCACAAATGCTGATATATACAATATAGTAATGTAGCGGAAATAAGAATACTACGGTAGCTGACAAATCCAGCTCGTCTTCTCGAGCTCCAATGAACATCAACGAAATCATGCCTTTCTCAAGCTACTCGAAAGAGCACGCAAGGAATTTAGGGAAAATAAAAACCAAACGTCAGACATAAGTCTAGTATGAGAAACTCAAGAAATATGTGATCAACATATAACAATACTTTTGAGACCGCATGGAATGCCATAACGATTATCCCCTCAAAAGAACCACCATCTAATAGGTATATAGGGTGATATAATAGATAATGTCTAGGGTGTAGAATATAAATATTATAACATAGCTGGAATGGTTACGTTGGTAACATTCGACAGCATATTAGGAGTACAATCAAGATCGATAAGGAATGTTCGCATAATTGATTTTCCACGGAGATCTCTTCGGAGAAGCCGAATCCAAACTCCGTGTACAAGGATAAAAAAATACCTTCCGAGCATCATATATCTTTAATATGATATACCATAAGGTAAACACTAGAGGCCCAACATCCAAACATAAACATGAAAAACGTGAACCAAATACCTTCAACTCGTGCCGGCCAACAATCGATCAATATCTCTAGATATGGAGTTGATAACATCCTGACATGGGTCGCTAACCCCAGGTCGTGCATCCTACTCTGTCTTTAGCCATTTCTGATGTCGAGGTTACGTTCGACATCTTTCACATGAGTCTTCATCACTTGAACAGAACAAGAATCCTAAATTGGATCCTCACATCTCAAACAGATCTCGAAATGACACATGGATTTCCATATCTCAACAATTCTCGGAATCACGCATGGATTTCCACATCCTAAATAGATCACGAACAACTACATGTTTTCGAGCATCTTAAACAGATCTCGAATCTCTATATAGATTCCCGCATCTTAAACCAATCCACTTCCAAGAGATAGAACACGCATCTCAGCCTTGAAGTGGTTTTCAATAAGTAAAACACTTACCGATCCTGGTCTCTCCAAGAATGAATCGATGAATTTTTGTCATTCAATGATAATGAGAACGATCTCATATGGAAACCAAGTCTCGTATACTTATCACATTTTCGATATTTTCCTCACACTATCCCTCGATCAAGAGTGAAGCCGGTAGGTTAGAGCTCTATTGCTCATATCCCTACATGAACATCGATCTTAATTCTCAAAGATAGACAAGCCTACTTCATCGGCTTTTAGTGCTAAGTATACGGATAAATGTTTTCCATAAACGAGGAAACAAACAAAGCACGATCAAGTCACACAAAGTACGATCAAGTCTCATAAGTGACTTTTAATCCCTTTTTTATTTAATTAATCATTTATTAATTAAAAAACCTCCTTTTATTATTAAAACTTCTTTTATCTAATAAAACTTAATTTATCAATTCCTACTATTCATTTGTACTCTTTCAATACTTCAAAAGGTATTCATATACTTATCTCAAATGGTATAAGTATATTCACGAATCATTAACAAGATTTCTTACTTAAAACCTTTACTCTTTTTATACGTCAAAAAGTATTCATATGCTTATCCCAATTGGTATATGTCTATTCACAAATCATTAACAAGATTTCTTACTTAACACCTTTACTCTTTTTATACTTCAAAAAGTATTCATATACTTATCCCAATTGGTATAAGTCTATTCACAAATCATTAACAAGATTTCTTACTTTAAACCTTTAATTTTTTCTATCTTTTTCAAAAAGATTCCTTACTTATAATTTCCTTCAAAATATCCATTTTAAGGATCTAAGTAATTTCACAAATCCATTCAAAAGGTTTAAGACTAATGTTATTTAAACATTGTCACTACAAACCAAAACCATTTCACTTATGCTTATCTTTAAAACATTCTTTTAAAGATCTATTTACATTCATAAGTATAACCAAAAAGGGTTAAAGATGAATGCGATTAACACATTGTCACAACAAATCCAAACCATTTTGCTTATGCTTATCTTTAAAACATTCTTTTAAAGATCTATCTACAGTCCTAAGTATAATTGAAAAGGGTTAAAGATGAATGCGATTAACACATTGTCACAACAAACCCAAACCATTTTGCTTACGCTTATCTTTAAAACATTCTTTTAAAGATCTATTTACATCCCTAAGTATAATTGAAAAGTGTAACGACCCTGGATTTTATATAAATTTAAATTGAATTTCTGAATAAAAATTGTGAAATTTGTATCGAAACATTTCAAGTTGAAATGAAATTGTAAATAGTTGAGAAAACTATGAATTAACATTTGTGACGATGATTAAATTTTGTTTTGAAATTGGAAAAGTATACCTTTTGTTTAAAAGATTTGGAAATGGAAATTGATTTGGAAAATCTATGAATTAATCTTTGTGAAACTGGGTGAACTTTGTGAGATGAATCTTTTTTGTAAAAGATTAAAATGGAAATGTGTTTAAACCATTTGAAGGAAAGTTTTATAATAAGTTGTGACTTAACTAAAATCCCAATATCCATATGTTTTTAAAATATTGCGCTCATTATTCGGTTTAGCCGGGAGAGGACTTTGTGTCATATAACCCATCCCGAATAATGATACGACGTATATGGATAGCATTTGAAGACCGGTGGTGAAGACCGCATATTTTCGAAAACGAAAGGACAACTCGTCTAATGTCTCTGCATCGGCTGATCTTCGATATAGAGATTTGATCACCCTTTGTGATGGGAAGTCCGGATGTGATTAGAAATTATTCGGATTTGCAAGGGCTTCTTCGGAAGTGCCTTCGGTTCTGTTCGAACCCGAAACAGACTTGTATGGTTGTATATCTGACATTACACTTTGAGATATAAAGCTGATTTCTTTCAAATACATTTCTGTTTGGTGGCGGAGATTTATTCTCTTAGCTTAACACCCTTCTCTGAGACATACGAGCTCAAAGGTTATGTAGTTGAAGGTTATCAGTGATATACTCCCAATTTGGTAGTGTGGCATGCTAAGTGTTGCTGTGTGTTGATGGTCATTTGCTGATCATTTGTTGATCAAAGCATGGCTTTGTGAATAAGCGTAGCTTTGTGGACAAGACCTCATCGGACCTCACAACCCGGAGATGGTCGAAACAGGAAAGATGCGGCAAGGTTTTAGGGGTAGCTCCCCTAGGGTATGACCATTCCTTCTGGAAAAAGGTGGTATCATGGAATGGAGCCCAGATATTTACCTGTGTGGTTGCTCCAATCTCAATTACTGTGTGGTTGTTGCTGTGTGATCAAGGGCCCTCGGATAAAGGTCCCAAAGGACCGGGGGTGGCATATCTCAGATTTACTACCCGGGAAGGGGGTAACCGGCCTTGTGTTGGCAGAGAGCCAGGTGGTTCTCGGGGCGTCCCTCCAGAGGCGTTCCCATGTGGCATAGGAAGTTCCTTAGCCTGACCATTTGTTGGAAAATCCAAAGAAACAATACGAGCCCTTTACGATTGCAGTTGTATAACCTGTCTCCTCAGGCGGCAGCTATAGCATGCATAATATAATGGTACCTATGCTGGCTAAGATTAATATTATACTTTCGAAACGTTTTCTGCACTATGCACTAATAATTATATCAAATGACTTTGCGTAGTAAGCATGTTTGACTATCATAAGGAGAAATCTCCCCCATGTGTGCGATTGCATTGTGTGTGTGCCGGGAGGCCTTATGGTAGTTTCATTTTCCAAAAAGCATTGTGGATTTCAATGTTTAAAATTCTTTGTTGTTTGTTTTAAAGATAAACTATTTTTGTTACTCACACCAGTCCCACGACTGACTTGGAGTTTATTGTTCCCTTCCTAAACTCTGGGTGCCCACAATTTTCCACACGGGCAGTCTAGAGTTGGGGTTTTCAGATAGTCGGATTTAGTAGATTATCTGGAGCTAGTTAAGTTCATCGGAGTGGATGACTGCACTTGCTTATCTTTGTGCATCGTGATGGTGGTTTGAGCTTGATGTTGGAGTTGTTGGAGTCATTCCCTTTTGTAGATCATTTGGAGTGATCTCTTCCATTGTTGTTATTTCCGCTGTAGCATTGTATCGTATCTCTGATATTGCTGTGTATTATTGATATCATTATTGTATATCATTTTGGATATTGTATTTATTGGAGTTGTATATGATATCATCTATTTCTTTCTTCCGTTGTGTTGTTATACTTAATGGTGTTATAAGCTCCGATGAACCAAATTCGGCATTTGGATCTGCGGCATTTTGAGTACAAGTGAAGTACGGGTGCCGATTTTGAAGGCCGAGTTCAGGATCGCTACATTTGGTATCAGAGCTAAGGTTGAACTTTAGCTCAGGAGTATAACACATTAAGTAACTCATTAGAGATAGGGTGAAGTATACCCTAGAATGAGTATTCCTCAGATATCCGTTCGTATGCCTCAGTAAATTCTCTTACTATCCACTGATAGTGAGTATGAGTGCAAGAAGAGGATGAGATAGCGGACAGGGGAATACGATTATAAATGGTCAATACTCTGTAACAACAAGGAAACAATCTTTTCTCTACCAATCTCTTTGGTTCGTCATCTTTTCTCAATTCTTTGATGGTTCTTGGTAGATCCAGGAAGAAGATTCGATATATTAATATGGGACATAATCTCCAAATAGGTCATAATTGTGTGTTTGGATGAATTGGTTGCTATGGTTGATAGGTATACTTTAGTTTCTAAACTAAAAGTTTTGAAATTGTACCCAAAAATAGACAGATATATGAATACAATTTGGGCCCAATATATTCTACGAATGGTTAGTTATCCTTTCGAACTAACCAATGCCACTGCATATTTCGTAGATCTGGATAACCCGAGTATCCTATGAAAAATTCAAAAGATTTTTTCTTGTATCTATTATTGATATTCTGATTTGGTAAGCCAAATGCAGAATAGATGCTCAATTGATTTGATGAAACATTCTTCATCTATCTTTGTGTCTCCTTAGCAAATTTCGAGGACGAAATTTCTTAAGGGGGGAAGGTTGTAACGACCCTGGAATTTATATAAATTTAAATTGAATTTCTAAATAAAAATTGTGAAATTAATTGATAAATTGATTCGTGTTTCCCCGAATCCAAATAAAAATTATATTAAATCATTTTAAATTTAGAAATTGTATATATATGTGAATATATATGTATACAGGCATATATAAGTAAATTTGAATATATATGTATATATTTGATTTGAATTTAAATCGTAAATAAATGGTTTAAATATTAAATATAAAAATATATAGACTTTGGACACAAGTATAAAAATAAATAATTTTAAATTTAGAAATTGATGGTTTATGTTAGAAATTAAAATATATATATATATATATATATATGTATATATATATAAGACCATAAGTATTAAAGTAAAATTTATAATAAGTATTTGAGCTAGAAATAGAAATAAATATATATATAAATCTTAATATCATAATACAAAATAATACAAATAAAATAGACTACAAAATAATAAAAGAAAAATAAAATAAAGTAATAATAAAAGTTTACTCATATTATAAAATAATGAGACAAGGAAAAATAAAATCTAATAACATACTAAAGATTTACATTATAAAGTAATAAAATAAACAAGAAAAAAAAATAAGTATAAAAGCTTGCAAAAGAAGACACCCAAGATTATACTCATACATGTACAACCAAAATAAAGGAAAAAGAATAAGTATATTGTACAAAGGTAATTAATGCAAGCCACCAAAGAAATCTGCATAGCCCCTAAGCAAGAAAAATCTCTACGTATAATTGTACTAGAGGGGAAAAAAATCATATTGTACAAAAACCCATTATCAGCAGTAAAACTCATTTTCTATATATCTATTATCTTCATCAGTTCGTCCATCTAAACAATTGAGTAACCTCTGAAGTAAACACCATTTCAAAACTTAAACAAAATTTAAATTTAAATGGAAATACAAATCAGAGAATCAAAGAAAAAATATTTCAGCTTGAAAATGTTCAAAGCCTGGTTCAAAAAGAGACTCTGTTCTTTCTTCTGGAAAACAAGGTGAGTGACATTCACTTTTAAAACTTAAACATCTGAATTAGTAGCAAGTTTATATCTGGAAAATATATATGTTGAAAATTGTTCTTCTGTATATATATGAAGATGTGAATGTGTGCATGTCTGTACCAAATCTTAGATTGGCTCTGTTCTTGTTTTTCCAAACCCAGATTTACAAAATAAATCTTTATCTCTTGATCTAGTAACTGTTAGGACTTAAGTCCTAAATAAAAATTGTTTGTTTTATCATAAATCAAAGTTAAAAAAAAAATTTAAGTAAAAATAAATTGGATATTGCTCTGGAAACCAAAAGAACGGAAATACTTAAGTTTTTTCAAAATTTCAAACATACTAATTTATGGTTTCAGGCATAGAATCAGGAACCTTATTCAAAAACATGATTTTTAGAAGAAAAATCATTATTTTTAGTTTAGTAATTTCCGAGATAATCGGTATTGGGGGTTTTTGGGTTTATTGCCAATTTACGGCAATCGGCGAGATGATCAGAGCCGAGTTTTTGGTCGGAGTTAGCTTGTAGGAGGATGGTTCCAGGAAAAATACTTGAACGTTTTCTAGTTGATCGTGGCGATGGCATGACGATGTTTTAGGGTTTAAGCATCGAGTTGTAACGTAGTGGTGGTTGAGGCAATTGCACGATTGTGGGTCAACTGGGGTTAATCGCACCCGGGGGAATCGTCGCGGCATGTGGTGGTGCAGTTCTGGACGTGATGGCAAGGAGTATGATGGTTAGGATCGTCATCGGCGATGGGTTTTTCTGATCCAGGTTGAGTTCCAGGAAGTGGTCGTAGAGCTCGTTTGCGATTTCGAGTTCGATTCAAAGTTTTGGGTGATCGGTCTATCTGAAGGGAAGGTTGGAGACCTGTTGTCGTCGACAACGATGATCAGAACGCTGGCAAACTCGTGTGCACGTGCACGAGTTATCATTTGTATCAGATGGTCTTGGTGCTGGGTGGTCTCGAAGAAGACCTCGGGTAAATGGGATCGTGGCTCGAGTGGGTTACCGGGTTCATTCACATGAGTATAACAGTAGTATGTTTTAATGAAACAAAGTTAAAAAGGAGAAGGGGGAAACGACTCGGGTTCGAGCTCGAGATTTTGTACATCATGGCTCGGGTTTTGTCTCGAGTATTTGATGTTACAGTTTTAAACTTTGAACAAAATCAAGTTTAAACATTTCTTAACAAATTCCTTTAAAAATAATTGTTTGTTTAAGTTTGAAATTAGTTAAAGGTTTTAAAATGAATTATATTAAAGTAATTAAGTTTAAAGTGGTTTAATATATATAACCTTTATTTTAAAATAAACTTTGAATTTGATTAAGGTTAACTTATTAATGAATGTGATTAATTAATGAATGTGATTAATTATGGGTAATTAATGAAGGTGATTAAATAATTACTTAATCGAAAGTAATTAGTGGTTAATTAATGAAAGTAATTGAGGAATTAATTATTAAGTGTAATTAATTAAGTTTAATTGGATTAGTTCAAGTTAATTACTTAAGTTTAAATTAATTTAGAATAATCACTTGATAATTTGGGAAAATATAATTACTTAGAGAAGTAATTAATAGATAATTACTTAATGTAATTAATTGAATGATGATTTGAAATTTGAGTATAATTATTTGTTAATAAATTAAAGGATTAATTAATAATGGTGATTTATTAAGATTTCTTTAAATAATTAAAGGTTAATTAAAGATTAACTAATCAATGATGTAAGGGAAGTAAATTATTAACAGAATTAATCAAATGGAGATTAAGTAAGGAATAATTAATTTGTGAATTAAGGATGATTAATTAAATATTTAATTAATGATTAAAGTTGATTAATCAAGTGATTAAGCAATAATTGATTTAAGGATAATGTGATAAATTGATTAAGGTAATTAATTTGAGGAAAATTAATCTATTAAAGGCTAATTAATTAATCAAGTGATTAAGAAATAATTGGTGAATGTTTGGACTTGACTGAATGGTTGAATTATTGATATTCCCTGATCTGTGATGCTGTGTGATATATTCCGATTTGTGTGTGATATGTACTGTAGTTTATTTATCTGGGATGAATGTAATATATTATCTGTAATTTATTTTATCTATGATTTATTTGTGGATCTGTGAATAACGATAAGCGTTATAGTTTATACCGTTATCAAATATATTGCTGTATTTGAATCTGTGATGATTGATTGATGTTGCACTATTGTGTGAAACCCCTGGACCACACTTTTACACACACAAATATGGATTTCACGAGGAAATCGGTTAAGTCACAGATTTTTGACAATTGTAAAGATTGAATTCTTGAACCCAAAATAGTTTTGGAATTGGAATTGGAAGCTTTTGAAAATGAGTTTCAAATAACTTAATAGAATTTGAAATTCAAATAATTTGGTTTAAATTTGAATTCAATATTGGAAATTGAATTCAATAACATGGGATTTTGGGTCTAAAAGATTGTACTAGTTATAAAAGGTGTTTATATGGGTTTTTTTAACCATTTAAAAGTGTTGTTTTGGAAATCTAAATTTAAATCCAAGTTTTATACTTGGATGGCTTAAACCTATGTAATTATAATCAGTTTTTTTTCAAAGTGAAAACTAGTTGTTTCAAGTAATAACAGCTTTCATAAAGGAAAGGGTTTCCAATTTGTATCGAAACATTTCAAGTTGAAATGAAATTGTAAATAGTTGAGAAAACTATGAATTAACCTTTGTGATGATGATTAAATTTTGTTTTGAAATTGGAAAAGTATACCTTTTGTTTAAAATATTTGGAAATGGAAATTGATTTGGAAAATCTATGAATTAATCTTTGTGAAACTGGGTGAACTTTGTGAGATGAATCTTTTTGTAAAAGATTAAAATGGAAATGTGTTTAAACCATTTGAAGGAAAGTTTTGGGTAATAAGTTGTGACTTAACTGAAATCCCAATATCCATATGTTTTTAAAATATTGCGCTCATTATTCGGTTTAGTCGGGAGAGAACTTTGTGTCATATAACCCATTCCGAATAATGATACGACGTATATGGATATCATTTGAAGACCGATGGTGAAGACTGGATATTTTCGAAAACGAAAGGACAACTCGTCGAATGTCTCTGCATCGGCTGATCTCCGATATAGAGATTTGATCACCCTTTGTGATGGGAAGTCCGAACGTGATTAGAAATTATCCGGATTTGCAAGGGCTTCTTCGGAAGTGCCTTCGGTTCTATTTGAACCCAGAACAGACTTGTATGGTTGTATGTCTGACATTACACTTTGAGATATAAAGCCGATTTCTTTCAAATACATTTCTGTTTGGTGGTGGAGATTTATTCTCTTAGCTTAACACCCTTCTCTGAGACGTACGAGCTCAAAGGTTATGTAGTTGAAGGTTATCAATGATATACTCCCAATTTGGTAGTGTGGCATGCTAAGTGTTGCTGTGTGTTGATGGTCATTTGCTAATCATTTGTTGATCAAAGCATGGCTTTGTGAAAAAGCGTAGCTTTGTGGACGAGACCTCATCGGACCTCACAACCTGGAAATGGTCGAAACAGGAAAGATGCGGCAAGGTTTCAGGGGTAGCTCCCCTAGGGTATGACCATTCCTTCTGGAAAAAGGTGGTATCATGGTATGGAGCCCAGATATTTACCTGTGTGGTTGCTCCAATCTCATTTACCGTGTGATTGTTGTTGTGTGATCGAGGGCCCTCAGATAAAGGTCCCAAAGGGCCGGGGGTGGCATATCTCAGGTTTACTACCCGGGAAGGGGGTAACCGGCCTTGTATTGGCAGAGAGCCAGGTGGTTCTCGGGGCGTCCCTCCAGAGGCGTTCCCATGTGGCATAGGAAGTTCCTTAGCCTGACCATTTGTTGGAAAATCCAAAGAAACAATACGAGCCCTTTACGATTGCAATTGTATAACCTGTCTCCTCAGGCGGCAGCTATAACAGGCATAATATAATGGTACCTATGCTAGCTAAGATTAATATTATACTTTCAAAATGTTTTCTTCACTATGCACTAATAATAATATCAAATGACTTTGCGTAGTAAGCATGTTTGACTATCATAAGGAGAAATCTCCCCCATGTGTGCGATTGCATTGTGTGTGTGCCGGGAGGCCTTATGGTAGTTTCATTTTCCAAAAAGCATTGAGGATTTCAATGTTTAAAATTCTTTGTTGTTTTTTTAAAGATAAGCCGTTTTTGTTACTCACACCAGTACCACGACTGACCTGGAGTTTATTGTTCCCTTCCTAAACTCTGGGTGCTCACCATTTTCCACACGGGCAGTCTAGAGTTGGGGTTTTCAGATAGTCAGGTTTAGTATATTATCTGGAGCTAGTTCAGTTCATCGGAGTGTATGACTGCACTTGCTTATCTTTGTGCATCGTGATGGTGGTTCGAGCTTGATGTTGGAGTTGTTGGAGCAATTCTCTTTTGTAGATCATTTGGAGTGATCTCTTCCATTGTTGATATTTCCGTTGTAGCATTGTATCATATCTCTGATATTGCTGTGTATTATTGATATCATTGTTGTATATCATTCTGGATATTGTATTTATTGGAGTTGTATATGATATCATCTATTTCTTTCTTCCGTTGTGTTGTTATACTTAATGGTGTTATAAGCTCTGGTGAACCAGATTCGGCGTTTGGATCTGCGGCATTTTGAGTACAAGTGAAGTACGGGTGCCGATTTTCGAAGGCCGAGTTCAGGATCATTACAAAAAGGGTTAAATATGAATGCGATTAACACATTATCACAACAAACTCAAATAATTTTCTTACTTGTGACTATCTTTAAAACATCCATTTTAAAGATCTAAGTTTAATAATAAGTTAAGTTCGGTAGTCGTTTAATCGATTATCTAGCTAAAATAGTTGCTTATACAAATCAATGTTTGTATGCTTAACTCGTTTTCAACATTCCCGACTTAACCATGCATTATTCAAGAGGAAAGCCTGGTAGATTAGAGCTCTATTGCTTTGTCCCTACTCGACATCAATCTTTAATTCTCAGAAATAGATAAACCTACTTCGTCGGCTTTTAGTGTTAAGTAAAGTTAATTTCCTTTTTAGACAAGTAAGTAAACAATAGGATTAACACATTTCCAACATTTCAACTTACAATGTTCCTCGTTCAAGAGTGAAGCCAGGTAAGTTTGGGCACTAGTTGCTCTAAGCCTTGCCTAGACACCTCATTCTTGAATCTTACGAACAAACAAGTTTACTTGTTGACTTATTAGTATTAAACATAGTCAATCGTCTTTGTCAAAACTTATATATATAAAATAATACTTTAGAAATACTTGTAAATAGGTATTAAATATCTATGTAAAATATTATTTGAAAATAACTAATTTAGAAGTTTGATTAAAAACATGTTTTACATTTTCAAGCACTTTGCTCTCAAAATTCATAAATAATCATTAATACTATATTTAAACTTCTACTCTTTTTTTCAATAATCATTAATACTATATTTAAACTTCTACTCTTTTTTTCATACTCAAATACATTTCATAAGAACTTCCATCAAAATAATTTATAAAGAAAATAATTTAAAAACCATTTAAATTAGGAAAAACTAGCCAAAACATTGCATTTTAAACACTTAAAACCATAATCGATTTACTACAGCATTTATAAGTTCTGTTAAAAGTCCATGTTAAAACAACGTTGAAAAACACCATCTTTGCGACTAGTTTTGACCACTTAAACAAATTATTTAATATTTGAAAATTTTATAGTAAGTACTAACATTAGGGTAGTCAAAAATCATAGAAAGAAATCCTTAAGAATATTTTTCTATTTATTTAAAAAAATTTCCCAAAAAAGGGATTGCGAAGTGCATTTATAACGACTATTCTCGTTCCAAACACTTTCAAACTTACTTCAATTTAACAAACAAGTTAAACAACCATTTAAACATCAAGTCAAGGCCACGCCAAATGTTTAAGAGGGTAATAGAATTAAGGTTTTACAATATAAAGTTATCATTTGCTTTCAAAAGCAAAAGGGTCCAAAGTTTATAACTTTACTTAGTTCACTTTAACTTTATAATTTGCACACAACATATATATACACAATATATACTTAAGAGATAGTGAGATAGCTCACTTAGATCCATGCCTAACCAAATCACAAAGCCACAAGAACCAAAGAACCACCTCCTTCCATCAACACAAGCCTAAAAGTCCAACCTTTAGCACTTCCTAACCAAAGCCACCACCTTCTTTTTCCTCCCCCGTGCTCACGGCCCATCATGGATCCCCCTCTTCCTCTTACCTCCTCCCACTTATTACTTGCTAATCGTGCTTCCCATGATGCCTTAGGACCAAAGCAAAATTTCAAAAGAGATGAGAAGATTTTTTAACTTTTGAAAAAGTTAGAGAGTAATCAGTGGATTAGCGCTTAAGCAATTCCACCATTTTCAACCCTCCTACTTCATCTCAAGCTTAGGAATTTATTTATGATTATTAAGTGAACATCTCCCCTCTATTTATAGGTTTCAAATGGTGAAGCATAAGCTTACTCTTACCCCCTTAGAAAGGCTTACCTCCCATCACATCTACTTTATCATTCGCTTAACAATTAAGCATTTCCATTTATGCTTACTTTTACTTTATGTCACTTCTCCTTTAGGATAGTTACTATTATACCCTTAGCATAATATCATCTCTTATCCTAATAGAACTTTCTAGAACCTTCCATTCATTATGAAGAAGAGAGTGTTTAATTAGTGGCTAATGTGTTCATTAGATATTAGTAAGAGTAAATTATTTCCATTTTTGCCCATTTTCCTTGTTTGCTCATTTTCCGATTTAGTTAGCCATAAACATGAAAATATTTTTAGTTTTTAATTATCCTCATAATGATAACTAGTCATGTGTAAAATTTTTGATCAACTTCCGTTGAGAAAATAGCTGTTTATTGATAAAATGATTTTCGGTTATATTATCGATAATCTTCCAAGGCATATATTTTTGTAAACATTTTTTCGAAACAAGTTACCATCATTACTAATGATTTAAAAGGATGTTAAAAATCTTATTAAATTATTTTAATAACATTTATCCGAGATTCAAATATTTAAATAATTCAGATATTTAAATAAGAAGTGTCCGAAATTCCGGGTCATTACAAAAACTTAATGATATTATGCATGTCGCTGCTTTGAAATTTGTTTGGAATCTCCTGGAAGAAAAATGTTTATGGGTTAAATGGATAAAATCCATAAATTTCAAAACAAATAAATTTAGGCTTTAAGAATGGATAAAATCCAGAAATTTTGGAAGTTGATTATGAAAGGCATAGTTTGGTCTCTTGAATCCATGGAGAGTGAGAACAAGGGTTAGACTACCATCTTGAGCTTGTATAAGAGGGTGCATAACTCTTAAATCCACATTTACTAATTTACAAAATAAATCAAGTCAAACTTGGAAGAGAGCCTTAGGACAACATCACAACACCTTCCACCAAGTTAGATCTTGAAGAACCAAAGCCAAGCTCCCCCATCTCCAAGAGGCCATGAGAAAACTAATAGGAAGTTTTTCCTAAAGATAGTGCCACTACGCCATATATGACCTTCTGCAACATTTTTGCAAGGTGTTGCCAGCTAAAATGTTGCGATAGATATAAAATTTTGGTCCTACTACAACGTTGTATTTATGGTGTTACCTTAGCCATAAAAATGTGTTGCTCTAGCTAAACAAGTGTAACACGATGAAACATTTTTATATAGTGTTGCTATAGATGTAATCAAATTAAAAAATTAATAAAATTAGCAATCCGCGTGAATACGATCCAACGGTCTACATTTAATCTGATTGTTAAACTGGATCACCACTACAATTTGCCCCAAATTTTCGTTTTCCCGCTTTACTTTTCATATCATTTCGTTCTCACCCCCAATTTCCAAATCCCTAATTTCCAAATCATATTTTCGTTCCTTTTTTTTCTTCCAAAAACAAAATCTCATCCTTTTTTCAAAGTTTGGTAGTGATCTCAGACAAGCTTCGTTCCCATTTCGTTCTCACCTCCAATTTCGCTGCTGTTTTCCTACATGTCGAGCGCCGTTTGCTTTGTTGCCGAGATCTGGAAATGTCTGTTTGGGTTGTCGGAATGGGTAACCAGCGATTGTGATTAGGCAATTAGGCGATTAGGTGATTTGGTTAAGGGCTGTAGGGGATGTAAGTTGCAGCAATTTGGGGAGTGGATGGTGGCAGTGTAGAGGTTCGGGTCGCGCCCGGTCCTCGTCGTCTCTTCTGCCTCTGTCGCCAATGAGTGTTTTACCAAGAACGATAGCGTGTTTGCCAACCGCGTCCACCTTCCTTCTTTCGAACACACTTCCTGCCTCTGACGTTCGTGCTGCCGAAGTCCGTGAGCTCATTCAGAAGCTTTCTCGTGATTCCAATTCAGAAGGGTAATGTATTACTTATTAACACGCAACCTGTTCGATGAAATGTCAATTTTTATTTATCATGGTTTCAGGTCTTTTACCAAGACAGAGCTAAAAGCAAGGTTATTTCAGTTTTCACTGAACAATTTGCTAAGAATGATGGTTGGAAAAAAGTCGGATGATTCAGAAGAAGCCATGAAAGAGTTGCAAAAGTCAATCGAGGAGGTGTTCAAATTCGCAGGAGCATCCAATCTTGGAGATTTCATACCGTTCTTAGGAAGGATTGATTTTCAAGGAGTGCAAAAAAAGATGAGAAAGTGTACAGATTATAGAAATGGCATACTGCAAAAATTTCTTGATGAACTTAAACTTAAGATGGCAAATGCTAATAATGGAGTCCAAGTAGAGATTTGGATGAGTGAACTGTGGTTTGGATGAGGCAGTGATTGTCGGTGATGGAGGATGGTATGCCGATGCTGCTTCCAGGCAATCGTGTTTGGTAGATGGTCAGTGTTTCAAGCAATCGTGTTTCAGGTAAGTGGTAGATTGTCAGTAGTTCCGATGGGTGATGAAGTTGCTGAGGATGGGGTTTGCTAAGTTCAGTCTTCATTTGTGCATCATTTTACGTCGTTTCAAAGAAGGCTCGATCTTCCAAAATCGGATGAATCGGCCAAGACTGCCGTGCCCCGGACCCCCGCCGGCGCTGCGCCCGGACCCGCTACTCGGCTCGCCTTTGGCTCGGCACTCGGCTCGCCTTCGGCTCGGCACTCGGCTCGGCACTCAGCTCGGCACTCGGCTCGGCATATATTTGTCAGTGTCGGTGTCTGTATAAATTGAACTGCATATGTAATGAGTGAACTGAGTGATGTAGTGAGGAATATCTATATATGTGAATATCAGTGTTATATATCATTGAATTGTAAAATAGTGGAGTCAGGAATTTGTACTATTTCAAATGTTGAAATAAAATATTTATTTAAATAAATTACTGTTTAAATATCAAATTCTGTGCAATAGCATTTTATTAAATAAATATTTATTTTTATTAAAAAATCAAATATGCTCTACATTGTGGGCCCCACAAATTCAGAAAGTTAATATCTATAGCAACATTTTGGAATGTTGCTACAGATACCTATGGGTGTTGCCATAGACCCAAATAGGGTTCTATTGCAACAATATTACTTATGTTGCCTTAGATAGTCAAAATGTTGCCTTTGAGGTCTAAGGTAACGGCAAAAATTGCATCACCCTAAAAGTGTTGCCATAGACCTATGGCAACATTTTTCGGGCCTGAGCCAACATTTTTTTTGTGTTGCAGAGGGTCATCTATGGCGTAGTGTGCAAAGCTAAGGTGAAGGTATGAAGTGAGGTGTTAGCAAGGCTGAGGTAGGCAGTGGTTGCTTGTTTACTTGCTTAAGGGTGAGCTTTGAAAGAAAATGGCATATGTATGGACTTGAATGGACTTGTAGCATAGTCTAGAAACAAAGAACATATGTTATAGTTGAACGTAGGTTTAAATTGGACTTGGATTTGAAAGGAAAGTCGCTAAATATGCATTTAGGAATTTCCTTGTATTCGGAAATATCTAATGAACTTTGTAGAGAGATCCTTAAGGGTTTCTTGCCATATTTTTTATGTTTATTATGTATGTTTTATGCCGTAAAAAGTTTGAATGTTGAAAAGTTGAGTAACATATTGAAAAGTGACCATACTTCCACTTGTGCAAAACTTCCCTGTTTCAGCCTTTGTTTTGAACTTTAAAGGTTTGAAAATATATTTAAATTTAAGTATTTTGTTTCATTGTTTTTAAAAGTGTTTGCTAACTCATATAATAGGTTTTAAAAAGTGGTTTGACATTTTAAAGTATTTTTAAGAATTGGTTATGAAATTTTAAAGCACATAAAGGAAAACATGGTTTTCCAAGTTCCAAAGTACTTTATAAACTTGTTATTTTGAAGTAATATTCTGAGTATACGTTTTAAAACCTATTATAAATATTTGAAAGTATTTTAAAATAATTTTTAATTATATATAGTTTTAAGAAAATTAATTGATTATTTTATTATTGTATAAATATCTTATGTTATGTATTATCGTTAAAATTATTTTATTAAATATCTAGTTTTATGAATAAATTACTATACATACATATACATACATACATATATATATATATCATTTCTAAAAGGGTTTTAAAAGTGTAATCAAATGATTTCAAAAGAGGTTAGTAATTTCTAAGTGGTAAGCCATGTTTTGTTTAACTACTTGTTTAAAACATAATTAACTATGCTTAACACTAAATGCCGATGAAGTAGGATTATCTATTTGTGAGAGTTAAGATTGATGTTCGACTAGGGATGGAAGCAATAGTGCTCTAACCTACCGGCTTAACTCTTGACCGAGGAATAGTTAGGTTGGGAAGGTCGGAAACGTGTTAATTGTGTTGATTGCTTCCTCGTTTGTGGAAATTCAATAGTACTATACTTAACACTAAAAGCCGATGAGGTAGACTTGTCTATCTGTGAGTGTTAAGAATGAAGTGTCTAGGCAAGGCTTTGATATGCAACCAGTGCTCTAACTTACCTAACTTCACTCTTAACTGAGGGATACTATAAGTTGGAATGTTGGAAATGTGTTAAGTATACGGACCTTGATTTCTATAAGCGATCGTTTTTAACTAGATAGTTGATTAGTCGATTATCAAACTTAATCAATTATAACTTAAGAAGTAACTAAAAGCTTTGTGCTTTCATACCTTTTGAGAACCCCTAGAGAGGGGCAATGATATGAAACGTCTCTAGCTTTAAGAACTTTTATATACGAGATCTCCCAGGGAGGACTCCTCTTTATATAGTTCGCTTACTTCTAAAGGAACCGGAATTGAGTTTACCGAAAATTCATCGAATTAGTTTTGAAGAGTCTAGGATCGGTTAGTGTTTTACTTACAGAATACCACTTCAAAAATAGTATACAAGTCAATATTTTGGTAGTGATTATAAAGTGGAATGCTATAGAGTTATATTGTCTATCCTAAGGTTAAGTCCAAGGGAGATGTCAGCATTATCATTCGTATGTGGACTTATGCTAGAATGTATGTGGAGATTCAAGATCCGTTCAAGATGCTCAGATCCATGTAAGAATTCGTGATCTATTCGAGATGTTGGAATCCATTTGGAAATTTTTAATCTATTTGAGTGATGAAGACTCGTGCAAGGGATGCCGAACATGACCCCGACATCGAACATGATAGAAAACAGTGTAGGACACATAGTTTGGGGATTAGCTAACCCACAACAGGGTGCATCAACTCTAAATCTTGAGCATGCTTGTCATTTTTGGTACTGGAAGTTGTTGATACTTAGTTCCACGTCATTTTATATGTTCGTGCATGGGCTACTTGTGTTTACCTTATGGTATATTCTACCTAGAGAAATACGATGCTCGGAGGTACTTTTTGACCCTTGTCAGGATGCTGGCCTCAGTTTGTCTAGGGGTGTCTCCAATGGAAAATCCATATGCAAACGTACCTTAACGATTTTAGATGTACTTATAATATTGTAGTGGTATGATTAACGTAAGCATCACAGCTATTTGATCTGATTTATATTCTACCTCTAGACATTATCTATTGTATCACTATATTAACTTAATGAATGGTTTGTTTCTTTTAAGGGGAAAAATGTTACGGTAGCCCATACAATTTTAACAAATACTATTACATGTTGCATGTATCTTGGGTTTTCTCATACCAGATTTATGTCTGATACATGATTTTTGTTTTTCATAAATTCCTTATGTACTCTTTCGAGTAGGCTGAGTAAAGTAGGTTTTACTTTGGACGCTTCAGAGTTCAGAAAATGAGCTAGAGGCTTCCGTTATCTATTTATTTATATTTATGTTGTACTATATTACATATGTATATAACAACATTGCGAGGACATGCAGTTATAATTATCAAGGCTGATGATAGTACTTAGGTTTTTTAACTCTGAAATTTCAATATTTGGAGTAATCTTTTGTATTGTTCTTTTAATGTTATATATCATCGTTCCGCTGTGAGGTTCTGATGTTGTGTTCATTCATTCTTGTTCTATTCGTTTTCTTTTATTTTTCCCTAACTATCTATCCTTTCGGTGTTTGGGCGTCTGACGCACAAATACCGTGGACGTATTTAGTGTCGACATTTGAGGGTCAAAAAGTGAGGTCGTTACAACATATGTTGGCCACACATGTACCCATTCTTATTCCACATGGTGATTGGAATATGCCCACTTCTTATTTGTAAGCTGACATATGTCAACAAATAACTAGTATAAATATTGATCATTCAATAAAATGTGATGAATGGTATTGCCTTCCTATCCATGACTATGATACATATCCTTGGTGGCAACAAATCTGGAATTCAAGGTATGCTCCTAGGATATCAAATTGCGCACTTATGGCAATACTTAATGAATTAAATACAATAGAAAAAGGAGTACCAAGAGTTCTATGTTAATCATCATAAGAATAAATTAGTTAATGACGTAATTGACATCACTACTATTATTTGGCATATATAGGAAGTGCGAAATGCTTAAATTTTCAATGGTGTGGAAATGCCCAGTTATATTCGACTCATGCTAATAGCTCACGATGTAAGCAACTTTTTAGCAAAGTTAAAGTGGAAAGCAAATATTATGAGAGCATTATTCTTATCTTCCATGAAGCTAAGATTCAAGGCATTTCATTTCCTGCTGCCGCTCTCTGACTAGACTGGATACGCATAAGTGGTGGTTCTTAGTTGGACAAGATAAGGTAGTTGTTATAAATTTTGGGGCTTCGTTTTTGATGGTTGGCGTTTTATCTTCTAAGTAGATGATGCACTTTAAGCATGTGATGGATGGGGTTTTGTTTTATCCTTTTGGATAAACATGTCTACTATTTTGAAGTTGTCTTGTAGTCAATATTTTGTACTGCCTTTTATTTCTAAAGGTCCTGTGTGAATGCCCTTTTTTTACAGGATTGTGCTATTACTGCATTTATTTGCAACCCTAGCTTTGCATATTCTTGTACATATTTTGAGCAAGTGTTAACGCTGAAAATTGAACGCTAACACCCGGTGTGTGTAGTAAAGTTGTGAAAGCACCACCCGTGATACGAGAACAAGAAATAAGCAGTAAAATAGCAGAAAACGGTAAAAGACAGCGATTTATAGTGGTTCGGCTTAAGATCGAGCCTACGTCCACTTTGAATTCCTTTATTACTGATTTTGGTTATAAGATGATACAATGCACATCAAAATACGATACACTTCGATCACAAAAACACTCTCGACTCATAGCTCAAACTTCGATGATGAAACTTGTTGAATCCATGCCGGATGTGTGAAATTCCTCTCGAAGCTTGTTGTAGTGTCTTGAATGTCTGGAGTTCTTCAAGTGTTGAATGAGTTGTGAATTCTGCAGAGTAACGGTGCTTCAGAAAATGATCGGCCAAAAGTCCCCCTCATGTTGAAGCTAGGGCTGTATTTATAGAGAAGTCTGGACAGGAATTTCTGCCAAGTCCTAAATCGTGGTCGACTTATAGTAAGTCGTAAGTCATGGCCGACTTAGCAGGTAACAGTATCAGTCAAGCGGCATATGTGTCCAGGCTTGGGATTTTAATTCGGTAGCCTTATGTCGTGGGTCGTGGCTCAACTGGTAGGCTTGCTCATTTCAGATAATAACACAAGTCCTAACTCGCTGACGAGCTAGGAGGCCACCGTGTTCAATAAGAAGCAGCGCTTCGTTTTCTTAAGTCGTTCACGACACATGCTAGGTCGTAAGTCGTAGATAGCCTTAAGTCGTAGATCATCCACTTCCTTAAGTCGTTAACTGGTTGAGTCGGCCAACACCTTTAAGTCGCCGAGGCCATTAAGCCGTTAACTTCTTAAACCGTTAAGTCGTAGACTTCCTTAAGTCGTAAGTCGTCTAGTTCTTGACTCGTTGAGTCGTCCAGTTCTTTAGGTCGTTGACTGCTTTAGATCGTTAATTCCCCTGGGTCGTCAACTTCCTTAGGTCGAAGACTTCTTAGACTGTTTCAACTCTTAGGTCGTCTAGACCTTAACTCGTTAGGTCGTTCACACCTTAACTCGTTAGGTGGTTCACACCTTAACTCGTTAGGTGGTCCAGACCTTAAGTCGTAGGTCGTGAAGTACTCTGAGTTGTTAGGTCGACCACTCCTTGACTCATTAAGTCGCATACCCTGCTTGAGTCGCATACCTTGCTTGAGTCGTCCAGTTCTTAAGTCGTAGACAAATTGAGGGTTAACATTTGCCCCTCGAAGTACACGCCTAAGTTGTAGGTCGTGTGCTTCGACTCATCTTAACTCGCGTGTGCCGATTCGAGTTCCATTGCCCCGAGATATAAAAGGCTTAGGTCGTTTCTTCTGCTTCCTTCTTCTCACTTGCTCTATCGTTTGAAATCACCATTGACGTAATTCCGAGCTTTCAAAGACGAATTCCAACCACCCAGTCGCCGATCGTCTTTCCGACTTCAATTCACTTTTCGGTGCCGCGTTTCATTACGAATAATGTTTCGATCGATCTGTGATTGCCATCGATCATGTTGTGGTTGTGATAGAGTAGCAATGTTTTGGATTCATGGAAAATCTAAGGCGATTCGAATTGGTTTTTGGGTGATTCAATGGTGTGATGGAACGAGGATCGTTGTTGATTGAGAGGCTATTGGGTTAACGGGTTAGGAGTTAGAAGGGTAACGGGTTAGGAGTTAGGGAGAAAAGTCGGTTGGTCAAATGGAGTGAGATATTGGATTGGTCACGACTTAGCAATTTCGTGCGACCCAGTGACTTCCACGACTTAACTTTGAACCGACCTAGCAACTTCCTTGCGACCTAATCTTTGAGTCGTGGCCGAGTTAGGACTTGGAGAACTTCTCACTGCCTTGAACTGAAGTTTTTCTTCTTTTCCATGACTTATGACTCAAAGTACTGCCGACTTAAAGCATCAACGACTTAAAATTGAAGCGACCTAACTTAACCTGCCTCATAATCCTTAGGTCGTGGACGAGTTAGCCAGAGAACCAATGACTTAACTTAACCTGTAGGAAAATTTCTTAAGTCGTCGTCGAGTTAGCACTTGAGTCGTTGGCGACTTAGCACTTGTACTTTTAAGCTTTGCTTGAACTTTGAACTGTTAAACTTTGCTGCATTCTTTCACAGATCACTTTGACTCGCAAGCTAACAACCTGTTTAATACAACATTTACAGAAAATTGGGATGAATATACTGCCACTGACTGCTCACATCAAATGACAGATTAGTTAATAACGGATAATCAACTTAAATAGATTGTGTGTACGATGTGCTTTAAACCAACAAATTCAAGCAAAGTATTAAAGCAACATTGAAGTAGTCAACTGAAGATGACCGGTTTGCACTAATACTGTACCTGAACTTTAAATTAACAAGTCCTGAAATTTGGTAATCGATCAATTGTCGACTAGCTTAATTCCAGTTATATTTACTTGTTATCTTCATTAGTTCTGCACAACACTTCACACTTTTTAGGAAACGTGCACCTTCATATTTGAATATCCAGTTGCTTGTGTAGAATGACTTCTCAGCAAGAAGATATAACAGTCCAGACTGGAGAGGCCACTCTTATTCCAGCTCCATTAGTCAATCCTCCCGAAAGAGCCTCTACCACTTTGTCGTACAAAGTTTTTCGACAATTGTGCACTCAGTTTGGCATTGCTGAAGCAGATGCCATTCTTCCTGAGAAAAGTAACACCACTGATGCAGCACCTCCTGGCTTTGTAGCAGTTAATCGACAAATGTGCTTGAGCGGGGCCATTCCACCTTTCAACAACTTTCTCCAGCATCTTCTTCGCCAACTGGCCATCTCCCCATTTCAGCTACATCCCAATAGCTATGCCATTCTGATGGGGTTGTGTGTATTATTTAGTAGAACGCTTGACCGTCTCCCTAGTTTTGACGAGATCTGCTACTTATGTTCTTTTACCAGAACTAAAGATCATCCTTCGATCACTGTTGTGAGAAGCGCCAGAAATCGTAAATTGATTGTAGGCCTCCCTGACAGTGCCCATGGGTTCTTAACTCAGTACTTTTACGTTCGCTGTCCCTCGGGGTTTTATGCTGTGTGGAGGGAAGGAAGTAAGATTATCTATCTTTACTTCTTCTATTCTCCGAGTTTTGTGAAGTCCAAATTGCCAAATGTTAATTTCGCTTTTTCATTTCAGCGCTCCCCCCTCCTTCTAAGGATCCCAACCATAAGCCAACTCTGGAGAGGCTCATGGCCGTACCAGCTGAAGAGCGGGACGCGAAATTTTTGTTGAAAGACGAATTTCTTCACCAGTTTGGACTTCTTCACCCTTCTCGCTCTTCTCAGCCTCACGAAGTTCCTGATTCTTTAGAAAAGACGTCTGATGCCCTAGCTTCTGTCAAAGAACTTGTACCGCAAGAGCCTACCACTGAGGCTTCTCTAGTGAAGTGTTCTGCCTCTATTGACGTTGCGGGGTCATCCGACAAATCTATGCTCTCTTCGGTTATCGAAGAGGAGGAGCCTCTTCAATGCCCCGAGAAGGCATCCAATGAAGGGGTTGAGAAAGAGAGTTCCGCTCAGCATGACAGCGAAGACATCTTTGGGGATCTTAGTGACTTAATGGTGACTTCACAGGAGCTATTTAAAAATGACGCTCCAAAAGCTATTTCTCCTGCTGTCGAGGCGACTTCTTCTTTACAACAAGTTTCGACGCCTTCTATACAAGCCGTCGCCATTCCCACACCAAAGAGTGGTTTGTAGTTCGACGCGCGTAGCTTGCACACCACACACACTTAGGATTTTTTACAATTAAATGCACTCGGCTTCTTTACTTTGAAGATTTTTAACACTCATCTTTTTTTTCAGTTTCTCCAATGGGACGAAGTGGCTCATATTATGACAAATTCCGGCGCCATGGAAGCCATGAGAATTATGATTTTAGGAGCTATCTCACTGCCCCAAGGGAAACAGATGAAGAAAGAGCTGCTAGAAAAGCTCATGAAAGGCGAACTTACGAGGAGCAGCAAAGAAGAAGGGATGATCAATACGATTCTTCTCACAGAAGCGATGATTCCCATAAAAGGAAATCCCTTGATGATAAGGGGAAAGGTCACATTGCTGAAGATTCGAGCAAATGGACCAAGCTTAGCGAAAAGGACGCGTCTGCAATTTCTGAAAAGACCCCTGCTTCAATTCCTCTTGATATCCCCTCTGATTCTCTTGCTCTTGAGAAGTCTGACATCCAAACAATCATCAACAGACCCTAATATCAAGTTGGACAGGGTCCGCCAACTCTTCAAAGTCGATTCCCGCAATGGTGCTTAAAGGGGGTACGCTTCGACCTTGACTTGGTCCCGATTAATAAACCGGCTATGCTGCGTAACCTTGATGCCGTCAAACTTGATATCGAAAGGATGTCTGGATGGAAAAAACTTGTTGACGAGCTGCAAAGGGTCAATCGTGCGAATCTCGAAGCCATGCTGACCATGGAGAACGATAAGTCAGAGTGGGATAAAATTTGCAAGCAGCACGACGCTGAAATGAAGAGCATCACTGAGGATTATGAGAGACTTGAAGCTGAAGTTGAAAGACTAAAGAACGCGCTTGCCACTTCTTCCACTTCTTATTCGCAAAAGGAAGAAATGCTCCAAAAGCAAGTTCGAGATGCCCATGCTGCTCAGCGAGATGCTAAAGCGAGACTTGAAGCAGAGCAGCATGTTACTGGAAAATATCGCGATGACGCCGCTCAGCTACGGGAGAAAGTTAGCTCCCAAGACTTGGAAATCACCAGGCTGCAGTCTCAGTTGTTAAAGGCTGAAAGAGAGCACGATGAAGCTATCGCTGGCAAAGTCGCAGTTGAAGAATCTCATGAGGCTACCAAAGCCAATATCAGTTCTACTCTGTTTGACTTTTACTTGCACAGCGTTTTGGGTCGTGGGAGCCTCTCCTTTCTGGGCCCTGAATACGTGATTACTCTAGCCGAAGTGTGGGAAGCCGCAGTTGATATGTTCAGCGGTGCTGGCTATGATGAGGCAGAGCTTGAGGCATGCTATCTTGATGATGAAACTCGTGCCGCTCTTGCTAGAGGAAAGGAGCGACTTGCTAAAGCGCGAGCTGAATCGACGGGAGAAGAACACCCAAAGGAGGAAGCTCCTTTAACTGCCCCCGTCCATACTTCAATTTCAGCTGATGCTAACATTATAGGCTCCAGTTCCCATTCTTCGCCTCCTGCTAAAGTTGACACTCAAATTGTGACTACTCCCACCAAGGAAGAGGCTCTGGAAGATATTGAGGCTCAGAAATTCGAAATTGATCTTGCAAAGCCGACTTCTCCAGGTAACTTTGACGTCGAACCGGTTCCAGTGAGTCACTTATTCGATTCAACCGAGCTTGATGAACTTCTTACTTATTACTCAAGCTTTGATGAACCAATATCGTTTCTTTTCTCGGAGAATACTGATTTTAACTTCTTTTCTTCTATAGCGGAGGCACCGAAAGCTGTGCAAACTTCTCCTTCTTTAGCTGCCGTTCTTCCTTCTTCTCAAGTTTCTCCTCTTTCTGCTTCTCAACCAGGATCGCAAGAAGAGAAAATAGAAGCCCTCAAAGACTTGGACGATCCGGTTGTTTCGCAAGAGCAAAAGACTGTGGAACTTGAAGAAGGCGAGAAGACTACGGAGCAGTCTCTTGATGATAACACAAAACTTTCCACGCTGCTTACTACTCCTGGAAGTGAGTCTTCTTCGAAGAGGAAAGGGAAGCGCGCAATGAAGAAGAAGAAGAAGAGCACTTTGGCTGATGAAGAAAATGTTGAAGAAGATCCAGCTGCTCCTATTTCTCCTTCCCCCCGACCCGTCCACAGCGGCTTCCGAAACTAGCTATCAAGCCGGGAAAGGGCTCTAAGGGTGGCGGGAAGATGGAGTGACGAGCTGGACTTCATGCTTCTTGTTTTTCTTTTTGAATGTATTGACCGGAGGTTGTGCGGATACCGGTCTCTGCTTTTTTTTGAGATCTGCACATGTAAAGAGTTTTCATAGTATTGAATAAAATAATTCTTTTACTTGTGCAAATTCTTATGTATGTAAGAATGTATCTATTTCTTATTTTAATGTAGAATAAACGATTCTTTTTACTTGTACAAAATTTTTGTCTGCGTTTGAGAATGCATTTATTCCACATCTTTTCTGCATGATGTTGTAATGAGCTTGTGGTATGTCGCTTGAACTCTACTTTTATTGATGTAGTTGTATTGTATGATATTGCCCCTATACCACAAGTGCATTGCAATATCTTTTTGCTTTGACGAGACTTGTACTCTTATTTTGGAGAATAACTATTCCATTTTCGAGGAAACAATTATTCTACTTTAATAGAGCGTGTCTCGTTTTTGGAGAAGTTTTTACGCTTCAACCTTCGGAGATGGTCACTTCATAATTTTGAGAAGTGAATTTTCCTACGCGGTAAAGCGGGCCTCTAAAGAGGATTTTATTTGGCACTTCAATTTCTGGGGAAGAATTTTTTCAAGATAAACAAGTAGATCTTCCTTGAGTGTTAAAGTGTGCCTCCTAGGAGGGCTTTCTTTTTTCTTTTATATTTGTCGCGCTTGCTTGAAATTACTTTCTCGCAGTTGAATGGAACTATGGAGCGGGCGCAAGTTAGTTGATTGGATGTTCGTTTGTACAAGCGATCATAGCCAATTAACAAGGGCCCTGCGCCTTCATGGTTGTGAAGGTGCTTTTCCGGTGGTTCTGTTAACTTTGTTGTTTGAGAAGAGTATTTCATTCTGGGACGTGCCTCCGAAGAGGTCTTGTGCCTTCGGAGAGGTCTTGTGCCTCCGGAGAGGTCTTGTGTGCCTTGGGGAAGGTCTTCTGCCTCCAAAGAGGGCAGTATGTGCCTTTAGGGAAGGCTTGTGCCTCGTAAGAGGGCTTGTGGTGCCTCGGGAGAGGTCTTATGCCTCCGGGGAGGTCTTGTGCCTCCGAAGAGGTCTTGTGCCTCCGGAGAGGTCTTTATTTGATTGCCTGGAAGTTACTTTCTCACAGTTAAATGGATCCATAGGGCGGACGCAAGTTATTTAATTGGATGTTCGTTTGCACAAACGATCGCAATTAGTTAACAAAGGCCTTGTGCCTCAGTGGTTCCACCAACCTTTTTGTTGAGAAGAGCATTTCCATTTATTGGCGTGCCTTCGAAGAGGACTTGTGCCTTCGAAGAGGGCTTGTGCCTCCGTAGAGGTCTTTACCCTGCGAAGAGTTGTGCCTCCGAAGAGGGCTTTTGTTGATCAGCTCCCCCATGTCTCTTTGTTGTTTGCTCATTAATGGTCCCCTGTTATTGTCTCCGAGCCCATGTTCCTTTCTTTTGCAAGCAGTTTTCTCTATCCAATGGAGTGGACTTCACTGTTAATTGATTTTGTGGGACAGGCACAAGCTTATCTAATCAGATGTCTGTTTATACAAACGATCGTAATTAGTTAACAAGTGTCTAGTTCCTTTTCTTTGGAAAAGTGTCCCTTCGGTGGAATCATCAAATTTTGGTGTAAAGTTCATCTTATGTTGGATTTGAATTTGGAACTTTTTGCGGCTTGAAATTCGTTTATTGAGTGATTTACGGGGTTCACTTGTCATTGCGATGGGTAAGCTTTGTTTTAATGTCCTGCAATATTAAATCGATATTTTAGCAATACATTTAGAGTATTTACACATCGAAATGAAACAGGCATTTTATAATAATAAAGAACACAGAATTTATAGTTGTTCGGCCAAGAACTGGGCCTACATCCACTTTATAGCTCTTTTATTGATCATCACTGATTTTACAATGGTTTACAATATAATTGATACATCCATTGCCATTTTACAATTTCAAGCAAAGCTTTTTAAGTAAAATATGGGCGCAAATGATTGCTGTTCCAGGCTCTTGGGATTGGATCTCCTTCAACAGTTGTGAGTTTGAATGTGCCATCAAGAAGTTTATTGCCTATGACATATGGCCCTTCCCAATTTGGTCCAAATACTCCGACTGCTGTCATGATCCTCTTCAAGACTAAGTCCCCGACTTCAAAGCTTTGTTGACGGACTTTAGAATTGAAGTGCCTTGCAATTCTTTGCTGATGGGCCGCAACCCTGAGTCTAGCTTCTTCCCTTCTTTCATCAAGAAAGTCAAGTGCTTCGAGTTCCAATTTTTCATTTTCGGCCTGGTTGAAATGAACTCTCCTGTGTGAAGGGACTTCTAGCTCTACTGGAATCATCGCTTCCGATCCGTATGCCAATGAGAATGGAGTGTGCCCAGTCGTAGTTTTATGGGTTGTTCTGTATGCCCATAGTGCTAGTGGTAGCTTATCAACCCATCCACCTTTTGCTTTTTCAAGCTGCTTTTTGATGGTTGACTTAATAATTTTGTTTACTGCTTCCACTTGCCCGTTTGCCTGCGGATGAGCCACTGCTGAGAAACTTTTTTGGATTTTGAATTGCTGTTTGCAGAAGTCCTGGAACCATTCACTTTCGAATTGAGTACCGTTGTCTGTGATTATTTTCTGCGGCACACCATACCTGCAAATGATGTTTTTAGTCACAAAATTTATCATCTTTTTAGAGGTAATAGTGGCCAAAGGTTCAGCTTCGGCCCATTTAGTGAAATAATCAACAGCAACAATAGCATATTTGATTCCCGACTTGGCAATTGGTAGAGGTCCGATTAGATCTATCCCCCAAATGGCGAATGGCCATGGACTGACCATCTGTGTTAGTTCGGTGGAAGGTGCTCTTGGGATTTTTGCATATCTCTGGCATTTGTCGCATTTTCGAGAGTAGATAGCAGCATCTTGATTAATATCTGGCCAAAAATACCCATACCGGAGAACTTTCTTGGCAAGAGTTTGGCCACCTGAATGGTCCCCACATTCTCCTCCGTGTACCTCTACTAAAATTGTCTTAGCTTCTTCCTTAGTTACACATCGGAGCAATGGCATTGAGAATCCCCGTCTGTATAACCGATCGTCTTGAATTGCATATCTCGATGTCTTTCTTAACAACTTTCGGCGTTCTTTAGAATTTTCTGGCAGGGAACCGTTGAGAAGATATTCTTTGATTGGGGTCATCCATGACTCTTGCTCTTGAGACACAGCCATGATCCAGTCGATATCCATTTCATCGGTGCTTGGGGCTGACATGACCTCCACAGAAACTAATCCCAATAACTGAGCTTCTCCGGAACTTGAATACTTTGCGAGAGAATCCGCCTTCATATTTTCCTCTCGAGGAATGTGGCTTATTGAATAGTGATCAAAATCATCGAGAAGTTCAGAAGCCTTGGACAAGTAAGCAGGCAGATTTCCTCCTTTGGCTTGAAACTCCTTCTTGACTTGGCATACAATAAGTTGAGAATCACTGAAGATCTGTAATGCTTTGATGTTTAGTTCCTTTGCAATCTTTAATCCAGCAATTAGAGCTTCATATTCTGCCTCATTATTTGTAGAAGGAAATTCCAGCCTCAATGCGTAACATAATGACCGCCCTTCTGGGGTTTCAAGCACAACTCCAACTCCGAAACAGTAATCATTTCTTGAGCCATCAACATATAACTTCCATTTGGTCGGGATGTCAACTGTAATTTCTTCCTCACTGTCACCCTTATTTGTGTACTCTGCGATGAAATCTGCTAAAGCTTGTCCGTTGATCGCTCTTCGGGGATGATAAGTGATATCATATTGGCTAAGTTCAATATTCCACTTCAGAAGACGGCCCGAAGTTTCAGGGCGAAATAGGACTTGCTTTAGGGGTTGGTCAGTGAGAACTTTGATAGGATGAGCTTGAAAATACGGCATTAACTTTCTGGAAGCAATCAGTAAACAGTAGGCGAGCTTTTCTAGCTTTGAATAATTCATTTCTGCCCCAGTGAGTCTTTTGCTGATATAGTAGACCGGGCGCTGAACTTTTGCATCCTCCCGCACTAGTGCTGCACTCAGGGCATGAGACGAAACTGCTAAGTATATGAAAAGGTCTTCGCCATTGTTGGGCTTGGAAAGTATTGGAGGCGATTCCATGTGGTGGATTAGTTCCTCGAAAGCTTTCTGGCATTCAGGTGTCCATTCGAAGTTTTTCTTTCCTTTCTTTAAAAAGTCAAAGAAGGGGATGCATTTATCAGTGGCTTTGGAAATGAACCGACTTAAGGCAGCAACTTTCCCATTAAGGCTTTGCAGGTCCTTCTTTGTCCTAGGGGCTTTGACTTCTCTTAGAGCAGTGATTTGGGCAGGATTAGCTTCAATGCCCCTAGCGCTTACGATAAATCCCAAGAATTTCCCGGACTCTACTCCGAATGAACATTTCAAAGGGTTGAGCTTCATTCCATACTTTCGGAGAATTGCGAACATTTCTTCTAAGTGATCCATATGGTCAACTGCTTTCTTTGATTTCACCTACATATCATCGACATAGACTTCCATAGTTTTCCCAAGCTATGATTTGAACATTACATTGACAAGCCTTTGATACGTTGCCCCTGCATTCTTCAGTCCGAAGGGCATGACTTTGTAGCAGTAAAGACCAACATCTGTGACGAAGCTCGTATCCTCCTGATCCGACTCATGCATCATAATCTGGTTATACCCGGAGTAAGCATCCATAAAAGATAACAATTCATGCCCGGCTGTTCCATCTACCAGCTGATCAATCCTTGGCAACGGAAAGCAGTCTTTGGGACAAGGTTTGTTTAAATCTGAGAAATCGATGCATACCCTCCACTTTCCATTTGCTTTTTTAACCAGTACTGGATTTCAAACCCAATTTGGATAAGTGGACTCTTTGATGAAACCATTCTCCATGAGTCGATCTACTTCTTCCTTTAGCGCTGCTGACCTTTCCGGACCTTGGGTTCTCCTTTTCTGTTTCACAGGCGTGAATTTCAGATCAATATTCAGAGTATGTACAGCAATCTCTGGAGATATTCCACACATATCGGCGTGACTCCAAGCGAATACGTCCAGATTTGCTTTCAAAAATGATATTAGCATACTTTGGACTGCTACACTGAGTTGCGAACCCACATTTAGCACTTTGTTTGGGTCTTTAAGATCAACAGGTACTGGTACCGTTACCTCCATCGGCACCACTCTATTTTCCTCTGCACTGGCTTTTCTGGGGTCCATTTCTCTCCTTGCAGCACTATGCTCGCCAGTGCAGGGACCACCCTGTATTTGCTACAAGGTTGGGTTTTTGATGCGGAGGGGAGCCGCCGCATCTTTTCCCATCTCTCTCTTCCTGGCCCCTCGAAGCTCTATAAGATAACATTCCCGTCCAGCATTTTGATCCCCTTTGATGACACCAACACCATTATCTGTGGGAAACTTCATAGTTAAGCACCACGGGGCGAGAATGGCTTTAAATGCAGCTAAAGTTGGACGGCCCAGGAAGGCATTGTAGGCAGAAAATCCATCAACAATTACAAAAGTCTGTTTCCGAACTACTTTTTTCTGCCCCTCTCCAAGTTCCACAAACAAGTCGACAGTTCCAATTGGTTGCTGCGGTTCCCCAGTGAACCCAACAATCTTTTGTGATGAAGCTTGAATATCAGCCATTGGAATCTTCATTTGATCAAATGTTTTCTTGAAGAGTATATTGCAGGAAGCACCGCAATCGACAAGCACTCGTCTTACAATAGCTGGTCCAATTCCTACAGAAACAACCAAGGGATCTATGGTTGGAGCTTCAATACCCATAGAGTCCCTGGCTTTGAACAGATATCATTATTAGAAGTTTTCTGCTGTTTCAGGGGTGTAGCGTCTTCTAAAACAAAAACATCTTCTTCTGCTGGGGTATATTTCAAAGCACGAGCATATCGTTCCATTTCACCCCAGCTTCTGCCCGCTGGGTGTGGGCCTCCTGTAATCACATTGATAACAGGCCTTTCGGATTCATGTGCGGTAGTGCCTTTACCCGAGCCAAATGGATGAGTAGGGAGTTTCTGCCCCTGGGTAGACGAAGTTGGGTCATTCCTGTTCTTCTTAACATACTGTTGTAGCTTGTTTTCTCTCAACAATTCTTCAATTAAGCTCTTCAAATGACGACATTCGTTGGTATCATGACCGGGTTGGTTATGAAATTGACAAAATTTTCCATTTCGCATAGCACCCTTTCCAGGCTTTATCTCAGCTGGTTTAGGATACTCCACAGCATCCTTGGTGGCAAAGAAGATATACTCCGGAGTGTCGGTTAAAGGAGTGAAATCTGAGGGTTTAAAGAAGCGAGGTTTCTTTATATCCTTTTGTTTCTTTCCATCATTATTCTCCCTTTTCTGACCTCCGGAATCTTTCTTAGCTGAAGCAACAATGTTATTTTCTACTCTTGTCGCCACCACTTTCGTTGGTGCCGGAAGATTTTCCAAGCGTATGAACTCATCAGCTTTCTTATAAAATTTCTCGAGTGAATTTGGCTCCTTCATTTTCATCCATTTCCCAAATTCACTCGACTTATCGATAGCCCGCATTAGATAAGTCAAAACCATCTGTGGTTCCGCATTGTCGACTTCAGCCAGAGCTATATTGAAGCGATTCAGGATTGACTTTATAGGCTCTCCCGGATTCTGCTCAAGACTAGACAATGACATTATGTCTTTCGCCTTTGAAGCATACAGCCTGAATTGCTCTTTAAACTTCCGGGTTAAATCGGAAAACTGATCTACAGATCGAACGGGAAGCTTGGTAAACCAAAGAAGTGCCACTCCTTCCAAGTATACCGGGAAATACCGGCACTTAATCTCATCAGTTGCCCTTGCTCCGGTCATGTGCCAATCATATTTATACAAGAATTGATTTGGTTCACTTGTCCCCCGATAAGCAGGAATGGTGGGGGGAACAAATTTTCTGGGAAACTCAGCTTTTAGAATCCTCTCAGTAAACGGAGTCTTACTCGAGCAAATCCCCATTCGCTCTCATCTTCACTTCTCTACATGCTTTCTTTCATTATTTGCCGAATCATGCCGGAGAGATATTCCTTATTGTTTAATGACTTTGCGGAGTAGACTTCGGCCATTTTCTCAGAAGTTTGTCCGGGCAAATGTTCACGGAAAACTGGCGATGGCCTGGATCCTTCAGCTTGGAGAGGTGCCCCTTCAGCAGCACCTGATCCCCCTTGAGGAATATTTCTTCCTTCGGAGTTGTGAAGAGCATCAGCGATGTTTTCTTCATTATTTACTGGCCTTTGACTAGTCCCGAGCAAAGCATTTAACTTCTCCATCATTAGAGTATTCTGAGTTTCAATTTGCTGATATAGCCCAGACACAACAGCATCTAACTCTTCTCGCGTAACTCCAATGCTTGGAGCTGCCTGACTTGGAGAAGGAGAAGTGGCAGTATTATCGTGAGCATCTTCAGATCTGACAGACTTGCGTTTTCTTCCAAGAGCCATTATATCCAACAGACTTCTGGTCTTGAAAGAAACCTTTTCAACGAACTTCTTTGAAGCAATGATGACAATATTCCTGAGTTGGGTTCTCAGTGAAAGCACCAAAATGTTAACGCTGAAAATTGAACGCTAACACCCGGTGTGTGTAGTAAAGTTGTGAAAGCACCACCCGTGATACGGGAACAAGAAATAAGCAGTAAAATAGCAGAAAACGGTAAGAGACAGCGATTTATAGTGGTTCGGCTTAAGATCGAGCCTACGTCCACTTTGAATTCCTTTATTACTGATTTTGGTTACAAGATGATACAATGCACATCAAAATACGATACACTTTGATCACAAAAACACTCTCGACTCATAGCTCAAACTTCGATGATGAAACTTGTTGAATCCGTGCCGGATGTGTGAAATTCCTCTCGAAGCTTGTTGTAGTGTCTTGAATGTCTGGAGTTCTTCAAGTGTTGAATGAGTTGTGAATTCTGCAGAGTAACGGCGCTTCAGAAAATGATCGGCCAAAAGTCCCCCTCATGTTGAAGCTAGGGCTATATTTATAGAGAAGTTTGGACAGGAATTTCTGCCAAGTCCTAAATCGTGGCCGACTTATAGTAAGTCGTAAGTCGTGGCCGACTTAGCAGGTAACAGTATCAGTCAAGCGGCATAAGTGTCCAGGCATTGGATTTTAACTCGGTAGCCTTATGTCGTGGGTCGTGGCTCAATTGGTAGGCTTGCTCATTTCAGATAATAACACAAGTCCTAACTCGCTGACGAGCTAGGAGGCCACCGTGTTCAATAAGAAGCAGCGCTTCGTTTGCTTAAGTCGTTCACGACACATGCTAGGTCGTAAGTCGTAGATAGCCTTAAGTCGTAGATCATCCACTTCCTTAAGTCGTTAACTGGTTGAGTCGGCCAACACCTTTAAGTCGCCGAGGCCATTAAGCCATTAACTTCTTAAACCGTTAAGTCGTAGACTTCCTTAAGTCGTAAGTCGTCTAGTCCTTGACTCGTTGAGTTGTCCAGTTCTTTAGGTCGTTGACTGCTTTAGATCGTTAATTCCCCTGGGTCGTCAACTTCCTTAGGTCGAAGACTTCTTAGACTGTTTCAACTCTTAGGTTGTCTAGACCTTAACTCGTTAGGTCGTTCACACCTTAACTCGTTAGGTGGTTCACACCTTAACTCGTTAGGTGGTCCAGACCTTAAGTCGTAGGTCGTGAAGTACTCTGAGTTGTTAGGTCGACCAATCCTTGACTCATTAAGTCGCATACCCTACTTGAGTCGCATACCTTGCTTGAGTCGTCCAGTTCTTAAGTCGTAGACAAATTGAGGGTTAACAGCAAGTAAATAAAGTATCTATTTCAAAAAAATCACATTGAACATTCTTTGCACTTTTGTTGTTGTAATCTTACTAGACTTCTAAGAAATTATAAGAAGGAATATTCAAAATGCTTACTAACAGCTATCGGATCATTTGAAGAATAATAATATTACAAACGGTTATGGATATTATATTATATGCATAAACAAATTGTTATGAAAGATAATACTTATAATATTTGTGAAATGCTATAAAAATGTGCATTCCTCTTATAAAGTGTTGTAAATATAATATTTTACAACAATTAGAATAAGCGGCTAAAATTAGGTCGACAATGCTTATCAAACTCACTTGAAATAACAAATACAACATTTGAAAACAAAATTGTGTTATGTAAGTTGTTACACCCGTTCTTACCCCGAACCGTATTGGAAGAAAACAAGGGGGTGCGAGACCAAGAAAACTACCCTCATACCGAGAAGGTTAGATGGAAAGAAAAACGAATTGAAATCAAGCAAAAGCGTACTGCACAGGGAATCATATTGAAGCTACATAACTTAACCTGACCCGAACCTTACAATCAAGAAAACCACGGTAGAAGAACAAATACTGCACTCATAAGGAAACAGAGATAGTACATGTTGAACTAAGCAACGCATCTCTAAGGCCCATACTCTATCAACACCTATAAGAAATGATCTACACCAACACATACCGATGGTAACCTAGGCGATACTACAAGGGGTCATGAGCACTCAAAAGGGCTGCATACAGGGCTACTTAGGATACGCTTCAACGCAGAACCATACTTAAAAGTAGGCAACAAAGATATGGAGCTCTTCCTTCTTCACATCGGCAATCCGAGCATGCTGGCAATAGGATAACTCAAATCGCAGTTAGACCACGTCCATAATCACAACAGACTAACACCTAAGCTAAAGCAAGGCAGTGCAACTCCACCTAGATAAGAGGCCAAACAAATAGGAGCAGATCAGATAAGCAACAAAGATACAAGCACCGCAACACCATCAGTCAGTGCAGATACAGTGGTAGTAACTTAAGACCAACGAGCGACACCTAATGTCCCTATTAGGATTCACATACAAGGTCAATTCAAATTTGAGTTCATTTTCCATAATTCAAAATATTCCCGCTCTTATTTCAGGAGTTCCCGCCTTCACTCAAGCTTCCCGCCAAAGACATGACAGAAATCCGAACATGTCAAATAGACAACACGGAAAGACGACATCTGGCAAATCCAAGGGCTGAGGCATACCGGCGAGAAAAGAATTCTATTAATCTGCATGCGTCTCAAGACTATAAATAGAAAAGGCACTAGCATGAAAGGAACTTTTTACCATCTTCTCTTTTTGATAGATTTAAGGTTTGTCATCTTCTCTACCATGGAAACTTGTACCAAAATACTAAAAAAGGAAGAAAGAGAAATTTCCCCTATGGATGTAGGATTTCTTAAAATCCGAACCACGTAAATCCCCTATGTCTTTTACTATTTCTTACTTTTATTATTTTCCTACTTAGTTTATACTACCAGATCTCGCCTTATTTGTGCTTGAATTAAATACTATTTGGACTTGACATTTTAACGAACAATTAAAGTGCAACTACCGGATTGTGTCAGCATCCAGCGACATAATCACTACTTCACGGCAAAGTTAAGACTACTTAACTTTGCTAATTAAAATTAATAAATTAGTTAGCGTGTTAATTCCTTTATACTTAATTGAGGAGTTGGACGATGAAAAAGTTCCCCAGCGTTTTTTAGTGCTAGAAGGAGGGCTCGAACCTCCGCTCACTTCTTACATCAAGTAAAACTCTACACCCCATACCATGAAACCTACCGATTCACCTATTACTCCAATCCAAGAACCTTCGCACTTGGCAGCGAAGATCGCTAACAAACCACTTATACCTTCGAAAACCAAAGATGAAGCAGGGCCTCAACCGATGCCCCCGCAGACCCCATCCAATCGCATTCCAATCCTTCACACACCAGATAAACCAATGCATGGAAGGATTAGAAACGACAATGACCCAACGCATCATTCGCAGGCCATCCTCACCTCCCCATTCTCTAGCTCATCGCTATCGCTCCCATACTACGTTGGACCTTCAACCAGGGAATGATAACCGCACTCCAATAAATGGGAACGGTGACGTTGGACTAAAATCTAATGCTAGGCTGAAAAGAAAAATCTAGGCTAATCCTCGAATAAAAATAAAGCAAGCTAATATAAACCACTGCTAATAGAAAAATAAACCCGATCTACCAGAAATGATGGGGACGCTACATCCGATGGTAACTCATCCATGGTTAACCTAAGAGAATATGAAGTCCATCAGCTCAAAGATCAGGTAGAGTAGCAAGCGAATATTTGCCAACGGAACACCAGAGAAAAGGCAAAGGAAGGAATTGGCACCTCTTTCAATGAGACCGTTATCGAGGTATATTTTCCCGATAACTTCAAAGACCCCACAATTAAGAAGTTTAACGGGACTACCAACCCAGAAGATCACCTCGGCACTTTTGAATACTTCATGGACATCCTGAAGGTTGGAAGGATGGCATGATGAAAGTTATTCCCTTTATACTTATCTGTGGCAGCCTAACGGTGGTTCAAAAGTATGGATCAGTGAAATCCGATCTTGGAGACAATTGTATTGATTTTCTATGACAATTCAACTCAGGAAGAGAAGCCTCTCCAGACATCAATACCAAGTCATGTGTGATGCAGGGGAAGAATAAAAGCCTATGCAGTTTCATTAAGCGGTTCGTAGAAGCTCTCCGAACTGGGGCGACCAGCAAAGAAGCATTACTAATGGCGGCTCGCCGGGATTAGGATATACTGCTATGTGGGACAAAAATAGTATGAAGTCTTGCCATACCATGAACAGTTTCTATGAAAGAGAAATTGGTTACATTAGGATGGAGGAAGCTGGATCGGTAGCATAAACTCAAGGGACTTCTGCCCCCAATTATGATATAAAATAGGGCAGATGGATATCACCCACCAGCGAAGTGGTAGAAGGAGCTAAACCTCACTACTAAAACCCCCCTCACTCATACCCCCAGGGAAATATATGAGATCGCAAAGGTTGAGTTTATATACAACGCGTCGAATAAGGAAAAGAAACCAGAACACAACTGAGGTAGAACATACTACAGCTTTCACCGAGCAAATGGTCATCATACTGATATCTGTTGACACCTAAAGAATGAGATCAAGAGGTTGATCGAGAAGGATTATCTGGGTAGCTTCCAGAGGGTAAATGGTAGATATAGGACCAGAAATCTGACTCCCCATCCTAATGAACACCAAGTTGGCAACCCTTCGAACCTAATAGCTTCAACCCATGGAGGACCACATATTGCTGGTGCAAGCAAAAGGGCACAAGAGAGGTATGTGCAGGAGGCCAAGACCTAGAAGACAATCTTCCACATCGAACAAAAACCTACACCAGAAATAACCATCATGGCGCCGATGCAACATTAGTTGTGTTCCTACACCAAGACCCAATTAACATTACAATACAGATATCAAACCGTACTATGAAGAAAATCATTGTCGATTCTGGAAGTTCTGTGAATGTCATCTTCAAGTCTGCTATGATCAAATGAAATTACCATCAGAAATCCTAAAGCCCTGCCCTAAACTAGTCTTTGGTTTCAACAACAATGCTACCATTCCAGTGGGGTCAGCACGTTTGCTCGTTATAGTTGGAAAGACCCTATTGCACAAGTCATTTTATGCAAGTTTATTAATCATCAATTAGCCCTCACCCTACAATGCTTTCTTGGAAAGACCTGCTCTGATTGACGTAGGGGCAATCATCTCCCAAAAGGGATTCAGCACTCTAGCGGGAATAGGGTCAGTGAGAGGTGAACATTATTTAGCTAGGAAACTATACAATGTAACTCTTAACTTTAGACATAAAATTGTTCCAAACTATTCTGCTGTCTCTTCTGGTATTTCTAATGATAAAAAAGAAGTCAAACTAGAACTTAAAACTGCAGAAGTTTGGATACTCAAACTAATTTCGAGGTGAGCAATCCAGTACCCCCGAATCCTATGAGAAAAGAGAAAAGAACATACATGCACATGATTGGAACTAACGAATATAATTCGGTTTATGCGTAGTATTTGTCTGAGGAAGCTCTGAAACATGCATCTTCTATGAATTCACCACCATAAGAGGAATTGGAAAGTGAAAAAGACCCGAGGTTAGGGTGACCAAGAAAGAACTAAAGTTAGTAAATGATCTCAAAGACATACAAATGGATCCAAAGGACCCCACAAAGGTGCTTAAGATAGGAACGAACCTTAGTGGAGAGGCAGGAGATGAACTGATAGACTTCTTAAAATTAATGGTCAATGGATGTATTTGCTTGGACTCATTAAGACATGGTAGGAATAGACCCAGCTATCATCTATCATGCACTGAACATTGACCTAGATGCTCATATGTTCAAAAAGAAGCGTAGTACTCTAGACCAGGAAAGGTACAATGCTTTACACGAAGGGGACAAGAAGTCAAAGGAGAATGAGTTCATAAGGGAGGTATACTACCCGAAGTAGATTGCTAACCCAGTACTCATAAGAAAGCCCAATGGGAAATAGAGAACTTGCATAGACTTCACTAATCTCAATAAGGCTTGCCCGAAGGACAGTTTTCCTTTGCCAAGGATCGATCAGTTGGTAGATGCAACTAGTGGGCACGAATTACATTCATTCATGCATGCATATTCGAGATACAATTAGATAGCCAAGTTTGAACCAGATCTGGAGCACATTGTTTTTTGATGGATAAGGGCTTATACTGTTACAAGGTAATTCCATTTAGCTCAAGAATGTAGAGGCAACCTATAAAGGTTAGTCAATATGATGTTTGCTATATAGATTGGGAAGAATGTGGAGGTATATGTAGATGACATGCTAGTTAAGTCAAAAGCGGCATCAAACCATGTCAAATACTTGGAACTGACCTTTGTAGTCCTGAGGCAATACCAAATGAAGCTAAATCCTTAGAAATGCACCTTCTTTCTCTAGTGAGGAAAGTTCCTAGGGTATATAGTGAGTGCACGTGGCATTGAAGCAAACCCTTAGAAGATTGAGGCCATAAGAAAAATGGGAATCCCAAAGGAACCGAAGGACTTGATGAGTCTAAATGGTAGGGTAGTAACCCTAAGTAGATTTATATCTAAGGCCATACACAACTCCATCTCATTCTTCGACCAAGTGAAGAAGGGATGAAACTTCGAATGGAATGAATGGTGTGAAGCTTTTTTTCCAAAACTTGAAAGATCATTTGGTCAACACTCCTATATTATTACAACCGGTGATAGGTGAGAATTTATACATGTATTTAGCTGTAACTGATCAAGCTATTAGAGCTGTCGTGGTACAAGAGGACGAAGGGATGCAAAGGCCTATTTATTTCACAAGCATGTTGTTATCCGGGACAGAGCTAAACTACTCAGTTGTTGAAAAGCTTGCGTACAACCTGCTCCTGATAGCAAGAAAGTTGCAACCCTATTTCCAACCGCATCTCATCAAAGTCCTCACAGACAAATCTCTTAGGCAAATATTGCAGAAGCATGAGACATCGGATCGCGTATTGAAATAGGTAATGGAGCTTAGCAAATATAACTTCACCTATTGTCCTAGGAGGACAATCAAAGGCCAAACACTTGCAGATTTCATCACAGGATGAACTTTAACAGTTGAACCCCATTCAAATGGAGAAGCAAACACCCCACAATTTTAGCAGTCGCTCATAGATGGAGCATCAAATGATAAATGGGCATGAATTAGCAATGTATTGATCGGCCCGAATGGGTAGAAGCTGCATGGAGCAGTACATCTCGATTTTAAAGCAACTAACAATATGGAATAATGTGAGGCTCTCCTTGCAAGCCTGCGAATGGCCGAGGTAATGAAGGTAACCTACATTAAAATTAACAATGATTCCCAATTAGTTATGAATCAAGTGAAGGGAGATTACCAAGCGAAGGAGCCGACCTTAGCCAAATATGTGGAACCATCTAAGAAATTACTAGAGCGGTTCGAACAATTTGAGATTGAGCATATCCCATGTGAAAGAAATTCATCTGCCAACTCCTTAGCTAAACCACTTAGTACGAAAATGGCCAATAAAATGAAGGTAGTACCAATTAGGCATTAAGCAGAGCCGAGTATAACAAAATCAAATCAAGTACTAGTCCTGATCGGAGACCAACTTGCCTCCATTCAAGGCAAACAAAATTAGGATACAATGGTGAGCAAAAAGCAACCCACCACTGGGCTCCCACCTCAGCAAACTGAGGAGAATAACTGGATGACTCCCATCAAACAATTCCTCTTAAATGGGGTTTACCTCCAAATAGAAAAGAAGCTCAGAAGGTAAGATACCAGGCTCTGTACTACTCTTCATAGATGGCACATTATATAAGAGAGGGTATTCTACCCCTTATCTTAGGAGTGTTTCCAAGGAAGAGGGGTTGCAGGTCATGAGTGAAGTACATGAGGGCCAATGTAGAGATCACTCTGGGAGAAACAAATTAGCGAAAAAGGCATTGAGACACGGCTACTATTGGCGTACAATGCTCCAAGATGTAAAGGAATTTGCAAGGAAGTGCGATAGATTTCAACGATTTGCCGGTATCCCTAGACAGCCATCCCATGAGATTATCCCACTCGCAAGCCCATGGTCATTTGAAATATGGGGGATAGACTTGATAGGACCATTACAATGTCAAAATGAAGAGAAAACTATGCCATATTGGCCATAGATTACTTCGCTAAATGGGTAGAGGAAAAACCCCTAGCCACGATTACTTTAAAGAAGATAGTCGTGTTACATTCCCTACTTGGAGACCCAAAACTAACGGCTATGGATGCTGAAGTCATCCATAGTTATTAATCCTCGGCAACCAAATACGGTGATATTAGATACATTGATACACAGAAACACAAGAATATGGAAAAATATTAAACAACAAACAAATTCCACATTCTATTTCAAAATATTCCAAATTGATTACATAATCCCAGTTCGCAGACCACGTTCAGATAACATAAAATTATTACAAAATATGCTAGAGCGACATATGAAGATGCCCCCTTGGTTGATCAGAGTATATAAATAGGCAAGAAACCAAATTTGCCTTTACAAAGAAAACACACAGCGGAAATAAAAGAACTCTAATAACAAGCTTGCCTCCTGCACGTCCTCGGAAGCCTTATTTGTTTAAAAGAACACCTAGAAACCTTAACTCACAACCTACTTAAAATCAATTGAGTACTCGAGAGTTTAAGGGAAAAACAAAAACTTCGAGTCAGACATAAAGCCTGGTATGAATAATACTTTACCATCCTAAACCATTTAAATATCTAGTGAGACCACGCCGCTTAGCGGAACAAGTTTTCTCCTGTTAACACCTGTTTTTCAAGGACCTAGCACTCAACGACCTAATGACTTAGCGAGCTAAGAGATCCACTGGCTCAGCGATCTACAAGCTAGCGACCTAACAAGATAAGAAGGCTGCGACCTAACACTAGAAGATCTCCTGCGACCTAACGAGTTAGCGACCTAGCGACCTAACGAGTTAGCGACCTAGCGACCTAACGAGTTAGCAACCTAGTGACCTAGCGATTCAGGAGAAGGGAACGACTTAACATGCTCCGGAGTAAAGCCACACGACCTGCCTCTTCTATTAGGTCGCTCACGACCTAATCCGACCAAGAGAACTTCTGTATTTACAACATTAGGTCGCTCACGACCTAATCCGACCGAGATAATTTCTGTATTTACAACATTAGGTCTCTCACACTCAGTATCTCACCCAGAATGGCTCTACTAAGTCGCCAACGACTTAAGCTAACTTGGGATGACCCTTAGGTCGCTTGCGACCTAAGACCTACGACCTACGACCTAACCTTCAGATTTTCCCTATAAATACCCCGCCTACTCCATATTCAAGGGGGACCTTTTTCCAGACTTTGAAGCGCCGAAACTCTGCTGCATTCACGACTTCTACAACTCCTTTAATACCAAAAACATTTCAAAACTACCTCAAGAGAAGATCAACTACATTCAAGATGGATTCCAGAATCTCTCTTGCATTGTAGTGCTGATTACTTGTATCGATTGCTGTATAATCGAAGGAACTCTTGTAAAGCTTGTAATCGAACTTGTGATAAAGAAGATGAAGTGGACGTAGGCTTGATTTTGAACCGAACCACTATAAAACTGCTGTCTCTTTACTTTTACTGCAATTATCTGCTTGTTTTAGTTCCCGCATCAACGGGTGGTGCTTTCACTTTACTAATACTCACACCGGGGTGTTAGCGTTCTATTTTTACGTTAACATTTTTGGTGCTTTCACTGAGAATTGAACTCAGGTGTCTTCTCACCATTGCTTCGCAAAGATTTGTTGAAAGAATCTCCTTGAAAACCAGAAGTCTACTTGAAATCATGGCTCCTGGAAGAAAGAGTAGATCCACTAGATCCGGAGATGCTTATGACAGGGCTGCTTCTTCTCCAGCGCCAAATCAGGCGACTCCTACTGTTCGAGTCACAAGGGCCGAACTTGATGATGTTCTGTCTGGGTTATACCAACAGATGGAAGCTCAAAATGCTTTGATGATGGACAGGTTAAACGCTCTGCTCGGGGCAAACCGACAACCAGAAAATAATGAACCAACCTTTGCTGAAGATGCTCATGACTCCCAAGAGAAGGGTATTCCTCCAAGGGCAGCTGGCACCGCCAAAGCGGCACCTACCCAAGCTGGAGGTTCAAGGCCGCAGCCACCTCTTTGCGAATGATTGTTCAGGCAAACTTCCGAAAAAGTGGTTGACGTCTGCCCGGCAACGCCTCTGAACGATGAGGAATACTTATCAGGAATGGTTCGCCAAATCATGAAAGGAAGTATGCAAATGGATGAAGATGAAAATGACTGGGGATTTGCTCCAAGCAAGACTCCGTTTACCGAAAGAATTCTAAAAGCTGAATTTCCAAAGAAATTTGTTGCCCCTACAATCCCAGCTTATCAGGGGACAAGCGACCCTAATCAATTCTTGTACAAATATGACTGGCATATGACTGGGGCTAGGGCAACGGATGAGATTAAATGCAGATATTTTCCTGTCTATTTGGAGGGGGTGGCTCTACTTTGGTTCACAAAGCTACCAGTCCGATCTGTGGATCAATTCTCTAACTTAACTCGTAAATTCAAGGATCAGTTCAGGTTGTATGCTTCAAAGGCCAAGGACATAATGTCATTGTCCAGCCTCGAACAAGCTCCCAAAGAATCTATCAAATCCTTCTTGAACCGCTTTAATATAGCCTTGGACGAAGTGGATAATACTGAGCCTCAAATGATTCTAACTTACTTGATGCGAGCCATCGATAAAACAAGTGAGTTCGGAAAATGGTTGAAGATGAAGGAACCAAATTCACTTGAGAAGTTTTATAAGAAGGCTGACGAATTTATGCGTCTGGAGAATCTTCCTGCACCAGCAAAGGTGGTTATGGCTGAAATTGAAAACAACAATGTGGCTGGAACTTCTAACAAGAAAGAATCTGGCGGTCAGAAGAGGGAAAATGACAGTAGGAAAGGACAGAAAGATATGAAGAAACTTCGTTACTTTAAGCCTTCAGACTTTACTCCTTTGACTGAGACTCCAGAGAACATCTTCTTTGCAACCAAAGATGCCATCAAGTACCCCGAGCCACCTAAGATTAAGCTCAGGAAGAATTTTGTGCCTAATGGAAGGTTCTGTCGATTCCGCAACCAACCTGGCCATGACACCAACGAATGTCGCCATCTAAAGAACTTGATTGAAAAACTGTTGAGAGAGAATAAACTGCAACAGTATGTCAAGAGAAACAGAGGTGATCCGGCCTCATATACTCAAGGGCAGCGACTTCCCGATCGTCAATCTGGCTCAGGTGAAAAGGCTGTGGTGCAGGAATCTGAAAGGCCTATTATTAATGTAATCACAGGGGGTCCTCACCCAGCAAGCAGAAGTTGGGGAGAGATGGAGAGGTATGCTCATGCTCTGAGACATGCCCCGAAAGAAGAAACCGTTTTTGTCTTGGAAGATGCTGTGCCTTCAAAACAGCAAAAGACTTTTCACGATGACATCGTATTCAGAGCTAGAGATTCTGTGGGAATTGAGGCCCCCACCATGGATCCTTTGGTAATAACCGCCGGTATCGGACCAGCTATTGTGAGAAGAGTGCTTGTTGATTGCAGCGCTTCTTGTAATATCCTCTTCAAAAAGACCTTTGATCAAATGAAAATTTCGATGGCTGATGTTCAAGCTTCTTCACAAAAAATTGTTGGGTTCACTGGGGAGCCAAAACAGCCCATCAGAACCGTCGACTTATTTGTAGAACTTGGTGAAGGGGAAAGAAAAGTGGTCCGTAAACAAACTTTTGTTATTGTTGATGAATTTTCTACTTATAACGCCTTCTTGGGACAACCAACTCTTGCTGAATTCAAAGCTATTCTCGCTACGTGGTGCCTAACTATGAAATTCCCCACTGATAACGGCGTTGGTGTTTTGAAGGGGGACCAGGATGCTGGGCGGGAATGTTATCTCATAGAGTTGCGGGAGGCGAAGAAGTGAGAAATGGGAAAGGGTGCGGCAGCTCCGCTCCGCATCAAAGAACCCACCTTGTAGCAATTACGGGGTGGACCCTACAATTGTGAGCATAGTGGTGCGCGAAAAGAAATTGATCCCAGAAAGACCAGTGCAGGGGAGAATAGAGTGGTGCTGGTAGAAGTGACGGTACCAATACCTGTTGACCCGAGTGACCCAAACAAGGTGCTGAATGTGGGTTCACAACTTGGTATGACAGTTCAGAATACACTAATAGCATTCTTGAAAGCAAACCTCGATGTATTCGCTTGGAGTCATGCTGACATGTGTGGAATATCTCCAGAAATCTCAGTGCATGCTTTAAATATTGATCCGAAGCTCACACCCATAAAGCAGAAAAGAAGAACCCAGGGTCCTGAAAGGTCAACAGCATTGAAAGAAGAAGTAGATCGGCTCATGGAGAATGGCTTCATCAGAGAATCCACTTATCCAAATTGGGTTTCTAATCCGGTGTTGGTTAAAAAAGCAAATGGGAAGTGGAGAGTATGCATCGACTTTTCAGACTTGAACAAAGCATGTCCCAAAGACTGTTTCCCGTTGCCCAGAATCGATCAGTTGGTGGATGGAATAGCCAGGCACGAATTATTGTCTTTTATGGATGCTTACTCAGGATACAATCAAATCATGATGCATGAGCCAGATCAGGAGGACACGAGCTTTATCACTGATGTTGGTCTTTACTGCTATAAAGTCATGCCCTTCGGACTAAAGAACGCGGGGGCAACTTATCAGAGGCTCGTTAATGCCATGTTCAAGCCTCAAATTGGCAAGACTATGGAAGTGTACGTTGATGATATGTTAGTGAAATCAAAGAAGGCGGTAGACCACATGGACCATCTGGCAGAAATGTTCGTGATCCTCCGAAAGTACGGGATGAAGTTGAATCCTCTGAAATGTTCATTCGGGGTTGAGTCCGGAAAATTCTTAGGTTTCATTGTGGGTGCTAGGGGCATTGAAGCTAATCCTGCTCAGATCACTGCCTTAAGAGAAGTCAAACCCACTAGAACAAAGAAGGAATTGCAAAGCCTCAATGGGAAAGTCGTTGCTTTGAGTCGATTTATTTCCAAAGCCATAGATAAATGCATTCCCTTCTTTGATGCTTTGAAGAAAGGAAAAAAGAATTTCGAATGGACTCCTGAGTGTCAAAAAGCTTTTGATGAGCTGATTCATCATATGGAAATGCCTCCAGTACTTTCTAAGCCCAATAATGGTGAAGATCTATTCATATACTTAGCAGTTTCATCTCATGCTCTCAGTGCAGGGTTTGTTCGAGAAGACGCAAAAGTTCAGCGTCCAGTTTACTACATTAGCAAAAGGTTCACTGGGGTAGAGATGAATTATTCAAAGTTAGAAAAGCTCGCTTATTGTCTGTTGATCGCGTCCAGAAAGTTAAGACCATACTTCCAGGCTCATCCTATTAAAGTCCTCACTGATCAACCTCTAAAGCAAGTCCTATTCCGCCATGAAACTTCGGGTCGACTTCTGAAGTGGAATATTGAACTCAGTCAATACGATATCACCTATCATCCCCGAAGAGCAATCAATGGACAAGCTTTAGCAGATTTCATTGCAGAATGCATAGGTAAAGGTGGCAGTGGGGAAGAGGCAACTGAAGACATCCCGATCCAATGGAAATTATATGTTGATGGTGCAAGGAATGACTACTGTTCCGGAGCTGGGGTTGTGCTTGAAACCCCTGAAGGGAGGTCATTGTGTTATGCATTGAGATTAGAATTTCCTTCGACAAATAATGATGCAGAATTCGAAGCTCTTGTTGCTGGCTTGAAGATTGCTAAAGAACTGAACATCAAAGTATTGCAGATTTTCAGTGATTCCCAGCTTATTGTATGCCAAGTCAAGAAAGAGTTTCAGACTAAAGGAGGAAATCTGCCTGATTACTTGTCAAAGGCCTGGGAGCTTCTCGATGCTTTTGATCATTATACCATAAGCCATATACCCCGGGAAGAGAACATGAAGGCAGATTCTCTCGCGAAATACTCAAGCTCTAGCGAAGCTCAATTATTGGGATTGGTCCATGTGGAGGTCTTGACAGCTCCGAGTATTGATGAGATGGATATTGACTGGATCATGACTGTATCTCAAGAACAGGAGTCGTGGATGACCCATATCAAGGAATATCTACTCAACGGCTCCTTGCCAGGAAACTCAAAAGAGCGCCAGAAGCTGTTAAGAAAAGCCCCGAGATATGTAATTCAGGGCGACCATTTGTACAGACGAGGATTCTCGATGCCATTACTCCGTTGTGTAACTAAAGGATAGGCTAAGACAATTTTAGCTGAAGTGCACGGTGGAGAATGTGGGGATCATTCAGGTGGCCAAACTCTTGCAAAGAAAATTCTCCGTTATGGGTATTTTTGGTCGGATATTAACCGAGATGCTGCTAGCTACTCCCGAAAGTGTGACAGATGCCAGAGATTTGCGAAAATCCCAAGAGCACCTTCCACCGTGCTAACACAGATGGTCAGTCCATGGCCATTCGCCATTTGGGGGATAGATCTTATTGGGCCTATGCCAATTGCCAGATTCGGAATCAAATATGCCATTGTTGCTGTAGATTATTTCACTAAATGGGCTGAAGCCGAACCCTTGACTACTATTACCTCTAGAAAGATGATAAATTTTGTAACTAAAAATATCATTTGCAGGTATGGTGTGCCTCAGAAGATAATAACAGAAATGGTACCCAATTCAAAAGCGAAGAATTCCAGGAATTTTGCAGGAGATTCAAGATCCGAAAAAGCTTCTCAGTAGTGGCTCATCCACAGGCAAACGGGCAAGTGGAAGCAGTGAACAAAATCATCAAATCAACCATCAAAAAGCAACTGGAAAAAGCAAAAGGTGGTTGGGTTGATAAGCTGCCACTAGCACTATGGGCATATAGGACTACCCACAAAACTGCGACTGGGCACACTCCATTCTCATTAGCATATGGATCAGAAGCAATGATTCCAGTGGAAATAAAGGTCCCCTCACACAGGAGAATTCATTTCAACCAAGCTGAAAATGAAAAGCTGCAACTTGAAGCACTTGACTTGCTTGACGAAAGAAGGAAAGAAGCTGAACTCAGAGTTGCAGCTCAACAGCAAAGGATAACCATGCATTTCAATTCTAAAGTTTGTCAACGCAGCTTTGAAATTGGGGATCTAGTCTTGAAAAGGATCATGACAGCAACAGGAGTGTTTGGGCCAAACTGGGAAGGGCCGTATGTCATAGGCCAAAAACTTCTTGATGGCACTTTCAAACTCACAATTGTCGAAGGAGATCCAATCCCGAGAGCCTGGAACAACAACCACTTACGTCCATATTTTACTTAAAAGCTCTGCTTAAATTTGTAAAATAATTCTGGATGTATCATTCCTGTATTGTAAGCCATTGTAAAATTAGTGTGACTCAGCAATAAGAACTATAAAGTGGATGTAGGCCCAATTCTTGGCCGAACCACTATAAATCTTGTGCCTTTTATTACTATATAATGCCTGTCTCATTTCGATGTGCAAATATTTTAAATATATTGCTAAAATATCGATTTAATATTGCAGGCAATCAAAGCAAAGCTTACCTATTCAACACGTCACAAACCCAAGCGATTCCCATAAATCACTCAACAAACAAATGTCAAGCCACAAAAATTCCAGATTCAATTCCTACATAAGAAGTACTTCTCACAAACAGTTGGTGATTCCACCAAAGGGGCACCTTCCAAAAGTGAAGGTTCCAGGCCCTTGCTAACTGATCGAGATCGTTTGTGCAAACAAACATCCGATTAAGTAGTTTGCGTCTGCCCCGTGGATTCACTTAACAAAGAAGTGCGCTTCTTTGGAAGAAACAAACAACCTGCAAAAGGAAGGAACATGTATTCAAAAGTGATAACAAGGGATCGCTGAGGAACAGATGATGAAGAGATATTGGCAAGCAGACAAAAAACAGCCAAAACAGAATCTTGTCTCTCAACCAAAAAGGTTGGTGGAACCACCGAAGGGGCACCTTCCCAAAGTGAAGGCACCGGGCCCTTGTTGCTTAATTGTGATCGTTTGTGGAAACGAACATCCAGTTAGGTGGCTTGCATCCGCCCCGTGGAACCACTTAACTGTGAGACGCAACCTTCCTGGCAAACAACTCAAAGCCCTCTCCAGAGGCACAATTTAAAGCCCTCCAACGAGGCACACTGTAAAATGAAACGTTTTTCTCAACCAATAAGGTTGATGGTACCACCGAAGTGGCATCTTCCCAAAGGAAGACACCGGGCCCTTGCTAATTAATTGCGATCGTTTGTGCACGAACATCCAATTAAGAGGCTTGCGTCTGCCCCGTGGTCCATTTGACTGTGAGAAATAACTTTCAGGCAAACAAATAAAGCCCTCTTCAGTGGCACTCTTCTACTCTCATGGGAATGTTCTTCCCCAAAATAGTTGAAGTGCAAAATAAAGCCCTCTTCGGAGGCACTCTTCTACTCTCATGGGAACGGTCTTCACCAAAAAAGTTGAAGTGAAAAATAAAGCCCTCCAACGAGGCACGCCGTAAAATGAAATGTTTTTCTCAACCAAAAAGGTTGGTGGTACCACCGAAGGGGCACCTTCCCAAAGTGAAGGCACCGGGCCCTTGCTGCTTGATTATGATTGTCTGTGCAAACAAACATCCAATTAAGTGGCTTGCTTCCGCCCCATGGATCCATTTAACTATGAGAAATAACTTTCAGGCAAAACATGAAGCCCTCTTCGGAGGCACGAAGCCCTCTTCGGAGGCACAACTCTTCGGAGGAGCCCTCTTCGGAGGCAAAAGACCTCTAATGAGGCACAAGCCCTCTTCGGAGGCACAACTCTTCGGAGGAGCCCTCTTCGGAGGCACAAGTCCGCTCCAAAAGGCACACTAAGAAAGCCCTCTCCCGAGGCATATTAAACAAAGCCCTCTTCGGAGGCACATTTCTACCCCCAACGGTAAAGTGCCAAATAAAGCCCTCTAACGAGGCACGTCCAAAAGTAAAAGTTTTCTTCAAAAGTCCACTTCACTACAGAAAGTAATCCACTTCTCAAAAAATAAAAGTGGCCATCTCCAAAAGTTGAAGTGTGTTAACTCTTTCTAAAAAGAAAAGAAAAGGAAGAAAACTTCTCCGATACAAAGCACACTCTATTAAAGCAGAATAATATTTCCTCAAAACGGATGAATTATTCTCTAGAATAAGAGTACAAGTCTTTTCAGAATATTGCAATGAGTCGTGGTATGGGGGCATATAGCTATATTAATAAAAACAACGCTCAAACAAGCATATCGTGAGCTCACTACAGTATCATACAAAGAAAATAAAGAAATTTGTGCAAAAACAAGGAATAAATGCATTCATAAATACTGATAAGAGATTGTACAAGTAAAAAGAGTCATTTTTATTCCATACTATGAAATTTTTTATACATGTATAGGTTTCAAAAAGCGGGGGCCGGTAGCCGCACAATCCCCGGTCGATACAAGTCTCTAGACAAAAGACAAAATAGCAAAACAAGAAAGATAAAACCAAACTCATTTCTTCTTCCTCCCGCTGCCTTTGGAGCCTTCACCTGGTTTAAGGACTAACTTCGCAGGCCGGCTTGGACGAGTCACGGAAGAAGGAGAAAGAGGTGCAATTGGGTCTTCTTCTGCTTTGTCATCATCAGCAGGAGTGTCTTTCTTTTTCTTTGAAATGCTGCGTTTTCCCCTCTTTTTCGAAGAAGATTCGCTGCCCGGAGTAATAAGTTCAGATATCTTTGTGTCGTCAGCATAAAATTTCTCCGGGGACCTCTCGCCCTCCTCAAGTTCTTCTGCCTTCTGCTCTTGTGAAGCGATCGGATCATCCAAGTCTTGGAGAGCTTCTATTTTTTCTTCTTGCGACCCCGGTTGAGAAGCAGAAGGAGGAGTAACTTGAAGAGGTAGAGGAGCAACAGCTGGGGGAGTCGAAGCCTGTGCAGCACTTGTTGTTTTTGCTACAGAAGAAGAAAAATTAAAATCATCAGTATTCCCCACAAAAAGAGGGGACGGTGGCATGTCGAGACTTAAGTAATAGGCAAAAAGTTCATCAAGCTCATGTGAAGCAAACGAGCAGTCCACTTGAGCTAGATCGGAATTGAAGTTACCTGGAGAGCTCGGTTTGATCACTTCGATTTCATAATCCTGGGCTTTAGTACTTTCTTGGGCCTCTCCTTCAGTGTGAGCAGTTTTAGTTTGGATTTCGGCTTTTGCAGGAGGTAGAGAATGAGAGCTAGAGCCAATGGTATCAGGGTCGACCGAAGCCGAAGGACGAGTGGGGTCGGCTAAAGGCACCTTCTCTAGATGCTCTCCTCTTGCTGCTTCGGCTCGCTCCCTGGCAAGCTGTTCCTTCCCTTTAGCAAGGGCAGCACGACCCTCGTCGTCCAAATAACAAGCCTCCAGGTCCTCCTCCACATAGCCAGCATCTTTATACATTTCAATTACTGCTTCCCACACTTCGGCCAGAGTAATTTCATATTTTGGGCCCAAGAACGAAAGACTTCCGCGTCGCAAGACACTGAGAACATAAAACTCAAAAAGAGTGGAGCTGATGGTGGCCTTGGTGGTTTCATGCGATTCCTCAGCAGCCACTTTTCCAGCCATGGCATCATCACGCTCCTTTTCTATTTTTGAAAGTTGAGCTTTTAACGTTGCAATCTCCAGGTCTTGGGAGTTAACCTTTTCTCGCAGTAGAACGGTATCCTTGCGGTATTTTTCAATAACATGCTGCTCTGCCTCAAGTTTCGTCTCGGCATCTCTCTGGGCAGCATGTGCGTCTCTCACTTGCTTTTGAAAAACCTATTCCTTTGGAGAATGAGAAGCGAAAGAGGTAGCAAGGTCTTCCTTGAGTTTCATGACTTCGGCCTCAAGCTCCTCATTGAAAGTAGTGATGCTTTTCATTTCCGCATCGTGCTGATCAAGAACTTTCTTCCACTCTGACTTGTCGTTTTCCATCATTAGCATAGCCTCAAGATTTAGGCGGTTAATTCTTTGAAGCTCATCGACAAGTTTTTGCCATCCAGACATTCTCTCAATATCGAGTTTAACGGCGTCAAGATTTCTCAACATAGCTTGTTTGTCGATGGGAACCAAATCAAGATCAAAATGCACTCCTTTTAAGCACCAGTGTGGAAATCGACTTTGAAGAGCAGTCGGAGCCTTTTCAACTTGATATGATGGCCTGTTGAGGATCGTCTGAATATCAGTTATTTTGAGGGCAGGAGAGGTGGAAGGGGTTTCTAAAGAGAAGGGAGCAGCGGGCTTTTCAGAAATTGCAGACGCAGGCCTTTCGCTAAGCTTGGCCCGCTTGCTTGAATCTTCAACAACATGAATCTTCCCTTTGTCATCGTGAGATTTTCTTTTATGAGAATCGTCATCTCTTTGAGAGGAGTCATGGCAGTCATCTTTTCTTCCATATCGCTCCTCGTAAGATTGCCTCTCTCGAGCTTTTCTAGCCGCTCGTTCCTCATCAGTTTCCCTGGGAGCAGAAAGATGGCGCCTGGGATCATAGTAGTAGTCACGCTTTCTATAGCGCATAAAATCATCATAATACGAGCCACTTCGTCCCATTGGAGAATCTGAAAATGAAAAAGAAATAGAATTTAGAAATCTCCAAGAAAACGAAGTTAAGTGCGAGTAACTGCTAAAAATCCTAAGTGTGTGTGGCGTGCAAACTACGCGCATCAAGCTACAAACCACTCTTCAGCTTAGGAGTGATGTCGGCTTTTACAATATGGGTCAACTCTTGGGTTGACGGAAGTGGTCGTAAGACAGATGTTACTTCAACCTATGGAGAGACAAGCTTAGGAGCGGTGACATCGTCTTTAAAAAGCTCTTGAGAAGTCACCATAAAATCGCTTAACCCCTCAAAGATGTCGTCACCATCATGCCCAGTCGAGTGAGTCACGCCAGCAGTTCCTTCTTCAACTTGCTCAGCACTTTTTGTGGCAGAACCTTCCTTCTCCGTCCCCTCATCAACTTCCATGGCGACTTTCCCGGGATGTTGAGGGAGTTCCTCTTCTTCGATAACTAGGAGAGGCTTAAACTTGCCGGAAAACTCTGCACCCTCAGCAGAACCTGAGCATTTTATCAATGAAGCCTCTGCAACAAGTTGTTTCGATGCAAGTTCTTTTGCGGGGGCTGGGGCATCAGATGTTTCCGGTTGAGAAGCGGGGGCATCGCGAAGCTAAAGGGATCGGGAAGGATGTAAAAGGCCAAATTGATGTAGAAGTTCATCTTTCAAAAGATATTTGATACTCCTCTCTTCGACGGCAACAACGCTTAGCCTTTCAAAAGTTGGCTTGAGGCTGGAGTCTTTAGAAAGAAGAGGAAGTGCTGTAAAAGTAAAGGATGAAGTTAGTACTTAACAACTCGGATCTTGAAAAGCTCAAGAACGGAAAATACAGAGATAGGCAAGCTTACTTCCTACTCTCCAAATGGCGTAGAATCCCGGGGGACAGCGAACAAAGAAAAATTGATTCAAAAACCCGTGGGCGCTTTCAGGAAGATCAGCAATTAGTTTACGGTTCCTGGCGCTCCTCACAAGTACAATAAAAGGATGATCTTTATTCTTCGCAAACGTGCACAAATAGCAAATCTCTTCAAAGCTCGGGAGACGGTCGAGTGTCCTCCTAAACAGTACACACAGTCCCATCAAGATGGCATAGCCATTGGGATGCAACTGAAAAGGAGAGATAGTTAATCGGAGAAGGAGTTGTCGAAGAAAATCGTTAAAGGGAGGAATAGCTCCACTTGAGCACATCTGACGATTAACTGCGATAAAACCAAGAGGTGGCCTGTCAGCAGTATCGTTTACCCTGGGAAGCAAAGCGTCCGCTTCAGAAATACCAAACTGAACACATAATTGACTGAACACCCGTTGATTCAGAGTGGTTGAAGTTCTTTCCGGGGGAGTATCCAAGAGAATAGCTATTAGGAAGACCTCTCCAGCTTGTCCTACTATCTCTTCTTGTTGAGAAGTCATTCTATACAAGGAACTGGACATTCAAATATGAAGGTGCACGTTTCCTAAAAGCGTGTGAAGTGTTGTGCAAAGCTACTGAAATAACAAGTAAATAAAATAAAACTTGAAATAGTACTGATTGATACACGTCAATCCAGGAAGTTTCAAGGCTTGTTATTAGATCAAAGTTAAGTGCAGTATCAATGCAGATAACATTTAGCAATAAGCAGTTATAGCTGTATACATTTTGCGTTGATACTTCATTTAAGTCAGTCGATTCACATCACTTCATCTTTAATCAGATTCATACTGTTTTATTTAAGTAAAATATCGTTTCTTTGATCTAATCCATCACTCGATGTGGACAGTCGATGATGAGTATATTTGTCCCATTCGTCTGCAAATGTTATGTTTAATAGGTTGATTAGCGTTAAAGTTAATATAATCTGTAAAGAAATGCAACAAGTTCAGGCAGGTTATCTCAACAGTTCAAGTTGAAAATTCAAGTTAAGTGCTGTAAATTTTTGCAAGTAGCCAAGCTCAAGCGACTTAGCATAGGTCGAAGCTTCCTTAAGTCGTACTTTTTAAGTCAAAAAGTTCAGCAATGTTATGTTCCTACGAGTTAAAAAGTGCCCAAGTCAAAGAGTTCCAGGCATGAAACTTCAGGTCAAGGCAGTGCAAATTTGTCTAAGTAATAGCTCGTTCAGGTGTAACCGCGACCTAAACTTTATGTCGCAAAGAGTTAGGTCGCTGAAAAGAGTTAGGTCATTGAAAAAAGTTAGGTCGCTGATTTGAGTTAGGTCGCTGATTTGTTAAGTCGTTCGGCTTCCCTTAAGTCATGAGGGTTCTTAGGTCGTTCGATTCACTAGGTCGCTCCTGAAGTAGCTCGGCGATATCGAGCTATCTCCCATTAAAAAACCTAAGTCCTATTCTCCAATCACCTTCTTCCACGCGTCCACCACCCTTTGCATCACTCAAAGTACCACGGTGTAACCCGCTATCCACTAACCCGTTAATCTCACATCTCCTCGTCTTCTCCAAACACCTAAAACCCCATCATCTCCTCCAAATTTCCAGAAAATGTTACTAACTCCACAAATTTAAATATAACTATGTGAAACCCTAAGCTGATTCATTCTCAAAGCAATCACCAACGATTCGACGAGAATCAGAGGGTGAATCGAAGTATAATCTTACGACATGATAACGAAAATTGTATGGAGCTGAATATGGAGGAATCGATGGTAAACGCGGCGAATAGATGATCGGAATTACCTAAATTCACTGATTGGAATTGACGATTGGAGATGAAAAAGTAAAGATTTCATGTTAATCTTTGAGGTCGAATGCAGCAATGGCAGCAGGTTGTAAGCAATAGAGTGAATAGGACGAAGCGAGTTAAATAACTTATAGGCGGGAAAAATGGAATTCGAATCGGCCTAAAACGACCTAACAACTCAAGCGACTCACGACCTAACAACTCCAGCGACTCACGACTTAGCAACTCAGATGGCATGAATTAAAAAGTGTCGAAGCACACGACCTAGTCCCTAGGCATATACTTCGAGGGGCAAGTGTTAACACCTGTTTTTCAACGACCTATCACTCAGCGACCTAACGACTTAGTGAGCTAAGAGACCCACTGGCTCAGCGATCTACAAGCTAGCGAACTAACAAGATAAGAAGGCTGCGACCTAACACCGGAAGATCTCCTGCGACCTAACGAGTTAGTGACCTAGCGACCTAACGAGTTAGCGACCTAGCGACCTAGTGACCTAGCGACCTAACGAGTTAGCAACCTAGCGACCTAGCGATTCAGGAGAAGGAAACGACTTAACATGCTCCGGAGTAAAGCCACACGACCTGCCTCTTCTATTAGGTCGCTCACGACCTAATCCGACCAAGAGAACTTCTGTATTTACAACATTAGGTCGCTCACGGCCTAATCCGATCGAGATAATTTCTGTATTTACAACATTAGGTCGCTCACACTCAGTATCTCACCTAGAATGGCTCCACTAAGTCGCCAACGACTTAAGCTAACTTAGGATGACCCTTAGGTCGCTTGCGACCTAAGGCCTACGACATATGACCTAACCTTCAGATTTTCCCTATAACTACCACGCCTACTCCATATTCAAGGGGGACCTTTTTCCAGACTTTGAAGCGCCGAAACTCTGCTGCATTCACGACTTCTACAACTCCTCTATTACCAAAAACATTTCAAAACTACCTCAAGAGAAGATCAACTACATTCAAGATGGATTCCAGAATCTCTTTTGCATTGTAGTGCTGATTACTTGTATCGATTGCTGTATAATCGAAGGAACTCTTGTAAAGCTTGTAATCGAACTTGTGATAAAGAAGATAAAGTGGACGTAGGCTTGATTTTGAGCCAAACCACTATAAAACTGCTATCTCTTTACTTTTACTGCAATTATCTGCTTGTTTTAGTTCCCGCATCAATGAGTGGTGCTTTCACTTTACTAATACTCACACCGGGGTGTTAGCGTTCGATTTTTACGTTAACATCTCCTTACTAGCATCCTAAAACGTTTATAAAACATATACTGTGCTCCTGCATCCACAATGGTTAAAACATAGTATTTCAAAAACATTATGATGATATGCAAAATAAGTAAATCAAATCTGGATTACCCATCCCCAATCATTCTGACTATCTGTCTCAATTATTGTTTCTAGGATTACTATTAACCTGTTAAATGTTTATGGACTATCTGTCCAATATCATAGTTTTCATGGGACCACTAAAAACCTATTGGTAACTCCAATATCTTATCTCTTATCCTAGTTTTTATTGGCTAACTAGGAACATATTAACTAATTGTCAATATCTTAATCCAGATATAGTTTTCATGGGCTAACTACAAACCTACTAGACCCTGCCAGTATCAAATCATAGTTTTCATGGGCTGACTATGAACCTATTGGTCCTTGCCAATATCATTTGTTATACACAGTTTTCATGGGCTTACTGCGAACCTATTGTCCTCTGCCAATATCTTTAATTAAGATTTTAACCTTTCTTAAGTTATATTCACTACTGGGTCAACCTAACAGGTTATTCTGCCCTTCCCCAAAGTACTGTTATGGGTTAATTACAATATGAATACGTATATGAAGAAGTATTACTTCTAAAATCTTTAGTTATGCCATGGTATTTCCTTTTTAAAAGTGAGAGCGAGTTATTTGTTTTAAAACTTTAAAACATCACCTTCGAAACCTCTAGAAAACCTCCTTCAAAAGCATAAACTTCTTTTAAACAGAATAAACATACCTTTCGAAGCCCTTGTTAAATATTCACTTTCAAAACCAATGGTACCTTTCATTGGTATCAAAATATTCTTTAAAACATAGCTTCGAAAAAAATAAAGTACCCTTTCAAAAGCATTGGGTTTACTCTTTAAAAACATTCTTTGGGTCAAAATAATTATATACGAAAGTACCTCTTTCGAAACCAATTATAAAATTGTTTTGGGGAAAATGTTGATGGTGTCGGAACCATCTAGTCGAAAGCAACCACCTTTTAAATTAAAACATCAAAGGATAGAGTCGAAACCCCCTTTCGACTCCATTGACTTCGAAACCCCCAACCTCTCCGAAAGCATTCAGGAAAAAGCTTAGCTCAAGTTAAAACAGAGGTACCCCTTCGAAAGCTAATACTTTAACATAATAAAGCAAACTTCCCCAAAAGCTATTTGTATAAACCTTTTCGAAAGCATATGTTTCGACTGTGTCGAAAGCTTTAAGTAAAACAAAGCAAGAACTTAGCTTTTGAAACAGAATATATTTTTGACCCTAACGATAGCATTGCTTTCGACACCCTACCTTTCGCCACCCACCAATTCACTTCGTACAAATGCCATTGATACCATGTGCATTGGTTCCGACTATGTGGGTTTCAACTGAGATGATTTCGACTGAGATGGTGCGGAGGTTAAGGAGTCTAAAGGTACTACTATTTGAGGCGAAACCTACATTTCTGGATTTAAGGCTGAAATATAGCAACTTTTAGTAATTACTTTTATAACCGCTTGCTTATTTGTAAGCCTTTGATTGGTTGCTGTATAACTTTTCAAATACTTTATAAAGATAACTGCCACATTTAATTAGATCCAAATCAAAGGAATTATTTGCAAAACCAGTATTTTCAAATAAGTCATCTCTTGAAATAATTTATTTTCCCTAGTAAACCAATTGGGACAAATCCCCAAAAATCACAGAAATTCAATTTTATCATGTAATCAAACATATTAAAATTTCAGACTCAATTTCCTCCTGAATTACTCGAAATGAATTTTAGACCTAATATTATCATATTTTCCTTCAGAAATTCATAATATATTCTCCGTAGCTCAGAAAATTATGAAAATTAAACCCATCTCAAAAATCATGTTTTACTTAACATAAATTTTTTCCATGGCATTCTAAAATTATAAACTCTCGGTTTTACCCTAAAACCATGCTAATTCACATATAAATGGATTAAAATAAATCAACCATAATATAATTCAAGCATATCATCATCTATAGCATCATAAAAATGAATTAATCATAATCCGAAAACATATAGTCATAGAATAAAATAGAGATGGTATAAAATTATTATTCACCTTAGATATGATAAGGAATTTGAGATTTTTTGTTGATTAATCCTTCCTAGCTTTGATCTTAGCGTTAAATTGAATTTTCCTCTTTTCCTCTTTGTCAATGGACGGCTATATTTTAGTTTTTGATTTGTGTTTGTGAAGGTGAGAAATGAAATGTGAATGGGCAAAAGTAAGAAGTGTATATCCGTGTAGGATAAGGAGGCTATTTTACTAATATGCTTATGTGTAGTTTAATTAGTTTAACAACCCAATTGAAGCTCATTTACTTTATTAATAAGCACAGCTCTATATATATGGTTTATTCAAATCTCAATCTCCTTATCATCATTATTCTATTTAATTTATCTAATTAAATTTGTTGAATAATGTTATCCAAAAATTAGGGATGTTACAGGCTCCCCCCTTAAAGAATTTCATTCTCAAAATTCAGTAAGGATTAAATACTAAACATAGCAATCATCTGTAACAACTCCTAACAACCATATTAGTCTTACTAACTAGCGACTTTCTATATAAACCTAATATAGACATACCCTCAAAGCAGATCAGGATAAGTATCTCTAATCCTGTCCTCTGCCACCCAAGTACAGTCCTTCTCACTATTGCTCCACTGAACTTTCACCAACCTGACTGTCTTGTTCTTCAATCTTTTCTCATCTTGCTACAACCCGAACTGGTTGTCTAACAATAGTCAAATAAGGCTCTACTACTAAATCTTCCAACCCCGTTGGAGGAATAGTGGCCTCTGTATCATGCACATACTTGCGAAGATAAGATACATGAAATACATTATGGACACCTGCCATACTGCTAGGCAATTCTACTCTGTATGCGAGCATTCCAATCCTCTCTATAATCTGGAATGGTCCAACATATCTTGTTGCCAGTTTCCCTGACTTCCCAAACCGTACCACGCCCTTCATCAGTGATACCTTAATAAAAAACCTGTTTCCAACTAAGAACTCTAGGTCTTTACGCCTCTTATCCGCGTAACTCTTTTGTCTGGATTGAGCTTCCTTCATCCGTTCTCGGATCAACTCAATCTTCTCTGACGCCTCCTTAACCAAATCTGGACCTAAGACCAATCTGTCTCCAGTCACTAACCAACATACATAGGATTTGCATGGCCTTCCATACAAAGCTTCAAAAGGTGTCATTCCTATACTAGTATGGTAACTATTATTATAGGAAAACCCAACCAAATGTAGGTGATCCTCCCAAGATCCACCAAAATCCAACACACAAGCTCTCAAAAAATCCTTGAGTACCTTATTGACTCTCTCTACCCACCTATCCGTCTGAGGGTGATATGCAGTACTCATCTTGAGCTTAGTGCCTAACACATCTTGTAGACTCTTCTAGAATTCGCTAGTAAATAAAGCAACTCTGTCGTTGACTATGCTACTAGAAACTTCATGAAGTCTAAGTATGTTATTCATGAACAACTTCGCCAACAAAGGTGTCGTCCTTGTCGACTTTACTAGAATGAAATGGGCACTCTTGGTCAACCTATCCACAATAACCCATATACTATCATTTCCTCTGCTTGACCTTGGCGACCCATCTGTAAAATCCATGAATATCGAATCCCATTTCCAAACTGGAATCTCTAGAGGCTGAATTAACCCACTCGGCTTCTAATATTCGGCTTTCACTTGTTGACAGTTTACACACTGCCTAACCCACAAGCCAACATTCCTTTACATGCCTTCCCAATTGAAGCTCCTTTTTCATATCCTAATACATCTTGGTCCCTCCAGGATGAATCATAAACTTGGACCGATGACGTTCTTCAAGAACTTCTTTCCTCAAGTCCTCTATATTCGGAATACACAATCGCCCCTTCATTCTCAACCATCCACTCTGGTCAAGGCTAAAATCCTTTAGGTCATCGATCTCAATTCCAACCTCAAGCCTTCTTATTCTCTTAGCTAACACTGGATCCTCCTTCTACTTAGAAGCAATTTTCTTAATCAATACTTGTCGAACTTCTAAACAAGACAACCTGGCGGAATTCTGACTAGAACCAGCACTCGATCTTAACTGCACATCACGACTGACTAAAGCTTCTAAATCTTTCCACTCTGCCAACATAGCTAACACCACATTCTGATGTTTTTTGCTAAGAGCATCTGCCACCTTATTACCTTTTCCTGGTGTATACTCTATACCAAAATCATATGCAGCCAAAAACTCCAGTCATCTCTGCTGCCTCATATTCAACTCCTTCTGAGAGAATAAATACCGTAAAGACTTATGATTGGTATAAAGCTCGAACCTCTCCCCTAGGAGATAATGTCTCCAAATCTTCAATGCGAAGATCACAACTGCCAACTCCAAATCATGAGTAGGATATCTAACTTCACGCAGTCTAAGCTGCCTAGATGCGTAGGCAATGACTTTACCATTCTGCATCAACACTGCTCCTAATCCAGTTCCACATGCATCGGTATACACCACCAATTCTTGGTTTATGTCTGGAACTACCAACACGGGTGCATTGATCAACAAATGCTTTGACTTAAGGAATGCTTCCTCACATTTGTCGGACTTAACAAATTTCACCTCCTTCCCTGTTAGCTTAGTTAAGGGTGCTGCTATCCGCGAGAAATCCTTAATGAATCTCCTGTAGTAGCCAGTAAGTCCAAGAAAACTCCTGATCTCAGTCACTGTCTCTAGTCTCTTCCAATTATTCACGGCTTCGATCTTATTAGGATCAACTGACAATCCTTTCTCTGAAACAACGTGACCAAGAAATTTTACCTCTTTCTTCTAGAAATGACACTTGGTTAACTTCGCCTCTAGTTGATTCTGCCTCAACGTCTCAAGTACCACTCTAAGATGAACTTCATGCTCTCTTTCATCCTTAGAGTAGACTAGGATGTCATCTATAAACACTAATACAAACCTATCCAAACGCTGTCTGAAAACTCGGTTCATCAAATCCACGAAGAAAGCAGGTGCATTTGTTAATCCAAATGGCATCACCAACCACTCATACGAACCATACCTAGTTCGAAATGTTGTCAAAGGAATACTATCCTTCGCCACTCTTAACTGATGGAAACCTGTCCCCAAGTCCAACTGGGAAAACACTCTGGCTCCACTCAACTGATCAAACAGATCATCTATTCTTGGCAAAGGATACTTACTCTTAATTGTCCTTTCATTCAACTTACGATAGTCGATACACATCCTTAATGGCCCATCTGGTTTCTTCACGAACATTGTGGCCGCTCCCCAAGGTGAACTGCTTGGTCTATTAAAACTCCTTCCTTCTAGATCCACCAGTTGCACCTTCAATTCTTTCATCTCAGTCGGTGTCATCCTGCTAGGTGTTCTACTTACAGGTTCAGCTCCTGGCACAAGATCTATTCTAAACTCAACAACTCTTCTTGGTGGTAGTCCACTGACTGGCTCAAAGACATCTACAAATTCTCTTGCTACCCGAACATGACTTAACTCATTTCCTACCTCCATAGCATTAAGTAAAGCACTAACATTCTGGTCAGTATTCTCCACCGAGATTATCACTCGGTTATGACTATCGCTATGTCTTAATGATACTTCCATATCCTGGAAAAATATTCTAGCCTCATACCTACCCAACCAATCCATACCCAAAATGATTCTGATATCTACGGAATCCATAACATACAAATTGCAGGTAAACTTATGACCTAATAAGTCAAGTTCTAACTGGTCACATCTTAACCCTAGATTTGCATACCCTCCTATTGGATTCGCAACCCTTAAGGAAGTAACAATGTAGGTGGGTACTAAACATAATCTATCAACCAAACACTAAGATATAAATGAATGTGATGCATCGGTATCAAAAAGTACCCTAAGTGGAATACTCTGAATCAAAAGCGTACCTTCCATCATAGTTTTTCCTTTATCTACTGCAGTAGGCCTAGCTGGCTCAATAGCAAAGAATTTTCCTTTGTCCTCCCTAATTTGTTCTGGACACTGATTCTTGTAATGCCCAACTTGATCACAATTGAAGCACTTCACATTCTTCTTGGTTGCAGCTTTCTCTCCATTTCCTGACCGGCATTCACTCGCAAGGTGACCCTTCTCGTCACACTTATAGCAAACTAACTTAGCCTTTGACTTCTTAGTAGTATCCTCCTTTTGGGCTCCCTTCTTTTTAAAGAACTTCCTCTTTTTACCTTGAGAAACCTGAGTTTCCATCGGCCTTTCTTTAGCAAAATCAGCAAGTAACTCCTCATGGCGAATGGCCATCTCCACCACTATATTACAAGGATCATGGACATGTTTCATAGTCATTCTAGCAAGCTCAAGCCTCAATCCTCGATGATCCTCTCATTCCTTTCAATGTCAATATCTATAAAAGCATATCCATATCGAGACAGCTCTTCAAACTTAGTAGCATACTCGACTACTAACATCTCTCCTTGAAGTAAATCCATAAACTTCCTCATTATCTCATACTTAGCAAACTCGGATACAAACTTCTGCTCAAATCTCATTTAAAAATCAGCCCAAGTTAACTACTCTTCCGGAACTCTGGCAGTGGCACTGTTCCACCAACATAGTGCTGACCCCTGCAACTGTCTAGAGGCCAACCTTCTCTTTTGCCCATCATTCAAGCCCAAATCAGTAAATATATGCTCACAATGCAACAACCAATTATGAACCTCTATGGCACTCTCCGTTCCCAAGAATGGCTTCCCACCCAAACTGGTGTAATCTCTACTCAACAAAGCCTAATTATTCCCAACTGTAGCCATAGGATTAGCTCCTCCTAATTTCCAGCAACAGTAGCAACAACTCACGCTTGCATCAAACCAACAAAGAACTAATACATCACCCTCGTATCTACGGGTGGATTTCCATCATTCACACTAGCATCAGCATTTTGATTACTAGCATTAGCTTGTCGACCCGGGTTCCTCCTGGTAGTAGGTCGAGCATTTTCATTAGTTGTGGTGCTTCCTCCATCGAGATTTCTTCTTCTGTTTCCTGCTTCCATATCTCCTTTCTTGTAAATCTGCATACGAGCCTTAGTAAGATACAGAAGAATGGTATAAGAGAGCAGGGGATACGTACTTATATATATGACTATATATAGCAAATACAAGTACGTTACTATAGCGTTAATCAAAACCCCAATCTGATTATCTAATTCATTGGATTATGTTTGAAAAATCTTTTAGGTTTAAGTTTCATTTAAAGTTTCATACACCTATGCTCTGATACCAACTTGTAACATCCCCTTACTTGGAGGCCCAAAACTAATGGCTACTGATGCTGCAGTCATCCATAGTTATTAATCCTTAGCGACCAAATATGATGATTTTAGATACATTGATACACAAAAACACAAGAATAAGGAAAAAAATTAAACAGCAAATAAATTACACATTCCATTTCAAAATATTCCAAATTGATTACATAATCCCAGTTCGCAGACCACGCTCAGATAGCATAAAATTATTATTACAAAATATGCCAAGCGAACGTATAAAGATGCCCCCTTAGTTGATCAGAGTATATAAATAGGCAAGAAACCAAATTTTCCTTTACAAACAAAACACATCGGAAATTAAAGAACTCTAATAACATGCTTGCCTCCTGCGCGTCCTCGGAAGCCCTATTCGTTTAAAAGAACACTAGGAAACCTTAACTCTCAACCTACTTAAAATCAATTGAGTACCCGAGAGTTTAAGGGGAAAACAAAAACAGCGAGTCAGACATAAAGCCTTGTATGAATAATAATTTACCATCCCAAACCATTTAGATATCTAACGAGACCATGCTGCTTAGCGGAACGGGTTTTCCCCTCACTAGTATCCTAAAACGTTTATAAAACCATATACTGTGCTCCTGCATCCACAATGGTTAAAACATAGTATTTCAAAAACATTATGATGATATACAAAACAAGTAAATCAAATCTGGATTACCCATCTCCATTCATTCTGACTATCTGTCTCAATTATTATTTCTATGATTACCATTAACCTGTTATATGTTTATGGACTATCTGTCCAATATCATAGTTTTCATGGGACCACTATAAACCTATTGGTAACTCCAATATCTTATCTCTTATCCTAGTTTTCATTGGCTAACTAGGAATATATTGACTAACTGTCAATATCTTAATCCGGATATAGTTTTCATGGGCTAACTACAAACCTACTGCCCCTACCAGTATCAAATCATAGTTTTCATGGGCTGACTATGAACCTATTGGCCTTGCCAATATCATTTGTTATACACAGTTTTCATGGGCTTACTACGAACCTATTGGCCCCTGCCAATATCTTTAATTAAGATTAACATTTCTTAAGTTATATTCACTACTGGGTCAACCTAACAGGTTACTCTACCCTTCCCCTAAGTACTGTTATGGGTTAATTACAATGTGAATAAGTGTATGAAGAATTAATACTTCTAAAATCTTTAGTCATGCCATGGTATTTCCTTTTTAAAAGTGAGAGTGAGTTATTTGTTATGAAACTTTTAAACATCACCTTCGAAACCTCTGGATAACCTTGTTCGAAAGCATAAACTTCTTTTCAAAACATAATAAACGTACCTTTCGAAGCTCTTGTTAAATATTCACTTTCAAAACCAATGGTACCTTTCGATGGCATCAAAATATTCTTTAAAACATAGCTTCGAAACAAATAAAGTACCCTTTCGAAAGCATTGGGTTTACTCTTTAAAACCATTCTTTGGGTCAAAATGATTATATATGAAAGTACCTCTTTCAAAACCAATTATAAAATTGTTTTGGGGAAAAACTTGATGGTGTTGGAACCATCTAGTCGAAAGCAATCACCTTTTAAATTAAAACATCAAAGGATAGAGTCGAAACCGCCTTTCGATTCCATTGCCTTCAAAACCTCCAACCCCTTCGAAAGCATTTAGGAAAAAACTTAGCTCAAGTTAAAATAGAGGTAACCCTTCGATGGCATAGATGGCTTCAATACAGTTGAAAGGAGATAATTTGCGGCTGGGTTTCGACTTAGTCGAAACCAATCCTTTCGAAAGCCTTATTTAAGAAGAAAGGTACCTTTTCGAAAGCTAATACTTCAACATAATAAAGAAACCTTCCTAAAAGCTATTTGTATAAACCTTTTCAAAAGCATATGTTTCGACTATGTCGAAAGCTTTAAGTAAAACAAAGCAAGAACTTAGCTTTTGTAAGAGAATATGGTTTCGACCCTAACGAAAGCATTGCTTTCGACACACTACCTTCCGCTACCCACCAATTCACTTCGTACCAATACCATTGATACCATGTGCATTGCTTCCGACTATGTGGGTTTCGACTGAGATGATTTCGACTAAGATGGTGTGGAGGTTGAGGAGTCGAAAGGTACTACTATTTGAGACGAAACCTACTTTTCTGGATTTAAGGCTGAAATATAGCAACTTTTAGTAATTACTTTTATAACTGCTTTCTTATTTGTAAGCCTTTGATTGGTTGCTGTATAACTTTTCAAATACTTTTTAAAAATAACTGCCACATTTAATCAGATCTAAATCAAAGGAATTATAACGTTTAAGCCCTTCTATTAACAAAACCAGCATTTGCAAATAAGTCCCTCTCTTGAAATAATTTATTTTACCTAGTAAATCAATTGGGAAAAATCCCCAAAAATCACATAAATTCAATTTTATCATGTATTAAACATATTAAAATTTCAGATCCAATTTCTTCCTGAAATACTCGAAATGAATTTAAAACCCAATATTATCATATTTTCCTTTAGAAATACATAATAAATTCTCTATAGCTTAGAAAATTCTGAAAATTAAAGCCCATCTCAAAAATCATGTTTTACTTAGCATAAAATTTTTCCATGGTATTCTAAAATTATAAACTCTCGGTCGTTCTAATTCATATATAAATGAATTAAAATAAATCAACCATAATATAATTCAAGCATATCATCATCCATAACATCTTAAAAACAAATTTAATCATAATCCAAAAACATATAATCATAGAATAAAATAGAGATGGTATAAAATTATTATTCAATTTAGATATGGTAAGGAATTTGAAATTTGTTGTTGATTAATCCTTCCTAGCTTTGATCCTCAGCTTTAGATTGAATTTTTCTCTTTTCCTCTTTGTTAATGGCTGGCTATATTTTAGTTTTTGATTTGCGTTTGTGAAGATGAGAAATGAAACATGAATGGGCAAGGGTAAGAAGTGTATAGCCATGTATGATAAGGAGGCTATTTTACTAATATGCCCATGTGTAATTTAATTAGTTTAATAACCCAATTAAAGCCCTTTTACTTTATTAATAAGCATGGCCCTATATATGATTTATTCAAATCGCAATCCCCATATCATCATTATTCTATTTAATTTACCTAATTAAATTTCCCGAATAATGTTATCTAAAAATTAGGGATGTTACAAGTCGCTTTTGTAGTAAGGAATATAATCACTAGATACAGAATACGTCATAAAATCATTATGGTACCTAGTTTGAAAGCAAAGAATTCATGGAACTTTGTGAGAAGAATAACATTATAAAAAGTTTCTCCCCAATCGCTCACCTAGAGGCCAATGGACAGGTTGAAGCTGCATACAATACCATCAAAAACTTCTTAAGAAAAGGCTGTAAAAAGCAAAAGGAAAGTGGCAGTTGAACTTCCTTTAGTGCTATGGGCCTACCGAACTTCAACTAGATCTCCTATAAGCCACACTCCTTTTACGCTAACCTGCGATATGAGGCCATGTTACCCGTCAAAGTAGAAGTACCATCACATAGAAGAATATCATATGCTACAAAAAGAGTAAGAGATTGAAAGAACCTACCTTTGATCTTATCTTGGAGAGAAGGGATGAGGCGATTGTGGCAGCAGCTGCATATTGATAAAGAATGGAAAAGAATTATAAGGCACGACTCAAAGAAAGAAACTTCTGCAAAGGAGACTTGGTACCGTGGAGAGTACAAAGGATCCAACGGATGGGGCATTAGGACCAAATTGAGAAGGTCCACTCGTCATAATAGAGGTTCTAGCAAACAGGGCATATCGGTTATCGAGACCTGATGATAACCTAGTTCGAAGAACTTGAAACTCAAAGCACCTCAGGCCTTACTTTATCTTATTTACATTGCTTATGAAATTTATATTGTAGTATTATAAAATAATAACGGTACAATAAATTGGACGTAGGGATATTAGACAGCTCGAACCAGTATAAATTCTCCCTGTTAATGACTCTGTGACATGATCTCAGTATGCACATTCGTAGTTCACCACCAATAGTCTTTGATCAAGCAAAACACGAGGTCGATAGACAAAAATGGCACTCCTAAAACTGAGAATGGTGAAACTAGACTCAAACACTTGGAATTGCATCGACACAATCCGGCTCTTTTTCCAAATTACTGCACTAGACACAGGGTTATTAACTACCGTGCCCTATTATAAATATTCCTATGATTGCAATCATATCATAGCCGAACTGGTCATAGGGATATTGGATGGTCTGAACCAGCATAAAACCACCCTATGTTAACTAATTTAACATAGCACACTAGACGTACATATATTAGATAGCCAGAACCAGCACAGAAAATCATGCGCACGTGAGGGTTGAATATGCACGACCTGACTTCTCACTAAAATACAAATATACTAGTTTGCACCCAAATAGCGGAACAGATCGTATCACGCATGAAAACGGCTTCGCAGCCTTACCGTTGTTGTTCAGAAAACTGAACATACTATACAAAACATGAACGATGATGACACTTCCTCAAATGAGAACTGTTATGCTAAAACTAAAGCCATAGTCTTCCCCAAAACAGTAGGGAAGACTGTGCCAAGCGCAAGAACAAATTGCTCTTCGTAATTCGCTGCTGTCGTAACTTACAAGCGAGAACGACAATCTCAGAGATGAGAATGGTTATGCTAGACGACAATACATTCAACATACATATTACCTTACGCCCCAAACAAGGAGGTATGTCATACTAAGCATATGACCAAGCCAACGTGAGATACTACACCTAGACAAAGGATCAGATCGTATCAAATATGCGGGAAAAGACTGCGGCCTAAGGGTCAAGAATAGGAGGCATAAGCTACCTCAGGAGCCTATTTTAAACATAGCAAAAAAGCACAGTACATGGAATGTACTAAAAGTTATCAATTAGGTACAAATCCAGACACTACTCAAAGCTTGCAGAGTATATATCAAGAAGCTGGGTTACTAATACTTAGTTAGCTCCTTACATGCCTACCATAATGCAATGTTTATTTTAAATATCTGTACCAAACTTACTCAAAGTTTGCCAGCAAGGGTTGCATCATGAAGTGACACCTCTTAATGAAAGCTATGTTAAAGAATCCAATTCAAAATCATAAGGCTAGCCAGAGATAACTGTTTAGCATCAGTATGACCTATTGGAAATCGATGTTGAAAGCTAAGAAGAGCCGTTTGTCAATCAAAGAGCAGAGGATTGATCATCTAGCTTGGTAATCATAACTGATGATTGGATACAAGTGACGTTACCATGAGCTGAACTGCGTTGGCACATGTACAAGAGCATTAAATGCAAGAACAACCGAAAAGACTTTTCTCACTATTGAAAGGAAAGGAAGATTAGACAAAACTAATAGGATACGCAGACCGGGTGCTCAAGATGGCAAGTCCATACCGACCTATGATTGCTGCAGACTTGGGGGGCAAGTGTTACACCCGCTCTTACCCCAAACCGCATTGGAAGAAAACAAGTCAGGGTGCGGCACCAGGAAGAATACCCTTATATCAAGAAGGTTAAACAAAAAGAAAAAAGAATTAGAATCAAGAAAACGCGTACTGCATTGGGAGCCATCTTGAAGCTATAGTATTTAACCTCACTCAAACCCCACAATCAAAGGAACCACGGTAGAAGAACAAATACTGCACTCATAAGAAAACAGGGGTAGTATATGTTGAACTAAGTTGACGCATCTCCAAGGCCCATACTCTGTCAACACCTACAAGAACAGGTCTGCACCAACACATACCAAGGGCAACCTAGGTAATATCACAAGGGGCCATGAGCACTCCAAAGGGCTGCATATATGGTCACTTAGGATAAACTTCAACACAAAACCATACTTACAAGTAGGCAACAAAGACATGGAGCACTTCCTTCTTCTCATCAACAACCCAAGCATGCTAGCAATGAGGATAACTCAAATCGAAGCCAGGTCATGTCCATAAGCATAGTAGACTAACACCCAAGCTAAAGCAAGTCAATGCAATTCCACCCAGATACGAGGCCAAACAAACAGGTGCAAATCTGATAAGGAGCAAAGATATAAGCACCACAACACCATCAGTCAGTGCAGATACGGTGGTAGTACCTTGAGACCAACGAGGGATACATAATGTCCCTATGAGGACTCAAATACAAGGTCAATTCAAATTTGAATTCTCCTGCCACCATTTCAAATATTCACGCCTTCAGTTAATCTTCCCGCCAAAGACATGATAACAATCCGAACACGTCAAATAGACAACACGGATAAAGGACATTTGGCAGAATTCAAGGGCTAAGGCATAACGGCAAGAAAAGAATTCTAGTAATCTGTGTGCATTCAAGGCTATAAATAGAAAAGGAACTATAGTATGAAAGAGACCTTTTACCTTTTTCTCTTTTCGTTACATTTAAGGTTTACCGTCTTCTCTGCCATGGAAATTTGTACCAAAATACTAAAAAAGCAAGAAAGAGAAATTTCCCCTATGGGTGTAGGATTTCTTAAAATCTGAACAACGTAAATCCCCTGTGCCCTCTACTGTTTTTTACTTTTATTATTTTCCTTATTATTTTATAGTACTAGATCTAGCTATATTTATGGTTGAATTAAATACTATTTGGACTTGACATTTTAACGAACAGTTAAAGTGCAACTACCTGATTGTGTTAGCATCCAGCGACATAATCGCCACTTCACATCAAAGTTAAGACTACTTAATTTTGCTAATTCAAATAGGAAAGTAATTAACATGTTAATTACTTTACACTTAATTAAGAAGTTGGAGGATGAAAAAATTCCCCAACAGATGTTTACAATGTTTTAAAATAAACGAATGAGTTCTAATTATAAATTATTTTAGGTGGTGCATATGATATTTTTACAGCATTTTACCAACATTTTAGATTAATATTTGCAACGTATAGATAATGTTAAAAACCCAATATACGATGTCTTATAATCAACGTAGGAAAAGATACATCAATGTTTTAAATGCATTGTTGATAATCTTTTACAATATTTGAAAATCCTTATGCAAAGTTATGTTTATTTGGCATACAAAATACAAAGAGTGTTAAAGTTTATCAATGTATATGACAATGGCAATAAAAACATTGTTAAAGTGTATAACAACGTTTATTTACCATTGTAAAAGCAATATTTTCTTATAGTAGGAGATACCTTTAACCATAATCGTTAGGTTAGTGCTTATAATCACTATGGAAGAAAAAGATTTTATTCGGTTTGAAAAGAAACTTAAACTATAAGTTAAGAAGAGTGCACCATACTGGTTGAGATAAAATGAGTGAGTTGATAAAACAAAAAACTATATCATTTTATAATATATGTTGAAAATCACAGTCAATAATGTCGAAACTGCTATAATCAATGGTGTATTAAATTCTAGATGCTATTTATTGTAAAGTTTAATCTTGCATTACTAAACTAAGTTAGTAAATGTGTTTGATATCAGTTTTGGTAGATTGATAAAGTTACATATGTTTACATTACAAATTAAGGTAAGGATTTATTACTTCAACTGATATTATAACATATTATCTGCCGTGTAATCATAATATCAAATAATGGATAATTCAGTTTATCCTAACATACACCTACATTTTGACATTGAGACTTTAAAGAACCTATACAAATATATTTTTCTTATAAAATACTTCGAGAAACCAAAAGTTTGTCTATGTAGTCTAAAACTATCATGAATGGAAAGCAATTGGAGGGTTTAACAATATTTATAAAGACAGTTCTTTTAATAGTTTCAACAATACCTACCAAGTAATATATATATATATATATATATATATATATATATATATATATATATATATCAAACAAAGTCACCCACTGAATCACATAAATTATAATATTATACAAGCTTATTTCTAAACGAAGCATAACAACATATATGCATTCAAACTAAAGAAAAATTAACCACCGAAAATGAATTGACAGAGATAATTTGTGACAAAATTAAAAAATCACTTGAAAATTAATCTTTCAATTCTCAATCTATAGATTGCATTAATTCAACTCAAAATCTACAATAATTTACATATTAATAGCTAAAATAATTTCCATATAAAATAACAAACATGAAATACGTAAAAATGAACATAATATTAAAAGTATGATAACCAATAGTGAATTAAATTCTAGAAGTTACTATAAGGTTTATACCTTTTGCATCTCTAAACTAAATAAATGTATTTAATATCAACTTTAGTATCTTGATAAATTTTTATATATTTACACTACTAATTAAGCTAAGATTTTATTACTCTAACCAAGATATAATTACATAATTACCTTCAAAAAGTAACCAGAAGAACATATTCTTATTTCTTTTCCTTGTAGTCATAATGGCAACAATGACTCATTCAATTGATCATGACGTACACATGCTCATGCACATTATGATTAACAATTGAAATAGGTAAATTTAATGTGTTTGTGTAGATGTAAACGAAACGTATATATTTAATCACTTCAAGGAATAACTTTGTTTTGTAAATTCTAATTTCCCACAAAGAATACAAACATAAATCTAGTAATTAATGCTATAAGCATCTCAAACGTGTAATGAAAAAAAGCTCAACTACCACTAATACATGTATTTATGAAAAAAACTCAATCAATTATCATTTGATTTATTAATCAAAATTTATAGTTCCTTGCTTTCTAGTTTCTTCTTCACTTTCTCAAATCAACAGTAATTTACTACATGGTGTAGTTTTACAATTTATATATAAATGTATTAGATAGCTTAACATGCCTTTTTCCCTTTTCACAATTCACCTAAACTAATTATATATTTCTTTATATTTCCAGTTCTTGTTACAATCACTTACCTTCTTTCCATTAATTCTGTTTGAATTTCAATGTAACTTTCCATTTAGAATAGTATAAATGTCTGAGTTTACCATTCTAAAACTAGGAATTGTATAATGGTATTTAGTTCATTTTCTAAATATATTTTTTCATTTTTCATATGGATTTGAAATTTTTTGTTGGTTTGTAAATTATTGCATGTTGGACAGAGTTAATGTAATATACAAGTTGAAGAATTAAAAGATTAATTTTCAGTTGTGTTTTTAATTTTGTGGTAACTTATCTCTATTTATTCACTTTAGGTGGTTAAATCTATGTTGTTATGAAAACCTATATGTTGTTATGCATCTCTTAGAAATAAGCATGAAGAATCATCTAAAATGAACAAATAGATATAAGTTAGCACAAAATTAGAAAATGAACTAAACACCATATATAGTTATTGATGTTAAAATGTATAGCTCAAAACTTTATATTATTATGAATGAAAAACTTAGATTGAAAGTAATAAAATTAATATTCGACATTAGTTATTCTAGCAAAGACTGAAAGTGTAAAGAAGTAATATGATTGGTTTTAATGAATTGTAGAAAGAGACAGAGGCATGTTAAGCTATCTAATATATTAGGATAATCTACAAAACTGAATTTTGAAAGAATATTAATATGGATTTGAGAAAGTGCAGAAGAAATTGGAATGTAAAGAACCATAAATTTTTTAATTAAATGAAATGAAAATTGATTGTGTTTCTTTTCTTAAGTACATGTAATAGAGACAGTTGAGCTTTTAATATTATATGTTTGAGGCGCTTATAACATTAACATTCAGATATATATTTTTATTCTTTGTGGAAAAGTATGAAATTACCACGGGTAAAAGTGAAGTTATTCCTTGTAGCAAGGAGAAAGCAGTATCAGTCTGAGATGAAATGTGAAAATAGTTAAATATTTTGGAAGGTTTAAATTTTATACATTATAATAAATGTACTTATAAGAATTTAAATTGAATAGAACCTACCTGTAGACAGCTTCTGAGAAATGTATCTATATATTATCGACCTTAGAACATGACAAAATGATAAATTTGGTTAAAATGTAATGATGGTACAAAGCGTGAACTCAAACCAAAATTAAAAAAAGACAAATACTCGAATAATATAACTTAAATAACCATGGAAGACTAAGTCCAAGAATTAAGTTATTAAAAGGATTAAGTTGGAGTATTTTTAAATCACACATCCTTTATATAAAGAAATTAATTACTTGAGAAGAAAACGATGACATAGATTATGGATTAAGCCAATAGTTCATAAAGGAAAAATTATTCATTATTTCTAGAACAAATGTCATTTGAGACACTGCTCCACTACACCAGATATCAATTCATCTGTGGCTATGTATGAATATATATTAACACATATAGATAAGGATTAGTGGGAAAAGCGGTGAAAGAACACTGCAAAAAATTGTATAAATGTAAAGTTAAAGTTTGTGAATTACAATTGTTTTATTGTTTTGAGTATAATGGAAAAGTCACTGTTCTTCCTGTAACAAATTCATCTATCGTTAACTAAAACAAAATAGCCAAAACCAATCTACGTTCGACCAAGGTCTAGAATTTTTATAAACTTGAAAAAATGTTGCTTCCCAAGATTGATTCAAATTTCAAAAAATTGAGTATCAAAAGGTATTTCACTTGTAAACCAACTTTCTAAATAAACAGGCATTGATACATGTGATCAAATTAAGAACTAAGAAATTGGATATACGTACTAACTTTAGGTAAAAATGGAGATAAAGTTAAAAACAAATTAGCTCATACATTGATCGAAATTCAGCAGAGTTGAAAAATTCTAAACATTTAACTAAACCAAAGTACATCATTGCTCGTTACAAAAGAAAAGATAACAAGAAAATGGAAAGAAGAAACACACATTATTTCATAGTTCATATAATAACTAAAGACGCAAAGGTTGCACTAAATAGAAGGAAACAATATTGATAGTAGAGCATAACGATAAAGTATAGGATGATATGAAATATTTATAAATTGAATGGATTTATTGTTTTCCATATACATACACACATTCGGTTTGCATATTCATTTATGCAATTATTAAAAATGAAAAAAGGAGAGAAAGATTACGTGGACAAAGGTGGTAGTAAAAGTTTTTTTGTGAAAGTTGGATAAAGGAGTGGGAAAGTGTAAAAAAATAGAGAGAGAAAAGCATATGAGATTCGATTATAAAGTAAACGTACTGAATATGTTGTAGGTTGTACTACAACTAACATATACAAAAAAATATTCCTATGAATTAGGATAGTTCAAATCGGCAGCCTCAAGAAACTATTAGAGTAGCAAGTTTTAAGCTTTATATAATAACTAAAAGTGTGACAATCAAGAAATTTCACACATATAAATATTGTTTAATCGTATGATAATTAATTTTGTGCTATGAATGGCATTTTCTATTCAGGCTCTTTATTCATTTCTTTAGATGGTATATCATGTTTATTTTCAACATATACTTAATCAAAGAAACAAAATGTTGCATCTTAGTTAAACGAGAAACTTTCTAAAACATGAATATTAAATTTTAGTACTTGAAGGAAACACAGCAAATTTATGGGGAACAACAACAAAACATAAATTTAACAATCCAAAACCAAGATTTTTCACCTAAAATGAGATTGAATTTTTTTAGCTTCTTCAATTGTAATCGAGCGCTGACCAAGTAGGAAAATAACAATCATAGATAAAGGTCTTTCACTTCAAATGAGATGACATCTAAATCGTCGCATCCTGAAGTTAGAAAAGCTAAAAAAATTATGTTTTTGGTTCCTGAAAACCAACATACGACAAAACTAAAAAAACATTTTACATTTAAAATTTTTAAAAAAATCAACACTGATAAGTTATTACAATTTCAAATGTCTTCTTCCATCTCTTCTGATCTTTTTCATCGAGATTTTATTCCTCATCGATCATATGCACAAGTGGTACGGGATTGGCAACCTCCTCATCGTTTTCAGAGCTTTTCAGATCTGCAACCTCCTCATCGATTCCAGAGCGATCCTGTGCTGAAGAATTCGTTCGTCTCAAGAAAAAGAAAGGATATCTGCTATAGATGCGGGGGTCGTAATCACTTAGCTTTTCAGTGTCGAGAACCTATCATTTGTTTCGCTTGCGGTAAATCTGGGCACAAGAAATATGCTTGTTCGACTAACTCGATTTCCTCTGCAAATCTGGTCGAGCATGGTTTCCAATTCGTATTAAAGTGCATGCTTTTGAAGGGGATTTTATTGGATCACTTATGGCAGAAACGTAGTGAAGGTATCAAATTTTTAGAGGATCTGCTGTTACATTTCAACATAATCAATGAACCTAATATTGGCAAAGGATACAGAGATAAGTTTGGTGACCCAAAACTATATTTCGGCAAATCTGATCATCTCCATAAAGCTTCGAATTTGGATAATCTCGCTAGTGTTTCAAATAGTGTTCTTTCCGGCTCCAACAAGAAAGAGAATTTAATGAGTTTAGACCCTATCTTGATTGACCCTGATGTTGTCGCTTTGAATTCTGTCTCAAAATCTGATATCAGTTTGAATTTCACCAAGGTTAAGACCAGAAAAGGTAGTTCTCACAACCAAAGATTGATGAATCTCGAAATTCCTACTGCTAACAGATTTGAATGTCTTGAATTGGAATCTGCTACTGATTTCTTTGAGGAAGAAATGGATATGGGTATGAATGCTCATTTGTCTGATAGCTTGATTGAAATACAATCGAATGTGAATGGTTGTAACAATGTTCTTGTTGATAATGAAGGAGGCTGTTTAAAGGACTTTATGGTTGTAAGTGAATTCTTGTTTGATCAAGATTTGAATATTCTGAACAGTTTGAAAGATGTTAATAAAGACATTGATATTAGAATAGATGTTGATAAGTATTCTAAGTCTATCAATTCTGTTGACAAAAAATTATGGGAATCATTGTCAGATGTAGATCTACCGCTTAGTTTCGACATATGTGTTCTGAGTTCGGATGATTATTGTAAAAGTGATGGAGTTCTTGTGGAAGAACTTGTAGATTCTCTTGCTTATGATGGTTTCGCTTATTCAGGTGAAGATCAGATGCTAAAGTGGGATGAATTTCATGATAGTTTTCTTTTTAATGAACAACAGATTGATATTGACAATGATGTTGAATTAGAAAGTCGAGTTGCTGTGGATAATTCATACTTGATTGATGCTTCCCTTGATGATATGCACACTGATATAGTTGTGCATGATGCTCAGTTCTCGGACATTGCTGAGAATACTTCAATTTCCTCTCTGTTTGTTGACAACCTTTCTGGGGAAAGTTTTTTTGATGGAAGTGCTGTTTCTAGCGCTTTGAAAGGTGGAGAGAATTGTAATATTACTGATGATAATGCAGTTGTCACTGTTGCGAGATTGAATATTGATGATGACAATGCAGTAGTCACTGCTGTGTGTTTGGGTAGAGTTGATAACTGGGAAGAATCTTTCTCGGCTGCTGGTTTGTGTTTTGAATCAACTAATGTAGGGAATACGTTGACATTGGTGAATAATTATGATATCAGCAATTCAGTTTTTTCGCATTTGGTAGATAGGAGTTCTGGCTTTCATTCGGCAACTCAGAGTGGGGAGTTAGATGGGAATTCAGTTTCTAGTTATACTTCTTCGAAGAGAGGAAGAAGAAGGAAGTTTGCAGCTTCTAGCAGATTGGTCCGTAGGAGTGTCAGGATTCGTAGCAGTCGCTCTCAGTCTTTGGGTAAGGCTCCTGATTCGGGTACTGTGAGCGGTACTCCGGAATCAGGCCCAGTTACGCATTTTGATTTGGGTAGTACTTTCTCATCTTATGCTTTAGGCAATTTATCTGCTTCTGAATTCAGCCATTTAGCCAGTGATACTGCTTTTATTTTCTCTGATTTAGAGTTAGATCGTGAGTTTAATAGAAATAAGGAATTTGATAGGGCTAGATCTTTGGGTTTATGAGGATCATTAGTTGGAATATTAGAGGTTTGAATGACTTAAATAAATGTGATAAGGTTAGAGCATTTTTTAAAGATTACTCTATTGATATTGCTCTTCTTCAAGAGACTAAAATTGAATGTCCTGATTATCGTTTTTATAGAAGACTAGGTGGGCATCATTTTAGAAAATGGGTTTCTCTACCTTCGGTGGGTGTATCTAGAGGTTTATTGATTGGTTGGCGAGACAATTATTTTAATTTACTTCAATGTGTCACCAAACAACACTCGATTCACATTATTCTAATTAATCTTTCTGACAATTCACTTTTAAACATTTCGAATGTTTATGGTCCGAATTCTAAGTTAGGTCGTCGGATTCTTTGGGACGAATGTCTTGAGTTTAAATCTTTAATGTCTGGCCCTTGGATTTTAGGGGGTGATTTTAATGTTACTCGTTATATAGGTGAGCGTACTCCAAAGGAGAGAGATTTCTCTGCTATGGAAGAATTTGATAGATTTATTTTTAATTCAAATTTGATTGAAATTCCTCTTTCTAACAGAAATTTTACTTGGAGTAATTTTAGGGAGTCTCCTTCTTTGGCTCTTCTAGATAGGTTTTTCGTTAGTGATGAAATTGAGGACAAGTTTCCTATTTGTAGAGTGTCTGGACTTCCCTACACTCTTTCTGATCATTGTCCAATTATTCTCACTTGTGATTATCATAAGGTTTTTAGTAGATCTTTCAAATTTGAAAAAATGTGGTTATTAGAGTCTAGTTTACCATTGTTAATTATTAATAAATGGACTTCTATGAGTTTGTATAATATAAGAAATTGTGATAATTCAGCAAAAAACTTTGTTTTTAAACTAAGGAATCTTAGGTTATTTCTTAAAAATTGGAGTAAGAATATTTTTGGTAATATTAAAATTAAAAAAGAAAATATTCTTAATGAGATGCTTAAACTTAATAAAATTGAAGAAAATAGACAATTAAATGTAGGTGAGCGGAATGTTCTTAATAATTTAAGAGAAGAACTTAATTCTATCCTAGAAAAGGAGGAAGTTATGTGGAAACAAAGATCTAGAATTCAGTGGATCAATGAAGGTGATTATAATACTAAATTTTTTCATAATATAGCCAATGGAAGAAAACGTTGTAATACGATTAATTCCATTCTTATTAATAATGTAGAAATAGTTGACCAAAGAGATCTCAATAAGGCTTTCACAGACTATTATAGAGATATTTTTGGTAACAAAAATAATCATAGAATTAATGTTAATTGGAATGATCTCTATCCAACTAATTCCAATATTAACCTCTCTGATTTAGATGTTCCTTTTACTGAAGAGGAAATCCGTAAAGCCATCAATGATTTGCCAGGCGATAAATCTCCGGGGCCGGATGGATTTCCAATTTTCTTCTATACTACTTTTTGGGATGTTTTAAAAGTAGATTTAATTAACATGTTTAATGACTTTTATGCTGATAAATTACAATTGGGTAGATTTAATTTTGCAAATGTTATTTTATTACACAAAAAATTAGGTGCTAATAATCTTAAAGATTTTAGGCCTATCTCTTTAATCAATTGTTCAGTTAAATTTTTTTCAAAGGTCTTAGCTAATAGACTTAGCTCTAAAATGAATGATCTAATAGATTGTTCACAATCTGCTTTCATTAAAGGAAGAAATATCACTGATGGTGTTGCTGTCGTTCAAGAATACATTAATCACTGCTGTAAGAACAATATTACTTGTGCCATTTTAAAATTAGACTTTGCTAAAGCTTTTGATTCAGTAGATTGGGATTTTCTAGTTGATATTTTTCATGCTAGAGGTTTTAGTTCTAGATGGATTAGCTGGATCATGAATTTACTTAAAACTGGCAACTCTAGTATTATGGTTAATGGTATTTTGGGAAATAAAATTCAATCTAAGAGAGGACTAAGGCAAGGGGATCCTTTATCCCTCCTTTTGTTTAACTTAGTCGCAGATGTCTTTGCTAAGATTATTAAAAAAACAGTTGATAATGGATCTCTGGGTTATATAGGTAATGATATATCGCGTAATGGTATATCAGTCCTTCAATTTGCAGATGATACTTTGCTTTTTTCTTCTCATCTCCCTCGTCACATTATCACTCTTAAGTTTATTTTATATTGTTTTGAACTTTTATCAGGTTTAAAAATAAATTTTGATAAAAGTTCGGTCTTAATTTTAAATGATATTGATAAAGTTGAAAATTTAGTTGCCAAAACGCTAAATTGTAAAACTATGAGTTTTCCATTTGACTATCTTGGTTTTGTGATTAGGCGTACTAAGTTAAAACATGATGATTGGTTTATTATTATAGATAAAATTAAACATAGGATTTCTAATTGGAATGGTAGACTTTTATCTAGAGCAGGTAGACTTGTTTTGATTAATTCTGTGTTATCAGCTCTTCCGATCTATTGGATGTCAATGCATCTTTTCCCTGACTGGGTGATTGATAAAATAGATAAAATCCGAAGAGATATTTTATGGAATGGTGATAACTCTAATAGCTGCATTAAAAGCTTAGTAAATTGGAATACTGTTTGCAAATCCAAAAAGGATGGAGGTTTAGGAGTTATTAATTTGCGTAATATGAATTTATCCCTTCTAGGTAAATGGTTATGGAAGTTTAAAGATAATAATGATAATGCCACTTGGAAAGAAATTATTTCTAAATATTATTATAATGGTAGTAATAATCTTTACCAAATTAGCCCATCGGTTTATTGTAAACTTTCTTATTTTTGGAAATCCATTTTAAAATGTAATGAGATTTTTAATTTAGGCATTAATATTATAGTTCACTCTGGTAATAATACATCCTTTTTGCATGATAGTTGGATTTCCGCCATTCCTCTTAAGATTGAGTTTAGAGAGTTATATGATATTTGTAACTTTAAATATGCATTTATTTCAGAAGTTTTTTCTTCTGATAATGAATTTCCTTGGAGTTTTAGTTTTAGCAGAATTCTTGAAGGTCCTACTCTTAGGCAGCTTAATTTGCTCATCGCTAGATTAAATCTCTATAATATTGAAAATGATAATGATTTTATTAGTTGGGAATGGGATAAATGTAAGAAATTTTCTTCTAATTCTTTCTATAGATTTATTAATTTTTCGGGTGTAACTTATAATTATTTTAAATTTATTTGGAAATCAAATGCTCCTCCTAAATCTAAAATCCATATGTGGCTAATTATGCATGGAAAATTAAATACTATAGAATTCTTAAAAAGAAAAAATATTCACATTGATAATAATTGTTATTTTTGTAATAGACATTTGGAGGATATTAAGCATATTTACTTTGACTGTATGGATACTCATTTTATTCTTATGCACACCCTTTATATATTTTTTGACTTTAATATTAATTGTAGAATTTCTGATTGTTTTTTCTATTGGAACACTTTTAGATTTAAGTTTAATAAGGATAATTGTTATTTGCTGGATACTTTATTCACTATTTCCTGTTGGTACATTTGGTTTGAAAGAAATCAACGTGTTTTTAAAAATAATAAAAACCATGTCAATAAATTGATTTATTTAGTCTTTTTGCTTTAATTGGATCTCTAATCCTAATTATAAACTAGCCAAAAATTATCTTTTTAAAGAATATCTTAACAAAGTTAGTAATAATATCAATACTATTAAACATCACAATAATATTTTTGAGTATAATAATAATAGTATTAGTTTCTTTTCAAATTTAAATGACGATCCATCGGTGCTCCATAACTTGCTTTTAATTGATGGTCTTCATAGCTAGTTTTAGTTTCGTCTTATTTTTTGAATTTGTTTTCTTTTATTTTTCTTTTTGTTTATTTTTCTTCAGTCTGGTAGATTATTTTTCTCTATTATATCTTATTATGTTATATTTACACATATATGTATATAAATTCTATTTATATACATATATGAATTTTATTCTAACTTTTGTCTTAGTTTTGTCTCAGGTTTGGGTTAGATAGGAAGTTTGTGTCTTTTTTCATGTGTTCAGGTCAGCCTTTTCTAGATTTGCTGATTGAGGATGGAGATTCTTCCAGCTTTATCAGAGTTCTCATAGTGGCTTTTCCTTTCTGGATCATCAGCTGTGGCAGCTTCATGGATCTTTCTTTTGACTGAGCTGGCTTCTAGTACCTTTGACCTCTTAGAGTGGCTTCTGACGATACTCAGCATTTCTGTGACGCCCCACCTCTATGCTCATAATAACAAAGAGTATTAAAAGAAATACTGTCTATTATTACGAAGAATAAGGCTGGATAGGAGCGACCGTCCGTAATTGGCTTTACACTAATATTGGTTATCTCGACAGGAGTGGTATATACTTTTTATTTTTTTCATCTATTATTTATTTACTCCCATCGACACTCCCAATACTAGTATAAAACGAACTACGATGGTTCATAATAGTTTAGGACATTAGATATAACAATAACATGGATAATATAAATGCGGAACACAGATAAAAACAAAAGTCTCATATATATATAACTGATATCAGTTAATACATAGTTGACACAATACATATGATACAACTACAACTGTCGACTCCAGAAGTTATATATACAAGTACATTATCGACTAATATACATGAATACATATCGTTCTATACAATGACACGACTACTACAAAATGACACTGACAACTTCAGAAGATGTGAAAAGTCTTCATATCCTGAACAGCAACTCAAAGAAGAAAATCCACAACCTGAAATAACTCGGGTCTGACCCGAGTATTAAATTCAAAAGAAAATAATACACGGGTCAGTCTAATTCAAACTCAGTTATTAGTGCATAGAAGCAATAATAATCAACATCAAATAGACGACAGTCATAGAAATCTCGTATATCCGACTCCTTGATAAAAGAGTCGGATAACGGCAGATATAACACTAAACAGTGTTAAACAACAAATCAGCAATCCAAATCAATTTAAACAATTGAAATGTCAATTTAAAAACAACAATGCTGATTGGCTGCAGTACACGCTAACGTGTACTGCCTCGCCAATACAGTCTATGAAATACTCAGAAGATCAATGCATCATGACACAAAGGAAATATCAATTCAAAACTGTCAATTCTGGGTGGCCGCAGTACACGCACGCGTGTACTGCCTCGCCACAACAGTGAAGAAATAGAAATCAACACAAGGTCAAATCCAAGTCTTTAAAACTGGGTTCAACACAAGTGAATTCGAAAAACAAATCCAAATGAAATCAAGTGGTCAAGACAGCTACATACAGTCTCAAGTGAAAGGTCGCGATGAAGACTGTACGCAAACCAAGTAAATTACACAAGTGATGCACATGCCACAATCAATGATGAAGCAAGGAAATCTGGACCAAACTTATATGCAAACCCAATTTTTTACACAATTGAATGTACATTACGAACTGCACCTAGACAAAATGAAATAGATGTGACAACATGGAACTACAGGCTAACCAGGTTAACAATGCACTGACATGGCGGTCCAATAACGTCAAAATGCACAAGCACGGCTACTATATAGTGCAGCAGACACCCATGACCATTACATAAAACTCAAGACTGCGACATATAAAATGGATAGTCACAGTACATCTCAGAGACAGGTTCAAAAAGAACCAACAACAAATCAAGTACAAGTTAAGACAGTGGATTTAAATCCAATGCAACCAAGTTCGAATGCACTGTGACAAATATACCAGCTCAACCTACTATGAAGAGAAGGTAGCACACTCATAAGGACAGTGAAACAGGAATGTGCACCACAAAAAGGAAATGCACCAGTGAAATAACTTAGCAATGAACTAGTGCCAACTTGAACAAGTGATGAACAACAGAGTGAATCCAACAGCAACTGTGTACATGACAAACAGTATGCATCTATAACTCATGTGAAACCAGACTAGATGAATGCACCAAGTACACAAGTGCACAGGTACAAGTCAATGCATCTGTAAGTCAGATGACAAAACAAAAGTGCAATACAACAAGAAACCCAAGTAATTCCAGAAGCCAAAACAGTTTCAAGAATGTAAGCACTACAAGGAAACTGACTCCAAGCTGCATGTACACTCAAATAAACAACAGCAAGTAATGCATAGACACACAAGTCAGGTCAGAGACTAGGCAGAAACGAATCAGTGATGAAGGCAATTACCAAAGAAAAATGAAACCAAGTGCAGTAAACAATGAAGGAAATTATACAAAAGAGAATATGCTATGCAGTGAAGCCAAACAGGCCAGGGATGAACATACATGAAGAAACACAACTACAAGGGTATATACAGGTCAAAATCACTGCCAGGGATGAACACGAACAAGAAGCAAAGTCGAAACTCACAGGAACCACAGAATCAAGCAACAACATGTACAGGTCAGTAAACAACATCAAGTTAAGGTTAAATAACCATTTCAAATTAGTCTAACAGTAATTTCAAAAAGGGCCGAAGACCAAATAGGATCAAATTGAACATCAGGGCATTCAAAGCCACAGTTTCAACCAAAACTCAGAACCATAGAAATTAAGCGACAAAAAATTATATGAACTCGAACTTGATGTGAGTGAAAATCAAAATCACTCAAAACGACAGTTCGAAATCAACTCGAGAAACAAGCATCAATAAATACGATGTCGGCTTTGAAACGATCAAGTAAGAATTAGATGTGAGCGATAATTCACTCACCTTAGCATCAACGAGCAAGACCAAAGTCACGAGTCGAATTCGATCATCAAACAAGGAGCAGTCGAAGCGAAGCTACAAAGAATCGTTGATTGACAAAGCAAACTTGATCATCTCGAAGTAAGGTCGACGCCGAAAGCCCTAATTCCAGAATCGAGCGAAGAGGAGCTGAAGCCTAATCGAAGTAGCTAGAATGACCAACGAAGAATCAATTGATCCAGGCGACTCGCAACACATCCCTGATTCGATCGAAATGGAGACGGCACTTCGAAAAAGCCCTAATCTCAAATCTGAGATAAAGAAGATGAAGCCGCCATGTTTTTTTTTCTTTTGTTTAAGGGTTTCGAATGGAATGAATCGATCGAGTAAGTGGAACGGGTATACACTCCAATAACACGACACTGAAACAAAATATAACATGGACTAGATTTAAATTTACAGCCCATAAAACTCTTCAACAGATTTCAAACGAATTTTGACTGATTTGAAAACTCCAATTAACATCAGCTTCCAAACACAGTCGTCTAATGACGATAATAAATTAACAGCAAAACCCCGGTTGTTACAGACTCCCCTCCTTAAAGAAATTGCGTCCACGCAATCATAGGGAATAAATGGATAAAAGGTAACAACCAAAAGAGCATGGCAATGTCGAATGTATAAGCAAAGCAAGTGTCAGCGGGGAAGTATTAGATAAGAAATCAAAAGGTTCGACTGCTTCAAATCAAAAGAATCAACATCGTGGGAATCAGGGATCAAAATCAGACGACTAACAAAAGCAAGAACAATCGTGTTCCAGCAACTAAAAGAGAAGGAAAAACAGAGCAGAAATCCCATACAGAGCACGAATTGAATGTGAGTAAATTAAATTTCTCACCTGAATCGCCAAAGAAAAAGACGAAGCTCAAATCTCAAAAATCGCAAATATTCAATCATCAAAACGATAATTGAATTTTCAAATCGCAAATATTTACTTATCTCAAACGATAATTAGAAGACAAATCAAATATCTAATTATCTCAAACGATAATCAGAAAACAAATATTCAATCATCAAAAACGATAATCAAATTTCTCAAATCAACAAATATTCGATTATCAAAAACGATAATCAAATTTCTCAAATCAACAAATATTCGATTATCACAAACGATAATCAAATTTCAAATTCAACAAATATTCGATTATCAAAAACGATAATCAAATTTCTCAAATCAACAAATATTTGATTATCACAAACGATAATCAAATTTCTCAAATCAACAAATATTCGATTATCACAAACGATAATCAAATTTCAAATCAACAAATATTCGATTATCAAAAACGATAATCAAATTTCTCAAATCAACAAATATTCGATTATCAAAAACGATAATCAAATTTCTCAAATCAACAAATATTCGATTATCACAAACGATAATCAAATTTCAAATTCAACAAATATTCGATTATCAAAAACGATAATCAAATTTCTCAAATCAACAAATATTTGATTATCACAAACGATAATCAAATTTCAAATTCAACAAATATTCGATTATCAAAAACGATAATCAAATTTCTCAAATCAACAAATATTTAATCATCCCAAGCGATAATTAAATTTAAAATCAACAATTATTTAATTATCTAAAGCGATAATTAATTTTAAATTCGACAAATATTTAATTATCTAAAGCGATAATTAGATCAACAAATCAACAATTATTTAATTATCTCAGGCGATAATTAAATATAAATTCGACAAATATTTAATTATCTAAAGCGATAATTAAATTCGAAATCAGCAAATATTTAATTATCTAAAGCGATAATTAAATCTCAAAGCAACAAATATTTAATTATCTAAAGCGATAATTAAAACAACAAATCAACAATTATTTAATTATCTCAAGCGATAATTAGAAACAACAAATATATGATTATCAAAAACGATAATCAGAACTCATATCAACAAATATCTAATTATCACAAGCGATAATTAGAAACAACAAATATCTGATTATCAAAAACGATAATCAGAACTCATATCAACATATATCTAATTATCACAAGCGATAATTAAAAAAAACAAATATCTGATTATCAAAAACGATAATCAGAACTCATATCAACAAATATCTAATTATCACAAGCGATAATTAGAAACAACAAATATCTGATTATCAAAAACGATAATCATAACTCATATCAACAAATATCCAATTATCTGCAGATAATTGGAAGCAACAAATATCTAGAAATCAATTAAGAAGACTAGAAAATCAACATAAAAGCTTGGATCGATCCCATCAGATGGCGAGTTTTTAATTCGCCGCACATGCATCTCAGAGTGGCCGAAGCCTACCAAGTACTCAACATAATTTTTTTTTTTGGCGCCCATCAGATTGACCCGAAGGTCCGCAGAGTGGCCCGAAAGCCCAACAAATGACCCGAAGGTCCTCATAGTGGCTCGAAAGCACACGAAAGCATCAAAATGTTTCAATTAACGAGTCCGGAATTAACCGAAATAGCAAACGCACATGTCCCATACCACGTGTTTTACTAAATCGTTTGATTCTCTTCATCGTTTCCTTGAAAGTGTAAAATTCATCAAAATCATCAAAACAACAGATATTCAATTAACGAGTCCGGAATTAACCGAAAAAGTAAAAGTGTGGTTCCATACTCCGCACTTTTGCTAAATCGTTTAAATCTCTTCATCGTTTCCTTGAAAGTGCAATATTGTGTATTTTATAAAAATACACTTTACATTCTCAAACGGACAAGTCCGGAATTAAGCGAATCAGTAAAAGAAAGGGGTCATAGTCCTCGATTTTGCTGCAACGTTTAAATCGCTTCCTCATTCTTTTGAAAATGCAAACTGCTAAAATTTTATAAAACAATTTTCATTTTAAAATGATTTTCCAATCACGTGATTAAAACAGCAATTCAGTAACAATTTCGATAAGGAAATTGTACTTCTCAAAATACCGTAAAAACGGTTACACATCAGTATTGCGGAATAACCGCTTGAAAATCCACTTTTTAAAAATTTGGCTGTTACTGAAGTCAAAGCGACAGTAATTTTAAAACATCAAATATCTCATCAAAGGATTCACATCAAAATGTGACATCAGTGAATTTTCATTTATTAAAATTGTCAACAAAACACCGTGCCTCACAAATTCAGCATTGGTGTAAAAAGTCCGTTATAAAAATAACGGCAATAAAATACGTATCATAACCAAGCATCGGTTCAACGTAAAATAAATGCAATAACGTGCAATTCAAATTTTTGCACGTACTACAAAATGAACAAAGAAATCATTCAAATGTATCTTCAATGAAGATAATTCAAAACAGCAAAAATCTAATCACTAGATGATTAGTACAAAAGAAAGCCAGCGAAAATTTCAACAAAATCATATATCTGCAATTTCTTCGAATCCTCAATTCGGATTCGAAATTCTCAAAGAAACAAAATAATTACAGCTATGTAAACAACAAATGAAATTCATATCAATTTCGTATTTTGATTTTTAAATCAAAAAGATTATCAGTTGTACTCAGCGAAGACAGTTTCACTGTTTCCGCTGCGCACTCTGATAAACAGAACACAAATCAATCAAATCATCAGAACACAATTTCACTATTATTTTTAAATAAAGATATTTAAAAATTTCATCCAAATTTCAAAACTTTAGTTTTGACTCAAACACAATTAAAACATCGACCAATAGTTGTAACATATGTTCCATCCGAGTTAAGTTTTATATTATGTCCATAAACCCCAAGCTCTGATACCAACTGTGACGCCCCACCTCTATGCTCATAATAACAAAGAGTATTAAAAGAAATACTGTCTATTATTACGAAGAATAAGGCTGGATAGGAGCGACCATCCGTAATTGGCTTTACACTAATATTGGTTATCTCGACAGGAGTGGTATATACTTTTTATTTTTTTCATCTATTATTTATTTACTCCCATCGACACTCCCAATACTAGTATAAAACGAACTACGATGGTTCATAATAGTTTAGGACATTAGGTATAACAATAACACGGATAATATAAATGCGGAACACAGATAAAAACAAAAGTCTCATATATATATAACTGATATCAGTTAATACATAGTTGACACAATACATATGATACAACTACAACTGTCGACTCCAGAAGTTATATATACAAGTACATTATCGACTAATATACATGAATACATATCGTTCTATACAATGACACGACTACTACAAAATGACACTGACAACTTCAGAAGATGTGAAAAGTCTTCATATCCTGAACAGCAACTCAAAGAAGAAAATCCACAACCTGAAATAACTCGGGTCTGACCCGAGTATTAAATTCAAAAGAAAATAATACACGGGTCAGTCTAATTCAAACTCAGTTATTAGTGCATAGAAGCAATAATAATCAACATCAAATAGACGACAGTCATAGAAATCTCGTATATCCGACTCCTCGATAAAAGAGTCGGATAACGGCAGATATAACACTAAACAGTGTTAAACAACAAATCAGCAATCCAAATCAATTTAAACAATTGAAATGTCAATTTAAAAACAACAATGCTGATTGGCTGCAGTACACGCTAACGTGTACTGCCTCGCCAATACAGTCTATGAAATACTCAGAAGATCAATGCATCACGACACAAAGGAAATATCAATTCAAAACTGTCAATTCTGGGTGGCTGCAGTACACGCACGCGTGTACTGCCTCGCCACAACAGTGAAGAAATAGAAATCAACACAAGGTCAAATCCGAGTCTTTAAAACTGGTTCAACACAAGTGAATTCGAAAAACAAATCCAAATGAAATCAAGTGGTCAAGACAGCTACATACAGTCTCAAGTGAAAGGTCGTGATGAAGACTGTACGCAAACCAAGTAAATTACACAAGTGATGCACATGCCACAATCAATGATGAAGCAAGGAAATCTGGACCAAACTTATATGCAAACCCAATTTTTTACACAATTGAATGTACATTACGAACTGCACCTAGACAAAATGAAATAGAGGTGACAACATGGAACTACAGGCTAACCAGGTTAACAATGCACTAACATGGTGGTCCAACAACGTCAAAATGCACAAGCACGGCTACTATATAGTGCAGCAGACACCCATGACCATTACATAAAACTCAAGACTGCGACATATAAAATGGATAGTCACAGTACATCTCAAAGACAGGTTCAAAAAGAACCAACAACAAATCAAGTACAAGTTAAGACAGTGGATTTAAATCCAATGCAACCAAGTTCGAATGCACTGTGACAAATATACCAGCTCAACCTACTATGAAGAGAAGGTAGCACACTCATAAGGACAGTGAAACAGGAATGTGCACCACAAAAAGGAAATGCACCAGTGAAATAACTTAGCAATGAACTAGTGCCAACTTGAACAAGTGATGAACAACAGAGTGAATCCAACAGCAACTGTGTACATGACAAACAGTATGCATCTATAACTCATGTGAAACCAGACTAGATGAATGCACCAAGTACACAAGTGCACATGTACAAGTCAATGCATCTGTAAGTCAGATGACAAAACAAAAGTGCAATACAACAAGAAACCCAAGTAATTCCAGAAGCCAAAACAGTTTCAAGAATGTAAGCACTACAAGGAAACTGACTCCAAGCTGCATGTACACTCAAATAAACAACAGCAAGTAATGCATAGACACACAAGTTAGGTCAGAGACTAGGCAGAAACGAATCAGTGATGAAGGCAATTACCAAAGAAAAATGAAACCAAGTGCAGTAAACAATGAAGGAAATTATACAAAAGAGAATATGCTATGCAGTGAAGCCAAACAGGTCAGGGATGAACATACATGAAGAAACACAACTACAAGGGTATATACAGGTCAAAATCACTGCTAGGGATGAACACGAACAAGAAGCAAAGTCGAAACTCACAGGAACCACAGAATCAAGCAACAACATGTACAGGTCAGTAAATAACATCAAGTTAAGGTTAAATAACCATTTCAAATTAGTCTAACAGTAATTTCAAAAAGGGCCGAAGACCAAATAGGATCAAATTGAACATCAGGGCATTCAAAGCCACAGTTTCAACCCAAACTCAGAACCATAGAAATTAAGCGACAAAAAATTATATGAACTCGAACTTGATGTGAGTGAAAATCAAAATCACTCAAAACGACAGTTCGAAATCAACTCGAGAAACAAGCATCAATAAATACGATGTCGGCTTTGAAATGATCAAGTAAGAATTAGATGTGAGCGATAATTCACTCACCTTAGCATCAACGAGCAAGACCAAAGTCACGAGTCGAATTCGATCATCAAACAAGGAGCAGTCGAAGCGAAGCTACAAAGAATCGTTGATTGACAAAGCAAACTTGATCATCTCGAAGTAAGGTCGACGCCGAAAGCCCTAATTCCAGAATCGAGCGAAGAGGAGCTGAAGCCTAATCGAAGTAGCTAGAATGACCAACGAAGAATCAATTGATCCAGGCGACTTGCAACACATCCCTAATTCGATCGAAATGGAGACGGCACTTCGAAAAAGCCCTAATCTCAAATCTGAGATAAAGAAGATGAAGCCGCCATGTTTTTTTTATTTTGTTTAAGGGTTTCGAATGGAATGAATCGATCGAGTAAGTGGAACGGGTATACACTCCAATAACACGACACTGAAACAAAATATAACATGGACTAGATTTAAATTTACAGCCCATAAAACTCTTCAACAGATTTCAAACGAATTTTGACTGATTTGAAAACTCCAATTAACATCAGCTTCCAAACACAGTCGTCTAATGACGATAATAAATTAACAGGAAAACCCCGGTTGTTACAATTTCTAGGTATCTCTAACACCTTACTATCGGGCGGTGGCCTTGCCGGAGCTTGATTTTGGGGTGTAATGGGCGGCGGCTTTGCCGGAGCTCATTTTTAGGGGTACCTATCAGACATGTTTCCTTTATTTTGTTTTTGTCACCTGCTAGGCATGTTGGCAGCACCTTGTTATGTTTTATATATAGTATCATGTGTGCTCTCCTCTTTTACTAGAGGATCACACATTTTTCTCAAAAAAAAAGTTAAGTTAGAATCTAGGATCTTACTATATATAGGAGCAACCATTGGATCATGCAACGATACCTCATCAAATTAAGCATTTAATCTTTGGCATAGGCGCAAGGTTTGGATTAAAGAAATAACAATAACTTTTTTTCATAAAATAATGGTTACATATTAGAATCAAAAATGGTGGAAAAGAATTCAAGTAGGGTTGACATAAGAAGAGCTAAAGGTGGAAGCGATAAGGGAACAAACTAACCCCTATTTTTTCCATGGGTTGAAAGAAGGTTAAAAGGATGAAACTTTAACCACATGTAAGAAGCCATGGAGGGGAAAATGGACCAAATTAGAAGATAGGAGAGTAAATGATGAGGGTTCCATCTTTGATCTTCAACGGTATGGTATGTGTGACAATCCACACTATTTTAAATTATCAATTTATTGTCATTGAATGCATAACTTTTTACCATTATGTTACTATGGGTATTAATTCAAATGGTTGTTATTAATCAATTTTTATTCAAATAGTAGTTAATCTAGATTTTAATTTATCATAGATATGTTACTTCTCACTATTTATTTCATATGTGTATACATGTACATATTTATTTATTGCAGTAGCGAATATTTACACATTAGATCAATTTGTGTTTCGTTATTCTTTATTGTTATTGTTGTTGTTGTTACTACCATTTGTGTTATTATTATATAGCGATGAGCCTAAATGCACTCTGTTAGTGCCATAATATTGTCGGTTTACCAGTAACTGTATGGTGATAAACTAGTAGTTGTTACGGTTGTGATAAATTAGCATTTTGTAAAAAAAATCTAAAACATAGTATTTCTATAATATGCATATGGTTCACCATATATTTTATTGTGTAATTTAGTATATGACTTTCACAAAAAGAAAATGAAGTATGATAGAACCATTCCAGCTAAATTTAAAGACTAAATTCTTTAGTAGCTTGGTACATTTGGAAAAATATATTAATTAAATAAGTAATTATAAATAATTCGGTATATTACCATGATCGATGATTTTGAAAAAATCGGCCAATGTAGAATAATAGAAGTAAGTTATAAACTAATAAATATCTTTTATTAATATTTTAAAGCAAGTTTAAAAACACTAGCAACTATAAATGTTTATTTTATAAACACGGGTTTATATTAAAGCATAAATTTACTTAATATCCAATCAACAATATCGTAAACATTTATAGTGAAACTCGTGTTTTGAAAACAATGCCATAAATTTTTAACAGACTAAATAAATGTTTTTTGAATAAAAATACAATGTTAACGGTTAAATATTAATGGAAGGAAACTAATAGCATTAAGAATTTAGACCTTTTCACTCTCTATATATACTGCAATTCTAGTACATTATCTATCTTGTATTCATAGATTTCCTCTACTACTAAAGATCTCTATTCCTAAAAAAACTAATACCATGTCACTATCAAAAGATTAACTTGAGTTTATTGGAAAGAAATTAGAATTCACCCCTGATTATATAAAGTTTCGGTCAGTTTATAAATCTTGGCGTTTTGCAGCACCAAAATGTCCACAAATTCCATGGTTGATAAGGTACAAACAAATATATTCAGATATATCATTTAAGCACTTCACTTTTTATCAGCTCTCTTTGAAAACCAACAAAGTTACCCCTGTCCCAGAATTATTGGATTGGCCAATAATATCAACTTCCATACACAAAAACCAAACAACTATTTGCATCGGTTCTTCTCATGGTTGGTTAGTTTTATTTAATCTTTGGAGTTCCTGTGTTTTGCTTTTCAACCCCCTTACAAATTCCACTATCGACCTTCCAAATCTTGAGAACTGGATGGACAATATTTTCACTCCACAAATACATAGTAACCAGTCTATTATTTACTTGACTTCGGATCCGGGTGAGTCTTTGAAGGACTGTTTTGCTGTTATTTACTGCGCTAAAAGGATTTTATACTGTAAAGTAGGATGTGGTGATTGGATCCAAGTGTATCATCCATAATTTGAATACTTTAAAAATGCCAATTTTTGCTACTATAAAGGAAAATTATTCATTGCTTCTGTCGGTGATATGTTTATTTGTGATTTTGGTTGGCTTGGTTGGAACCCAAGTATTTATAAGATTTTTTCTGTCTATTCGAACAATACTAGAATAAAAAATGTCCTACTTAGAAATGTAGAGTCTTTCTTGGTTGACTCAAATGGGGATCTTTTGCTCATTCTTGCTAACCAATCCCATAGCGCATACCTAGATGAATTCAAGGTATTTAAAGTAGAGTTTGGATGGAAGCTTGTTATGTTGATGGAGCTAAAAAACTTGGGTGACAAAGCATTGTTTTTGAGCCAGAGAAATACATTTATTCTTACTGCAAGCAAGTACCCTGGATGTGAAGAAAATCATATCTACTCACTTTACTCCGGATATGATTCTGAAGAGGGAAGCATAGTCCAAAAGCTTAGAATCTATAACTTTAAGACAACCATCTTTGTGAAAACGGAAGAAAAAGTTAGTCAGGATTCAAGTTTAAATGTTTGTACTTGGTTTTCGCCTAGTCTTTTAACTGGAAACAATTAAAATTTCAGAAGTATCTCTGAATTTGGTATGTTTAGTTAAATATGTTTTCCTTAATGTTTGTGTTTTAATAGTAAATTTCTTTCAGTGTATTGGAAGTTAAAAACTCATTAGTGTTTGCACTTACTTTTAATGTTATATTAAATTCAAGAAAAGAGTCACAGGTCCCTGTTTTTGATGTTGTTATACAAAAAGTCCCTGCAGAAATGAATATGTAAATTCAGTCCCTATTTTTCAAAATTAAAAAAACGCAAAGTGTCTCTCACTTTTCTAACAGAAAATGCAAGATAACATGCACTTTTCTAATTTTGAAATATTTTTTGAAATTTTCGAAATTTTCGAAATTTTTGAAAATTTTGAAAAGCGCAAGTTAACTTGCACTTTCTATCAGAAAAGCGCAAGCTAATTTGCGCTTTCTAATTTTGAAATTTTTTTTTGAAAGTTTTAAAACTTTTAATTTTTTTGAAAAGCGCAAGCTAACTTGCGTTTTCTGATTTTGAAAATTTTGAAAATTTAAAAAGCGCAAGCTAACATGCGTTTTCTGATTTAGAAAAAACAGGGACTTAATTTACATACTTATTTCCACAGGGACTTTTTTTGTAACACCATCAGAAATAGGGACATTTCGTGCAAAGCCCCCCTATTAAATTAGCATATTGATAACCCCCATTTCAAACAAGATTAACAAGATGATCTTAGCATGGATAAAATCCTATATCTTAAAAACATGAGACCTTATATTCTTGATACATCCCTCATTCATTACTATTACTATTTATTATTTGATTCATTCATGTAATTAATCTATGATGTATATGACATGGTAGACATATGACATGTTTCAATCTAGAATTGATTAATAGTGCAACAAATTGCTAAAAAATAGCGGAATCACGTATCTTATTTTAGTCAGCTATCACGATTAGCAAAAGGTGATCAAATATTTCATATATATTTAAACATTCTTATATGGTACCTCCATCGAGAAGAAATACCCAACATTAAGTGTGAACTTTGAAGTGCTTAAGAAGCTAGATTTTTTTTTGCAAAAATAAAGTTCTCTTCTTAATTGTTCGCAACAATTAATGTAAGATCAACTATGTTTGTTGACTAGATAGTTTTGACAATATTTTGTTTTCTAGATATAAATTAAACAAGCCACTTAGACGCATCAGCGTAATAGCTTTAAATTTACCAAAAAACAAAATAAATGTATTCACCTAAAAAAATAAAATAGTTTCATTAATTTTTTTAATAATAACCTTAATAAATTATTAAATATGAGGTACTCTTTTATCCGATTCAAGAATAAAATATTAAATTAGAATATTTTTCAAATTATGCAGTTTATGATGTACAATTTTCAATAAGTTATTTGAATATACGTAGGCAATTTGAAGATATTGAGTTGCTTTGTAGCTTTTAGTAAAACCATATAGGAAGATATCACATTGAGCAAATTAACAAGAAAATTTTAAGGTTTAGTAATTTGGAATGAATTGATGAAGTAGTACAAAAAGAGAAAAATTATAGGAATAAGTTTATTTGAATATAGCTTGGCAAGAAGAGTCGAGGGTAATTTGGTCATTTTACAATATATAAATAGTACAATAAAAATATATGAATTTCTCCCTTACAAATTTTTGCACTTCCTTGGTTTTTCCTTGATGAATTACTCACCTTCACCATTTTTTATTTCCCTTAACAAATTCCTTTTAGTATTTAAAAGATAATCTTAATTTCTCATTTTACTTTGGTTTACAATCCTTCCCTTTATTTTATTAACTGTTGAGGAAGAGTTGGTCATTCTCTTTGTGTTTAAAACCTAAAACGATATAAGAAGAAACTACAAATTTTATTTTATAAAAGACTTATGGGCTATGATTAGTTTTATTTCCCTATTTTCTCTCATAGATTTCACATGAGTACTTCCATCGTAATTGATCGATTTACCATTACCATACCAATACCATGCAATTGGTAATCAATATTGACTGCGTTATATCAATATTATCTGTATGGCTATGATAAATTTATCATTATCAATTGTAACATTGCCCACTTGGAGGCCTAAAACAAACGGCTACGGATGTTGTAGTCATCCATAGTTATTAATTCTCGGTGACCAAATGCGGTAATGTTAGATACATTGATATAACAGAAACACATGAATATGAAAAAAAATTAAAGTCATAAAACAAATTTCTCATTCCACTTCATTCTCTTTTCAAGTTCATTACATAATACCAATTTCATAAACCACATTCAAAGAAATATAATTATTACAAAATACGCCAAGAGCAACATGTGAAGATGCTCCCTTAGATGATCAGAGTCAAACACAGGCAATTAAACAATTTTGCCATTACAACCAAAATATAGTGGAATCAAACAAAAATAATTCCTAATAGCTAGATTGCCTCCTGCACGTTTCAAGAAGCTTATTCATCTAAAGGAGAACCTGAAAATCTTAACTCTCAAACTACTCAAAATCAATTGAGCACCCGAGAGTTTAAGGGGAAAACATAAACTTCGAGTCGGACAAAGAGTCCGGTATGAATAATAACCTACCATCTCGAACCATACAGATACCTAGTGAGACCACGCTGCTTAGCGGAACGAGTGTTCCCCTCACTAGTATCTTAACTCAATTTATTATAAACATATACTGTGCACCTGCATCCACAATGGTTAAAATATAGCATAATAAAAGGTATTGATGATATGCAAACATGAAAATATGTTCTGGATTTCCATCCCTATTTATCTAACTATCTATCTCAAGTTATATTTTCTAGTGTCACTATTAACCTATTAGTTTTCATGGCTTGACTAATAACCTGTTAATTCTTTATGGAATTCCTATCCACTTTCATAATTTTCATGGGTTCACTATGAACGTATTGGTTTCTACCAATGCTATCATCCAATCATAGTTTTCAGGAGATCTCTATGAACCTATTGGTATCTACAAATAACTTTCTCCAATCATAGTTTTCATTGGCTTACTTGAATCTATTGAGTTCTCCAATAACTTCTCTCATGTCATAGTTTTCATGGGATCACTATGAACCTATTGATCTCTTTCAATAACTTAATCCGGGCATAGTTTTTATGAGATCAGTAAGAAGCTATTAGCCCCTACCAATAACTATTTCCATTCATAGTTTTCATTGGCTTACTAAGAACCTGTCTAAACAATAGGCCTTTAGTAAGTCTATGGGCATCCTATTCTGGTATGCCTGACCTCCTGGATGCAACTCTACTCACATAGGAGTTAACTCAATGTTTATTTACTGCTAGGTCAACCTAACCGGTTATTCTGCCCTTAACACCCCAAAATGCACTTAGGGTTAATTATTAAGTGAATATGTTTACAAAAGCATACATGATAATTGATCGATATAAACATCCAAGATTTAACTTCCTTGTAATCATCTTCCTAATGAAATATGGTTAATACCCTTAACCCACTATCTTTAGCTAGGAAAGTTTCTTCAAAAACTCCAACATTAAATGTTATTTCAAAGCTCTTTCATATTGCTATGGATTTACTTTTAAAAATTGAGATTGCGTTTCTTGTTTGAAAACTAAGGCTTTCGAAACCTTAGACCTTTTCTTTTGAAATCATTAAAGATATACCTTTCGAAACACTTGAAGCTTACCTTTCGAAACACTTAAAGCTTACCTTTCAAAGGTACTTTGTAACAACTCGATTTTTCGACGCTCGAAAGTCGACATTAATACATCCATTGTATCAAATGCCGCACAATCGAATGCCGAAAAACTGAATCATTAGGGTTAAAGAAAGAAAGAGGTAGAAGAAGAAAGAAAGAAAAAGAAACGAAAACAGAAACAATATCAGAATTTCACATTCGCAGTGGA